>OY776116.1:145213430-146448430 GCA_963675035.1 Allygus modestus
GTTGCATTTATTATTTTTAATAAGTCCATCAATGGACTGGATGACTTCACTTACCTGTTTCTCCAAGATAGCTAAGCGGTCGACATCAGTAGTTTGTTTAATAGCCTCTTGTGCACAAATATGACCATCAACAGCTGAAAGTTCAGTTATTTTGTCTCCTAGTCTAGCTAAATCATCAAGGGAATCAGTTTGAAAAGCAGCTAATACAATACGAACCTGATTTGGCAATCGTTGCATGAAAATTACTTTCAAGAAATTATCAGTTACCTGCGTTCCCGCCAAGGTCCTCTTTTCACGTAGAAGAGTGGATGGCTTTTTATCTCCAAGAAAAACTTCATTTGTCAGTTGTTTTAGTTTGACGTGTTCCGAGACCTCATATTCTGAACATAATCTTTGCTTCAAGTCCGAGTAAGGGGATGAGGATAGTGGTTTTGCAGTGAAATCTAAGAGAAGGCTAGCAGCTTCACTATCCAGGGAACTCATTACATAGTTGTATTTGGTGGTTTCCTTTGAAATGCCATGGAAAACTCACATTCAATTTGATGAAACCATAATGAAACATTTTTTGCCCAGAAAGGTGGTATTTTGATTTTAATTCTTGATATATGTAATTCTTCTGAGGAATTAGGTTCTGTGTTTGATGGAGACGATTCTAGTCTATTCATTGCTGGTATTGTAGTAGTAATTAATTGATAAAAATAACAGGAATTAAGGGGTCACCAAATAAGGATATTACCTTATAATCAATATTTAAAGATGGATGATGAAAATAAAGTAAACATGATTGGAAATAAACTTGTATTGAAAAGTAAGTCATCAATCATGAACAAAAACAAAAACATTTTTAAACAGATAAAAACAACAAACATGTGATTATAAATAATGGTAAAAACTTAAGTGGCAAAGTTTACTATAGCCACACCGTCTTTGTTAACCCATTGGCGTAGACATACGAGCTGGTCTCGTTCCTTACTTGTCATTTTTTAAACCTATGAATTGGAATAGAAATTTGTGTTTTTAAATGTATTAATGGTTTATTTTCATTAAAATACTGTTTTCATTCAGTTTTTAGAGTCGCATTGGCACACACACAGTAGACATTAGTAAATACCCCCGGTCGCAGCAAACCTGCGTACTCAGTGAATTTCCAATGCATTTATATGTTTCTCACTACTACATAAGGCCACTTACCAAGTTTGACAAAAATACATAATACATAAAAAAATACATAAATACATAAATACATAAATAAGTGATTTATAACATTTTATTTATTCCCTATAAGAATAACATTAGGACTGAGTACACAGGTTTGCTGCAACAAGGAAGATAAGTAATGAGTTTTTATGCAATTATCAGTATAACTGGACCAGGTGAAGCTACTTACCAAGTGTTATTAATTTATGTTCATAATTAAGGGAGATATAAAACTTACTTATTCTCCATAAGAATAACATTAGGGCTGAGTATGCAGGTTAGCTGCTACGGGGACAATCAACAAAACATTTATTTTTTGTGCAAATATCAATATACCAGTATAACGTGAAGCCACATACCAAGTTTCATCAATATAAATTCATAAATAATTGAGATATCAAATTTTATTTATTCTCCATAAGGATAACATTGGACAACGTACTGTATTTAGCACTTTGAATGTCTCTGCAATGGTTGGACGTAGAATCACAATTTAAACACCAAAATGATTGTTTTGTGGAGCTGAAGTGATTGGTAAAAGCAAATGTGAAGTTTAAAGTAAAATTAACTGAGGAAAAGCCAAAAACCTTTTTCCCATAAGATTAACATTGGGAGATTTTATGAGCAATCACCCATGCTCATAATAAAATTTTTTTGGATTTTTTCCGCAACCACTTAACCTAGGTTAATAATTCAAAATACCATATTATTTGTTTTTTTTTAAGCTCTATAACATGGTCAAAACCAAAATTAAATGTTTTAAAAATTTTAGGGTGAAAAATTGAAAAAACTGATTTTTTGGAAAATTTAAAACCCCCATAAACCCCCCTTTCCATGGTCCGATTTTTCTGGTTTTCGAACTTAAAGTGATAAATGTCAATTTACACATTTGAGCCAAATTTCGTCGAAATCGGACGTTTTTGACTCAAGTTATCGTATTCACGGATATATATATATATATATATATATATATATATATATATATATAAATTTGAACGAATAGTGTTTTTGACATCTGGGGACCTCAAAACAAAAAGTTATCATGGTCTCGGGCTTAAGTCTTACCATGAGACCTATGGTAATAGCTTCTTCCCTATAGGGGAAATTCGCTAATAGTAGCAAAATCAGTGTTGACCAGTGCAACTAACAAAGAATTAACCGATCCCTTCAACTTCCAAGCAAGCCTGCCACCGTTTGTTTTACTTGGGCCCTCCCACCAACGTTGCCACAGACCAGTTAACTCATTGTGAGTTGCACGACTGGTCAGTTTGGTCGTGTGCAGGAATCGAACCCACGAACATCGTATCTACACCTGGCCAAGGTGTTTCCACGACATAGCCAACTCAGCTAACACGACCAAGGGCCTAGCGGGGATATTAAGGTTTTTCAGTCAGTCCGCGCCTCTACCGGATAGAACCGTAGTCGCCCGCGGTCATTAGTTACATATTTTGCTACTAGAGCGCAGCACCAATCAATTCCCGTTATAGGCTACTGCAAATAGAATAAAATTACAACCTCAATGGGTTAAGAGAACTTGGTATGTAGCTTCACCTGGTTCAGTTTTATTGATAATTGTAAAAAAACACATTACTTATCTTCCTCTTTGCAGCAAACCTGCGTCCTCAACCCTAATGTTATTCTTATAGAGAATAAATAAAATGCTATATATCACTTATTTATGGATGTATTTTTGTGAAACTTGGTAAATAGCTCTATGTAGTAGTGATGCATTGGAAATTCGCTGAGTATGCAGGTTTGCTGCGACGGGGGTATTTTCTTTAGTAGTCTTGTAAAAATCTAACTATGCTATCATATTTTTTTATCAATTTCAAGGCACACTCAAAAATAAAATAATTTTAAAATCATTTTCTATATAATAAAAAGTAACTATAAAATAATAATCAATTGCTCGCCCAGTCTCTAAGAAGGGCCTCAACACAGGTTTTCCTTTTAGAAACTGTTTTATTTTCATAAGTAGCTTTGCATGTTTAAATGTGACAGGAATGACAATAGATTATGTTAAATATTTAATTGATATAGGTTTAATTGATATAAATATTTAAATATATTGATTTAATCATATAGGCCTATTAGTCTGCTACCCATGGTATCTAAATTGTTTGAAAAGTTGATTCTAAAAAGATTAAATACTGCTATTAGTGAGCAAAATTTGATTCCTGATCATCAGTTTGGTTTCCGCAAGCAACACTCTACCATTGAACAAACTCATAGACTTGTAGATGAGATAAAAAATACATTTGAGTCCAAAAATGTCTGTTCTGCCGCTTTTCTGGATGTACAACAAGCGTTTGACAAAGTTTGGCACACAGGACTTTTTTATAAATTGAAGAAGGTTCTTCCTCATTCTTATTTTAGTTTGTTACAATCATATTTATCTGAAAGGTTTTTCCAAATTAAATTTGATAATGTATTGACCGAACTAAAGCCAATTCAATCTGGAGTTCCCCAAGGTAGTGTTCTTGGCCCTATCTTGTATTTGATATATACTTCTGATATTCCCTCAGGTGAAGACGTCACAGTCGCTACATTTGCGGATGATACTGCAATATTGTGTAGCCATGAAAACCCCCAAACTGCCTCAGATAATTTACAAAATTATCTGAATGACTTTCAAGCTTGGCTAAAGATCTGGAGGGTTCGGGTTAACGAAGCTAAATCCACCCACATCACCTTTACTCTTAGACGAGTAGACTGTCCCCCCGTATTTATAAACAACGTTGCCTTGACTGAAGTTGAAAGTGTTAAATATTTAGGAATTCACATTGATAAAAGACTAAATTGGAAAAATCATGTGTGGTGTAAAAGACAACAAATGGAACTAAAAATTAGAAAACTCAATTGGCTAATCTGTGGAAAATCTAAATTATCATTGACTAACAAAATTACATTGTACAAAAGTATGATAAAGCCTATGTGGACATATGGTATACAGCTGTGGGGAACAGCAAGCCAATCTAATATTGAAATTTTGCAAAGATTCCAGTCAAAAACATTGAGAAAAATTATCTGTGCTCCTTGGTTCGTTTCAAATAAGACTATTCATGAAGATCTAAAAATTCCAACCATAAAAGAAGAAATTACACGATACAGCCAGATTTACCAAAGAAAATTAGAACAACATCCAAATTATTTAGCTGTTAACCTCCTTGACAATAGCAAGTTTACTAACAGGCTCAAGAAAAATGTTAAAGTGCTTGAACTGCCATACAGATTTACTTAATATTTTAAATTGGAAGAATGTTTGACGCAAGATCTGTTATTGGACAGCAACTTGCCCATGTTATGTAATTTATTTTATCTTTTTTGCTGATTGTTCCATCCTTTTTGAACAGATTGTAAAATATCAAATAAAGTTATAACAAAAAAAAAGAAAAAAATTTAATTGATGAGTGTGAATATTTCAAATACATATGATTAGTTTTCAGGGCATCACCTGGTTTATTGTGTATTGTTTTTGTTACATTGAATGACTTGTTAGTCGTTTTTCATTTTTAACTTACTTCTTTGTTTGTTTATCGTATTTTGTATTTTAAAATTTCCTTTAGTCATTAAATAGAATTTAGAAATGTGCATTATTTTGTATTGAGATTCTGTTTTGTGAATGTATCTGCATGTCAATGAATAAAAACAATTTTTGATTGGCTATGTGTATTGTGTATTGTTTAGTATCTTGTATGATATTTAAAGAATATCATATTTATTCTAAAACAAATGATTGCACATTGCACATTAATGTATAGGCATTGGGCGATGTACTCAAAATGTATTATAAAACGGTTGTGTATTGTATTGTGTCGTAACTTCTTTTGAACTAAACATTATTCTTATTCTTATTCATATGTTTTTACATTTTTTTCCATCTTAAAACAACTATATGTATCAAATGATTCTGAAGCACCCCGAAAAAAGGAATTTTGAAGGTTATTTATAGAAAAAGACCATTAGAAGATATTCTATACTTGCTACCGTACTTTATATTCTCTATTTGGTAAATACAATATTGATTTATTTATTAAAATTGGGCTAAAATAGGGAAAGTATGTGACAGCTCCCTGATACTGTACTGTTTATTTATTCATACTGTATTGTTTGTGGTTACACAGTCTCTTCCTGGTAGGAAAATTGCTGTTTATATTATAAATAAATTATCTTTATATATAGTATAGAATATATATCCACTGTCTTATGTCTGTCTCCTTGCAAAGTCATAACATAATGTTGTTACACACTAACATATGATATGATTGGTTTTATTGTGATTTCATTTGTTTTGCATTAATAATTGGAACACGTACTCGAGAGAACTTACCTTCTTACCATTACTCAGTATATCATATTTCATCCATAATTAGAACCCAAATATGTGGCCAAAACTATTTTAAAGTTGTAAAAGGTATTATTTGCATAAAAATGTAAAATTGATACAAATAATCAAAACAAAGTTTATTAACAACTCGTAAGAGAAAGGATCGATCTTGAATAATAACTGAAGGCTCGTCAGGCATTTTTATATGGGTTTATCGACATTTTGTGGAATTCTGACTCTTCAAGTAGGAGTCACTGTGTTGGCAGCTGTCTTCCTTACTTTGGGAGCCGTCGTTTTGGTGGCTAACATTTTTGAGACGAAGGATGAAGAAGAAGGCGCAGTTGGAGACACAGGTGGTAGTGGGGGTGAAGGCAGTGGGGGCGGGGGAAGTGGGGGCGGTGGCAGTGGGGGCGGTGGCAAAGGGGACGGTGGCAGTGGGGGCGGTGGCAGTGGGGGCGATGGTAGTGGGGGCGGTGGCAGTGGGGGTGGAAAAGGCGGTGATGATGAAGAAGAGGAAGGTTCGTCGAATTGGGCCATTATATTCATCATAATATTTGCAATCTTGTTGTTTATCATTGGAGGATTGGCGTTTTGTTCAGCATATAACGAAAGCCGGGGGCTTGCGCTGGCAGCATTGTTGACTCTGATTTTAACCACAGCATTCTGGATTATCTTGAGTATCCTTTCCTTCCTCAGCAACCGGGCGACGGTGGAGACGGTTTGCTACGAGCTGAGGTGTCCCGAGACACTGTGGCTCGCCAACTTGAACTACAGGAAAAAGGGAGGAGAAGCCGCCAAAGGTGGCGATAAACCCAAGAGGGAGGTAAAACAAACACTCCAGGACCTTACACCCGTTGAATCGATGTTCCAGCCGCCGAGTCTAACTTTTGAAATTCAACCAATCCTAGACGAGTTAGAAAAGTTGATTCCGTGCTTAAAATCTTGCTGCAAAGAGGAGTGCATCAGAAACGGAGGAGAAGAAAACTATAGTCATTGTGACTTAGGTGTTTTATTGAATGTCATAAGGAGTAAACATATCATAACAGATTCGGCGGAGTCAAATATAATAAGGAAAGAAATTGTCAAGAAAGGGATAAATGAGTCGGAAAACATTTCACTTCGTATGTTAAAAAATCATTCGACAGATTGGCCTTCAGATATCGCCATGAGACGAATCATCCCGCGAGGAGTGCACATAGATTTCGGCAATGCTCCAAATTTGGAAATAAATCCAGGACAACATTATACAGATAAAGACAAAAATGAAAATTATGGAATAAATCAGAAATATGATGACAACAATGACAAAAATGATGAAAACAATGACAAAAATGAAGGGAAGGAAGAAGAACAAACACAGGACAAACCTAACAATAAAGGTAAAAAAGGTAAAAAAAAAGATAAAGAATCAAAATACACATTCGGCCTACCTTTTGTTGCCGCTATTGGTCTTTTTGTTGCAAATCTGTTATTCTTTCTGTTTACTGCTGCCATGTTATGGAGTTGGGCCCAAGAACTCGGAGGTGACTGTGATGTTGGTGACGAAGTTTACTATTACTATTGATCTCTATATTATTTATATTAGCTGTCTTACATGTATTACTTTAATTCAATAGCATTGCTATCAAATTAAATGAGCTCATAATTAAATACCCGATTATTTGACAAAAAGACACAATATATAAGTTGCCTACAACATAGAAGTTGAAAGCTAACCAGTTTTTTCCATTTTTTAGCAAATTTCCCTTATAGGGAATAAGCTATTACCGCAGTCTGCATGGTAAGACCTAGGCCCGGGACCATAATAACTTTTTGTTTTGAGGTCCCCAGATGCCAAAAACATCATTCGTTCAAAACTGTGTGTATATATGTGAGCACGATAACTCTCGTAAAAGTTATCTGATTTTGGCGAAATTTGGTATAAACGTTTAAAGCAGCATTTATGACTTAAAGTTTGAAAACCAGACGGATCGACTTATCCGTAGGGGTATTTTGGGGGGTTGTGTACCCCAAAAATGGATTTTTGAGCTTTTTCATATAATTTTTGAAAAAGTCAAATTTGTTTTTTTGCATTGGAATCAGCTTAAAAAGACGCACAATTGCAGCGGTGTCATTCTGATTCTTTTAGATTGTTATTTATATTTAATGCTTCTTTCTATATTTCAGATATATTATTGCACCGACTTGGGTCTCAGTTTTGGTACTTCATATCCACAAGTTCGGTCAATATTTAGCAGAGCTCTTTACTTTAAATTAATCTCAGGGTCGTTTAATTAAAATATGAATTTAACATGTATTTAAATAAAAACAATAGTTAAGTTTCAAAATTAAGACTTCTTTAATGCATACTATCAAATGAAAATGAATACAGTGAAAAAACTAGTAATTATTAATATTGTGATTTTAAGCCAATGGTAAATATTAATTCTAGACATGGTATAGACACACAAACAAGTTCACTGAATGGTGAGAACTCCACTTAGCTGATTGATTCTTTCCCGTGTCGTCCGCCTCCGAAGACAGAGATGTCGCCCATCGATCCGTCTCACCTTCCCGCATGATCAACGTCTGAAGTCCGCGCGGCAACTCGATTGTTATTTTACTGAGCTATCACTTCAGTTTTAGTCAATTAAGTTCCGGATCACTCCTCACACACAAGTCTTATATCGAGGATTGTTTATTTATTTATTTCACACGACTAACTCGGTTCTTGAACGAATAGTGTCTTAACTGTGGCTTGTCACCCTGAGGGCTAAATGCACAATGTCTAACAACTGACCGCCGCGGGTCCTGAACGTCTAATCGTCTAATATACGTCTAAGCACCTCGGGTTCTGTACTCATAATGTCTAACACGCGTCTAACCGCCACGGGTCCTCTGTCAACAGTCGACTAACACACGTCCATGGACCTCGGGTCCTCGGTGAACAGTGCCGTGTCCTGTGTGCCTCCCGGTGGCAGTGGGATAAGTCACGTGACCGCTCCACCAATGAGATGTGTCCCTTGAGGACTATTTCATAGAACCACTCACGGTAACTCTACGTTCCCGTGATTCCCGCGTTTCATATCAGTACGCGCTATGACTCACTGCTTTTCTCGTCGAGACTTGAAAATGTTTTAACCGTTGGTTGCGACTAAATAAATCTTACCCGATTTTCTGATTCTATACTTTAATATTATTTTACGCTGTTTGTTTAAATGAATTTGATTATTATAATAAATTAGTTAATTACTTTTAGGGTTTTCGACCCACCACACAATTTGGTGTTTTGATAATTTCTCTACGATAATTGGTTATAGAGATATTGACAGTGCTAAACACAGTATGTTGTCCAATGCTATTCGTATGGAGAATAAGAAAAATTGTATATCTCGCTTATTTATCAACTTATCCTCATGAAACTTGGTATATTGCTTCATATCGTTGTGATCTATTGATATTTGCACAAAAAAATTTTTTAGCTGATAGTTCCTGTAGCTGCAAACCTGCATACTCAGCCCCCATGTTATTCTTATGGTGAATAAGTATGTTATCTCCCTTAATTATGTAATAAGTATGTGAATAAGTATGTAATAAGTAAAATGTTATCTCCCTTAATTATGAACATAAATTAATAATGCCCCCGTAGCAGCAAACCTTCGTACTCAGCGAATTTCTAATGCATATATATGTAACTTAATACCACATAAAGCCAGATACCAAGTTTCATCAATATACATTCATAAATAAACAATTTATGATATTTTAATTGTTCTCCATAACTGAGTACACAGTTTTGCTGAAGCAAGGAACACAAAAATGGGGTTTTATACAAATATCTTTATAACTCAAGTAGTTAAAGCCACATACCAAATTTTATTAATTTATGTTCATAATTAAGGGAGATAACACGTTTACTTATTCTCCATAAGAATAACATGGGAGCTGAGTACGCAGGTTTGCCAAACGTATGGGAACTATCGGACAAAAAATGTTTTTTAGTGCAAATATCATTAGGCCACGATTATATGAAACAATATACCAAGTTTCATCAGGATAAATTTATAAATAAGCGAGATATATAATTTTTCTTATTCTCGATAAGAATAACATTGGACAACGTACTGTGTTTAGCACTTTCAATATCTCTTCAACCATTTTACGTAGAGCAATGACCAAAACACCAAATTGTGCGTCTTTTTAAGCTGATTCTAATGGAAAAACTAAAATTTGACTTAAAAAAAAAATATATGTAAAAAACTAAAACCCCATTTTTGGGGTGTAAAACCCCCCCAAAATACTCCTTCAGATAGGTCGATATGTCTGGTTTTCGAACTTAAAATCATAAATGCTGCTTTACATGTTTATACCAAATTTTGTCAAAATCGGATTATTTTTACGAGAGTTATCGTGCTCACGGAGAATAAGTAAAATGTAATGTCTCCCTTAATTATGAACATAAATTAATAAAACTTAGTATGTGGCTTCACCTAGTTGAGTTATATTGATGTTCACATAAAAACCCTTTTTCGTTTGCCTTTTTGCAGCAAACCTGCGTACTAATCCCCAATGTTATTCTTATGGAGAATAATTAAAATTGTATATATTGCTTATTTATGAATATATTTTAATGCAACTTGGCGTACGGCTTTATCTGGTATTAAGACATATATTATGCATTGGAAATTCGCTGAGTACGCAGGTTTGCTGCAACGGGGGTATTTTACTCTTAATGCTTTACTTTACCTCCAATTTTATGTAAAAATCAGCAGAAAAGATATAAATACCCCCGTAGCAGCAAACCTGCGTACTCAGCGAATTTCCAATGCATATATATGTATGTTAATACCATATAAAACCACATATCAAGTTTCATCAATATACATTCATAAATAAACGATTTATGACATTTTAATTATTCTCCATAAGAATAACATGGCGGCTGAGTATGCAGGTTTGCTGAAACAAGGAACACAAAAAATGGGGTTTTATACAAATATCAATATAACTCATGTAGGTAAAGCTACATACCAAATTTCATTAATTTATTTTCATAATGAAGGGAGATAACACGTTACTTATTCTCCATAAGAATAACATGGGGCTGAGTACGCAGGTTTGCTGCAACGGGGGTATTTTACTCTTAATGCTTTACTTTACCTCCAATTTTATGTAAAAATCAGCAGAAAAGATATAAATACCCCCGTAGCAGCAAACCTGCGTACTCAGCGAATTTCCAATGCATATATATGTATGTTAATACCACATAAAACCACATATCAAGTTTCATCAATATACATTCATAAATAAACGATTTATGACATTTTAATTATTCTCCATAAGAATAACATGGCGGCTGAGTATGCAGGTTTGCTGAAACAAGGAACACAAAAAATGGGGTTTTATACAAATATAAATATAACTCATGTAGGTAAAGCTACATACCAAATTTCATTAATTTATTTTCATAATGAAGGGAGATAACACGTTACTTATTCTCCATAAGAATAACATGGGGCTGAGTACGCAGGTTTGCTGCTACGGGAGCCTTTGGTAAAATATAGTTTTTTTTGAGCAAATTTCAATGGTCCTCAACCAGATGAAGCCGTATACCAAGTTTCGTCAGTATACGTTCATAAATAAGCGAGATATACAATTTTTATTTTCCTCCATAAGAATAACATTAGACAACGTACTGTGTTTAGCACTTTCAATATCTCGGTAACCAGTTGACATAGAGAAATGATCAAAATACCAAATTGTATGTTTTTTTAAGCTGAATCCAATGGGAAAAACTAAAATTTGACTATTTCCAAAATTATATGTAACAAATTTGAAAAACCCATTTTTGGGGTATAAAACCCCCCCAAAATACCCCTTCGGATAGAGCGATATGGCTGGTTTTCGAACTTAAAGTCATAAATGTTGCTTTACACGTTTATACCAAATTTCATCAAAATCGGATAATTTTTACGAGAGTTATCGTGCTCACGGACATATATATATATATATATACACAATCTGCAAGTCCCATAAATCTAAATCAGTGCGGCTTTTTAGCGAATTTCCCCTATAGGGAATTAGCGAATTTCCCCTATAGGGAAGAAGCTATTACCATAGTCGGCATGGTAAGACCTAGGCCCGGGACCATGATAACTTTTCGTTTTGAGGTCCCCAGACCCCAAAAACACCATTCGTTCGAAACTGTATATATATATATAGTTTCGAACGAATGGTGTTTTTGGGGTCTGGATATATATATATACAGTTTCGAACGAATGGTGTTTTTGGGGTCTGGGGACCTCAAAACGAAAAGTTATCATGGTTCCGGGCCTAGGTCTTACCATGCCGACTACGGTAATAGCTTCTTCCCTATAGGGGAAATTCGCTAAAAAGCCGCACTGATTTAGATTTATGGGACTTGCAGATTGTGGTCAAAGGAAGGCACAACCAACATTTGTGCCAAATTTATAGAGTTTGCTAATTGTTTTAGGGCCAATCCCTATTTTCCTTGTATCATTATCAAAGGATTTCTAAATATTCTCCGATAGTGGGCTGATGTACTTTAATTTAATTGTTAGGATCTGTACTACTCTTTTTGAACCGAGCAAATTATTTAAAATTGAAAAAAAATTCATTTAATTTGAAAAAATTATTTGAATGAAAACTCCAAAGAATAAACAATATTTTATAATGAAAAAAAAAATAAAATCTCAAATAAAAAACTACATTTATTTATTTGTCAACAGAGTGTACCTATATCTATAAAAGGCAAAGCCCTCTCTGACTGACTCACTCATCACTAATTCTCCACCTTCCCATGTAGGTAGAGAGTTGAAATTTTGTACACTGATTCTTTAGGCATAAAATAGGAAAAATAAATGGTTTTCATACTGATCTGACCTTAGGGCTCCGCCAGAGACCCCGACAAAGTTCCCATGTATTCCTTATGGACATTTAATTTTGTTTGAGCTGATGAAAATACAATGAGCTGATCTTGATTCGTAGTGGTTCCACGGGCTAACCACAGATTGCAGCACACACAACTGGCATAGTTTTTATAAATCATTTGCGGGGCGAAGCCTGCGGCTATCAGCTAGTATATCTATAAAATTAAAAATATATTATATGATCATAAATGTAATATTTTCATAAGTCTCTCAGGAAGTTTAAGATTCCTTGATGACCTTATAGGATGTCATCTAGCACAACTCGCTTATTTTTCTCCTGTGCTGTACTTTCATAGTGGTTTCCTCAATAACCATGAGTTCCTTTGATAGTTTCATCAAAAGTTTCTATCATGTTGAATCTGGGCAATGGACCTTTCCTAACATTTTTAACTAAAATGCAGTCTGCTCACTGAGATAAAATGTTTGGTTCTAGAATCTGTAATTTGTATACCACCGTTAACAGCAATATTTTTATTTATTACATTACAATGAGCCAATGTAATTTAAAAGGAACATTATGGCTTTGAGGTGATAAAAGGTGTTCAGTCCAATCTTTGACACTTTGTTTGGTTTCTTCATTTAAAGAGCTAATGAAAAATACTCTGATGAGGGTTGAAGCATATGTGCTTCATCTCTTCCATCAGGGTCCTCTGCTGTCAAAGATTGTATACCCTTGCACAGTTTAGAGTGACAACCTTGGTACCACTATGATGAGGGTTGAAGCATATGCGCTTCATCTCTTCCATCAGGGTCCTCTGCTGTCAAAGATTTTATACCCTTGCACAGTTTAGAGTGACAACCTTGGTACCACTATGATGAGGGTTGAAGCATATGCGCTTCATCTCTTCCATCAGGGTCCTCTGCTGTCAAAGATTTTATACCCTTGCACAGTTTAGAGTGACAACCTTGGTACCACTATGATGAGGGTTGAAGCATATGCGCTTCATCTCTTCCATCAGGTCCTCTGCTGTCAAAAATTTTATACCCTTGCACAGTTTAGAGTGACAACCTTGGTACCACTATGATGAGGGTTGAAGCATATGTGCTTCATCTCTTCCATCAGGTCCTCTGCTGTCAAAGATTTTATACCCTTGCACAGTTTAGAGTGACAACCTTGGTACCACTATGATGGGGGTTGAAGCATATGCGCTTCATCTCTTCCATCAGGGTCCTCTGCTGTCAAAGATTTTATACCCTTGCACAGTTTAGAGTGACAACCTTGGTACCACTATGATGAGGGTTGAAGCATATGCGCTTCATCTCTTCCATCAGGGTCCTCTGCTGTCAAAGATTTTATACCCTTGCACAGTTTAGAGTGACAACCTTGGTACCACTATGATGAGGGTTGAAGCATATGTGCTTCATCTCTTCCATCAGGGTCCTCTGCTGTCAAAGATTTTATACCCTTGCACAGTTTAGAGTGACAACCTTGGTACCACTATGATGAGGGTTGAAGCATATGCGCTTCATCTCTTCCATCAGGTCCTCTGCTGTCAAAGATTTTATACCCTTGCACAGTTTAGAGTGACAACCTTGGTACCACTAGAACACTTCTTTTGGAAAGCTGAAGAAAAACTAGAAAGCTAGATCTAGGACCATGGCGAAAACCACAGGGACTAGAGGTGAAGATGTTTTCCTCGTGATTATTACTGTCAGTCACTTGCTGTTTTTGCTGAATGTCAAAAACAGTGCAGCTTTTCTCCTCAAACATTTTTGATGGTTGAACTTCTAATTTTTCAGAAGATTTGTATATGTTCAGTCGAAAAATCTTCTCAATCGGAATAATAATCGTTGGCGAGTGCCATCAAGATACCATGCTCCAGTCTGTCTCAGGGTAAGTTATCCTTTATCGGATCTGTTAGAGCATTTATTTGCTTGGATAGAGACCTCGGTTAAGAAATCATTGGGAGTCTCACATTTATCTTGGTTTAAATTATTGAAAACAGCGTTCATATATATATATATTTAACAGGTTTTAGGCACCATGTTTTTTTTAAATTTAAAATAAATATAAAACACAAATAAATAACTACATTTATTTATTTGACAATATGTTCAATGTTTATGTTTACAAAATTAAAAATATATCAAATGGCATATATGATTATAAATGTCAAACTATTACTTAAAATATTTTCATTGTTCGCCATTTCAGTATACATTAACCCAATAGTCTGTCCCATCTTATAAGTAGTCCCCATGTAATGCATAATAAAATCAAACAACTGCAATATATATCCAAATATGCTAAGGCAATTTTTGTAAACCAAACTCTTCCATTGTTTCTGAATCCCATAGTTGTACACAAGTTAGTGGTTTATTACGCAACTTTTAATACTTCTATTCTTAAAGACACAAACCATTCTAAAATTTCCTTTTCTATCCATAACAATAACGTAGATATTAATTTAAATTCAGTTGCATTCTAAACTGCTGTTAAATGCATTAAACTATATTTTTACAGCATTTCCACATGTTACATGGTACCTATAGTTACTCAAAGAAAAAATGTCAATGCAATTTATATAGCTAAATTTTTAATAAGTTACAAGATAAAGCGAATTAGCTCACTTTTGAGTTTTGGCCTACTCTTGTTTTATATTAACGTTTGACATTCTAATGCTGTTTAAAATATAAGCACAAAACACACATATTTGTATATTGTTAACTGCGTACGTTAACTGTCATTTACAGCGTCATTTTGACAGTCGTCACATCCATGGCTGATTTGTTTGTTACACTCAATGGTGGACTCGTTTGTTTTTTTAGATTTACATACGATTTTTCACGGTCTTCTCATTTAACTGACAGCAGGATGCAAACCGTGTTTCGTGGATATATATATAAATGAGTTGAATTGTTGTCTCAGTTAGAGGTAAACTGGGAAGAATTCAAAATGGCCACCAGGACTCTCATTATTCTTGCCTTGGCTTTACAAGTAAGTAATGTATTTTTGTATATATTTTCCTCCAACATTTGATTGGGTTTTCCTACCTAATATTTCTTAAAGCAGAGTTTTCTTTTTCTATATACAGGGTGTTTCCAAATTAATGTTGCTAACTTTAGGATATTCTCCCTTATGTCAAAAGGAACATAAATCATCATATAACCGGGGACCTATTTCTTTTCGTTTACTGTCTGTCTATCTGTATGTGATTTTTACAAGAAAATTTATATTTTAAAAACGGCTTGACCAAATTCATCTAAATTTTGGTTAAATACTCTTCTTGGTAGGTTCTCTTTTAGAAACAAATATTTGTTCATAAAATCTTTCCGTTTAAAAACGGCGGCCTTTGAAAATTTGTAACCTCAAATATCTAAAAAACTAGAAATTTTACAAAAAACTTTCTAGAATATAAAAAGTTAGAAGATGTTATTATAAATCCATATCTGCTTTAACATTGAAAATGGGGTTAAAATTAACTGAACTATGACTGAAAAACGGGACACGTGGCTAAATTTTTGCTATCATAACTAATGAAAATGATAGCAAAATTTAGCCATGTGTTTCCTTTTTCAGTCATAGTTCAGTTAATTTAAATCAGATTTTCAATGTTAAAGGAGATATGGATTTGCAATTATATTTCCTAACTTTTTATATTCTAGAAAGATTTTTGTAAAATTTCTAGTTTTTTAGATATTTAAGGTTACAAATTTTCAATGGCCGCCTATTTAATTGGAAAGGTTTAATGAAAAAATAATTTGTTCTACAAAAGAGCCTACCAAAAAGAGTATTTAACAAAAATTTAGTTGAATTTGGTCAAGGCATTTTTAAAATATAAATTTTCTTGTAAAAATCACATACAGTCAGACAGACGGTAAACAAAAATAAATATATCCCAGTTATATGATGATTTATTTTCCTTTTGACATAAGGAACAATATCTTGAAGTTAGCAACATTATTTTGGAAACACCCTGTATAATAACTAGTTTGTATACTTTGTTCTCTCCTCTCGTTGAATTCAAAATCAACATTAATGTAACACTAATTTCTAGAGTTATGCTTTTTCTAACTTCTAGTTGTTAATCACTAATGTACTGTAGTCCTATGGATTTAACAAATTATTTATGGGAGTATTTTTGTTTGCAACAGCCTGTGTAACTAAGATTTAAGATGATTGTCAGATATACTTTCATTTAAGATGATTGTCAGATATACTTTCATTTAAGATGATTGTCAGATATACTTTCATTTAAGATGATTGTCAGATATACTTTCATTTAAGATGATTGTCAGATATACTTTCATTTAAGATGATTGTCAGATATACTTTCATTTAAGATGATTGTCAGATATACTTTCATTTAAGATGATTGTCAGATATACTTTCATTTAAGATGATTGTCAGATATACTTTCATTTAAGATGATTGTCAGATATACTTTCATTTAAGATGATTGTCAGATATACTTTCATTTAAGATGATTAAGTCAGATATACTTTAATTTTTCTCGCCGAGGATAAGTTATATAACAATTTAAAGAAAGGTACACAATTTTATAAAAACCAATACTTAAAACTTTATCCAAGGGAATCCATTTCTTTAGCAACAATTTTCTATCTTATTTATTTACATCATCTGCTAAAATCGAAACAAACTAATAAAACCAACAGCTGTGCTGATTCATAAAATATACTCCACATGTTCTTAACAATGATATTAAATGGTAATAATATTTGACCACTGACTTCTAATAGAAGTTACAATATTAGATGAAGTTATATATTAAGTTAGATTTATTTAGTTTTTATTTGCAACCCCTAATGTTCGTTTTGATTAGTAAATCAAATATAATAATTGCTATTTCGTCCAGAATTTACACCATGTTTGGTTAACTAAAATTATTATTATGTGGTACAATAATTTCAATAAAGGTTATTATAAAATTTAATTGTACCCTAAACATAACGTAATTTCAGTATTTGGATTTACAATAATATTTCCTCCAAATTATAGGGGGGGGGGTAACTCCCCCCCTAAAGTACGCCTTTGCACCTAAAATGACAACTTATTTAAAACTGATCAATTTTAATTTTCAAATTGTAATACCGAGCATAAAAAGTTAATGCTTATGTAAAATAGTGTTTGTACTTATTATAAAACTTCACCAATTTAAAAATCATAGAATGCATACAATGGCTAAGAAGATACATAGTATTATGAATTTTCAGTGGAAATTAGTAGTGTGTAAATGAATTATGCCTTACACTCAGGGATTTAGTCAGGTTCATCATACTCATAAAAAGATATTCTCATGATAGATATTCTGAGGTTCATCAGATGTTCCTGAGCAAAGCTGAACATTTTGTGAAGGTTGGAAACTGAATTCAGCTAACATTTGCCATTAATGTAATTTGTCATTTTTTCTTATGGAAATGTCGACAGAACCAGGGTTTGGACTGTTCCTTATCAATATGTTTAAATTGCAAGAGGTGTTAAAATACACAACAATAAATAGAATGGTAGATATGCATCAAAGTCGCAACTGATATTTGATCCACCCTGCCAATCATCAACAAGCCCATTAAGGAATGATCATCTCGTTAGAATTGATTTAATCTTCCCAAATTTGTTATTTCACACTTTTTTGTTATATATCTACAGTTTTTCGTATTCCAAGTTTTAACTTTTGCTATATAAAACTTCCATTTAATCATTAAATGGAATTTGGTCCATTTTTCCCAAACCGTGGTTATTTTATAAAACACACACACAGGACAGAAGAATAATCAAGCTAGGACTATAGTGTGCTTCGATATATTAAAATACCAGGTGAAGTTTGAGTCAGTGATTTCTGGACATATTGGACTGTTACCTTATTATATTAGTACCTACCATATTATATTCAGTACAACCACAACATGATGTTTGTTGAAAAGTTGTTATGACGTTATCTAATGTTAAAGCTTTTAACTTCAAGTGGAAGTAAGTAATGTTTCAGTATTGTGAGTTTCTATACATAATATGTTAGCCATGATCAGTATGTAAGGATTTTTACTGTAGTCACTTGGTATAACCTTTCTGATTTTCCAGGTGACATGGAGCATACCATTGAAAATGGGTGTAAATATTGGAAGGAAAGGAGAAGGTTCTGGTAGCAGCACAGACAGTGGAGCAGGATTAGGTCTCCAAACTAAAGTTGGTGGGCTTGAACTCTCTGGGAATCTTGGTGGAGGAAGTGGAATTGGGCTTGGAACTGGAGTCGGACTTGGAAGTGGAATCGGATTTGGCAGTGGAATTGGGCTCGGTAGTGGAATTGGACATGGAGGATCAGGTGGGATTAGAATAGGAAGTGGAATGGGACATGGAGGATCAGCTGGAATTGGACTTGGTAGTGGAATTGGACTAGGTAGTGGAATTGGACATGGAGGATCAGGTGGGATTAGAATAGGAAGTGGAATGGGACATGGAATCAGTGGAGGAGCCAGTATTGGAGCCAGTGGAGGAGCCAGTGGCGGTGTTAGTGGTGAAGTCAGTGGCAGTGCAAGTGGTGGCTTAAGTGATGGTGCCAGTTTAGCAGGACATGATGGAATCAGAGTAGGTGAACTGCAAAGAAAGTTAGAAATAGGACTGGATGGTCAATTAGGTTTGGTCGGTGGAACTAAAGTAGGTGGAAGTAAAACTGGTAGTGGTGAAACTGAAATAAGCGGAAATAGAGAGATGAGCAGGCAGATGGGACTGAGTGTAAATGGCAACACTGGTATTAATTTACAAACTGGAGGAAGAAGTACTGACGATGGAACTAGTAGTGAAAGTGGAGCATCGAGTGGGGCTGATCTGAAAATTGTTGGTAAAACTGGCAGTGTTGAAGCTGAAATGAGCGGAAATAGAGAGATGAGCAGGCAGATGGGACTGAGTGTAAATGGCAACACTGGTATTAATTCACAAACTGGAGGAATAAGCACTGACGATGGAACTAGTAGTGAAAGTGGAGCATCGAGAGGGGCTGATCTGAAAATTGTTGGTAAAACTGGCAGTGAAAAAGAAGACAATGGAGGTGGTGAAGTAAATGGAAACTTGAAAACATCAATTTCATATAATGGAGGATCTGGAGAGTCTTCAGGAGTCGGTTTGGATCATGGAGTTCTAGGACTTGACAGTGGATTGACACTTGGACAACTGGCATCGTTAACTGCTGGCTTAAGAGGTTCAGGGTTAAATGGCAACTTGGACCTTGGAGGGCTAGGGACTGGAGGAGCTTCTATGGACGTAAATGCTGGTGATCTAGGGGGAGCAGGAGTGAATGTCAATCTTGGCCTTTTACCCTTCACTTCAGGTTTGATGAATAGAGCTTCGCAGATTGGAAGCATTCCTCTGCACTTTTTAAGAAGTGGACTGTCAGGCGCTGCCAATGCTTTGGGTAACGTTGGATCCAGTAAGTCTTCAGGAGGCACCTTGAATGTCAACGTCCCTTCACCAATGGGGTTAATCAACTTGCGGCAATTAATTCCGAAAATCAATGCTGAAGTTTCGAGTGGTTCAGGAGGTGAGGGATCTGCTGGACTTTCTGGCTCTGGAGGGTTTGGAGCAAAAGGAGGTTTATCTGGGTCTGTTGGTTTGGGATCTGGAATGTCTGGAACTGCCGGTTTAGGATCCGGATCTGGAATATCTGGATCCTTTGATGTAGGCAGAGGACCCCTCGGCGGCATGATGAAAGGAAATGTTGGTGGATTACGTGTAATCAAAGTTGGTGGAAAATCGGGTGGAAGCAGTGGAGGTGCCAGTGGTGGAGCCAGTGGAGGGGCCATTGGTGGCACCAGTGTTGGTGCCATTGGAGGAACCAGTGTTGATGCCAGTGGAGGTGCTGGAGGACTCGGGGCTGGTGGAAGTATGCACGCTAATATGCATGGCCTGGGGCTGCATATGCGCACCCCAGGAATGAAGTTCAACTTGGGGAACCGACTCAACCAGAACGCTGAAATGAACGGAAACTTGAAGAGCAACATGCAGGCAGCCAGCAATGTAAACACTTCACTGATCCGTCCCTCCTTCTCAGTCTCAGTCGGATCTAAATCATCTGCCGATTCAGATAAAACTAGTGATTCTCAGTAAAAATAAATGAGTTATAAAACAGAATGTGTCAGTCTTTCTTTCCTTGTAATCTTATCAGTTGAATACTTTTTTATTGCCATGTTAACAAATTTTGTATTATAGAAATTAATTATTTATTGAAACATTTTGAATTAATATGATAAATTTGATTCCTGGCTGAGGAGTCTAAAGTGCTTCCCCCGGGGAGGAGGTGCTTTGATCAAGGGTAGTTTAGTAGTCTAGGGTCAGGGGTAGTGCTTTGATCGAGGGTGGAATACCATCACAGTCGGTGGTTTTGATGTGCAACTCAAGGAGAGTTCACCCGTCTGTGGCAGAGCTGAAGCGTAAGGCGAACCTCAAGCAAACAGTGGACATCACGGGTCTAAGTTGACGGGATGGGGAATTCTTAATCAGGCAAGTTCTGAACACCTGATCAGGTGTTTCGCTACTTTTTACCTATCCTTACTGTGTGAGTGTCTACCAGAAGAACGCTTTTTACAACTTTAAATGTTCAGAAGTTCAATATATTTTTTAAAATTAACAAAACAACACAGATTCAACCACTCCATTCAAAAACTCATCTTGAAGGGTTATACAAATCACAGTATAAAATACTCCCATCGCAGCAAACCTGCACACTCAGCGAATTTCCAATGAATATATAACGTAACACATTAAGCCACTTAACATGATTCATAAGAAATGTATTCACAAACAAGCGATATTAAAAATATTAATTATTCTCCATAAGAATGACATTGGAGATGAGTACGCAGGTTTGCTGCAACAAGGAACACGAAATAGTGGGTTTTTATGCAAATATCAATAAAAATCATTTAAGTGAAGTCATATACTAAGTTTCATCCATATGCATTCATAAATAAGCGATATATAACATTTTAATTATTTTCCATAAGAATAAAATGGTGACCGAGTACCTAGGTTTGCTGCTACGGGAACTATAGGTGAAAAATTGTTTTTTGTAAAGAAAAATAAACCTCAATCAGATGAAGCCATATACCAAATTTCGTCAGTTTATGTTCATAAGTAAGCGAGATGTTAAGTTTTTCTTTTCCTCCATAAGAATAACATTAGACAACGTACTGTGTTAGCACTTTCAATATGTCGTTTATCTCGGTTACCAATTGACGTAGAGCGATGATAAAAAACCCAAATTGTTTGTTTTTTAAAGGTAAATCCAATGGTGCAAACTAATGCTTGGCTTTAGAAATAATTATATGTAAACATTTCAAAAAACCAATTTTTGGGGTACAAAACCTCTTTACCATAAGGATGTATCTAATTTTCAAACTCATGAAAATAGATGCTGCATTATACGTTTATACAAAATTTCATCAAGATCGGACATTTTTTAATAAAGTTATCGAGCCTATGGACTCATGTATATATATATACACACATCAGACATATTGAATATGTACATATACATGAATTTGAACAAATGGTGTTTTTGGCATCTGGGAGCCTCAAAATGAAAAGTTGTCATGGTCTCGGGCCTAAGTCTTACCATGCCACTTATGGTAATAGCTTCTTCCCTATAGGGGAAATTCGCTAAAACTGTAAATTAAAGAAAAAACATAAATCCAAAAATTCAAAATTTAGGAGGAGGCTGCCAAAGTGTCCTGGGGCAAACATGTCCTAGATCAGCCTCTCGATTGGAAGTGGTAAGGTAAAAATTAAGTTTTAATTTTTACTCTCTCCCCGTATAAGGAGAAAGTATTGTTTTCGTCAAAATTTGAGTTGTTAGTGGAAATATTCGTTTTGGTACTCCCTGAACCCAAAAAAGTGATTTTTATGTGATGTGGGTGTGTGGTTTGTGTGTTTGTGTCTGTGTGGCTGTGTACAGAGCTAGAGGCAACACCAGTTGCCCGATTTTGATGAAATTTGGTATGCAAGTTCCACGATATCTCATTATTTATTTCTTTTTTTGAATTTTTTATTTTTAAGGGTATTTTTATCACCCAAAACCCCTAAAAACGTGAAAAATCCAAATTTCTCAAAAACGGCTTTAACCCATTGGCCGATCCTGTCAACTTCCAAGCAAGCCTGCCACTGTTTATTAGTGAATTTCCTATGGAAAGTGAACTATTAGCATGACCCGCACGGTGAAACTTAAGCCCGGGACCACCATAGAAGTTCCTAACGTGACCCCCTGAACACGTTTTGGGGGTTCGTTCAAAATTTTATAAATATATATATATATATATATATATATATATATATATATATATATATATATATATATATATATATATGTATACATATATATGACATATATATATGTGTATGCACTCTAGCGGTCACATTTTTTGTCCGATTTACTTCAAATTTGGTAGGGACATTCCTTTCTATAATCTGTGGGACAAGTTCGTTGGGCAAAACAATCGGAAAACTCTAAACCCCTTTTTTGGGGATTAATCTTTCAAATTTCGAGTTTTCGGACCCAAAAAGGGTCAGAAAAGCCCCGGATGTGAAATTAACGCATGTTAAAAGATGGGAATTAGTGTGAAAAAACTTTTAAGCCCCCTCTCGATATTCTAGCATAAATATTTACCGAGTTATTAAGGAAAATGTGTATCGACCAATCACAGTACGTTGTCTTATGGGGATTTTACATTAGAAAAGCCTATTATTCATTTGTTGGTGTACTTTTATCATCCCCAACAACCTCACGCCTACTTTAAAGCCTAACTGGACCTTCTCCTAGCCTTATAATGTGCAAAATTGTATTCCCACCATTGCAGGTAAATAGAACCAGGAGCATCAGAACAGCCAAAAAATCAATATTTTCATATTTGAATAAGAATTGGAATAAATGTATGTTTTTAACTGATTTTGAGTTTTTATGGTTTTTTATGTGGAAATTCACTTCCCTCACGTCAGCGTGCTGCGTGCGAACTCGTTTTACTTGGGCCCACCCACCAACGTTGCCACAGACCGGTTAACTCATTGAGAGTTATACGACTGGTGAGTTTTGTTCGTGTGCGGGAATCGAAACCACGAACATCGTATCAACACCTGGCCAAGGTGTTTCCACGACTTAGCCAACTCAGCTAACACGACCAAAGGCCGAGCGGTGTTATTTTAGTTTATGAATCAGTCCGCGCCCCTAGCGGAGAGAACCGTAGTTGCCCGCACTCATTAGTTACAGATGTTGCTGCTAGAGTGCAGCACCAATCAAATCCCGTTATAGGCTATTGCGATTAGAATAAAATTATTACGTTAATGGGTTGACGATTTTGATTAACTTTAGTGTTCTGTAGAACTTTAGGTTTCCAACAAAATTACACCATCTGCATTTCTGGAAAAATTTGGGTTCAGAAATTATACAACTTCTTTTAAAACATATAAAATTCAGTTTTTTTATTTTTCATTGAAAAACATAAATGTTAAAAGAGATTACTTATCACCATTAAAAAGTGCTTAAAAGCTAAATAATTTAGTATTTTGAATTATTATTCTACAATTGCTCGTTGTGGAGAAAATTTAATTTAAATTTTGCGGTAAGGCAGTACGTTGTCCAATGTTATTCTTATGGGGAATACAAAAATTACTATTTCTCTTATTTACTGATCAATTTTGCTAAAACTTGATATGCAGATCAAGTTAGCATTGACCACCAGAAGATATTCAAAATATATTGCCACTTAACCCTGTGGGGTGATGGGGGGGCATTTCCCCTTTTAATACCACTGAGTGTAGCAAAGGATTCTGTAGTACCTCCAAAAAAGGGATTTGGGTGGATATTTTTGAAAATAACTTGTTTAGAAGATTTTCTGTACTTCTGCTCGTACTTTATATTCTATATTTAGTA
The DNA here is from genome assembly GCA_963675035.1 of Allygus modestus. Taxonomy (NCBI): domain Eukaryota; kingdom Metazoa; phylum Arthropoda; class Insecta; order Hemiptera; family Cicadellidae; genus Allygus; species Allygus modestus. The sequence goes on from OY776116.1 coordinate 145,237,754, forward strand.
AATAAAAAGTAATTGTTGGGCTGAAAGGGAGAAAGTATTGTGTCAGTTTCCTGATACCGTTTATTAAGATTCAAATCCCTACAAGTGTAATTGGTTTTTCTGAGGACGGAAGTTGCATAATGATAAGTTAATCATTGAAATTAGAACTTAAGGTTTTAATTATCTATTTCTCTCCTCTGCAGACTGATAGGACTTTTGACGACTTTGTGATTAATTCTCTTAAACAAAATTTAATGTTGAAGTGTTGTTACATTAAAAATACTAACCTAGAGTTAGGAACTTGAATTACAACCATTTTATTACATATCAGCTTGTTGTTTATTTTTGTACATATAAAGTGATAACAGCTTTGACTTGTGGAGAACACGTGACAGGATAATCACGTTTTGACTTCTTCCTCAACTTTGTTTGCAGCGTCAGTCCCAGCACTTGCTGCGCTTTTGATTGCCTCAGTAGTGCCTTCGGTGACCTTTTGCCCTGCTTCCAAGGCTTTGTTTGCAGCGTCAGTCCCAGCACTTGCTGCGTTTTTGATTGCCTCAGTAGTGCCTTCAGTGATCTTTTGTCCTGCTTCCAAGGCTTTGTTTGCAGCGTCAGTCCCAGCACTTGCTGCGTTTTTTATTGCCTCAGTAGTGCCTTCGGTGACCTGTTTTCCTGCTTCCAAGGCTTTGTTTGCAGCATCAGTCATAGTACTTGCTGCGTTTTTGGCAGAGTCGCTAGCTATTTTCGACATTTCGCCAACGGCGTTCTTAGTCGACTCGGTGACTTTGGTGGCTATTTTCTCCGCAGCCTCGTTCATCTTGGAGCTCGTATCCGTTATAATCCCCGCAACCTTTCCTGTGGCGCTTGTGACGCCATTGGTGATACTCCCGCCGATGTTGTTGGTTGCGTCGATGGCCATCTTGTTGAGCGATGTTCCGAGGGACATGCCCGTGTTTAAGCCTCCCTCGATGACTCCCATTCCCGCGGCTCCTAATTTACCGGCTGTTTGTATACCGCTCCCGATCGCACCCACCGCTGCCTTTCCTATTCCGATGCCTCCGTTCAGCATGGCTTTGTTGAACTTGTCTACGTTGCTGATGCCGTTGCCCACCAGAGCCAGTTTGTTGGCCACCAAGGTGGCAGGCACTTTGATTCCCGTTCCCACCAGTGAGGCGGTCGCATTCAACGTTGTGCCGGCGGCTGTTTTCCCCGAGTTGTACAGCGTTCCGATCCCCGACGTCACGGCACTCGCTCCCTGCCCGATGGACCCTGGGATGCCCGTCACAGCGGTAGTCAAAGGTGTTGAGAACTGGGTGAACCCGTTCTGCAATGTGCTAAAGCTGTCCTTGAAGGCATTGCCGAGGGTGCTGAGCCACGGGGCTGGGGCGGGAGCACCGACGGCCACCTGAAACAGTCAAATCAGTCACAAAACGTTTAGTCAGAGTTTCAACAATCTGGGAAAATCATGGAAAAAATGTTTGGTAAAGGAAAATCATAACTTAGTCAGGGGTTAGAAAGATAGGTTAGGTATCTCTCAACCCTAGAAATGTTAAGTACTGTAATACAACTGGGATCCACTAACTAAAAAATATAGGCCCTACACATTCTCTATCCTATAGTAAAAATAAACCTAACTATATTTTAGTAGCCATACATAACAAATCAAGATTATATATAAAATCGTAAATATTGGTTTTAAATTAATTTTAAAATAAAAACATTGTCTATTTTATATTTAACTAATTTTAAAAGTTTCTCTTTTTAAGCTAAAGACTGATTAATTTGTTGTTCTTATTTTATATCTAACACCCTAAGTACACATTATTTTAAATACATAACTATGACTAACAAATATTAATAATAATAGTAAAATGCAGCCGGTTTCTAGAAAGGTTTTAATGGTAGGCCAATTTCGTCAAGGCCCAAGTGTCCCAAAATTTGTTCACTGGACACGAAGAAGTTCAAAGTGTCCAGTTTGCATTTTATCCTGATTTCTGAGAGAAAACAGTTTCCATTTGCTATCATTCATTCTGGGTAAATTGAGCTTTCAGGCAACCAAGTTAACTAAAGACGACATTTACAGTTTAAAAAAATATATTTATAAATATGCCTAAAGATTTTGTTAGGCTGCAGTTTAGTTTACGGCCCACATTCATTCAAGTGAAATTTTTGATTAAAAATATCGATCTATCGATTAGATTATTTCATTCGATTGTTCAAGAAAATTGATTATCAATTACATTGTTATTCTTTATTGATTTTGTTTACATTAACCCATTGAGGTAGTAATTTTATTCTATTTTTAGTAGCCTATAACGGGAATTGATTGGTGCTGCACTCTAGTAGCAAAATATGTAACTAATGACCGCGGGCGTCTACGGTTCTATCCGCTAGGGGCGCGGACTGACTGAAAACCCTTAATATCGCCGCCAGGCCTTTGGTCGTGTTAGCTGAGTTGGCTACGTCGTGGAAACACCTTGGCCAGGTGGCGATACGATGTTCGTGGGTTCGATTCCCGCACACGACCAAAACTGACCAGTTGTGCAACTCTCAATGAGTTAACCGGTCTGTGGCAACGTTGGTGGGAGGGCCCAAGTAAAATTAACGGTGGCAGGCTTGCTTGGAAGTTGACGGGATCGGTTAATTCTTTGAGACTTGCACATGGTCAACACTGATTTTGCTAATTTTTACTTATGTCTACTGTGTGTGTGCCAATGCAACTCTCTAAACTGAAAGAAAACAATATTTTAATTAAAATATGCCATTAATCCATTTAAAAACACCAATTTTATACTCCAATTCACACGTTAATAAAATTACAAGTAAAGAACGAGACCTGCTCGTATGTCTACGCCAATGGGTTAATGTTTGTTTGGCAAAAATTAAGTAGCTTATTGCAATATGAACTATCGTCAAATTTGTCAAAATGTATTAATAAACACTGAAACTTCCTTCAAATGGATGCAAGAAAAAGGTATACTTCTCGTTAAATCGTTTGGTTTATTTATTCATCTCCGTTATGTTTAATTTAGTTTAATTTTATTAAATATTCTTTCATCTTTTGTTAGTCATGAAATTTGTATGTATAAATATAACTTGTGTGATTTAAAAACAGCTGATAATAACTGATTTTTCTTAATATTGATATTTTCAATCACCAGTAGAAAAAAATCAAAATTTCAATTGAATGAATGTGGGTCGTAAACTAAACTGCTGCAGCCATTTGTTAAAGAGTTAATTAAATGTCTTGAGGGGAAGCAGCCCCAACATAATGTCGTGGACATAACGGGAATTGAACCCGTGAGCGCTTGAACCGAAGTACAAGACGCCAACCACCAGGCCGGAGATGCCCAACTCATCAGATCTTAATCCTGGTCTTTGTTTACCCTGATTTTTTGTTGTTTGCCCAACTCACTGTCCCTGGCAGGTTTCAAATGCTTGTAGGCTGCTTAGTCGCAATGGCATCATTGTTGGCACTTTATCAAAGGTCTAGGAAAGACAAATTGTTGCGTCTTGCGTAGTAGATCAACAACCATACACAGTTTGATTTGCTTGCCTTGGAGAAAGGGGAACAAGTAAAGCGAATCCGATTGCTAAGTCATGATACAGCGGATGGTTTTTATTATTTTGTTTTGTTTGTTGTGGATGTTGCTGTACAGTGTTTTGTTTGTTGTGGATGTTGCTGTACAGTGTTTTGTTTGTTGTGGATGTTGCTGTACAGTGTTTTGTTTGTTGTGGATGTTGCTGCACAGTGTTTTGTTTGTTGTGGATGTTGCTGTACAGTGTTTTGTTTGTTGTGGATGTTGCTGTACAGTGTTTTGTTTGTTGTGGATGTTGCTGTACAGTGTTTTGTTTGTTGTGGATGTTGCTGTACAGTGTTTTGTTTGTTGTGGATGTTGCTGTACAGTGTTTTGTTTGTTGTGGATGTTGCTGTACAGTGTTTTGTTTGTTGTGGATGTTGCTGTACAGTGTTTTGTTTGTTGTGGATGTTGCTGTACAGTGTTTTGTTTGTTGTGGATGTTGCTGTACAGTGTTTTGTTTGTTGTGGATGTTGCTGTACAGTGTTTTGTTTGTTGTGGATGTTGCTGTACAGTGTTTTGTTTGTTGTGGATGTTGCTGTACAGTGTTTTGTTTGTTGTGGATGTTGCTGTACAGTGTTTTGCCAAAACCTTTAGCACTCTAAACCTTTAGTTCATTACGACATTGAAGTAATTATAATTAACAGAAAAACATTATATTCTAAATATTTATTTAGGAAAAAACACAGTTTACTTTTATACAGAGTTTTGATTTTAACTAATTAAAGAATGATAATCCTCTTAGGAGTTATTAGATTTATTTTTCCCCCTTCAAATTTACTTCAATTTCTACATTCGTATGGTAAGAACCAGCCAAGTTGATGGGGCTGTTACAGATCCTGTAGGGGTAGTAAGAGAGAGATGGTGAATACACCATCCCTATTCCCCGCCACCTAATTACTTCCAATAGGTTAAGCCACTTCTACAAACATGTTATTCATATTCGGTTATTGCTAAAAAATGTCCCACACTCCATACACATCGATTTGCGAATATGAGTTATTGTTATCTTTTTATTTATTATTACACCTTGTTCATAAACTGCAAAAGTGTTTTTACACTTTAAATGACTAATAATTTATTAAATGACTAATATTTTATTTCACAGCAATCTGTATTGCAGTAAAATATCGATCATGCCTTACGAGACGAACTGATAATTGATGACAACTCAATTATTCAATAAATTCAATAATATAACTTCAATAATGTCAATACTATAATTCACATTTGTCTGTGGCTCCGTGCGTCCATCCGTCCGCAACTGTTTCTCGAGCTTTAATGGCTCCCAAGCTTTGAAAATATATGTTTTATGAATAATCAAGGTCGGGGAAGCTGCACATGTTGTTTGTTTTTCTTGAAAAGCAACCTTATTTGATTTACGGTAGCTTTAAGATGTGCTGTTTCTAGGCCATTTTAGCATATATAAGAGGAGCCGGGAGTTCAGCTGAGGATTTCTATTTCTACAAGCTTTGTTCCTAAAACAGCTGATTATTTCCTGCAGTCTCCAATCCTATCCTATACTTTAATTATGAGTAAGGTTTGCTTGCTTGCTTGCTTGCGACACTGATCTCAAAAAAGGCTCCAACGATTTCCTTCAAATGTTTGAAATAACTAATTTATGGGATAAAAATAAGTTCTAGACAGGCCTCATCCCCAGGAAAAATAAAATAATGTAAAAACACTAAAATGAAAAGTTAAACAAATTAATATTGGGCTTATGGAGTTTCAAATCAAAACAAAAGAATTGTAACAGCTGTTCATAATCAACCAGGGAACTGTCACCTGGTTAAAACTGAAAAGTTAAAAAATTAACATTGGGCTTATGAAGTCTCAAATAAAAAAAAATTAATAGCTGTTCATAATCGATCAGGGAACTGTCAAAGTAATACTAAAATGTTGTTTATGATTATTAATATGTGGTTTCCTGAGAACAGAGATTAAAAGATCTGAGTGAAGATTACATATATAGAGTAGTAAAATAAATCAATGGGACATTGAGCTATAAATAACAACTGGAGGGACCATAAATGTAGAGTTATTAGATGTGATTAGGTGTGTGTGTGTGTGTGTGTGTGTGTGTGTGTGTGTGTGTAGAGTGATTAAATGTAGAGTTTTGTCGAAAAAAGGCAAATGAGTTATACAAATCTGATTATCAGTAGGAAGAAGTGGTGAAATATTACTCCGAGTCATCTAAACAAACTGACTGGCTTCCCCCGAGCAAAGCTTGGCCCCTCAGGTACTACTAGTAATATTTAATAACTTAATTCACTGATCAATGATGACACATTCTTCTTGTAACTGGGATAAGCTTCTGGGATCGTATTCTTGCATTGTTCTGTAGTGGTGGTAAAACAAAGAGATTTCAGCAAAGTGATTTAGAAGGAAATATGGGTATAATAAAATTATTTCACGACAGAGTTCATACAGTACTTGAAAATATCTTTGCTAGTTGAAAATCCCACGAAGAAGTACCTTTGCAAGAACAAAGTCTGAACAAAGATTGTTGCTATTAACAGTTACATTCCCTGATGTAAAAAGACACACTTTGTGTAGCATTAGACAAATAACATTGTGATTTTAATCTAACTTGTACTAATTTTAATCACAAAATAAAATTTGGAAAGTCAAACACTTATTGATTCTTTAATCGATGCCTTACCATTACCTTCCTTACCTTTAGGAAAATTCAGGCGAACAGATTACGCACCCTACAACATTTTAGACATTGGTAGTGAAGCCCTGCTTGTTCCTTAAGAAATTATTGTGGACATTTATTTGTCATCACTGAATAAGAAAAAATAATTATGGCAATAATTTCTTAATTACCAAAATCTCACCATCACCAACCATAAATATTAAAGAACCCTGCTTTGGTTATTGCAGTTTTGAGTAAAAACAAAATCACATAAAATGATACACAGTATTATTCCAATTAATTTATCAACTAAATAGCACAGTACTCACATGAACCAGCAAACCGAACAGCAGAGTCTTAGCCAACATGTTGCTGCGTTGTTTACTCGTAGTAAGCGACCCTAGCAAGGGAATCCATTCATTTATATGCCAGAGAACCGCGAAAGGTGGCATCTGACAGTGGATCACTATCCTTATTGTCATCTGCTCCTGACGTGGATCACCTGGGAAGTGTTTGCCCCTGTCACGAGCTTCTTCTGTCGTTTGTGTTTATCGTATAAACAGACTTGTTTTTACGGCGCATTTACGTTGTCTTGGCCTTGGGAAATCATCGCATCTAGGTTTGATTGAAAACGTGTATCAGAGATTCATGTCACTGTGTCACTGTGTTGGCTCTCTTGCCTTTAACACCAATATGTAATTAGTTATATTCTGTATTCTCAAAACTTTTTCTAGTTAAGGTTGACACATTTTAGGATTTATAAATACTTTTTCGCGCATTCCTTTTAAATAACACTAACAGATTTGAATAACGGAAAGTATTTGTAAAACTTACAGGGTTCTAGAGATTTATGTTCCAGGACTAAAACAACATTGACAAAACGAGAATAACTTTGTTTTAATGTCATGACAAGTCTACTGCCCGGGCAAATCTTGTAAGAAGTTACGAAATGGCGGGGGCAAATCATGTAAGAAGTTACAAAATGGCGGGGGCAAATCTTGTAAGAAGTTATGAAATGACGGGGGGAAATCTTGTAAGAAGTTACGAAATGGCGGGGGAAAATCTTGTAAGAAGTTACAAAATGGCGGAGGCAAATCTTGTAAGAAGTTACAAAATGACAGGGGCAAACCTTGTAAGAAGTTACGAAATGGCGGGGGCAAATCTTTTAATAAGTTACGAAATGACGGGGGCAAATATTTTAAGAAGTTACGAAATAGCGGGGGCAAATCTTGTAAGAAGTTACGAAATGGCGAGGGCAAATCTTGTAAGAAGTTACGAAATGGCGAGGGCAAATATTGCAAGAAGTTACAAAATGGCGGGGGCAAATCTTGTAAGAAGTTACAAAATGGCGGGGGCAAATCTTGTAAGAAGTTACGTAATGGCGGGGGCAAATCTTGTAAGAAGTTACGAAATGGCGGGGGCAAATCTTGTAAGAAGTTATGAAGTGACGGGATATAAATAAAAAATGTCTTACACTGTAAAATGTTACAAGACACTGTACTCACATACAAGACAGTAAATATATGTAAAAGATGGTACAAGGCAATCGATTTTGACCAGTCATACCGTTCATCATCAGGCCCAATGAGAGTATGACAGAATGAGAATCAAAATGGCATCCCTTCTTATGTGTAAATAAGTTCCTGTAGAGGCAAAATTTACATGTTCATTTATCAATAAATCTTTACATTTCTCCTTATAAATAAACAATTCTTCACATGCGTTCAAGAATAAATAAGAATTCAATATTGCAAACGTTTAGCCTCCGGTTCACCTCTGCCTTTGTGTACGTAGGTCTACAGATCATTTATGTAAAAATAATGGCTAAAAGTAAATGTAATTGGATTTGAGTAAATAATATACAATTTGAAAAGCATTCATACTTATTTTATTTGCCAATCTTTTACACTCCAAATTCAAGTGGACTCATTCTCGAGCAAACAGTTGCCCCAGAAAAAGCAGAAAATCTCCATCTTCGTTGGCCTTTTCCGCAATGAAATCATTAAAGGTATCAAGTGTCTCTGTAAGACCTTCGAGAAACTTCGGTTTGACTTGTCTTTTTTGTCTCGTAGAGAGTTTCCTTAAGTTTCCATTTTCATCCAACGCCTGTTTCAAAGCTCTCAATCCGCTGTCTAAAACAAAAGTGGTAATTGATCATTTGTTTTATAGGATAGTGTGCCCTATGTGATTACTATTACGCATTGGAAATCATACTATGTTTGATATAGGGCAATAATTCAGATTATCTTATTATTTGTTTTCTAACTGATTCCATTGGTGATAACCAGAGTTTGGTACTTCCATGTGCAAATATTGAAAAATCCATTATCAGGATAGAAATTCCCCCAAAACCCCTCTTACGATTTAACTTGTTCAATTAAATGCTACTATACTATCTCTGTGCTAGTTTTGTGAAGGTTAGTTCTTTTTCAAAGGTGTTATCATGTTGATGGACACTTGCAAATTTGAACTAATAGTGTTTTTGGCATCTAGGAAGTCTAAACAAAACTTTATACAATACTATCCCCATAATAGCTTATCCCGAAGAGGAATTCACAAAAATATACAAATCTTAAAAATGTAAAATTCTCAGTTAAAACAAATATACTTAATTAATTAAACTTGTACAGTAACTCAATTTATAATCCTTGAAAACATTTCAAGTATACATATCTAATTTTGCAAATTAGTCTGTCGTCTTGTCATTTGATCACATCTTATTAACTTATTTGACCTTTGATCTTAAAGAAGTGATGCACATTTGTAATTGACTTGTGAGGGTTTTTGATATTACCAAAGAACCCAATACAGGTAACCAAAGAAACCTGAGTACAGGTTACTGATTAATTTACTTAGTTAACCTGAATTAACAGTTAAAACTGAACCGTTTAAACTTACGTTTTACCTAAATTGAATTTTACAAATATAACATTTTGTATGAATGATTTTTGTTTTGTTAGTACACATTTAGCAAAAGTGTAATACATTTTGTTCACTTGTACACCCTATGCACAACTAATATCTTTGCATATTTATTAGTATTTGTCGGATATATCTGTTAAATTAGTAATAAACAAATTAGGTATTGGTTCTTTTTTGTTACTATTTAGGTTACAGACATTATTTTATTGTTTTTGTAAACTTAAAATACCCCCGTCGCAGCAAACCTACTTACTCAGCGAATTTTCAGTGCATAATATATATCTTAATACCATATAAAGCCGCATACCAAGTTTCATAAAAAATATATTCACAAATAAGCAATATATACAATTTTAATTATTCTCTATAAGAATAACATTGGAGATGAGTATGTAGGTTTTCTGAAAAAAGGAACATTAACAATTGGTTTCTATGCAAATATCAATATAACTCAACTAGGTGAACTAGGTGCCATATACCTAGTTTCATCAATATAATTCATAAATAAGCTTTATATCCCATTTTGATTAATCTCCATAAGAATAAAATGGGGGATGCTGCAGGTTTGCTGCAACAAGGAACGAAAAAAATGGGTGTTAAGGCAAATATCAATATAACTCAACTAGGTGAAGTCATATACAAGGTTTTATTAATTTACGTTTATAATTTAGGGAGACATAGCATTAACTCTTTTTTTATTGAATTTTATAATCTGAAGTTCACCAGATCGATCCTGAGCAAAATCCTGAGAAAATTTGGTGAAGGTTTGATACTGGATCCAGCTGCCATTGGTCATTGGGCTATTAATTAATGATCCTGGCTAATGAATCAGTCAGTCTTAGTAACAAGGTTACACAAGGCATCTCACCCATTCTACACTCATCATTTATTCATATTCACATTAAAATACGCCCCGGTTGCGTCGGCGTCTTAGACAATGATTAAATGATTATTAGGAAAACTTACCGAGAAGCTGTTCTATGGTGAGGTCCCTCTTCTGCCGTGTCATTTCATCGGCCAGATCCACACTCCTGCCCAACACCACACTCTCCAAGGCCATCATTCCGTCACCTTAACAACATCAGTTATGTATCAGAAAGACAATGGAAATGTTGGTGCTGCAGGCTGTAATCATAATCATTATATATTGATTTTTTTTCTCTGGGTAAACTATCAAAATAATGAAGTTTTAGTAAGGTTCTGAGATTGTAGGGATTCTAGTTGTGGGGTCCTTAATTGTTATAACTCATTTCCCAGGTGCTGTAATCAGAAATACCCCCGTAGCAGCAAACTTGCATACTCAGCGAATTTCCATAGGAGATATAAATGTCTTAATACCACATAAAGCCACATACCAAGTTTCATTAATATACATTCATAAATAAAGGATTTATGACATTTTAATTATTCTCCATGAGAATAACATGGCGGCTGAGTATGTAGGTTTGCTGAAATAAGGAACACTAAAAATGGGTTTTTATACAAATACCAATATAACTCAACTAGGTAAAGCCACATACCAAGTTCTATTAATTTATGTTCATAATTAAAGGAGATAACACTTATTCTTCATAAGAATAACATGGGGCTGAGTACGGGAACAGGTTGCGGCTGAGCAGGTTTTCTGCTACGGGAACTATCGGCCAAAAAATGGGTTTTTGTGCAAATATCAATAGACCATAATGAAATGAAGCATTATACCAAGTTTCGTCAGGATAAGTAGATAAATAAGCGAGATATACAATTTTTCTTATCCTCCATAAGAATAGCATTGGACAACGTACTGTGTTTAGCACTTTCAATATCTCAGTAACCAATTGACATAGAGCAATGATTAAAACACCAAATTGTGCGTCTTTTTAAGCTGATTCCAATGGGAAAGAATTAAATTTTACTTTTTCAAAAATTAAGTGTAAAAAATCAAAAAAAACATTTTTGGGTTAAAAACCCCCCCCCAAAATACCCCTTCGGATAGGTCGATCTGTCTGGTTTTCGAACTTAAAGTCATAAATGCTGCTTTACACGTTTGTACCAAATTTAATCAATCGAACCTTTTTTACGAGAGATCGCGCACCCACGGACACACATATATCCCACGGACACGGATGTATATATATATATATATATATACAGTTTCAAACGAATGGTGTTTTTGGGGTCTGGGGACCTCAAAACGAAAAGTTATCATGGTCCGGGGCCTAGGTCTTACCATGCCGACTACGGTAATAGCTTCTTCCCTATAGGGGATATTCGCTAAAAGGTGAATATTATAGGTGAATCTAACTTTTAGTCCTAATCAGTGACTCTGAAAGAATAGTCAATATAAAGCATAAGTGATTCGTTCAAATAAAAATAAAATATCTTTGCTGGATATTTTCATTGAAGTTAATTCAACTTGTTTAATGCTTACGTTTTTAATCAGCGTGTTTTATCATGTTATCATTGTATGAGCAAATATTTCTGCATATCTTCCGATTCCATACATTGTACAACAAAGTTTTAGCAAATTTCCCCTATAGGGAAGAAGCTATTACCGTAGGTGGCATGGTAAGACTTAAGCCCAAGACCATGATAACTTTTTGTTTTGAGGTCCCCAGATGCCAAAAACACCATTCGTTTAATTTATATATATATGTATATATATATATATGTGTGTGTGTGTGTGTGTCCGTTACCGCGATAACTTTTGAAAAAAATGCCCGATTTTGATGAAATTTTGCACAAATGTGTAGAGTAACATTTATGACTTTAAGTTCGAAAACCAGATTGATCGGACTATGGGAAGAGGGTTTTATGGGGGTTTTACATTTTTCAAAAATCAGTTTTTTGAATTTTCCCCCCTACAATTTTAAAAACACTCAATTTTAGTTTTAGTCATTTTATAGAGCTTAAAAAAACAAATAATTTGGTATTTTTAATCATTAACCTAGGTTAAGTGGTTGCGGAGAAAATCCAAAAGACGTGTTCATAAAATCTCCCATGTTAATCTTATGGGAAAATGGTTGTTTACTTTTCCTCAATTAATTTTACTGTAAACTTCACATTTACTTTTACCAATCAGTTTAGCTCTACAAAACAATCATTTTGGTGTTTAAATTGTGACTCTAAGTCCAACCATTGCCGAGTAATTCAAAGTGCTAAACACAGTACGTTGTCCAATGTTATCCTTATGGAGAATATTTAAAATTTTATATCTCTATTATTAATGAATGAATATTGATGAAACTTGGTATGTGGCTTCACCTAGTACTGGTATATTGATATTTGCACAAAAAATTGATTTTTTGTTGATTATCCTCTTAGCAGCAAACCTGCATCCTCATCCCTAATGTTATTCTCATGGAGAATACGTAAAGCTTTATATCTCCCTTAATTATGAACATAAATCATTAAAACTTGGTATGTAGCTTCACCTGGTTGAGTTATATTGATAATTGCAAAAAAAAAAATATTTTCATCTTCCTTGTTGCAGCAAACCTGCGTTCTCAGCCCTAATGTTATTCTTATGGAGAATAAATAAAATGCTATATATCACTTATTTATGTATTTTTATGAAACTTGGTAAGTGGCTTTATGTGGTAGTAAGAAATATATTCATGCATAGGAAATTCGCTGAGTACGCAGGTTTGCTGCGACGGGGGTATAGTTCTTGCTAAACCCAAATTTTAGTTTGCACCATTGAATTCAGCTTAAAACCAAACAATTCAGTATTCTGAGAAATCACTTCACTTGTTCAGCGGGTCGCGTTAGTTTGACAGCGCCTTCTATTTCAGTTGAGGTTGACGGCAATACACGCGTGTATTGCAGGTCTTTGTTCAAGTTTGCAGGCGTTGGTCATTGAACGAGCGTGATGACCTTGAGACCGACCTTGCCACCCTTCCCCCTGGCGCCTGGACTGGCGTTATCTCTATTTTATCGCTTCATTCATTCTATTTTCCTGGAATTTAATAATTTATCCGTTCTCTTTAATTTCATTCTATTCAGTTTGAATTAAATGCCAGTTTTCTTTGACTTTATTAGCGAATTTCTCCTATAGGGAAGAAGCTACTACTGTACCGTAGTCGGTATGTTAAGACCTAGGCCCGGGACCATGATAACTTTTCGTTTTGAGGTCCCCAGATCCCAAAAACACCATTCGTTCGAAACTGTGTATATATGTGTGTGTGTGTGTGTGTGTGTGTGTGTGTGTGTGTGTGTGTGTGTGTGTGTGTGTGTGTGTGTGTGTGTGTGTGTGTGTCCGTGGGTGCGATAACTCTCGTAAAAATGGTCCGATTTGGATGAAATTTGGTACAAACGTGTAAAGCATCATTTATGACTTTAAGTTTGAAAACCAGACAGATCACCCTATCCAAAGTGGTAATTTGGGGGGGGGGGGTTTGTACCCGAAAAATGGGTTTTTTGAAGTTTTTATATGTAATAATTTAAAAAGTATAATTTTAGTTTTCACCATTAGATTCAGCTTAAAAAAGCACACAATTTGGCGTTTTGATCTTTTCTCTACGTCAAATGGTTACAGAGATATTGAAAGTGCTAAACACAGTACGTTGTCCAATGTTATTCTTATGGAGAATAAGAACAATTTTATATCTCGCTTATTTATGAACGGATACTAATGAAACTTGGTATACGGCTTCATCTGGTTGTGGCCAATTGTTATTTACACAAAACAGCAATTTTTACCGATTTTTCCCGTAGCAGCAAACCTGCGTACTCAGTCCCCATGTTTTTCTTATGGAGAATGAGTAAAATGTAATGTCTCCCTTAGTTATGAACATAATTTAATGAAACTTGGTATGTAGCTTCACCTTGTTGAGTTATATTAATATTTATAAAAACAACCATTTGTTGTGTTCCTTGTTGCAGCAAACCTGCGTACTCATCCCCCATGTTATTCTTATGGAGAAAAATCAAAATTATATCGCTTATTTATGATTGTATATTGATGAAACTTGGGATGTGGTTTCACCTAGGTGATTTATATTGATATTTGCATGAAAACCCCTATTTTGTTTTCCCTGTTGCAGAAAACTTAAGTACTCATCCCCAATGTTATGCTTATGGAGAATAATTAAAATTGTATATATCGCTTATTTGTGAATATATGTTTATGAAACTTACTATCCAGCTTTATGTGATATTAAGTATTATTATGCATTGGAAATTCGCTGAGGACGCAGGTTTGCTGCGACGGGGGTATGTTTTTCTTATGGGAATACGGTTTTTAGATTTTCCTCAGATAATTTCACTAAAAACTCCACATTTCTTTCTACCAATCAGTTTAGCTCTACAAAACAATCATTTTGGCGTTTTAATTGTTGATTTATGTCCAACCGTTGCAGTGATATTCAAAGTGCTAAACACAGTACGTTGTCCAATGTTATCCTTATGGAGAATAAATAAAATGTTATATTTTGATTATTTATGTATGTATATTGATGAAACTTGGTATGTGGCTTCAACTAGTTGTGGTATATTGACAATAGCACAAAAAATGTTTTTTTTGTTGATTTTTCCGGTAGCAGCAAACCTGCATACTCGGCCCCCATGTTATTCATATGGGGAATAAGTAAAGTTTTATATCTCCCTTAGTTATGAACCTAAATTAATAAAACTTGGTTTGTAGCTTCACCTGGTTGAGTTATATTGATAATTGCAAAAAAAAACATTTCTTATCTTCCTTGTTGCAGCAAACCTGCGTACTCATTTATAATGTTATTGTTATGGAGAATAAATAAAATGCTATATATAACTTATTAATGAATGTATTTTTGTGAACCTTGGTAAGTGGCTCTGGGTAGTAGTGATACCCATATATTTGCATTGGAAATTCGCTGAGTACGCAGGTTTGCTGCGACGGGGGTATTTTTAAAGTAGACATGCTCACCATGGTCTTTCCTCGTGGTATAAAAGAGGTGTATTTCCTCCATTCCAGTAACGTTGTTACATTGTTCATGTTATTTTGCTGTTAGCGAATTTCCTCTACAGGGAAGAAGCTATTACCGTAGTCGGCATGGTAAGACCTAGGCCCGGGACCATGATAACTTGGCCTAGGTCCCCAGATGCCAAAAACACCATTCGTTCATAACTGTATATATGTGTGTGTGTATGTGTGTGTGTGTGTGTGTGTGTGTGTGTGTGTGTGTGTGTGTGTGTGTGTGTGTGTGTGTGTGTCCGTGAGCACGGTAACTCTCGTAAAAATAATCCGATTTTGAAAAAATTTGGCATAAACGTGTACAGCAGCATTTATGACTTTAAGTTAGAAAACCAGTCAGATCGACCTATCCCAAGGGGTATTTTGGGGGGGTTTTGTACCCCAAAAATGGGTTTTTTGAGTGTTTTACATACAATTTTTGAAAAAGCCAAATTTTGTGGGTTTCCATTGGAATCAGCTTAAAAAGATGCACAGTTTGGGGTTTTGATCATTGCTCTACTTCAAATGGTTAGAGAGATATCGTACGTGCTAAACACAGTACTTTATCTAATGTTATTCTTATGGAGGATAAGAAAAATTGTATATCTCGCTTATTTATCAACTTATCCTGATGAAACTTGGTATATTGCTTCATATAGTTGTGGTATATTGGTATTTGTTGCACTAAAAAACTTTTTTTACCTATAGTTCCCATAGCAGCAAACCTGTGTACTCAGCCCCCATGTTATTCTTATGGAGAATAAGTAACGTGTTATCTCCCTTAATTATCAACATAAATTAATAAAATTTGGTATGTGGCTTTACCTACTTGAGTTATATTGATTTGTATAAAACCCCATTGTTTGTGTTCCTTGCTTCAGCAAACCTGCATACTCAGCCACCATGTTATTCTTATGGAGGATAATTAAAATGTCATAAATCGTTTATTTATGAAAGTATATTGATGAAACTTGGTATTTGGTTTTATGTGGTATTAAGATACATGTATATGCATTGGAAATTCGCTGAGTACGCAAGTTTGCTGCTACGGGGGTATTTTTCTGCGGTAAGATATTTTTTTACCCCATTCTGATTTCATGAGTAAAGCAACATGACGGTTTTAAAGGAAATGTATATATAAAAATAATTGATACAAACAAATTATATAAGTTTTGACAAAATTAAAGTTTTTAATTTTTACTCTTTACAACCGTAAAATCAAACATACCTGCAAGTTTGAAAGGTGCAGCGATAAGAGTAGAAACCAATTTAATCCCCGAGTTGAGAGCTCCGGCCCCACCTAAGATGATTTTGCTGACGAAGTTCCTGTCTGGCTCACCAGTGGGCTCGGCTACCTTACGACCTCCTCCAAAGATGGCGTTGGGCACCTGAACGGAATTGGAAGGACTAATATAAAACTTTTAACCCTGCCAATCCACATAAAAGAACAAAAATATATAAATTGGTACTCAAGCAATTTTCATCAGCATACCTTTGTACAATACAGACAAATGGTTTTAACATTAAAGTCTTCATAATTTTTAATTTTCAATCAATGACATGTACAGTAGGATTAATGTACAATATATTACACCATTCGATGTACATTCGATGTATATAAATGAACGGTTTGAAATTGAAATTGATTTTACTACGCCATTACAAACTAAACTTTCCAATATCGATTGCACGCAAATATAGGTATATGGAGAGCTATCACATACAACAATAACTCCTGTCATTATAAATATACAAAACTTATTAAAACTAGATAGTATAAATTAGGTAGAAATTACATTTTATTTGAATCCGTAGTAGTCCAATTTATAGTTCTTGTTGCTATTTATAAAAAAAAAGAGTTCGCTCACAGCACGCTGACGTGAGGGAAGTGAATTTCCACATACAAAACTTTGAAAACTTAAACCCAGTGTAAAAACATTAATTTATTCCAATTTTATTGAAATCTGAAAATATTGATTTTTTGGCTGTCCTGATGCTTATGGTTTCATTTGCCTGCAATGCTGGGAATACAATTTTGCACATTATAAGGTTAGGAGAAGGTCCAATCGGGTTTGAAAGTAGGCATGAAGTTGCTGGGAATGATAAAAGTACACCAACAAATGAATAACAGGCTTTTCTTTTGTAAAACCTCCGTAAGACAATGTACTGTGTTTAGTCGATACACATTTTCTTTAATAACTCGGTAAATGTTTATGCTAGAATGACGAGAGAGGGCTTAAAGCTTCGCCTCACAAATTTCCATCGTTTTACATGCTGGGCTTTTCTGACCCGTTTCGGACCCAAAAACTCAAAATTTGAAAGATTAATCTCTAAAAAAGGGGTTTAGAGTTTTCAGATTGTTTTGCCCAACGAACTTGTCCAACTCATTTTAGAAAGGAACGTCCCTACCAGATTTGAAGTAAATCGGATGAAAAATGTGACCGCTAGAGTGCATACACACATATATATATATATATAATTTTGAACGACCCCCCAAAATGTGTTCAGGGGGTCAGGTTAGGAACTTCTATGGTGGTTCCGGGCTTAAGTTTCACCGTGTGAGTCATGCTAATTGTTCACTTTCCATAGGAAATTCAGTAATAACAACTGTACAGTGTAAACATTGAAGAAAATAATAGGGTTGAAATATAAACGTATGCTTACAATTATCTAGTATCCGGGTACAAGTTTACCACACTTTATGTTATTGTATTGGATATATTTAATAATTTTCAGAGAAAAGTTTGAACAATAAAAGACTGCAGCCAAGCCGTTCACGAAACTTTCATATTCGTAACACAGACATTTAAAAACAACTGTCCATAAGCTTTTTTAATTTTACGCTTTTTGTTAGTTTGATCTATTACTGTACCTTCTCAAACAAGTCCAGCAAGGGCTTGAGGATGTTGGTTATGGCTGCCATTATGTTCCCGTGGACGAACGCCATGTTGTTTTTGAAATTGGCCGTTAGGTCGT
Organism: Allygus modestus; assembly: GCA_963675035.1. Taxonomy (NCBI): domain Eukaryota; kingdom Metazoa; phylum Arthropoda; class Insecta; order Hemiptera; family Cicadellidae; genus Allygus; species Allygus modestus. The sequence continues at coordinate 145,255,758 of OY776116.1, forward strand.
CTCCTAGGGTTGGAGCCCCCATGGCGGCCTATAGGAATCCAATTAATTAGTTTTAAAATTAGTTTACTAATTTATCAGTAAAAAAAAGCTGGTCTGATTTTAGATGTAGCGTGCTACAACCACTTTATCATCTAATAGCACTTAACTTTAATTTATTGAGTAGCATGATACTAGTTGTTACAATTAAACAGCATAAAATAAACTATATCTCACAATACTGCAACATTTATTTACATTTATGCCTTACTTACATACAAGATGGTAAATATACACAAAAGATGGGACAACGTGATTCTCTGATTGGGCCTGATGATGACCGTGTGACTGGTTGAGATCGATCACCTCGTACCACCTTTTGTGTATATTTACTGTCTTAAATGTAAGGTCAGAAGTGTAAATATATTTTGTAGTGTTGTGAGACGTAGTTTATTTTATCCTGTTCATTTAATGTAGGTAGGCAACATTTGGGTAAACTGGAAAAATGTATTTAAATTGAGGCCTAAATAAAATAAATTAAATTGAATGGTTCAAAGATTTATTTTTAACAAGTGTTACCGAAGGAAAAAATTGTTCTGCCTTATTTCCAGCTTGCTGTTTACAAGTTTAACTTATAACTAAGATGTTAGGGTACATTATCCCTATGTAAAATTTTTGAATTTAAAATTATTAGTTTTTTATTATGTTTTAACGTCAGCGGCATTTTCGTTAAGACTACACTATAAAAATGCTTTTGAGGGAAAGCGGCCCGAACTCTTAAAAATGTAGTCCGAGACGCTAACTGTTGGACTAGCAAGATGCCCTGAGTCTTTACTTAATCATTATCATACCAAGATCAAAATTATGCAATCGTGAAAACTGCATTAGTTATTATTAAAACTAAAAGAAAAAGTTGCGTAACAGTTTTAGTCTTTAAGATAGTAAGCTATTTCAAGGTTCAGGTCAGTGAGAGAGTTAGTATTAAGCTGATAAGGCTGAGAACGAGGCGCAAGCTTTATTTTAACTTGTTTTACACTTTGATAAATAACAAATACCCCCGTAGCAGCAAACCTGCATACTCAGCGAATTTCCAATGCATATTAATTTATCTTAATACCACATAAAGCCACATACCAAGTTTCATCAATATACATTCATAAATAAACGATTTATGACATTTTAATTATTCTCCATAAGAATAACATGGCGGCTGAGTATGCAGGTTTGCTGAAATAAGGAACACTAAAAATGATGGGCTTTTATACAAATATCATTATAACTCAACTAGGTAAAGCCACATACCAAGTTCTATTAATTTATGTTCATAATTAAAGGAGATAACACGTTAATTATTCTCCATAAGAATAACATGGGGCTGAGTATGCAGGTTTGCTGCTACGGGAACTATCGGGCAAAAAATGGATTTTTGTGCAAATATCAATAGACCATAACCAAATAAAGCCATATACCAAATTTTGCCAGTTTACGTTCATAAATAAGCGAGATATACAATTTTTCTTTTTCTCCATAAGAATAACATTAGACAACGTACTGTGTTTAGCACTTTCAATATCTCGGTAACCAATTGACGTAGAGCAATGATCAAAATACCAAATTGTTTGTTTATTTAAGCTGAATTTATTGGTATAAATTAAAATTTGATTTAAATAAAAATTACATGTGGAAACCCCAAAAAACCCATTTTTGGGGTACAAAACCCCCCTTCGGATGGTGCGATTCGTCTGGTTTTCGAACTCGTTCAAATAAATGGTACTTTACACATTTGTACCAAATTTCATTAAGATCGGACCGTTTTTACGAGAGTTATCGTGCTTACGGACACATATATATATATATATATAAATATATATATATATAAATATATATATATATATATACATATATAAAAATTTGAACGAATGGTGTTTTTGGCATCTGGGGACCTCAAAATGAAAAGTTATCATGGTCTCGGGCTTAAGTCTTACCATGAGACCTACGGTAATAGCTTCTTCCCTATAGGGGAAATTCGCTAAAAGTAGTTTTGATTCTGGTCATTAATTTTGTATATATATTTAACCAAGCTGTAGGCCTAATCTTTAGCAAGCAAACACCTTAATTGTGTTCTCTTATGATGACATATATTGTATCAAACTTAATGTACCATTTTATAATAAATGAAACATTGTTCTTAATTATGTTAGTTAAAATATGTTTCAGAATGTATTTCAGTTATATTTTAAACATTTGTATTAATAATCTGTCACGTTAAATTAATTCCACAATTTATTAACACAATAAAACAAGAGACAAATTTTCCAGGGTCTTAACAACACTAAATCCTCCGCTGGTAGAGGTACATTAGAGAAGTCAGGTGCTGTAATACTATTTAAACAATTTAAAAAAAGGCAAAATCCTCCTATAACATTTTTAGAAGGAATTTTTTCAGCTTATCGTACATTTTCAGCTGGTACCGTGATTAATAACTTTCTATAACTATTTCAAAATCATATTAAATTACAGTACCTGAATTGTTAGAAGTAGAAGCACAGGAAGCATCACCATGTAATTCAGCATTTTGGGGCTGTCACTACTGCCTCCAGTTATCATCACTTTCACCTGGTGGTTGGCAAGGTTGCCGTGAGCTCCTCCCCAATTATAGGCCCATTTACTGATAACAATACGCCTGCCTACTTTTTACCTCCTTAAAATAGGAAAACTCGCTCATGACACAATTTTAATGTTTGAAGGTTGTGGTTTATTAGTTTTTAATCTTTAGCAATAAGAAAATTCAAAATGTTGCATTACTTTTTTTTAAATTGAATATCTCAGATTAGTTATTGTAAAGGAAAAGGTTATCAATGAATAAATAACTGGTCTTTATTTTTTCCTTATTTGTTATGTAATAAACTATTGCGGACATTCTCCAATACTTATTAGTAAAAAAAGTTTCACGTCGTTTCGGGATCTGGAATCTGATTAGATTCTTAAGGTGAAAAAATACCTAGAAAATAGCATGATATTTTCTTTTCTTTTTTTCTTTATTGGTAAACATCTTTGGTTAAGTTTAAATTAAATTGACAGCGTATGTAATGCTAATAATAACTAATAACTGAGTTTTGATTAATTAAATCCTTGAATCTTAAAAAATAATCTTCATCCAATCTTGAAACCACAACATTTTGATTTTAAATTTATATTATATTTTTATTGTTGTTTTCATTAAAAAAATCTTCAATTTTGCATGGACATTTCTTGATAAGGTAGCTTTAATTTATTTTTGAATTTTCTTATGTTATTTAAAGATTTTATTCTGAAGGAATTTTGATTGATAAGTAGTCTGGGCATCTTTGTCGGAATGTTGAATTTGGATGTGGTAAGTCTATATGGTTGAGATTTCTCGTGTTATAATTATGAATTTTTCTTCTGAAGGAAAATTGATTAAGGTTAAAATGTACAAAACTTGCTGCTTGTAATATAAAAATTCACCATAATGTTAGAATATTTAATTGTTTGAACAGTTGTTTGCACGATGTTCTTCTTAAGACTTGACAAATTGTTCTTATAGCTTTTTTCTGCATTTTAAATACAATTTTGGCATTTGGGCTTGAACCCCATATAATTAGTCCATATGATATATGTGAATGGATTAGTGGCACAATCCAGGCAAAGCTGAAGAAAACACAGAAAAGCTAAAACAAAGAACTGTAAAGCAGTCACAAAATAAAACTAAAATGAACACAACACTTAAACACAAAAATCCAGCGCACAAACGAGACTACTACTGCACAAGTGTACAGGGTGGGTACTCAGGCAAGACGATTCACTTTGTAAACTTTTGTTTTACTAATCAGCGATGGAAAATGTCCGTATTAATTTCTTAAATAACATAAACTCACCATCACCAACAATGAATTTTGGACAAAGAATTTCCTCTTTAGTTTTTAACACTCGATAATACTATAACAAATCGTCGACATATTATGAGTTTTTATTCTTAGGGAATCCATGAATACCTATTTAACTTTCTTATTTTAGGCTCAAAGTATGCTGTGGTACTTAACACGTATATTTTATTTTAAAAGTCATATTCTGCCCTGAGTTAACTGCAAGTCGTATGTATTTTGACTTATGTACATATCTTAAGAAAATTAACAACTTGTGGAATACAAGGATGTGCAAAAGCATAGTTCTCCAGCTATCTAATTGGCAGAAGTCAACTGGTGGAGACAACACAATCAGCAAATGGTAGAACTGAAACAACTAGATCCCAATTGAAACCAATCAAACGAGTAGTCCCTCAAGGATCTGTTTTGGGGCCTGTTCTATTCATTCTTTTAACAAATGACTTCCCTAGGCATTTGCAAGACCACTGTAAATCACTTGTGTATGCTGATGACACAGTTTTATTCCTTGACAGACCAAAGGCGGAAGAATCGCTCAACATGGCAGTACTATACTGTCACAACAATGACCTTGTGGTGAATGAAAGTAAAACCAAGCAGTTGATCAAGGGAAGACAAAAAGAACACACCGGAAGACTACCCGAGCTGGAAGAAGTCACTAATACCAAATATCTTGGTGTTACACTGGGCAATAGACTATCATGAGCAGCAGACATAGACTACCTCTGCAGCAAATTAAGTACTGGACTTTATGTGATAAGGCAATTGAAAAATGAATGTGACATGATGAAAGATAAAATAGCTTACCATTCCCTGTTCCGAGTCACAACTACCATATAGGATTGCTCTATGGGGAGGTACTACGGCAAGAAAACTACAATGTATCCTTTTCCTTCAAAAGCGAGCAAGAGAATCTTTAAAATCCCGAGAAACCTGCAAAGAAGCCTTCCAGGAGCTAAAGATCCTCACAGCACCCCTAGAACCTGTACACCCTAGAAGCCTTCCAGGAGCTAAAGATCCTCACAGCACCCCTAGAACCTGTACACCCTAGAAGCCTTCCAGGAGCTAAAGATCCTCACAGCACCCAACCTGTACACCCTAGAAGCCTTCCAGGAGCTAAAGATCCTCACAGCACCCCTAGAACCTGTACACCCTAGAAGCCTTCCAGGAGCTAAAGATCCTCACAGCACCCCTAGAACCTGTACACCCTAGAAGCCTTCCAGGAGCTAAAGATCCTCACAGCACCCCTAGAACCTGTACACCCTAGAAGCCTTCCAGGAGCTAAAGATCCTCACAGCACCCAACCTGTACACCCTAGAAGCCTTCCAGGAGCTAAAGATCCTCACAGCACCCCTAGAACCTGTACACCCTAGAAGCCTTCCAGGAGCTAAAGATCCTCACAGCACCCCTAGAACCTGTACACCCTAGAAGCCTTCCAGGAGCTAAAGATCCTCACAGCACCCCTAGAACCTGTACACCCTAGAAGCCTTCCAGGAGCTAAATATCCTCACAGCACCCCTAGAACCTGTACACCCTAGAAGCCTTCCAGGAGCTAAAGATCCTCACAGCACCCCTAGAACCTGTACACCCTAGAAGCCTTCCAGGAGCTAAAGATCCTCACAGCACCCCTAGAACCTGTACACCCTAGAAGCCTTTCAGGAGCTAAAGATCCTCACAGCACCCCTAGAACCTGTACACCCTAAAGCCTTCCAGGAGCTAAAGATCCTCACAGCACCCCTAGAACCTGTACACCCTAGAAGCCTTCCAGGAGCTAAAGATCCTCACAGCACCCAACCTGTACACCCTAGAAGCCTTCCAGGAGCTAAAGATCCTCACAGCACCCCTAGAACCTGTACACCCTAGAAGCCTTCCAGGAGCTAAAGATCCTCACAGCACCCAACCTGTACACCCTAGAAGCCTTCCAGGAGCTAAAGATCCTCACAGCACCCCTAGAACCTGTACACCCTAGAAGCAACCCTGTCTACATTAAGATGCCAGGATTAGCAAGCAACGGATCGCAAATCCATCAACACAACACAAGGCTCGCTAACAACTACTGACTACAGTTACATAATCTCAGCTCTACAGAGAAGAAAACCAGCTACATCGGGCCAAGATGTGGAACACCTTGCCGGAAGAACTAAAGAAAAGCGACTAACGGCTGAACACTTGGCTAGAAGACCGACCCTTCTACACTCTTAGTGATTTTTTTGACTGGACTTGACAGTTGTAATTTTAATTTAATTGTAACCTAAATTCCTAAGATGCATTTTTGTGACACTGTACTTATCTTGATGATAGTGTAATGAAGGTATTTTGATTGATTGATTGATTGTTTGTTGCAGGTGCTGAGTGGGGATGGACTGCCGCAGGAGGTGTGTGGAGTGTGCCGCCAGCACCTGGACCTCAGTGTCACGTTCAAGCGGCAGGTCTCCCAGGTGGACCTCATGCTGCGAGAGCACCTCGCCTCCACCACGGTAATGTCTTAGTGTGGAGCAGTTATCGAACAGTTATTGCATAATTTGGGAAAAGTCAAAAGATGTGCAGAAAAGCTACTTCCCTCTTATCTTCCATGAAAATGTAATTTTCCCTAACTTTTTGCCTTTCTAACTTCTTCTCTGGCTCAAAAATGTGTCCTTAACAATTAAATTAATTTCTCAAGCTTACTCTAACCAGGTCTTAGGAACATCAAAGTGATTTTTAAGCAAATATAGTAAAACCTACATTTATTGATAGGGTTGTTAGGGGGTACTCTATTTGATACAAGTTTTCAAGTTGGTTTTCAGTGGTGTAACTGATCTTTTTGGGCCCCCCCATAAAATTATTTGTAGCCCCCCCCCCCCCCATTTATAATAATCTTACAGTTTCACCCTATCCCTATCCACTTATCTAGATTCTGGGGTAAGGATGCATGACCCAGACGTTTCCTAACCTCCAAATGCATAACTTCAGTCAGTTCCAGCCTGCAGCATTGTATAGTTTTAGTGATTTAATAACGCTCAAAAGGTTCTCATTTAGGCTAGCTATAATGCTTTTAATAGTTTCATCACGTCAATGTAATATAAAATTACCTCATTAAGTGTCGATTCTAAATGTGAAGCCTCATAATGTCCAAATCCCAGGTCAGCAATTCGTTCTGTTCCTGTCCAAATGTGGAAAAGGTATTTGGAGTGGATTTATATTCAGTTTTGAGTGAAATGGCCGCTATAGCGTTTACAGTTGTACCTTGAGGTTTTGAAAAAAAACTTATCATGAGCCCCCGATTTATCATTTATCACTATCCTAATGCTGATTCGCCATCAAAAACACAGTTCAAAAACTTTACTGACACTACTAACAACCATTTTAAAATTTGTGTGCGAAATGATGAAATATTTGTTAAAATAGCTCACTTTAAAGTTTACTTTTAAAGTAATTAGAATTGAGGAAAATGAAAATAATAAACCTTATTGCAGTTTTAAAGAGTGTAATTTTTTTAAACACTAATCACAACGGATAAAAGATCTATTATTAGGCTAAAAATAAATGAATTCTTAAAGTTTGACTAACAACATTAGTGCTACTTTGAAATATTTTGAAAATTAAATATAATAATTTCATCCCATTATGCGGGCCCACCAGAGTTTTTATCTCGGCCTGCAGGCCCCGCCGCTTCGGTTTGCGGGCCCCTTAGGCCCGTGGACCCCCCCTCACCGCGGGGTCTGCGGGCGACTGGGGTTGCAGGGGCAATTACGCCACTGTTGGTTTCCTTAACTTATTTAGCTTTTTAATCATCAATTAACTTACTAATTAACTTGGTGGTTACTAGTTTTCTGCCCATGTTGGATGAACTTGTTGCATATTTGATGAACTCATTACCAAGTAGTATTGAAAGGATAACCACCCAGATTCCAACCAATAAGTAAAGTTGTTCATGTTGTAGGAAGATGAGAGGTGTGTAACGCCAACAATAACAGGAGACCCTCTGATAGAGGATGGGAAGAAAGGAACCCCGCCTGCAGGAGGAGAAGAAGAAGTTGAGAACGACCAAGGGGCAAAAGAGAAATCATCTGATGATGGCTCAAATCCTAACCCTTCCAGTGGTGATTGTGGAGGGAAGGTTAGTGAGAGTGACTTTAGTAATGGAGGGCGGGGGGTCATAATTTGTAAATGTAACAAATTAGAATTCATTAACAGGTGATAATTGTTAAACAGTTTTGACAAAGAGTTAAATTAACTTTTGATACCAATTCTACATCATTCTCAGAAGAAGCGGATATTTTAAGATTGGCATCATCTGCCTAAAGACATAATTGGCTATTTTGCTCAGCACTGGGCCCTCTATGTGACACACAGCCATTGACTATGTGTACTGAAGGAGACATCCCATCTATTTGGCCCAGCTGTCCCTGTTTTGTCGTACTTTGATTAGGTCACCGGCAGAATGTGCTGCTGCCAACTACTTATTTTAGTTATTTACGTTAACTTGTAAAACATCTCCACCCCAGAAAGCAAGTGATAATCGATTTATGTTTGCTTCCTGACACTCCAACTGTTGTATTATCCTCTCCTTGACAGGACGAGTAATAGTTGACAGCAGTATACCCTATTGGTGATTAGTGTAACTACGTCATCTTTGAATCCTGGCACACACAAAAGTAGGGACAGTTTTAACAATGGCAATGAGAAGTCTACTTCAGTATACATATTCAATGCTTACAGCATTCTCCAGTTCAATAAATTTGTTTAACTTAAAATGCAAATATTTGAGTTTGTTTATCTGGACTTTTCAATGGTATTATAGAATTTTAATAAGTCTATAACTGCTGGATGATGTTCCCCCTCTGAATTATTAAGTTGTTGAATATTTTGATGATAAATATCGCTGAGCAGGGCCCCTGATGGCCGAAGAGCTTGGTTTGTGGAGTTGCGTCGTCACACAATGCGAGTTCTCAAGCAGCTTTGTCTTATTTTATAATTTGTATATGTGAAAATATTCTTTCAACTCACTTGTGTAAGCGTAGTTTTGTGTACAAGAACTCTGTTCCTAGGGCTGATGTTCATCTTAATATGTAAAGTTGAATCCCTATTTCCCTTGGTCACACCAAAACTTGAGAATGATTGCACCAAATGGAATAATTCTTTTTTTGTTGTGTACGTTAATGTCAGGACAAGGTTTTTATAAAAGAAAATTTTTAATCCAACCTAAGGGCTCTGTCCCACTGGCCTTCAAAGTTCCCATTGATTTGATCAAAGTTCAGTTAGTTACACCAAACTGCTGTTACCAAGTATTATATCTAAACATACTTGAAAGACATAAACATATGTTCATTATGGAAATAAAAAACTACTTGAATGGCAACTCAAACTCTTTTCGATAGACGAGTGAGCTTAGCGAACGAGCTAATCCGGGAGGCGAGTGAGCGAAGTGAACGAGCTCATTTTGAAAATGAACAAGTATTTGACATAAAACAAATTCAATGACATTAGGACAGGACGTCTGTCGGGCCAGCTAGTGATTTATAAAAATAGCTTTACTTAAGTTAGTTACTTTTTCAATAAGGCATATTAGTTGATTGGAAATAACATACTTTGATTGGCTCAAAATAGATTATTGCTTGGGGAAAACTTTGCTTCATTAATTAATAGTAGTTTAGTTAAAACACGATCATTGTACTCCAGAATTATTCCCATGAAATCAATTTCAGGTGTTTTTAGAAAAAAACATGAGATGACAGCATTGCAGTTAAAATCCACTTGCCAATTATTGTTACTGTCATTGTTTATTGTACATAACCCAACATTGTATGGAACTACAATTGTCAGTTCTATAAGTTCCGTATTGGAAATACTGATTCCAATGTAGTAAAGTTTTGATTATATGTTAATATTACTTGTGTACTTGACAGCCAGTTTCATCAAGGCCAGCAAAATTAAAATAGATGTATTTATTGTTATAAAAAATAATAGCATCCTCCGGATTTGTTTGAATAGCTTGTTGAAAATCGATATAAAGCCAAATCTTACCAGGAACTTTGAGAAAACTTCAAGTCTGTCGCCCTTGAACCATACACTTGCATGAAAGGTTTTGGTCAGAAATATTTTTTTGATACCTACCTTTTATAAGGGCATAGATGAAATACAAGTATCAAGTTAAAACACAGTTTTAAATATTAGAGTTTGATCAGCTTGTGATTTGATTATTTGAATATGAAATCGAAATCAGGTGAAAAAGCGAAGCCAGTGGGAAATGTTAGTAATTTATAATCATCACGTCTTACTAAAAAAGTATCAAAAGGAGCATGATCTTAGTGAGTGGATTATTTCAGGGACCTACAAATGTGTAGGAATGACAAGGGGAAAGTCGTGTATGTAAGTTGACGTAATATCATGTCACTATAGAAATGCCCACTTTCACTGAAGTGTTCTACTTTTCTAGTGAATTTCTTTCTGCATGTGAAGGGGAAATATACTGCATTTGTTGTCACTATTTCAAGTCGTTGTTTTTGTTGTAGGAGGAAGATGATTGGGCTATAGCGGAGCCTTGGCCAGATTTAGGAGAGTCAGAGGAGGTGAATGGGGGAGAAATTGACGAACAAAGGATAGGAGATGAGACTTCGATCAGTGAAGAAACCGTGGCTGAAACAGAAGAAATGCAAATGACCTTAAATCATGTAAGTTTTGAAACACTTGGAGCAAGCTAAGTAGGGATTGGATTAACCGAGTTTAGATGAACGCCAAAATATTGAACATTTGCATGTCTGATAGATGCTATAAACTCACCGTCCAGATAATTGTAGGGCTAAAGTTATCAGAATTAAATAAAGGGAAATTACCCAATTGATGCAGTAATGTAAAAATTAACTTTGAAATAACATTGGAAAATAATTACCAGGCTTTAGAAAATAAAACTTCAGAAATATGTATTTTTGAAAATAGTCGTTTACACTTTACAACTCACACAACCCTCACTGACAGATTTTTTTGAAACGTGATAAATAAAACATGTTAAGTTTGCTCAAATGGTTTCGACAAGTAGCTACACTACAGCCCATCATATTTTAAAAAAGGCTTTAAAACTACATCACGCAACTATTGCAGCTTAACCCTTTGCTATCGGAATGGATATTTGCCGCTCAGCGATCGCGCAGCCAGCTCTACTGGCCACTGCCATTAGCGCGCGGAAGTCGGATTTTTTCCACAACAGTTGTCCTTTGAGATCGGACGGCCAGCTTTGCTGGCCAACATGAAATCCAACGAAAGATCGGGCGTCCAGCAGGACTGGCCGACAACAATGTTTTCGTTTGTAATATTCCAACTGTGGTATGATGCCTGTAGAGTGCTGCAACCTAGTTAGGACCTAGTTTGAACTAAATGATCAGTGAAAACAATTCCGAGCTGCTGGGAGTGAGCCGCCATGATGAATGCCGAGGTGACGTGGCCAGTACAGCTGGCCGTCCGACCGTCGGAACAAAGTTATACGGCAAAAATTCCGACTGGCTGCCAACTGCGTTGTGGCCACTCCTGCTGGCCTTCCGATCGCAAAGGGTTAACTGGACAGTATAGACTTAATACAATAAATAGACATAAGCACACAAAAGCAGATGTGCTAGTGGAAGTACCATGTGGATGATCTCACCATATAGGATCCCTGTGGGGGTGGGGAAGCAGGATCGGACAGTGGCTGCTAACACCAAAGAAGAGCCTAACCCTTCTTTGTCATAGTCCTGATTGGTAACCACCATTTATTGGCTGTTGTTCACTTTAACTCTGACATAAGGCAGGGGAAGACCCAAAAAGTGTTGCTTCTTATTGAGTATTTCAGTTTCTGTGTTATGTGAAGTATTTTAAAGGACATTTTAAGATTTAATAATTGTATTCTCTTATTTAGTTAAAAAAACATAATAAAAAAGCTCAAACTCGGTTACTAGCGGAATATTAGCAGATTTTCCTGTACAAATTTAAAATGTTGAGCAGAGTCCTGCCCCCTGGCAACAGTTTAAGCAATCATGTAAATTGAACTGATCCATGTTCCTTGTAATGATATGTCAAACATATAATTACTTAATATTTCTTGCTTCCATGTCAGTGAGTTGAAATTTCATTCAGAATTAGATTAATATCTTCACCATTACCTGGTACTACATAAACCAGCCTTTACAGCTTCAGATGTTGAACAAAATTAAATATTTTCTGTTTCAGATTAAATTAGAAGGCGGTGGAACTTTGTTGTTTTCATTAAGTGAAGAAGAACAAGATGAAAACACCAATTCAATCAACGACTTGGAGCTCAGTTGCTCTGATGTTGATGAGGATTCTCAAGAAGAGTTTAAGTGTCCTCATTGTCCTAAGGCTTTCTCCTCCAAGAGGGGAGTGGCAGGACATCAGAGGGAACACCCAGAACACTCTCTGAGAAGGAGAGATCGGAGGAGGGCTCGGGATCGCAATAGACTACGTGATCGGAGGAAACCCGGTGAAAAGCTGAGTCGAAATAAACTATTGGAGAGTTTAAAGAACAATAGCCAGAATACAGGTGAAAAGTGCAGCAAAAATAATATTCAAAGTGTGGTGCAAAGTAGTCTGGGCGAAGACGATTCGCAAACCGATGAACAGAAGGATGGCCCTCGTCGAAGTTCTCGATCGACACTCGGCAAAGCTCCCGAGCGTCACGTGGTTCCCCACTACAGCTGTAACAAGTGCGAGAGAATGTACAATGACGAAGCGGCCCTGGAGAACCACATCAAGATGCAACACGGAATGACCTACAAGTGCAACCACTGCGGCAAAAAGTTTACGCTGAAGGATTCACTGGAAGGCCACATTAAAAACTCCCACTTAGATATCACCGCTCATTTGGACATTAAAAGGTTACGAGAACAGTCGACTCTAAATAATAATCAGCCGTTGAGAAACCACGAACGACCGAGGAGAAATCACAACAGACCCAGAAGAAAAAGCGGACACGCGTGCGATATTTGTGGAAAGTCGTATGAAAACAGATCTCACCTGTTCTCCCACATGAGGAGTCACAAGAGCACAGTTCACTTGTGCGAAATTTGTGGAAAAACCGTGAGCCTCAACACCTACCCAGCGCACAAAAGATCACACCTGAATGCCGAGTCTCACGAAATATTTCCTTGCGATTTATGCGGGAAGAAGTTCAATAATAAAGTTTCTCTTCGGACTCACAAAAATTCATACCACGGTACCATGAAATTTACCTGCGAAATGTGCGGTAAACAGTTCACCACCATGGCGTTGATGAAGCACCACCAGAACATCCACTCGGGCAAGCGAGACCACGCTTGTCTGCTGTGCGGGAAGGCCTTCACGCTCAAGGTGACGCTCAAGTCGCACATGAGAATACATACGGGCGAGATGCCGTACGGCTGCGAACTCTGCGGGAAACACTTCACCTGGAAAACCACGTACCGGAATCACTTGGCGACGTGTAAGAAAGTGCAGAACAATGTTGCGGCTAGGAGTGAAGTGGTGGCGCAAAACAGTGTTCAGTCGGCGCCGAGTGATGCCAATAGAAGTGAAATGTCTAGGTCAAACCCTGTGTATGTTTCCCCCCCACCACAACTACCGTCCCCACCGCAACTACCGCCCCCACCGCAACTACCACCCCCACCCCCACCTGTGAACATTTCCCCTGTTCCTTACATGCCCCACCTACCACAAGAACTGCCACTAGACTACAGCGAGGAGGCCAAATACCACGCGCCCATAGATTACAGTGAAGAAGGCAAATACAGGTTCCTACCCATCAGTGTACCCGATACCAATGGATTCCCTCCTATGTATGTGAGAGAGGATATCAAATATCCTTATCAGCAACCGTTAAACTTTAGTGGTGATGTAAAACTGTACAGAGATGTTAAGTCTCCCATGTGAAGTGTTGAGTATTCAAAATGTACTCCTAAATTTTAAATACTGATTGAGTTGTTTGGTATAAGCGACTTAGGAAGTACAGTAGTATGAATTTCAGGGTGCCATATTTTAATTTAGGATGGAATATACTATTGTCATAAAAATACTAGTCCTAACCAATGAGCTGAACACGCTCTGTGCAGTTGACTCGGAATTGAGTCTTGGCTCAGCTCTGAAATATATGAGATGTTCATGTTCACGCAGTGAATCTGTTCATACATCTTGAGTGTTTGAACACATGTTAATCTCCAAGAAAAGGTTGAGCTTATATGGTGGCCGCCATTTTCCCTCTATTGATAAAAAACCCATTTACAAAACCCTTTGTGTCCATTAACCAATTCCAACACTCTCTGAACGTGTATTTATGTTCTGGATTAGGAAACCCCAGCTAGGCTGCTAGGCACGTCTTGCACAAGCGTGAATTTTGCGCAGGTTACCGGAAGAATAGGATATAGCAGGAAAGGAAAGCGTGGGATGGGACTGGCAGCCAAATTGACCTTTCAGACTCCTGTGCTCCTGTGACCAGGCTCAAACAGGCGGACCCGCTCTGTCCTCCAACTGGCCAACTCATTTGACAGGATATCCATGTACAACAGCCAGGGTCCACATTCTCGAGTCGAGGATTGAACCCGGATGTTCCGTTCCCACTGTTCCCAGCCACTGTAAATGGAGGGATCAAAGGTGAAAGGGAAAAACGGCTTACCCCATTTGTAATGACAACTTCATTTGCTGTACCCATTGTCAGCCTCGAAACTGGTATAGACCAGTTTTAAGGTTAACTTGGAAAAAGTTGTCCTTGACCATATGTTTTGTTTATAGAGGGAAAATGGAAGCCGCCAAGTAGGATTCACTTTGTCACCAGAGATGAACACTATCTGAAGCTCGTTGGTACAAATGTTAGTTACATTGGGAAGATATTAACATATGTTTAAATAATTACCTGCCCTAATAAAATCATCATTAGCACTGAAACTTAAAATTTCCCCTGGAACTTTGGAATGTCTGAACATTTGCTGAATTTTGAAACACGGAGAAATTGTAACGGAATTTTGATATGCGATATGTTAGGTTTTTGTCACGAAGACACCAGCAATTTTATCAAAGCGTATTTCCAGTTTAGTTACATGTACTCCAAGCATTTTAAATATAGATTTACTGTTTTGAAAAGATATCTCATCAGTCTAGGCATTTAAAGATGAAACCGATGACATTTAGTGACTTAACACTACTTTACAACTGCGAATGTTATATTTAAGTTCCAAGTTTTAACTATCATAATTAAAACAAACATACAAATCAATTAACCCCCAGACTGAGTTTTTTGTGGTTTTATTGATTACATAGATCTCAGAATTTGAATTCCTCAAAATAATTACGAAGAACTCTGTTGCCATGATAATCTCAAGTGCACATTTCTCGCAGATAAATTCAGTCGGTGTTTGAACTCCGATTTATAATAATGTAAGTCTCTATTCAGCCAACGAACCAAACACAAGTCCAAACTATCCCACAAACTTTTGAGGAAACCATGAGACCCATGAACCATAAATTTAAACGGAGGTCTCGGTGAGTAAATTAGAGGGAAGATATTGGTTTTTTAAACAACCTCTCCTAAAGCCTCCCGAAAATTCAATGAACATTCATCCCTGCTTACAACAGTGTAAAAATGTAGTATTCTGTTTTTTGTGCAGCTCCCTCACTATTTGCTGATACGTCTAACATTCGGTCGTATTCATGAGTAGTGTGGGATAGGCTTAAGGTCATTAATTAGACTGGCAAATCCAGCTGCTCGAATTCGAGCAAATATTTTTTTCCATTTTGGGAATATCCAGCTTATATACCGTCTTATTATTTTGCATTGAGATGCCATTCCGGAAGTTTCCCTAAAACAGCTGATTTTCCTTCTGTACTGTTTGTTAATATCAACAGCTGCTGTTCAATTACATTCATTTCTATTCTTCCTTTAATATCAACAGCTGCTGTTCAATTACATTCATTTCTATTCTTCCTTAAGAACATTGGAACTTTGAAAGCCCATGGGGTAGAGCCCTGAAGGTAGAGATCTTCCAAACCCCCATATAGACGCCAAGGGCTAGTAAATAACACATCAACCATGATTTAAACTTAATGGTTTCGCCGGTAGCCCGTTCAACATAATTGCCCTATTTTTGAAATATTACAGTGTAAAGTTAAAACATTTTTAAATATTGGAATTTGATCAGCAGTGTGATTTGAATATAAAACGGCAATCAAGTGAATAAGCAAAGCTTGTGAAAATAAAAGTGAAGATATTTTAATTCCCAAACTGGAATGAATTGTTTGTATAAAACTCATAATTATTTAATTGCAGCACTTATATTCAATTGTTTATTATAGTGCACTTAAAAAATGTGAAACCTGTTGAAATATGCTTTTTAATTTGTTAATACAGGTTAGTCATTTTATTGGTCTTAGACAGATAGAGGAATCAGATACATTACGCATTAGTTCCTTAATAGACTAAATAACTATTAATATGGTCCCATAAGCGTACAAAACATTGTTCATATCAACCAACTTGAAGGGAATTAAATTATTTTATTAAGTCTCTGTTGACAGTTAAATAATTGACTTCTAAAAAAAACAGATTAATTTGTCAAAAAAAACAGTTTAAAGCTACCTATGTTGTTAGTGTACCATAACAAAATGAAAATTCAGTCCGTTTCCCGTTTTACAACTTAACTATAGACAGTTATGTCTCCAATTTAGTTTTAAGGTAGTCATATTTACAGCATGTATTATTATTATTATCTGAAATATTGCTATGAATTTAATATTCCTGTAATGACTTTACTATTGAAATATATTTTCTTTTTTATATTTGAACCAAAAAGGCAGCTTTATTATAAAATGTACTATTTATACAATATTTATTGTTAGTATTCTGTTGGTAGCAAGTTTTATTCATGTTCTTGTTTTGAACTTTGTATTATTTTTATCATAGATTTATTTTCGAAACTCGATACTATCAGTTGTTATAAATGTTTAATTTTGTGTTTGTTGAAGTTTTAAATTGTCTTTTGGCATGTTTGTTATTTGAATTGTTATATTTACTACAGCAGCTTTAGCTTGGAAGGCAATTTCTTGTTTGTTTGATATATTTGTGTTGATGTTTTAAACTGCTTTATTTTAGGAGAGATAGGAGGTTTTTTGTATGCCATGTCTTGGAGAGTGAATGTGTATGATATAAGAGCCGTCATCTGTTAATTTACCATATTTTGCTGCTTCAAATATCATAGAAACTCATCCTAATGCTATTAAAATTGAGTATTTGTACTCTTTTTTTGATTCAATGAATCAATTTAGATTTTGATAGTCCAGCAATTCTCAAACTTGTGTGGCCAAGCCCCAAAACTAATAGTTAACAGTTAGTTGTGAGCGGTAACATAATTCAAGCAGAGTTATACTTCGCTAGAAGAGAGCACTGCAAGCCCAAGGGCTGCTAGGAAACTGGTCAACAGTGACCCGTGTCTATATTTTTCTTGTTATGTATTGATTCCTTCACCAAATCACTAGATTGTTTAGTTGAACACGTAGATTTACCTATTGACATTTTAAATGTACAATACAGTTAATTGAAACCAAAATCGTGATATTTATTTATCCAGAAAATAAATAAAATAGTGCCAACAAATATTGACTTTTACTGCTCACCTTGATACAGAAGTAAAGAAATTTATAGAGTAGATGTAAAAATGTATTAGCGTTATATAAAACTGTTCTGGACCTCATCTGCAAGCATTGTGGTTGTATGTATGTAAAACTTGAATCCCAAATTTCTATAAGCAAGAAGGAATGTCACTTGCTAATGAGCGAGGATCAAAAAGCCACTTTTGGTCCTATAGTGGTGAACTGTATTTTTTGTCGTACAGCAAACAAAAGTAAGACGAAAATTTCACAAAAACTAAAATTGTATTACTTATTTAGCTTCAAAAGTTTGCTTCAATTTTGATTTTGTTAAGGCTGTAACTCAAGTTTATAGTTTTTATTTTCTCCCCCTTATACATAGTAATATGGAGAAAGTATTGTTTTCGTCAAAATTTTCGAATTTGAGTTGTTAGTGAAAATATTAGTTTTGGTGCTACCTGAACCCAAAAAAGTGATTTTTACATGTCTGTGTGTGTCTGTCTGTATGGATGTGTACAGAGCTAGAGCCCTAACCAATGGGCCGATTTTTATGAAATTTGGTATGTAGGTACTAATCCACAATATCCCCAGGCGTTTTTTTAATTTTTTTGAATTTTTGATTTTTAAGGGTAAAAACATGAAAAATCAAGATTTCTCAAGAACGGCTTTAAAGATTTTGATTAAACTTTAGTCGTTTGTAGAACTTTAGTTTTCCAACACAATTATACCACCCTCATTTCTGTAAAAATTCGGGTTCAGAAATTACAAGACTTAAAATATCAACAGTTCAGTTTTTTGGATTTTCATAAAAAAAAAAAAAATATTACTATTCAACATTAAAAAGTGCTCAAAAAACTAAATAATTCAGTATATGGAATTACTATTCTACGATTACTGGTTGCGGAGAAAATTTAAATTTTCATTTTGCGGTAAACACAGTACGTTGTCCAATGTTATTCTTATGGGGAAAAAAACTACTATTTATTGATCAATTTTGTTCAAACTTGATATGGTTGATATGGTTAGCATTGACCAACAGAGTAATTTGAAATATATTGCCCCTTAATAACCCTGAGAGGGAGAATGGGGGCATTTCCCCTCTTAAAACCACGTGTGTAGCGATGGATTCTGTAGTGCCTCCTAAACAGGGATTTGGGTGGATATTTTTGAAAACAACTTGTTCACAAGATTTTCTGTACATTCGACTGTGCTTTGTATTCTATATTTAGTAAATAAAAAGTAATTTATTCATTAAAGTTGGGCTAAAAGGGAGAAAGTGTCAGTTCCTGATACCGTTTATTTAAGTTTGTCTTAGTGATATCTAACGATTGCTAGATCGACTATTTCAAACTA
Source organism: Allygus modestus (assembly GCA_963675035.1). Classification (NCBI taxonomy): domain Eukaryota; kingdom Metazoa; phylum Arthropoda; class Insecta; order Hemiptera; family Cicadellidae; genus Allygus; species Allygus modestus. The sequence goes on from OY776116.1 coordinate 145,274,567, forward strand.
TCGATTACGAAAATGATAGCTAGATTATAATACGACAACTAACCAAAATCAATAGTAACAGTTGTTTTTATTAACTATTTTAGTTCAGTTCATCTTTTAGTAACGGTTGTTGATAAGTGAACCCTTGACCAAGATGACATATTGCTCTTGCTACTATAAAAGCAAACAGCTGTTACACAAGTTTTAATTGTTGACAAGTTGAATAATTTGTTCAATTAATATTAAAGTACCTGGGGGGCCGAGCTTTGCTCGGGGGAAGGTCAGTCAGTTTGTTTAGATGACTCGGAGTAATATTTCACCACTTCCCCCTACTGATAATCAGATTTGTATTATTCATTTCCCTCTTTTCTACATTTTTAAGGTCCCTCCAATTGTTATTTATAGCTCAATGTCCCTTTGATTTATTTTACTACTCTATATATGTAATCTTAACTCAAATCTTTTAATCTCTGCTCTCAGGAAACCACATGTTAATAATCATAAACAACATGAGTATTACTTTGACAGTTCCCTGGTTGATTATGAACAGCTGTTACAATTCTTTTGTTTTGATTTGAAACTCCATAAGCCCAATGTTAATTTTTTTAACTTTTCATTTTAGTTTTTTTAGATTATTTGATTTTTCCTAGGGATGAGGCCTGCCTAGAACTTATTTTTATACCAGAAATTAGTTATTTCGAACATTTGAAGGAAATCGTTGGAGCCGTTTTTGAGATCCGTGTCGCAAGCAAGCAAGCAAACCTTACTCATATTAGAGTATAGGAAATAGCTGATGATCTCGACCAAAAAGTGTCATAAAATTATTTTTCTTGTCCTATGATGAAAAAGATCATCTAAAAAACACTTTTATCCAAGGAATAAAAGGACAACTTAAGCATCTCAATGCATGAGTTGAAAACAGCTGCTTTTGAAGCAGTTTGACGAAAAATACATTTTAAATAAACCTCAATCAAGTATACACAGTCAAGAAACTTAGATATTCAAGTTGTGGGTTGGAATAACGACACTTCACCAGCTGTCCAGAGCACTTGTGTTTTATACATATCCCCACAGTTGGCAGTGATTTCCTATACTAGGGTGACACAGTTACACACGTACAAGTTTTATGACTGTCTACCCTACCAGTCACATTTATCAGTTGGGACTATGTACGAAATTACAATGTAACGTTTGAAATCCTTTCTTTCCAACCATTCCCATGGCACATAACGTAACTTTTTTTAAACACACCTACAACAACAAAAACAAACAAACCTGATGGATTATCAATCCTACCTACATTAAATTCGCTACAAACATTTAGTAGGAGATAAAAATACTTCATTAGAATTGTCATTACCTATATTTATATCATATGTACAATGTCCGTACATTTACATTACAAGCCCTTATGATATGCAACTAATCTAACGATACAGTTGGAGTTTTCACAGATAAGGACGGTGTTCATCAAATCTAAACCTAAAAATTCTTAGCTTGTACGATGTTTTGGTTTATCTGAGTATTATTAAACTTATAAAAAATAAATTCTCATTTTACAGCTTGACTGATGTGTTCAAATGAATAAATTGGACACTAACTCATAAATATTATTAATTTTAGCTATCAATTTCAGTAGTACAGGTAATTCTTTGGACCTTTCACTATCAAAATGTTAAAAATACAAATAAAAACATTTATAAAAGTGTGTTATTACAATAGTGAAGTCTTTGGTGATTCTAAAAGCTCATGGGCCAACAAATGAAATGGGATGTTGGTCGTTTTTACTGTTTGGGACAGTTAATGGTCGCTACATTCAATACATTCGCTTTGATTAATAACTTTACACAGTTGCATAACTCATAAATATACCAAAATTTCTTTAATTGCTGTTGATAGTAAATGATTTAAAAATAAATGTTAGTTACGTCAGAATCCCATTGATGCGTATGACATGTTTAAGAATCATTTAAGACATTTATTAAAGACTATTATAATGCCTTTGAGAAAATGGGCCTGCAGTTGTTTAAATGTTTATGATGACCAGTGTCCAATTTACTAAAACCCTCTTGTTAAGCACATTTTCTGATATGATCTAATACTATTATTACATTATTAAAATAACCTATGTTTGTAATATATATTCTTGTTTTTGAAATCAGTCATTTCTTAAGATATATTAAATACAATTTTTTTATTTTTTTATACAAACTAGGCTTTTTGCAACGGTTTGTACAAACGAGTATTATAGACACTAATCTCTTGCAAACGTTACTATTTACATACTGCAAAACCTAACCTAGGTAAATAATTATCACAAAAATATGGCTGCAAAAATGCCAGGGAACATATACAGGTATGCACAATCACTACACACAAAACATTTCGGGCGGTTTACATGTACAATCTCGGGGTAGACATGTCTAATTATCACATGCACTAAAGACTTCATAGCAAATATAAAAAAGGATTGCATCAACTGTGCAATTTCCCGGTAACTATTTAAATAATGCTTTTAAATTTTACCATTAAAACTCAAACACAACTATTCATTGGGCCGATACTGTGGTTAAAAAAATCAGTATACTCATGAGGATTGAACAAAAACCAAATCCTTCCTGGAAACTAATTACAGAAAACAAAGAACTAGTCGTTAAATAGGCTAACATTTAAATTAATTCACTTCCTTTTTCCAGGATTTCACTGAAATTTTCAGTAAAAACACCCTGTTGATAACCTTACTAACCTAAAACACACAGCTGTTATTCAAGAAAATAAACCCAAGCACAATGACAGTAAATAACATGTTACTGAGCAATATCACTAAATATCATAACCTAGAGATCTAGTAAGACAAACTATTTTAGGACAGGACTTATTATTCGTTGTACAGTTTCATAAACCATTCAAATACTAAATGTATGAAGGTTTGGTTTAAATTATTTTGAATAACCACCTCATTGAATTGTTACTGTGACCATTGTACAGTAACCACAGTTAAATAAAGATTGGCGGAAAATCTCTTTGCCAATACAAATGATTTGTAGGGATCTGCAGTGCACCGAAAAAACAATACCGGTACGGTACAAAACTAATGACCCTCATCGGTTCAGTACATACATAACCCCGGTACAGATTCGGTACAGTACAGTTTACTGTGCCAAACAATAAACAGAGATAAGCTAAACAATGTTTAACCAAATAAGTGGTTGAAATGAGACTCCTGTTGATATCTAGTTATTTCATTTTAGGGAAAATAAGCGCCAAAGCTATTCTCAACTCATATGAAAAGAGAAGTTGACAGGTGTTATCTGTAGCGCCATACGAGAATGGAGATAAGAAAGGTGGGGGAGAGGTTGGGGCCATTCAGGCAAAAAAACTGTCCTTGAAGATAAGAAAGGTTTAGATCAGGAAAGAGTGAGTGGTGGGGGGGGGTGCATCAAATATAGTTTTTTTGAATTGTCTTATTTTAGTTTTTTCTGGTTTTGATTGTTTTAAATAAATAGTTCTGATTTATATTTCAAACAATGTAATTAATCAGTTAAACAATTAATGCAATTAATTTATCAAAATGCATAAATATTTCAAAAACATGAATTAATAAAATAAAAAAAATCATTAAATGCAATACTCCAAAGTTGCACGTTACAAATATACTGTATTCATAGTATAGTTATTTTTCTTTTAATCAAATAAATAATAAAAATTGCATATGGCATTATTACTCAATAATTTGTTATAATAAATACAAATTAATATTTAGTACAAATTAGTATACATCACGGTATGTTGTACCGTACCAAATGTGAACCGAGAACCGAGGTACAAAATCTTTTATCGTAACGATCTGAAATTGTTGGTACCGCAGACCCCTATTAATTTGTTACAGGTACTAAATACAATTATTTCAATCTTCATTTTATTAAGAACACCAAAAAATATATATATTTGAAAAATATATATATTATATAAATATGTATATATTTTAAACGAACACATTAGCTTGCAATCCTTCATGGTCACAGATTAGCTCGATGTCATAATTCCGAGGTGACTAACGCACAGCTGCCCAAACTCTGTCCCTTAAGCCGACATTTGTAACATAATTACAAAACTGTAGCCCTAACCAGGCTAAAGAAAGTCTATGTTTCTGTGAAGAAGTGGAGATAAAATGTCTGTACATTTGAGCAACGGGTGAATTGTCGATAATGTTCCTTTACAACAAAATGTTGTTTGCCAAATCTTGTAAAAACAAAAGGCTAAATAAACTCTTCCTGGTCGTTGAGAAAACAGCTCTCAGGAGATGTTGGGAGGTCAAACACATGCCAAACTTTGCGAGAAGATAACGTGGAGTCAAGCCCTCTGTGACCATGAAGGTTTCTACACTCATGTTCAATTTGGGATAGCTCAGTGAAATAGTGATTGAATTTATTAAATGCCTATAAAATAACTATTTATGTTATGAAGAAAATTTTCAGCTACCTGACAGCATCCATAGAATTTGTTTCTGCTTTTCAACAACTAACAGTTCTTAATAAATGCTCTTCAAATGATCCATAAAATGAATAACAATTCCTATAATAATCCTTAGGCAAGTAAAATAGCATATGGGCTTGAACAAATTGCAACAGAAGCGACTGTAACACAATTATTTAGGCAATTCAATTTTCAGTAATTCACCATGATTTCAGTATTCACCTTAATAGGTATTGCCTATTCAGGCAATATCTTTAGGCAACACACATTTTAAGATACCAAAAAAATCGCTAAAGCATTGTGGATTAGGTCAGAGAAAGGGAGAAGACCAAGATATACTCAATACAATTCAAACACAGATGGCCACATTAGGCATTAGGTGTCTCAAATTGACCAAGGAAAATCTTCGTTACAATAATTTCCGAATTTCAATATTGTTTGTTCGGTTTTGACTACCAGCTTATATGAAGAAAAAGTTTATTAGTACAGTGCAGGATGGCGTCAGTCTCGGGGTGCCAATGGGCTCTTTTGCCACTGTGTTCCAGACCGAGATCACTGCCATCATGGAGTGTGCTGGGGAGATTCTGAGGAGGGGTCAAGTGGGCCTCTCTATTAATATTTTCTGATAGCCAGGCTGCCCTGAGGGCGCTGGACTCTTGTGAGTTCAGGACTAGGGTTGTCTGGGACTGCTACAAAACAGTCTTGCGCTGGCAGACACAACATGGTCACTCTCTGTTGGGTGCCGGGCCACTCGGGGATTGTGGGTAATGAGGTGGCGGACAGGTTGGCTAACACGGCTGCCTCCTCAGCTCTCATGGGCCCTCCCCCTTTTTGTGGGATATCTCGTGCTTGTGCTTCACAGGTCATCAGCGCTTGGGCTCGGGTCTGTCGCGGAAGGAGATAGGCTGAGCTCCCTCTTCACAAGGTAACCAAGCTCTACCTCCAGAGACCATCCCAGCAGGTCACCAGGAAGCTCAGCAGGCTGGACATCAAGCGCATCACAGGTATGATGGCAGGCCATGGTCACCTAAGGAAACACCTCTTGCGCATAGGCATCCTCAATGGTGACCCTGCATGCAGGAAATGTGGGCTGTACGAGGAGACTGCAGATCATCTGCTCTTTGATTGCCATGAGCGTAGGGAGGTAAGGGCTTCAACTCTGGGAACTATGGCTAGGGGTGGATATCTGCCTCCTGAGGAGCTCGTCGATAGGATGATGCAGTTCATCAGGTTCTTGATCCTGGAGGAGTTCTGAAACCTCTCTCAATTCTTTTCGGGGATGCACAATAAGTCCAATGCGGCTGATGTGCCTCAGGACTCATGTCCACCCCTTCTGATGATGATGATGAAAAAGTTTATTATTGCTTTAAGTATACTTTGAATCTGTATAATTTTGTGTCTAAATATTTTTTCTTAAAAACATATCAACCCACCTAAACGTCGTACTAGAAAATATTGTGATTTTTTTAAAGAATACAATGTGTACTTTTTGTGAATGTGGTATTTAGTGTTGCAATTAGTTCAAGTTAGGCCCATTTTTATGTTAATTTGAGTGGCTAGCCTAAACTAATTCGGTGAGAAAACATACCGCTTACCTACAAATATAACTAAACATAACCTATACAGTATTTACAGAGCTTTGGTGTATCAAATCACTTAACATTGAAAAGAAGAATCTAAAAAAGCAACATTTTACAGACTTTATACAAAGTTTTAAATGTCTTTTTGCGTTAACTTGTGCTAGAAACCATTTGTATTTATTAAAATATATCAGTTATTAGGGAGTAGAGTACTTAAATCTAAATTGAGAACATGGGTTTAAAAACATGTTATCGTCTTTTACTCTTTATCCGTTTGAGGACAAATTAAAATGTAAGCAAAGAGTCACTGCACTCTTCAGTCTACAAACATTTTACAACTAACAAGACAAAATATTGTTACGCACAATACAATTTACAAATACGAGTTTTATTAACTACACACTCACATATAATTAGTATACAAAATAATTAATTATATTTGTAAAAATTATGAATAATCACTGTAATCTTTATAAAGCTCTTAACAAAACAAAATACATATAAGTAAAATAACAAATAATACAAAAAATGTTGCTAATTACAGTTTACAACACATTAATAAAATTGTATAAGAACCCATTTAAAATTATTGTGCAACTTAAAGCAATTAATGCACAAATTGAGTTTTTGGATTCAACTTAATATGGAGTACCGGTATTGATAATTTTTGCTTTTTTGTAACAATTTTCTCCATTTTAAAATCAGCACCATTTTAATTCAATACTAAATCTACGCATAAACAAATTAGGAATATTTTTATGCTATGACTCATACTTTGAACTCAAGTTTTATTACTAAGTTGTTCAAATGAAAATATTAGATTCTGCTGAAACTGTATAGATGACTTATTATATTTTTTTTACTCAATAAATTATTACCATATTTTTTTCATTCTAAATTAAAGCTAGAAAAACATAAGACATAAGTACTTTAAACTAAGTCTAAACATTTTTAGTTAAATGAAAAATGTATATTTTAGGCTTTCTTTAAACTTAGCGAATACAAATTAAAATAATAAAATTGTTTATAAAAATATATCATACTTTTTATCTGCAAAATTATAGAGTTTTGTTACAACTCCAACAATTTGGTAAAATTTAAAAATCTTTATTTTACATACATTTATTTTGTGTACCTGGACACAATTACACAAAAATATCACAAAACCAAATTTATGACTATGATATTAACATTAATATTTGAAGTTTTATGTCACATGAATGGTAATAAAGTAAAGCTACAATAGTAAACAACTTGCGATACGACAATTGAATGTTGTCAAAATGTTAAGTAGAGTAAACATTTTGCTCAGACACAAAAAAAGCTTTAAAAAAAATCATTGTCATAATTAGAATGCAAATTATCTCAAAAGAAAGAGAAGGCTGAAACATAACAACAATAACAACAATGGTTATTCAATTTGACTTTACACACATCGGCTCAAACAAACAATAGGTCAACCAACGTTTACTAAGTACAAGATATGTCCAACTCTTTTAACCAGGGAATTTTTAAAACCAATTCTTTACGTCAAGGGAAATTGCACATAAATGATTTTTTTGTTATAAAGAGGCAAAAGAGTGTAATTTATTAAACAAACATGGAAATAACTAAAAAACATTATTTTTGTTTTTTTACTTTACCTTATTGAGATACGACTTATGAGAAAGGACGTTATTAACTATCTCTGATTGGGCTTGATGAGGGCCGGTGTGACTGGTTGAAATTGATCGCCTTTTACCATCTTTTTTGTATATTTACTGTCTTATATGTAAGTACAGTTAAGTGTAAATATACTCTGTAGTGTCGTGAGACATAGTTTATTTTATCTTGTTATTAACAATCGTGAAAAGTTTAAGAATCGGATGTCATAATTCTTTTTCATCAAATAAAATACTCAAGTAAAAACGCAAGTACGGCTAGAGCCATTGATCAATGAATGTTGTCCATACAATAAGAGGCCCGTTGTAATAACATGAATGAATTCACATATACTCACAAGGCTGAATTTTGAGCATTCTAGCATCGTAGTACATATTACGATCTTGTTTCAGTACTCAGTATGCATTTAAATGAACGGTCAACATTCCAATAAGCTACACTTTCATGATACTGCGAGCCGTGAACACAGCTAGCAACTTATAATAAAGCTTTAGACATGTGTTGTTGCTTGAATCTAGAGAAATCATTATTTTTCATGAAAAAAAAACTTTTTAGGAACAATTGTTGAAACGAGCGGAAACAATCTCAAAACCTGGCATTTGGGTTTGACCCGACTTATGTGTCGTGGTGTCTGGTTGTGTCGTCGATTTCCTGGTCCCAGTTGAACTCGACGGCGCCGCGCCCGGGCAGCTCCCCGAGGTGAGTGAACCGCTCGACAAACTGAGCGTCGCGCGAGCGCAGCTTCTCGAACCTCCTGCAACAAACAAGCATTTAAAGTGCCGCCATTTTAAAAATTTTGTAAATAATTTTAAAATACTTTTACACCCTTTTAAAATGCATAATATGTACCTGTATACCGAGTTTGAGCATCGTAATAGTAACGGTAATCAAAGTAAACCATATTATTTAAAGTAAGCGTCTTTCACCCCAGATGGGTGCCAAATTTGTTAACTGTCTCCCCCAAGAAATAAAAGCGATTCAGGAACCTACAGGTTCAAAAGTACATTGCGGCAATTTTTAATTTCAGGCCTTCTACCGATTGGAAGAGTTTGCGGGGGAACAATCTGTAGGTTTGGTTGGCTTACAGTCAGGCTTGTTGACCAGGTCTTACTAAACAAGCAGACTATCAGGGTATGTCAACAGCCAGAGACCCTTTGACTTTAATATCACTTGTTTAGACATATATATATATATATAAATTTATTGTTTCTTTAAAGTACAGTTTTATTGTTGATTTATCTTTGTTTTGTTCCTGTCTTATTTTATGATTATTATGTTGTTTGCAGCTTGGAACTAATGTTTAATTTTATTTTTTATACGTAGTAATATATATATAATTAGTGTTAGTATATGTAACAACGTTGACGCATGTGATAATTAGTAAATTGTTGATGCCAATAAAGTGATTGATTAATTGATTGAAAGCGAGTTATGACCTATGTTATACAATTGTAGGACCTACAACAATTTTTTGAGTTCCCAAGTAAAACTATTATAATTAATAATTTTTAGATTAATTGTATACCTTGACATTGTTTGTAAAACATATTGTGTTGATAACATGTCTTAGGGCTTTGAGTGATGAAATATTCATTATTCACCTTCTACTACTTATTATCTTCAAGGTGGCATTATCTATTCAAGCTATTTTTGGCACCATGAATACATGTTAGGTACGTTACAGAGGTGTGTCAAACACAGTGTCCTGCTTAACTAGGAGCTCTCTATGCATACAATTTCCTAGGAATTTTAGAAACAAATCTAGGTTCCTAATATTTAAATAAAAATAAAAATCTACAATATAACTTACTTGTTCATGAGTTCTCGAGCAAACTGATAAAGTTCAATGTCCAGGGCATTGAGTTCCTTGATCTTTTTGATCTGATCGGGACGAAGCTTGGAGAGAGTCAAACTGGAGAGAGTGGAGTTGTGCTGTTCGAACGGAACTGCGAACCGCAAGTTGAACGTCTCTTCAAACACATACTGGCCGATCTGACAAAGAGAAACTCATGAGCAAGGCCTAGGCGACCTCTTAATACAGTAGAACATTAGTCACCAGGGTAATAAGGGTATACTCACATTATCTAGAATGATTATATGGCAGCACACACAGCTACGACTGGCTGCTGTTGGCTGGGCACCAGTGACGTCACAATATTTACATTTTTGTTTTATTTACATTTCAGATCAACAAGGAACTTAATGGATTTCTAAGTCAAAACAACAGCATCCAATCGTCTATTTTGACAGATGGGAGCTTTGTTGTGTTACAAACAGCTGGTGGCCACCACTGACGTTACTGATCTATTGCTTATCTTGTTTATGATACCTACGGTATAATTATTCTCGATGCTGTGGGTATACTTATATGCAGGATGGTTTAGAAAAATTTGAACATTAATTTAGCCTAAGTGACGTTAACATAGTCTCTTTTTGAGAAGTGTATATGGCACTAAAGGTTTTCAACAGTATTCCTCTGGAAATAAGGATTCAATATCCAAACCTAATGTTATCAAAATCTAAACAGTTCCTCATTGAAAATGCTTATTACAGGGTTTTAGATTACTTGGATTAAAATCCTGTGGGGCAGGTTCTGTAGTTTGGGGCCAGTAGGCATCCAATACATTTTGTAGTTGTTTAATACTAAGTTGTTTATCTTTTATATTAAATGCATGTATGTTAGTATGGTATATTTAAACTTTTATTATATTTTATATTATGTAAGTCTTTGTAATTATGCAGGATTCTGGAAAGAACGCCTGTTTGCACTTTCCTTGTGATGTACTGTCATATTTTATGTGCTAATAAAATTGATTTGATTTTAGGTTTTCAAGAAAATAAATTGAGCCAGAAGTCTTAAAAAAAAATGTGTAGACAATTGTTTTTTTTTCTTTTTCTATTAATTTGATTAATTAGGCATCCAGGTAAATCAAAATGAAATACTATTGTTGTCCTCGACTTACCATTCCCCGTTGGGCTGTGAAGTTACTGAGCTATAAAGTTATCCTATGAACTTATTTTATTTAGTTATTGAGCTTTCCTATGAGGAATTTGCTAAAATCACACCCAAATAATTTTCAACTTTCATAACTATTACAGAGTGAACTGAGCTCACTCACCTTCTGGTACTCAGTGAGAGCAAAGAAGGCCATCGCGGCCAGGTTGCGCTTGGCGCTGGCCAGCATCACCCGGTTCCGCTCGATTGGGGTCATGTACGACATGTTGTAACACCCGACCAGGGCCAGGTCCGCCATCATCCTTGTTTGTCTGAAAAGAAAGTTAGTAAAGACGAGGTTAGATGTCTCATTCTTTGAGAATACAAAGTTCTTGCTAAAATAAGCATTACCACCATCTAGCAGTTTGCAGCCAAAAGAATCTGGGATAGCATCAAGTGACTTCATTTGATTCTGGTTGTCACGACAGCTAAATTCACCATTGACTGTGTTTTACTGCTGTACATCTGGAACCCAGTTTCCATGTGAACAAAAAATCCATATTCGTATAACATTCCTAAAGCACAATACATGAATACATACTTATCATCATTGGAGTAAATAATATTAAAGTAGGTTATATGTGCTTGTATGTCAATGTTATTTTGAAACTTATCGAAACTACTTCCTGAATATTCCACGTTGTAGGGGACCAAAACATCTTGTGTCTTTGTTCTCTTTCCTAGATCTTAGGGATTATTAACCCCACAGTCTTCGAGGATGCCATTTTATTCTTATGAAGAAAATGTTTTTTAAATGAGTAGTCAAAACTGCTCCCTGACTACAACCCACTCTGTTAGGGACCAAAACATTTTGGATACATTTTTTAAGACCTCGGGCCCACTAGCCTCCTCTATCGTTGTTCATTGGATTTTTTTCTGGAAAGCCGCATCTACGTACTTTCAAATGATGAAATATATGAGCCTAGGCCCCAGTTGAAATATACCCCCATATTTGATACATTCTATGTGCTTTTAGTTAATTATCATTTATCAATAAATGTGTTGTTACTTTTTTACCCTGACCTCCAGGCTTTGCCCTACTCGCTTTAAGCCATGTTATTCTTATAGAGAAAAGATGTTTCTTGAAGCGACAAAACATAAGGTTTTTGTACTTGAGCATAAAAAGTTCAATTATAACAATGTTATTCTAACGTAACAATTTTCTGCCGCTTATGGGAAGGTCTAAAAACATTTGTTGGGATAAATATTTTCATGACTAAGAGAAAGATAAATTTACAAAAAACTAATATTTATATTTAGAGTGTATATATGTAAACACAGGTTGACGAGCCTGGTAATAAATTTAAGCTGATAATGTCTTGGCAAATATTTGAAGTCGGCTATTAATAATAACGAGCCAACAAGCCCAGTGTGAGTGTATGATATGGAGCAATTTCGTGCTAATCTCCCCGTAACATCATAGCAAGCCCTGAGGTCAACCTCTTGCACCTCTCTTTGAAGTCCCTCGGGTGGGTGAAGGGTGCAGAGGGAAGGTTCAGTGTTTGACCACTTGGCTTGCAATGATGTGGAGCAAAGTGTAATAATTATTAAAATATTAAGTTATTTATTCTGTAAATAAATTTGTTATAAATGATAATGAAAGTTTTGAATCTTATTTTTTCAATGATTTGTTTTATCACATGTTTTAACCAAATGTTAGTGTTTTTTTTTATACATATCTAATCATTTCAATATCTCTAGCACCTGAAAAGAGACTCATGTCACCTGAAAACAACTTATTTTGCATCTAAAAAAAAACCTTTTAGAATTAGGCCCAACAAGAGGAAGTCAGCCATAACTTTTCTTATGATTCAGTGGTATCCACTACTCACTCTCACACTGTTTATACTTTGACCAAACAGTTAGAACCGCAGCATAACGAGGCTTTGACTGTAATCTGGTGGTGTAATTTGTAGCTTGGATTCAAAGTTAAACTGTTCAGTTCTCAAATAGTCTCTGGCCACTTACCATTAGCCAAATTCTTGATTCAGGCTTAAGAAGCAGGTAGTCTAAGTCAACAACACGACTACACAAGTGTATAAACCTCATGCTGCGTTGTCTAAGGTCCCATCCTGTTTCATTACCATCCAAGTATTCATGCCTGTTATTTATTGTATTTTCTTTGTACTCTTCATTAGCATTCATGTAACGTTTTTTTTTGTAACACTTGTAGAAACTGCGGTTTTGTCGTTGAAAATACATGAAATGCTAATCCATATTCACATTAAAAATATTGTGCAGAATTTTGTCTTTATGTCTTAACTGTGATGATATAATAACTTTTATGCAGTCTTACATTAAAATTAAGAAGAATAAAAATAAAAATTTGGTAGGCCTACAGCAAAACTTCAACACAAATTAAACAATTCAAGAAGTTAAAAATAATGCTCATAAATAGCTTAGACTAACCGATTGGCAGCGAGGTTGTAGGGACAGGCTGCGAACTCGTCGAGGGTGACGCCGCGCCACGATGCTCCGTTGTAGCAGTGCGGCAACTCTGTATCCGTCGCCACTCTGCCGCCGCACCAGTGACGGGAGTTGCGCCACGTCGCGCCACGCTGCACGTGCCGGAACTCCGACAAGTAGCGGCTGATCGGCTCGCGCAGCAACGTAATGTAGAAGTATCTGGACATAAGGAACAGCAGACTTGGAATGTGTCCCAAAATAAATGGAAAAGATACAGCTGAAGGAATGTTACAGTACAGATGTAACTTATTAAGAATAAGCCTGATAACCATTGAAAATACGACGTTGGTGTTGCTAAACAGAATCAAAACTGTAGTAACACACTGTAAATTAATAATACCCCCGTCACAGCAAACCTGTGTACTCAGCGAATTTCCAATAGAGATATAATGTCTTAATACTACATAAAGCCATTTTCCAAGTTTCATAAAAACATATTCACAAATAAGCGATATATGCAATTTGAATTATTCTTCATAAGAATAACATTGGGGCTGAGTACGCAGGTTTGCTACTACCGGTTCTGGATCCTTTGGCAAAAAATTATCTTTTAAGCAAATATCAATAGACCACAACCAGATGAAGCCGTTTCAAACGAATGGTGTTTTTGGGGTCTGGGGACCTCAAAACGAAAAGTTATCATGGTCCCAGGTCTAGGTCTTACCATGCCGACTACGGCAATAGCTTCTTCCCTATAGGGGAAATTCGCTAAAAAAACCTTGTACAGCTGAACAGAGACACAGTTAAAGGCTTTAAAAATTCTGGGTATTTAGTATAAAACTGAAACCATTATACTGCTATGTTAACCTAACTTAGGTTAATTTTTCAGTATCTCTTACGATTTGTAATTTAAGTCTGGTAGACTTATATCCTTTGAGAACCTTCGACCGATGTCGGCTTACCATCAACTTGTGGTATTACTGGAAACCATGTCTGACTGTCACAGCAGCACTTTCCATCCCATGTTTCTACCCCTTCAACTTTTAAAGCATATCATGTTGTAAGTTTCACTTTGTTTATTTGTGCATGGTGACCTACTTCACAGAGTATAATAACCTTCTAGGATACTAAAATCATTGTATACATAACCAAATAAGAAGGAACACACTTATGACAAAATTATTTGTTTTTGTGTATTGTCTACGCCTGATCCATTTGTTTACATTTTGACAGGAAAAAGGTCCAAAAATCTGGTCTTGATATTAACTAAGGTCGACTTTTAGTTAGAAAGCATAATTAGTTAATAGTCTAATGACAAATGAAAGCAGGATTCAGAGTCGAATGTATACAAAATGATTTCGCTTTTGCTCAGGATCTAACTTATCTGACAATTTTTGAGATGAGCGCTTTAACCACTACAGTTTGTTCAGAGAATGTCTGGAGTGAAGCTCCTTCTCATAATGGCTCATGTTTCACCGGAGATGATAAGGAAAAGGGAAGGGTGGGTCCCGCTGGGAATGGTTCACAAATTTTTCTAAGTAAACAGTTGTGCTTGTGTCCATGCGGACTATGTTCAACTCTCCATACTCCAGAAACGAAAGAATAAAATGTCGTTGATACAAAAAATGCAGTTTTGTATTATTAGGGCTAACTAGTGATGTGGGCCGGGTAAATATCCAGCGGGTAGGTAAATAAAAAATGGGTATTTACCCGGGTACTTACCCCTAGCCCCGGGTAAATACCCAAAACGTGGGTATTTATGATTTTTATAATATTTAGGGGATTTTTAGTAGGTTCATTGAAATTCTCATGCAGTAAATATTATAAAAATATCATAAAAACTGTGTTGAAGAGTATAACATGGTTACCACACACATTTAACTTCTGAACAAGATCGAGATAAATACCCAAGTCTGGGTATTTACTACTTTAATGGCATTTTGGAATGTTTGTAAATTTAAAATTTTGGAAGAAAAGAATTGAAATTCAATTACATTGTGATTTTTTCTGTATTTGTCCAATTATAAAATTGATTTAAAAAAAATTATAGAATATCTTGTATTTATCGAGTTCCTTCATAGTTTGACAGGAGTGTGGATTGTCAGCTAAACAGATCTTTTTACAATGCCCATGTTATTATTTATTTATTAGTAAAATAATTAATAAATGTAAACAATAAAATTTCCTCAAATGTTATGCATTGATCATAACAAGGCTAGTAAGGGTAAATACAAATTACATTGGTGTTTTTACATAAAATATCATAAATACCCAAAATAACCGGGTATTTATGAATTTTAGGTATTTACCCGGGTAAATACCCAGGGTAATTACCCCGAGTTTTAGATACCCGCGTATTTTACATTACTAGGGCTAACACATATTTAATGTTCAGCAAATCACAAAAAAATAGTTATATTAACTTAAGCTAAAATAATTTACCCCACACAAATTTTGTTGCTGTCTGCCACACGAATTACATTGCCATCTAGCTCTTAGTAGCACTACCTTTATGAGTAGCCTGCAATATATACGTTTTTGAACAATTCCTTGCTTGGATAATATATTTAGTTGCCACTTGATATGTTTTTAAGGATGAACCCTAAAAATAACATCGTAAAATAGGTAAATAATATACGAAAAGCCGATGAAATCAGCCCTCGAGTTTTTTCGTATCTTCGAAGTCAATCAGCGAAGCCGATCAGATCAGCTCTTGGGTCTTTTGAGATCAAATGACGAAACCGATGTGATTGGCCCTTGGGATTGAAAGTGTTAAACCTAACATAAAATCTTATTGATAACCAATAGCCTAACTTAAGTTTTGTCCGCAAATATTATCATAACTCATTAACTTAATTGTTTTTTGTTAGTTTTTTTAATAAACCAAATGCATAAACTAAACATTGCAAAGGGCCTAACTTAGGCCTATTATTAATGATTCAATAAATATATTATTTATAGAACACAACAGTTGAATTTGATATAAGTTAGGCCCTACCGTTATTGATAGGCCCTAGTTGAAAATTGTAATACAACTTACATTTGCATAACGGTTAGGGGGCGCATATTACTGTAGCCTTTACCTAAGCCCTACTTCTTCCTAGGGTTTCCTTCTTTCTTCCTATGGATAAGTAAACAGATAACAGTTTTTTGATACAAAAATTCAATTTACGTATACTGTGCTGCAGGTAACTTGTCACCCTATATAAAATAAACTAAAAGTTATCATCTAGGCTACATAAGACTATTATAGGCCCTCTATGATTCAATTAGGCTATTGTAGTGCTAGGCTGTGACATAATTGATCCTATAAGATATGCTACTTTAAGCAACAGCTTACCTTCTTTTTACCGCATCGCCTTCATTTTTATCTAATTCCGAATCGACACAACTTGTTAATTCTGTCCAGTCAGCATGCAATCCGCACTTCCAACCTGTTGAATAACGACTAAAGAGCCAGTTTTCATTCCTATTCGGTCGGAAACAGTAACATCTTTTTCTCTTTCTCTGGCATGTACAAGGCCTTTGCAAGTCTAAATCTTGCACTAAATGTCTCCCAAATGATGTCCCACCTGTCTTCTGTATATGTAAAAACACCATCACATCATGAGCATTCATATCAAACTGAAAATTCTCATTTAGCACATCATCATAACTAAGACCTGGATTGGAGGACTTCGAATTTATGGGACTAGAGTGTAAGGATAAAGGTTTACCTAAATTATCTTGAATGGGGAATTTTAACGTCCAATCTGACCAAGAGGGCCTCTGAGCTGTCAGAGCACAAACTTGTTCGGAACAAAAGTATCCAAAATAAACTATTCCGGTTATAGCTAACATGATGCAAATCATGACAAAACTTCGAAGTCTATACTTGGAACGAGATTCCATCTTAATTTCATAGGTTACTGATTCGCGTAGAAGTACGGAAAAGTCACTATCAAGTACTTGGACTTCAACACTCCTCTTCGCCATTATTTATAATCCACTCCTCAAATTTGTTTACTAGTAGCATTTTTTACAAATGTTACGTAACGTTACAGTGCTTCCAACCTAGAAAATATGGCTTGTGATAGCTATAAAAGTATCGTATGTGACAGGTGAAGGAAGTACTGATACATGTATAAGTTTATTTTGTAAATTTATTGACTTCTTTAAATGTACGGAAAATCCATTTAAAATAATTAATAAACTAATCTTGATTATAACCTTGCAGCAAGTTAATAACTCTCCATGCATCAAACGAAACTTCTCAAAACAAATAAATATATAAATAAAGATGTTATCGTCATTAGGCTTACAAACAAGCAAACTACAAAGTAAATAGGCATATATGTACAAGAAATATATACAAGATTTTCTCCCACTATATAAAAAAAACATTCGTTGACACGGGCTGTGGATGGCAAGGGAGCCCCCTAGGAGTCTGCAGATTCTAAATCTGTTAATGATAGGCTCTCCTTATTTCTGACTCTAAATGCGTCAAGTGTTCTAATACAGTATAGGTCCACAGTTCATTTTTGGTTGATGAATTCAGTCCGCAGGTTGTATTTATCTGAGATTATAGCATATATAACTATCAAATGTACTGTTGGCTATCTTGGGCATTTGTTAGAGGCACTCATCCAACCTAGTCTTTAGGGTAATGGAATCTTTGAGGTAAAATCAAGACCCACCTTATAAATTTGTAATATGATTGTGATGGCAATGAATATAAGAATTGATTTGACAAGAATTGGAAACTCTTCGCAAGCCTCTTCCTCTCCCGGATAACCCCTTTCCTGGACGGTTTCCTTAGGAGCTAGGATACCCCCGTCCTGGGACCGGTCCTCTATCTTGTGTACACAAATGACATGCTCACTGTTCCAGGTGTGACTCTGCTGTCGCTCTACGCAGACGATTAACTCCTGCACTGCAGGAACGCGGAGCCAGCCCAGGCAGCGAGGGTGATGCAATCCAAAATAATGGACATCTTTCCCCCTTGGCTTCAGAAATGGCGCGAAAGTCAACGTGGAAAAAACAACACGATCTCTCTTAGGAATATACGGAGGATTCTACGAGGAGCCCCTCTTGAGGTTCAGCTGGAAGAAGGCGAACCGATATCCCCTGGAGGCCCACCCAGAGGGAGTGACAAGAGGGGGCAATCGCCCAGGGGCCGGACTCTTTGGGGGCCCGGGAAGGGTGGTTGTTTAAAAAAATATACAATACAGTTAATACTCAGTCAATATGATTAATATGAATGTATTAACAATTTTACTGAGTTAATATGAGTCCAAAACAGTCATTATGAGTTTGCATACTACAATGTAGTAAGAAATGCACAAGTGCAATACATACACATATAATATATAAATTAATTCCAACATATTGACCCTTTAACGTTTTGAGGGGTCCCATCCTCTAATTTCTCCGGAATTTCTCCAGGCAGGCTGCTGGTGGCAACACTGAACCCATCCCATCGACATTCGACAACCAACCTGCTAAAACCTTGAATTTTACAACTTGAGGTTTGAAGTTGACTTTGCGTGTGGTGAAATCTCTCTATGCGGTCTGATGATATTTGTTCTGTAAGAGGATTTTGGAGAAATGTTCCGCAATAAGAAAGAACTGGATCGCCACGTCCAAGATATTTTGCGAAAAGTCAAAAGTGAAAATGAGGTAAATTATTTCAGTTTTATTTTAGCCCGCCATTTTGACCGGCTTGTTCTTGAGAACAGTTGTACATTTAAAATGTCCTTTATATTTAATTAGTTTGTTAGTTGGTTTTAAAAGTATCTGTTTTTAAATCATCACAGTCAACGAACGAGTTAAACTTATTGACATGGTTTAGAATTCCCATAATGAACCTTAAACTAACCTAGGCCTTGACGATTCCTGACAGGTTGAAACAGATTTAAATTGGCCAAGGGATTTCTAACTGAGAAAGAAGAAAGTACAATTTTTTATTGACATTGACTAAATAGGCTTTACAATGATACCATCTACAAAATATTGGGCCAATGAATATGTTAATTAATACAAAATTGTTAGTCTAGGCTACTGGTATGTCAACAAAAAAATCAAAATAAAACCTCACACAACCATGCATTAATATTAAAACTAGCTTAAAACAAAACCATGCATGTTGTAACAAACCTTGCAGCAGACCCAAACATTGTTCCGGGTTTCTCAGAGTGGGAACAAGGGTGTGGCTTGCTGGTGCAGTACTCACAGCTATGGGGTGGGGAGCTTAGACAATTCTCCCGCCAAACAATTTTACTGATCGTAGTTGTTGCTGCGACAGTTCCTGTCTGAGGACTTTCCATTGTCTTACTCAGTCGCTTTTATTACTCAGCCTAACTGTTTACCGTTATTTCCAGAGAAACCAGCGCTGCTACAATATCGCGCAGCAGTACTACCGAGTGCGCGACTACGAGTCTGCCAAGCACTACCTCTCGCTGTACCTGTCGTGGAAGGATGACTCTCCCGCGGCTCACAAGCTGCAGGGCCTGATATGGGAGGGGCTCGGTGACAAGGTGCGAGCCTTGACCGCCTACAAGACATCCCTTGAGTATGAAGCCAACCAACCAGACCTCGTCCTTAAAAGTAATAGTTTATATTTATTTGCCGTCAGGCCTAGTTATTGAGTTTTTTTTTTTTATCAGCCTAAATGTGATGTCCCTCAAGGTTTTTAGGGCCACTTTGATTCTTAATTTCATTAATGATGATTTAGGCCAGGATCTGTACAACCTTTTCAAAATTAATATAGTTACCACAAACAAGATAAGGTAACAATACTCCACTCTACAAAAGGCTTGTTGTTCCATGGAAGCAGTACAGTCAACTCCCGATTATCCAGGAGCGGGTTAATCGGGTTGCGGTTTAACCGGGATCACAAAAGGTTTATTTTATTATTTTCATTTATCCCCTTCTAAACATAAATAAAGCATAACCTAATAACAATTTATTTTGCTAAATTATCTCCAGAATTTTTTTTATTTTACTTTGTTTACTAGAATAAATACTATACAAATAATTTAGTAAACCCAACATAATATGGGAATCTGTCATCTCACTAATGTGCCGTGGGCGCGTTATGGGGAGCAATGACCTTGACACTGCTCTAGCCACTGCACCGTCCGGACGGTCAGACGTGGACGTCTAAAAATAGAAACATCTCAAAACAATCACCATTCCCGCCATTGTTCACCCTCACGGGGTTTTTCCGGCAGTGCGGAATTAAGTAGCATACTGTTCGGTTTAGAGGTTTTTTACCTATTAAATATCATTCGGCGTTTTGGATAGTATTTACTGCTATCAACCATTGCTAGTATTAATTTTTATTATCTTGATTGTTTGTATACAGTATGTTATTACAATTTACCGTATAGATTTTCAAAAGTATTTAATTTACATAAATATATCTTAAATTACATTAAAACATAATATTGTTATATACAAATTTTGATAAGCTTTCCTTTATTATATTCGTAATGTTCAATTTATTGAATAACTTTGTTTTAAGCGTGGTTTTGGGTTATCCGTGACCCTCCAACCGGTCATCACCCCGGATAATCGGGAGTTGACTGTAGTTTTAAATAAATGTTTATTTGTATGTGGAAATATATATAGGCTAGTCCAGGGTTCAAGCTGCGGTCGTATTTGTCGCAAATTGCGACATGCACCACGAAAATGCCATAATATTTGGGCAGACTGTCGCTTTTTTACTACAAAGAAAAGTATAGAAATTGTTTAATTTTATGGCAGAAATCTTTTTTTAACAATACAAATGGTATTAAAAGTCCATTTGCTTCAGCAACTTGTTTTTGTATTACTTTAAAATATGAGCTAAATATTGAATGCAACGCGATGTGATCACGATCCACAACCAAACAGAAGACTAGAAGAGCAGTTGTGGAGCCTTGACAAGTTGTGTTGGTTATTCACTACGTCACTATACCGATCGCTTCTGAGTAAGTTTCAACTGTGTACCGTGTAAACGGAACGTGCAAGTTACTGATATGACAGTTATAAAGTGACAGTAGCAAACCGACTTGCAGATGTCATGTGCTGTGACTTGGCTTGGCTTGGCGAGCACTCTGTAGTAGTCGAGTCTAGCCGAGCGATGGCAAATGCGAGAATGTGGAGGGGCTAGTTCGCAACCGCTCGGGATAGTTGCGCTTGCCTCGCCATCTCTCCGATTCTTGTCGGTTTTTGTTTTTGTGACCGAGTCAAAGGAGACAATCGGCAGATCCTCCATACGTAGTGCCGCTCGCGGTCTCGACTCGCAGCAGTGTGGATGGTCACACGAGCATGAGTCGCTCGCCCGAGTCATTCGGACAAACGATTGGGCGAAAGTGTAGAGGTACCTTAGCAAAAACAGACAACTCAAAATCGGTGATGCGCAAATGCGATTATGATGTGCTTTGAGGTTATGTTGTTCAGTTCTTTTGGTGCTACATTATTCATTTAGAACAATTTTTGGGCCGAGAAGAAATTTAAGTAAATAAATGTATTAAACTGTATCTAAATTTATTGTTCTGTTAACTATTGTCATGTATTATTTTTAATGCCCAACGACAATAAAGTTATTTATTTATTCATAGCCTATTATTTAATTGTTATACCTTAAAAACAAATATGTGCAAACAAAAATTAAAATGACATGCAATAAAAATGCTCAAAGAAAAAATATTTTTGCTACAAGTCTCTAAGAGCTTGTAGCATTTTTGCTCAAAGAATTTTGTTCCCAGCTTAAACCTTGGGCTAGTCCAACCGATTTTAGCGATTCAATTGAATTTGAACATTCTACTTCATATAGTGAAGGAGAATAAACTTGTTGCGATGTAAATTGTGTTATTAATTAATTTATCAATTTTGCTGAGGTTATTTTTGCGAAGAGAACTCCCTTAGGCTAGTATTGATGAACCTACTTTATCAATCAAGGTTTCCAATACTTTCCCCTAATTCGTTGGCTAGTTCCTTTATCAAGGCAGTGACGTGCATTATCATGAGACAACAGGCAGGGCACCCTTTTGATAACTTTTGAACACCTGCCATTTCAAGTTGGTGTTATATGAGTGATAAATGAGCTCCTTGGTAATTTGCCAGAAACATCAGTCAATTCATAACTCATTTAAAAAGCCTTTTGGTGTCCAAAGTATTAGGCCTATTCTTGATTGGACGGACGATCAGTGTCCGTGTTATCAGACTTGGGCTACGATCTGTTTACCAGAATGTCATCTGTAATATCGGTACTTAAGTTTATGCATTGTACTGGTGACCACCTGTCATGGCATCTGCGGCGGTTATCACAGGTCAGGTTACTGTAATATGTAGAGACCTCTTTTGTCTGTAGAATTATGAAGCATCACAAAACTTCTCCTCCCCCCTTATTTGGTCAAGGTCAGAGGTGAAGGTGATTCATCAGCCGGTGTGCAGCGACATGGTACTTAGGCTCTGTAGCGACCTGCAGTTTTTCAAGAAATATTGTTTTAGGCTATGTAGAAAGTCTAGGTAGGCCTACTAGTTATACAGTACGCTGCGGCAGTTTGGTTGGTTTTTGTTACGTTGTTTATGAATCATAAAATAATTGATACACTAATCTAACCGTTGAGCACACTGTTTTAGTGGTAGGAGGTCACTGTAACGCCACTTTTTTGCTGTCTTCAAGTCTCAGAAATGTTACAAGTCATCCTAAATGCTTGTACGTTGTAGGCTAAATAATAAAACGTCTCTACTTTTGTTTATTATAGTTTGTTTGGTTTGTCCCACTAGACAATTTGCCTAAAGGTTGGTGGTCGTGTAATGTATAAGTATCGTAATTTCATACACGCTTGTGACACAATAAAGCTACTAATGTCACCTGTTGCCGCAGTGTGCCAGCTGCTGTGTGACACCAACGTGGCCATGGATGTGGACCGAGCCCACTACTGGTGTGAGCGAGCCGCTGACCTGTTCCCCCACGATCCGGCCGTTTTCCGCCTCAAGGAGAAGCTGCTCAAGCTCGGCGGCGGGGCCAACACTCGTGACTTTGAGGACCTCATCAACTGTAAGCTAAAGAGTTTCTAGCAGCCAAGAAAATTGTGTTTAAGTGAAATTTGATTTAGGTCTAAACAAGTTTTAGATAGTGTCTGTCTAGCAGGCAAGGAAATTGAAAATTTGAATTTTCTAAGGTTGAAAAGTCAGGATGTAAATAATGTATTTCAACACTTTAAAATATATTTATTGTGTACTCGCATACAAGACGGTAAACTTAAAGGATGGTTCAAGGCAATCGATTTTTACCAGTTAGGCTGATAATCATCAAGCCCAAAGAGAGAATTAACCATCTTGAGTTTACATGGCAACAGGAGTAAGTACGTAATGTTTTTGATGTACGTACTAGGCCTACGGTATCTAACTATTTATTCTCTACTGAATAATATATTAAAACATCACTGGTCTATTGAAAGTACAAAATGAAAAAAAATTGGAGCAAAAGAAAAGGGTTTTTTAGTCCAGTATATAATTTGATATTATTTGATGACAAACTGAATTCTGTGGTTCTAGCTGTGGATTCACGTGTCAGGTCGACATTATAAAAGTAATATTACAATGAAGCCCTTAGTATAGAGTGTTCCATCCCGAAATTGAATGGTTAGTATCAATTTTGTGATGTTTCAGCGGAGATGAAAGCGAGACCCAATGACGTGATTGTCCGCACGAGGCTCATGCGACTGTACATGGAGACTGGGCGGACCAAGGTAACTTATTAAGGAATTTTCTATGGGAAAGTGAGCTATTAGCATGACCCAGGTGAAACTTCTCAGGACCACCGTAGAAGTTCCTAACTTGACACCCTGAACACGTTTTGGAGGGCCGCTAAAAATTACATATATATGTGTATTTATACTCTAGCGGTCACAATTTTTGTCCAATTAAATTAAAATGTGGTGAATGTATTCCTTTCTATAATTAGTTGGACAAGTTCGTTGGAAAACAATCGGAAAACCCTAACCCCCTTTATGGGGGTTTTGGGCCCAGAAAGAATAAAAAACGCCCCCGATTTTAAAGTACAGTAGAGCCCCGCTAATCCGAAATCCGGTAATCCGAAAATCCGCTTAATCTGAAACAGAAATCAGGATATATTAAGGAATAAATAAAAACTAGGAAAAATATTAATTAAGTGTATTTCTGAATATTACAGTACGTTTCAAAGTTAGAAAATGTAATTTTAGCAAAACAGAACAGTGTTACAGAACAAAACTACATTGGTTTAAAAAAGTCTAATTTTTTTTGTCTAAGAGAAGAATACCTCTCTTTTGAAGCGTAATACCGCCAGCGCCTCAGGAACAAGGTATCGGCTGGGGTCGCTGGGATCAAAGGCTTTCTTTCTTTTGAAAATGTGTAGCCAGTGTGAGCTGAGCTGTTGCCGGGGAACATTGAATCTGCCGTACGCCATGTATCTCTTGCAATTTGTTTCCTCAAATCACCACCAGGGTGCAATGGGCGGGGCTTCTACATTCCTGGTTACGCTGATATCTATCGGATTGATTTGCAACTACGTACTCAACCGGTTATCTTGCAGAATATTGCCGTACAGTATAAATTTGGCCTTTGGCCGTTTCTCGTACCGCGATTGGCGTGACTTGGAGTTTCGGCGCTTAGTTTATGTAATTGCACTTTGTATTTTATTGTTATCTTTATTTTAATAATAGTTCGCTTAATCCGAAATATTCGCTAATCCGAAATGGGTCCGGTCCCAATTATTTCGGATTAGCGGGCCTCCACTGTAGTGTATATGAAATAGGAAATAGAAATCCAAACATTTTAAATCCTCTCTCATCATTCTATCACAGATTTTTACCGAGTTATAAAGGAAATTTAAATTGACTAAACACAGTACGGTTGTGTTATGGGAATTATACATTGAAAAACACTGATTTCCTTATCTTGATGTAGTATTATCACCCCCAATACTCCCATAATAACTTTCGGTCCTGGCAGGACCTCCTTCTAACCTTATAATGCTCAAAATTGCTATCCAAATGTTGAATTTAAATAGAACCAGGAACATCAGAACAGCCCAACAAATCAGATGTTTTCCAATTTACTAAAAAAATACTGAAGTGTTTGTTTAAACCCATTATTTTATTTTTTTAAGTTTTGATAATGAAAATTCGCTCCCCTCACATCAGTGCAATAACCCATTGGTTTGTAATTATTTTACTTGCGCCATCAATCCAGATTCGATCGTGATTAATGCTTCTCGGCATAAGGCCATTAACAGCATTTACACATCATACAGGTTACTATGTTCCGCGCTGTGTAGGTATCTTAGCAAACGGAGTCATGATGTTAAATATATTAATATCCACACACTTTTTACACATATATTTCACTAACGAACGAAACAAATACTGTTATAAAACCTTGTGCACACATAAATTGGTAAAATGAAGAGTCTGTAACGCTGAAAATAATCTTGAATAAAATTCAGGATTAGTCATAAAATTGTTATTCCATGTTTGTTTATTTTGAATTTTTTACCTCAATAGTTGTATTGATTCATCTTTCTTGTTTCCGATGCTGATTGCCTAATGTATTGAGAGAGAATAATTGGCAGCTCAACCTACAATAATATACAAGCTTTTGTTTGAAGTACATTTATGAAAATGTTTAAAAAGTTATATTTTATACGTTACTCAGAGATGGCCATGTCCAAAAATATCCATAGGCCCCAATGGGTTAAACAAAAACGCACCGTCTAAAATACTAAAGTACTTAGATGTTTGGTTCTCATCCAGCCTCTCATGGTTGGGAATATTTTATAAAATATCTAGATTTATTTATACTTGGACCAATATATAGGTAAATAGAAACAGTAGGCCTAATAAATCTTTGTGTCATGAGAAATCATGATTTTGTTATGGAAATATCATAGAATTGTTGTGGTTTTTTTACCTGTTGGAACCCTGAATGTGGTTTGTGCACCTCACACCAATAATAATTTGGTTGCAATAATTTGTCTGAGCTGTAAAGTCATTTGATTTTAACACGTTCACTGCGGCCCACCAATGGCGAGCGTGCGCCGAGTGCGGCAGCGAACCAGATTGGCACAGACGAATTCAATTATTTTGGTCTGACGAATCACAAAACAGCGGTGCGGTGATGTGCTTCATTTCCACGAGACTGGACGTAGTTTGCTGAAACTCCCACAGGTAGCAGCACTGCCTGGGTACTAGCCATTTCCCTTGTAATGTCAATTACAGGGAGAATATCCCAGAAATATGGGGCAAAAACTGGTTTTTTGTCCCGTATGAACGGGAATTTTACGGGGAAATTTACTACCAACCTACACCAAAATAAAGCTCGCATTCCTAGCTAAAACGCTGACATAAAATACCCGTCCTCACCACAGTGCTGCCAGCACGAAACCAAATGGAACTTGCATGTAGACAGAGCGCCTTGTGGCACTCTCAGATCGCGGCGTTGTTCTGCCGAGCGCCACATGGCGCTCGCCGCAGTGAACGTGTTAACGTTTTGGTGGATCATGTTGTTGATAACCACATCAGTGTGGTTGAAGTGAATTGAAACCAGAGTTTTCACCTTGATCTGGCGTTCATGAGTCACTGTGTTCCCCAGGCCGCCTACAGTCATGCAGTGGAGGTGGAAGCCAGCCAGACGTTCTGCAAAGAGCTGCCGTGGTACGAGTGTTTTACACAGATTTGTCAGGTCAGTTAAAATAGGCTGCCTTAAAGTAATACTTTAAAACTATACTATCATTGTATAAAAAACTTACTTACAAAACTTGTTTATCTATTTTTTTCAATATTATTTATTATATAAATCTTAATAAATAAAAGCCAAAGCCCTTTCTTACTCGTCATCACTAATTCTCCAACTTCCCGGTATGCTAGAGTGGTGAAATTTGTTATATTGCTTATTTGCGTCTAATGTAGGAAAGTTGAAGTGTTTTTGTACCGATCCAACTGTTGGGCTTTGCCCCATAGGGCTTCAAAGTTTCCATGTATCCTTTATGGGCATTGGAAAATTCAAACGGCTGATCTTGATTCGTAGTAGTTCCACGGGCTAACCACAGAATGCAGCACACACAACTGTCACAGTTTACGCAGGCGAAGCCGCAACAGGTGTTTTAGTATACCTAAAAAAATGGATGGTGGTATATTTGTTTGTTTGATGTTTTATACCACCCAACCGATTGCAATGAACCTTTGTGTGGTCATTCAGGTTGACCTGATGAATGTATGTAGCCACTAATTGAAGTCCTAGGACCTTAGGGCTAAGCCCCACTGGACTTCAAAGTTTCTATGCTATTCTTATGGAGGAAACAAATTGTTATAATGGGTATTGTAAAATAAAATAAAATAAAATAAAAGATTATTGGCTGTGATTTAAAATATCGTATACAGCTGACCATTTAGGTAGCGAGCTGTGATGTAAATATTATGAGTGAAGATTTTTCAACACAATTCTTTGACGTAGCAACGTGCGCCCAAGAGTAAATTAGTATTTTATATAAGACATGTCACAGCGATGTCATATAAGTGTATTTATCAATATTATACTAATACTCATAAGTGGTGTTTTATACTAATTATCTTTAATTGTTTCACTATTCGGAGGTTCCAATTGC
This sequence comes from Allygus modestus, assembly GCA_963675035.1. Classification (NCBI taxonomy): domain Eukaryota; kingdom Metazoa; phylum Arthropoda; class Insecta; order Hemiptera; family Cicadellidae; genus Allygus; species Allygus modestus. The sequence goes on from OY776116.1 coordinate 145,302,282, forward strand.
TTTATATTTTACTTACTTTAATATGATTAATATAGATAATTGCTCAGTGTTTAATAACTATTGACAATAATGTCATTATAATTGTTATTATTATAAATGGCATTGCAGGCGTACGCTACCGAGTTCCCCAGCCAAGTCGACTGGCAGTTCTACTGCAACTGGGTGTCTGTTCTGGACAGAGTCGCGTCCCTGTCTATGTGCGAGCTGTCTCCACCGAAGAAAATTGGCGACTGTGTCCTGGCTATTTTCAGGTATTTATGATGTGCTTTTTTATAACATCAGTAAAATAAACAATAGCCATTAGACAAACCATTTATTTCAAACAATTACATTTGACGTTCAAATTTAATTTCACACTTGCAAAGCTCATGCGGAAATTTGTTCTGCATCAGCGGATGGATATTTTTGTCAAACAAAAAAGATTCAGTAAAAAAGTTGTTTTTATAATAGCAGTTGCATAGTATATAACTTTGTTTCATTGTTAAGTGTACTGTAAACAGCTTTGCTTTAAAATTATTCTAGTGATGAATGTTCAAGAGTTTTCATTTTATATTGACATGTGCCATTTCCGCAGCCTGGACCAGGTTCTGTTCAAGGCGGAGAGCGTGACGGCGCCCAAGGACCATGCAGAGGTCTACAAGCAGTTCCTGAGGCATGAGTCTGCTCAACTGTGTCTTCACATTTCTACTCTGATCTTGAAAAGAGCCAAGAAGGTTTGTTCTTAACACCAGTACTGTAGTGAATAAATTATAAGCGCTGGTGACTGTCGTAACATTTAAGTAGGAGGTATTGTATGACTTGCGACTGCTGCACCTGAAGAAAAGTTGTTACGAGAGTTGATAGGCAACAGTTACCAGTTGACAGTCGCCTAGTATAATAGCGGCCTTACTTTGACAGTTCACTGATTGATTATAAACAGCTGTTATGATTCTTTTGTTTTTATTTTAAACTCCATAAGCACAATGTTAATTTTCGTAACTTTTCAGTTAATTTGTATACATTATTTGATTTTTTCTGATGATGAGACCTATCTAGAACTTATTTTTATCTGTAGTTAGTTATTTCCAACTTTGAAGAAAATCATTGGAGCCGTTTTTGAGATCGGAGTTGCAAGCAAGCAACCATCACAACCAAACGAACCTTAATCATATTAGAGTACAGGGAAAACCAAGTTGTGATCGTGGCAACGTGCGGTTTGTTTGAGAGGGGTGATACAGCTTTGCGTTGTGTGTTGCGCAGGAGCCAAGCGGGTGGCGAGAGGCCACTCGGATCGTATCGCCGGTGCTGTTCCTGGCTCTGGCCGCCCCCCCCGACACTGAGGCCCCGTGGTGTCTGCAGCTCAAGCCGCCACTCAAGCAGGCTGCGGCACGCTGGGTGAGCGACGCCTACTACAGACTCAGCCAGGCTGGTGAGTGACGAACTGACACATGGTTCACACTTTTTGGATAGTTAGGGAATTCAAAAAAGATCTGGAAAAGTCAAGGAAATTTTTGAAAAATGCCTAAAGTCACGGAAATTTGGTAAATTGGGAAAGGGATAGAGACAGATAGCTTACCTGAAGAGAATAAATACCCCTGTCACAGTAAACCTGCGTACTCAGCGAATTTCCAATGCATGCATTTGTGTCTCACTACTACATAAAACCACTTACCAAGTTTCACAAAAATACATTCATAAATAAGTGATATATAGCATTTTATTTATTCTTCATAAGAATAACATTAGGGCTGAATAAGCAGGTTTGCTGCAACAAGAAAGATAAAGATTTGTGGTTTTTTGCAATTATCAATATAACTCAACCAGGTAAAGCTACGTACCAAGTTTTATTAATTTAGTTTCATAAACCTTAACTTATTCTCAATAAGAATAACATTAGGGCTGAGTACGCAGGTTTGCTGCTACTGGGACAATCAACAAAAAATATTTATTTATCAATAGGTTAAATTACTTGTAACTGTCAAGTGATCCAATGCCGCTCTTATGGGCGACCGGTTTCGACCCAGCTAGGGGGGGTCATTTTCAATCCAGGCATAAAATTTCACTCACAAATATTTTTTTGAAGGAACTCGGCCTTAGTTTGAGAATATCAGGCAACTTGTGGTCATGGAATTAGTAGGCTACCAATTTGAAACTTAAACATTCTGGTACTCCCCAAAATTGTCAGATTTATTGATTCTTCCTTTATGTTCAATAAATGATACAAAGTATAAAGTCCTAACATTTGCCCATGTTATTCATATGGGAGGATTTTCATCTAGGATTTAGAGGAACTCGGCCTTAGAGAAAACCAGGCAACGTGTGGTCATGGAATTTGTACTATTTTGAAGCTTTTACATTCCGATGCTTCCCAAAATTGTCAGATTTACCATTTTAGAAATTGTTAAATTGTTTTCATATTTTAGGCTACACATTGCTGGCTCTGGCCAAGGAAGCTGGCAACCAATTCACGGAGAAGGTTACACATATGGCAACTGGGAATTGGAGAGAAAGAACATATCAGGTGAGTCACTATAGAACAGTATGTCAATATTGTGTAGGGGCTACGCATACTGGTTATGCAGTATGCAGGTTTGCAAACTTAGAAAAACATGTAGGTAATGCAGTCAAAGTTATCCGATAAAAGGAAATTTAAATTACGGCTCAACAAAAGGTAGTATCAAATAACCTGTAACCACTATACAAAGTCCACATTGGATGGCTAACAGTGCTCGAACCTAGCAGTTTGTTTAACTACTTTCTTACAGTCCACACAATTAAACTTTTCCCTTGATTGTTGTCAGATGACACTGTACTAACCCATTTTTAACAAGTTTTTCTCAGTGATATGTTTTCAATATTGCCTTCCTCACTCCTGGGTCCATTATCAGGCTTGTAATCAGTCGGTCAAGGGTAAAGGTTTTTCCATGTGCTCTGTATAATGAATGAATTTAATGTGAGACAAAGCTCAGATTCCTTAGGATGAACTGTACTGGTGACGTGTGTGTTGTCCACAGAGGATATTCACCGGGTTGGACCAGAGAGCCAGCGTGTCTACATCACACTTTGCCCAGTCCGATCTGTTGGCCAAGGTGTCTGTCAGATTGCCCGTTCACGACTCAGGATTTCTGAAAACTCGCCAGCTCAGTAAGTCTATTCAACACACTTCTCTGCTTTAGTGTGAATTGACAGACTTGAAGACCAGACAACAAGTTCAGTTCATTATATCTAAACGCCTTAAAATAATTACACGTATTTTTATGTATTTTACTTTTTTTTAACAGACGAGGCTTTTTTATTTTAAGGCAAAATACCTATACCTATACCTAATACAAGCAACCTATATTGAAGCTCATTTATATTTCAGGTATGCCATTTTTCAAAGAATTTACTGATCTAGTCAGCTTGGACCAGTATCATTCACCGTTTGCTGAACTTTATCAGCACCAAAACCATTGAACTTTATAAAACCATTGAACGAGATTAGATTCAAACCCTTGATCCAAGTTTCCCCCCTGACTGAGTTGACAGTGTCTAAAACCACTCTACCACTTAATCAGACCAGAACCGTCTTAAACGGGATCACCTTGAAATGCCTAGAAACGAGGGCAGGAATTAAGTGTGAATTTTGGGTATTGGGGAAAGAAAATATGGTTTATGCAGGAATATGTCCAAACCGGATATTTTATGTTGCGCTGTGCTCTTGAGCTCTTGACTACATGATGCAGGCAGTCTCAATGATTGGTAGCATTATTGATTTAGAAGGATGGTTGGATTATTTGGAATTGCCGTTGCAATTGTTGGTGACTACGCGATGGGGTCGTGATTGGTAGCATTATTGTTGTAGTGATCATGTGATCATGACCTTCCCCTTCCGTGATGCAGAAGTGATTGTCTGCATTTTTTCACTATGCCATTGTGATTGTCGAGGACTACGGGATGCAGTCTCAACTTAAAGATATTTTCCACAATGCTGCTGCAATTATCAGGAATCGTGGAAGTGAACTTGCTACCAATTGTTACGCCGAGGCACTTTGCTTCTGTATGTCTCAATTAGGGATGAGTTGATTCTCGATACCACCGATTCTTGGACATTGGTATCGAGATTCATTCGTTCAATGTCGATACCAATACCATCGATACCCCCGCTGTTTACCCGCGCTATGAAGTGCATGGTAAGCGATGCTCCCGCCGCTTACCCACGCTCCAAAAGGCATGGGGAGTGTTTGGATCGGCGGCAAGATAACCAAGTTTTTCCCCATTATGAATTTATAGTAAATAGTTTTATTTTTCTATATTGCTATAGCATACTAGTGAAATTAACATTAAATTATGTAAAAAATTGCATTAAACAATTTGTTTGATAATTAACTACAAAATACTACTGAATAATTTTTAAAGGGAACATAAATTTGTAACGGTTTTTAACAATAGTTTTAACAATTATAGGTACTGAAAAATCGTAGGTATCGATGGTATCGGTATCGAGAATAGATTTTTCTGGTATCGGTATCGAGAATCGATAAATGTTGGTATCGACTCATCCCTAGTCTCAGTCTACCGTTGTTGCGCAGTGCCAGTGTATGAGGAGCTGCGGGGCAGTCTGCACCACCTGGTGTGGCTGGGGCTAGAGACGGCCAAGCACTGCGGGGACAAGCTGCCCCCGGAGTTCCACACCTACGGGTTCACCCGGCTCAAGCTGGCCACCCACAACACGGCCAACATGTCCGTCGAGACTCTGTGTGTCCTGGACGTCGATGCGTTCCTCTACGCTACCGGTGAGTAATGTCCTCAGACTAGTGCTGTGGGGTTGGTAGTGGTTGTAAAATGTTGGTAGTGACTACAATTTTCAAAAATATGAATATGGTAGTTGAACTGAAAAATCTGAAGAATTCTTGTTCTTGAGATAATTATTAATAAGCAAACTAAAATTATTCTTGAGGAAAAATTAATAACAATCTTCTGTTTAGTCTTGTTATTCATTTACTGGCAGTGGCAATGGACAAAGTTTAATCACAGGACGGATAACTTTTCCACGGGTTGTCTGTAGTTTAGCCACCCTAACCACACCATCAGATCCAGAAAGTAGAGTGGTGATATAAGTTTGTACATGGTAGTATAATTGGTGATGAGATTCGTTTAAGGGACAGAACAGGATTCGTAAAGTTAAACATTTCAAATTAGAAAGGGTCTACATAACTTGTTGTTAAAGTTAGATTATTTGAGTGAGAAAGTAGGACAAATCATGTAGGTATTTTGGATTTATAAAGCCGCCTTTAAATGAATAAATGTAGCCTAATTCACTAGGGTTAATTTGGTAGGTTAACATTCTCTTTCCCTATACTCTTCAGTTCTCACATAAGCCCCTTCGACATGGGGAGGAATTTTAAATGGATGTATTTTGTGAACAAAATATTAAAATTTGTTTCTTGCCAACCAACCAAAATATGTTTGCATTATTATTTTGAACGTACGTCTAATCTATGGATTGTAGAGATTAAGTTTTTCAATATGTTATCTTTGTCTTATGAAGGTTTTGTTTGCTTGTTTCCAGTGTTATGTGCTTCTGCCATCCTGGAGGACGAGGTGGCCAGTGGGCTGTACTCCAGCGACCGGCCTGTCACACTGCCGGCGGACATCTCCAACCTCCTGTGCACTCAGGAGCAGATGTCTTGGTGAGGAGTAGAGGGAGGTTGTAACGTAGTTAACCCGCGAGAGTTTGCATAGCAGTCTAAAAGACCGTGTTGGTACTTTTTTGTACATCAAATATATTTTATGGGTGTCGGCAGTCAGCCGTCACTGTACCTCACATGGATCATTCCTAGAACGTGTGACACACTTTCCACAGTTTTAGCGAATTTCCCCTATAGGGAAGAAGCCATTTTTTTATAATAAATTTTTCCTGCCAGTTATGGTGTTTTGCTATAAATTTTGCCAAAAAAGTTCAGTTGCCATTTAGCCAGTATTTTGTGGTCCGGTCATGTTTTGCAGCCGATTCTACATGGTTCAGTTGTCATTTACAGTTGACATCACGTTGTTCCGGCGTAGTTTGTAGTCAATGTTATCATCTGGTCATCATTTGCAGTCTGACCGTTATTTATGGCCAATATTCCATAGTCGGGTTGACATTCATGACCAATACAAGTGCTATTAAAAATTCTCAGCAGTTCAAAAATGTTGTTGGCGTTGTGTCGCAGGTGGGTGTCGGCCGTGCAGGTGGCCCGGCAGCAGTTCAGCAGTGGTACCAACCTGGTGACACTACGACAGCAACTGCAGCGGGGGCTGGAGGTTGTGCGGGTGGACGGCAGCCATGGTCTGGACGTGGGGCTCATCGTGAGACTCGCGCGCACCTTCGCCGACCGGGTGAGTCGACAGTTGGGCTAGCCAGTAGCTGGCACTGTTGTCATTGTGCCATAGAAATGTATCACTTGAATGTTATTCCATTTGCCGATATTACCTAAGAGAGATAGAAACTACTCAGACATATTTAAGCCACCTGAACTCTGTAAGTCACCTACATATCTTAGATCTTTATGTAGTTTTATCTTTTTAACAAGCCTTATTTTGTCCTATAATCCATAGTTCACACTTTCTGTAAAATCAGGGAATTTGAATAAGGTCAGGGAAAATGTTGGAAAAACACCGAAAGTCAGGAAAAATGCCTAATATTCTATGAAAATCAGGGAACTTTTTGATTAATTGAAAACGCAAAACGCTGCTGCTGTGCAAAAATTAAAAGAAGAAGATTATTAAATTTTGGTTTATTTTAGTGCAAAGAAGAGGAAGAAACCATAACTGGTAAGGCAATAAATGAATTGGAAAACTATAAACTGTAAACACTAAAATAAATAAATAATCAGGAGAGCATCGACGAATATGGGATGAAAGGTGGAGGCCAAAATAAATATTTTTGAAAATTATGTATTGGAAGAAGTGGTCATTCCGAGTCGCGTGTATAATTAGTAAATTTCGGAGTAACGTCTGTACGTGTGCCCTCTGGAAAGTTAACAGGATTGACGGTCAACGGAGGTGTCTATAAAAGTTAATTTTGCTGCCAAATACTTCTGTAAACGTGTGCTAAAACTATATATTTTCATTCTAAATTACAAACTACCTGCAAGATCACCTGTAAACTTGAAATACTCTTTCAGGCAGCAAGTGTGCCGAGCAAGAAGGAGGAGCAGGCAGCGTTGGAGGGGAGGGCGAGCTTGTACTGGACCGCCGCGCTGCCGTTGCTGGAGCGGATGGAGAGGAACCAGACCGTCCACCCGTACAACTCCAAGCTGTTCGAGTACCCCAGGTCAGCACCTCACTTACTGCTGTGGCCACTGGTACCCTAAATGGTACTTGGCCTCCCCAACACACTGCCTCCATAAGACTCTGCATCTTGCATCCTCCTTCTTCCCAGTCTCCTTAGGTCCTGTTCTACTTGATCCCACCATCTCAGGTTTGGTCTACCAAGGGGTCTTTTACCTTCATCGTTCTCTAGTATTTTCTTTGATAAGGAGCTGTCTTCTTTTCTTCAAATATGTCCTGCCCACCTCATCCTTCTACTCCGTACCTCAGCAACAATATCTGGATCTTGAAATAATTCTCTCAGTTCCCAATTGGGTTTTAACCTCCATTGTCATTCTCAAAAGTCGGTCTGTACACTTTTCTCAATATTTTATTTCCAAATACTACAACCTTCTTTTTTGTTTTGTTTACTTTAAAAAAATCCAATTTTCTGATCCATACATGACGACTCTCCTTCTACTTTCTTGGCGAGAGAGACACCCTTTGGTTGAACTGACTTTGAACTGTTGTTGTCTTGAATTGTATTATCACCATTACATATCTGGAACTGTTACAAATAAAGAGGTTGATTGATTTTCCCATTCCAGGAAGGACTTGTCATCGGCTGAGATCAGCCTGTTGTTGGAGGAGGGTCGATACTTCATCGCCTGTCAGCTGATGAAGGCCGAACAGTTTGAGAGAGCCGTGGAAGCGTTCAAATCCCTCCGCAGTCCCTACGCCTCGTTCAACCAAGCATTGGTAGGCAGAGTTGACGATTACAATGAAAGTAAATGCAGTAGACAACTGTTTAGTTAATACGTTTTTGAAACCATAATGATGGCAACAAATCTCAAAATGATTTACCATTATTAGGTGATGTACATGGCTATCAAACATGTTATAGAAACATGTTTACCATTAAAAATCACAAAATAGAGATTTTTACAAAAAATTAACTTTTGCTGGTTTTAAATATTTGTACAGGATTCCAGAAGAAATACATTTATTCCTAGACACTAATTAGTTTTAAGAAGCGTTGACATATTTAATAGATAAGGTCCTATATCTTGTTTTGAAGAACTGTAAAATAAAAAAACTGCAAGTTTGTATTTAGTTGTAATATTTAGGGGTCTGCGGTACCAACAATTTCAGATCGGTACGGTTCGGTACGGTAAAAGATTTTGTACCTCGGTTCTCGGTACAAATTCGGTACGGTACAATGTACCGTCATATATACTAATTTAGTTATTAATTTGAATGTATCATAAACAAATTATTGAGTAATAATTAAGGTCATATACAATTATTATTATTAATTTGATTAAACAAATAAATAACTATACTAAAAATAAAAATATTTTAAAAACCTGCATCTTCGGAGTATTACATTATTTTAACATTGTTATTATTAGGTATTAATGCAAGTTCTTGAAATAATCATGAGAAATAAATTCAAAAATTACTTGAAAATCAATCAATTGCATAAGTTGCTAACTGATTAATTATATTGATTTCAATATAAATAAAAACTATTGGTTTAATTCATACAAACAACAAAAACCAAAGTTTTATTAATACTATTCTTGTTGCATTGGGAGATTATTGTATCATTAATACAAAGTAAAATCAGATAACTTAAATAAAACTATGTATGATGTGAAACTAAAAGAAATTAGAAATTAGAAAATTAGACCAATAAATACTGAAGATTAAAATCAAAATAATTCTAAAATTACTTAATTACATTACTAAATTCAAAATTGAAGTCCATAACAAATATTACAGTACATTTATTTAAACATAAGTACCATGGAAAACTGAAAAATAAATAAATAAAGTAATAAAAGTAAGACAGTTTTATATAATGTTAATTTGCCTATATCATATTTGAAATAATTAGCTATTAACCTTATCAAAAAATAAATTTAGGTTATTGTTAATAATAAATTTTAGTTGAATTTTCCAAAACCACACAAGATAATCTAACATATAACAGATATATGTATGTACAAATTTCACAGCACAGTAAAAAATAACAAATTTATGCTACCATTTGAAATTTATCAAGTTAGTGGCTATATTTTAATTAGTTTTCAACCATTTTTTAAACCTTTTTTAATATAATTTAAAAATTTAACTAGTATACTTCAATAACAATAATAATAATACATAAATAAAAGCAGTTTAATTTGAAATCATAATGGAGAACGAAAGCGATTTAAAAGATAGTAGGTATTCCTTTTCTCACTCTAGGAATAATGTTGACAAACAACTGATTTACAGCCACTCACCCTAGGAATATTGTTGACAAACAACTTATTTACAGCTAATTACCTCCCTCCCCCCTTACCCCTCACGCTCTCCTAGTCTAAACCTTTCTTGTCTTCAAGGACATTTTTTGCGACCCTACCCAGCTACTCCCCACTCCCCTTGCCTACCTTTATTATCTCCATTCTCGTTCAGCTATAAATAACACCTGTCAACGTCTCTTTTCCTACGAGTTTTGGGTCTTGTTTCCTTAAAGGAAATGACTAGTTATAAATAGGAGTCGGTCTTATTTAAACCACTTATTTTGTTAAACATTGTTTAGCTTATCTCTGTTTATTGTTTGAAGCAGTAAACTGTAGTACCGAATCTGTACCGGGGTTATGTTCTGTACCGAACCGATGACGGTAATTAGTTGTGTACCGTACCGGTACCGTTTTTTCGGTGCACCGCAGACCCCTAGTAATATTTGTTTACTTAGATTTTATAGGTATTTTATATTTTGAGATTTTATATTTTCATTTTGAGTTATATGGCCCAGGATCACTTTCTGAGTATTTAATGGCTTAATTTACCTTTTTACGTCAGTGATCCTACTCATCCTCAATATAGGCGACCGGTTTCGAGGTTAAAACCTCATCTTCAGGCTACAATTCATATTGACATATTGAATTGTAGCCTGAAGATGAGGTTTTAACCTCGAAATCGGTCGCCTATATTGAGGACGAGAAGAATCACTGACGGAAAAAGTTAAACTAAACCATTTATTATATTTTATATTAACACCATTCTTTGCTTTGTAAGTATATTGTACAAATGAACGATTAAAGTTATTCAAAATTTGAATCTGTTAGACATTAGACATTCTTTATTCGCACAAAACATTCGAGACATGTGTTATTACAAAATTGAACAGGAGCAACGTCAAAATCGTCGTTTGAAGCTGTTGAGAGCAATGTGTGAAACTTGGATGGCACAGAAGTGAAACTAAGTAAATTGAGGCTCTAAATGACCAACGCATTTAGCAAATCTTTTATAGTTTTGATACAATCATTACTTTTCAATTTTGATATTAATTTGTACTCGGAATATATCAAAGACTAACTTAGTTATGTAATATCACTACATTTCCTGTTTAAAATGATAATTTAATGTCATTAAATTTTATAATTTTCAACCTTTTACTAATTACGTTTCTTAATCTGTGATTGTCCATTTCATCTATAAAATGTAGGAAAAGTGAATAAAGCTTATCGAGGTTACTGATAAGGTTATCTGGCGTTGCTACTCACTTGTATCTAGCTCTTCAGTGAGCAGATACAGTGACGACATGGTTCCATTAACATCCACAGTATTTACTAAATAAAACTTTGTATTACTTTATATAATTTCATCTATGAAAGAGGTAACTTGTTGAAGATAATTCACCACTGTTTTACATGTGAGCCAATACTTTGAACGGGGTCAAGCTAATTCGCCGTTCTAAAATTAAGATGCGTCATTCACTTTATTAGTTAGTATTTTACAGACAAATTTAAAAAAGGGACCACACATAGAATGGATTAGTTAGCTGGAGTTGGGAATGTTATGAAAGTAAAAATCAGGAATCTAGACAATAAATGTTAGTCAGAAATACTTTTCAACATTTGCTATTGGTCGAATGGCTATAAAAAAGTGGTGGTTAGATAAAATTAATGTAGAATTTTTGTTGTTAAAAAACAAACTTCAACTGCCCGTCACCATAGGCTATTGACCTGTGCAGAGAACTAAAGACAGCGAGGTACCATATCGGCATTAGTCACATGGGCAAGCCAGAGGTGACCGCTCATGATCCTACAGGAGTTGGCCTGGACCAGGATCAAACCAACCACATCTGTCTTGCTAGTCAGGCACTACCTCTGAGCTAACGCGTTCGCACATGTTTATTTTTTTATATATGGGGTATGAAAAATGCTCAAGTCTCGTTTTCGCTTTTCAAATATATAAATTGTTGTAAGTTGTTTGTCAGGCTTTACAGCTTTGAAGGCATTTGAAATTGAGAATTATGTATCAGGATCAATAAAGCTGGTTGGTTATTGTTGGTTTCCTTTGTTTACTAAAATTGTTTACCTTTCGTGCAATCACAACTCATTCACCATCTACGGCCACTGGCACATGACGTTGCTGGTTGACAGTGGACAGTTGGTGTGGCATTGAATGGGGGTTCAGCCACAGCTACTATACCACTGGCACACTAGTGACAGCTGGCAGCAACAGTCGTTTTCACAGTTAATTTCATTTCAGAGTGGGGCGGACTATCTCCAAGGCATGTCAGCCGCTAGGGCTTTTTGCGCTCCCCGTTGAATTGGTTTCAGTACCTACCCATCAAGTTGCAGGAGGTTAATGAACCGCTGTAGCCTAAATTCGATCTCCTCCCGAGGCAGATGTTACCCCTCACCTTGGAGCCAAGAGTGGTCCTTACATCTAGCACGTTGCAGTCAAAAAGCAGGTGGTCAGTAGTCTCTTCAGACTGCCCACACTTCCCGGAAGCAGGGTCTCCGTTGAAGATGCCTGTGCTTAGCAAGTGCCTCCTCAGGTGTCCATGTCCAGTGACTAACCCTGAGATTTGTTTGATGTCCCGCCTACCTAAAAGCCGGACATTAGAGGTCACCCGCTGCAACGGTGAGTGGAGGGTGAACTTGATTACTCAGTGAAGGGAGCTCCTGCCGGTTCATACCCGGTACCAGGTCTGACGGTGATTCTGTCGCAGATCTACAAGAAGCTGGCGGTAGCAGAGCTGGAGGAGCGGCCGCGCGAGGAGATCACGTCGGAGATGCGGTCGCGCCACGTGATCCTGCTGACCAAGGCGCGCGACTGCCTCAACGCGACGTTCGAGCGCATCCGCACCGACCGCCAGCACCCGCTACACCAGGCGCTGCCCGACCACGTGGGCCAGGTGGAGGCCGCTCTCAGCAGGATCGAGCCGGAGAGTGAGTAATCTGCGGCCTAACACCGATCCTAATAAACAGTGGAACCTGGATGATTGAAATCTCAAGGGATCAGTATAAAAATCCAAGTTATCCAAAAATTTTAATTAAAGGAGGGGCTTAAAAACCTTCATAATTCCCATTTCCAGAGAAAACGTATCATTGAAATTGTTTGTCGAACAAATAGCACTTTTGAATACAGTGTGGAAAGTCACATACAACTGCTAAACAACAGGGGTGGGTACGAGTACAATAACCTAGCATGGGGTGAGCTGTGCCAAGCAGTTACGCAACTGCAGCTAGTTCCACAGAGCCCAGGAACGGCTTCCAAAACTAGTTCCAGCTGTAGCTACAAGTTCTTCACCTTTAGTTTAACTTGCGGGGACGCTGCAGCTGTTTTTGGAATAAATTTGAGAAACATTTTAATTGAAGATTTTGAATTAGGCCTATAGAAGTTTGAACTATCCACGTTCCACTTTCTATGCATTAAATATTAAAAAATAGCGCAATATTATGAACTGGTGAGGAAATTGACATTTCTATTTCAGCAACTTTCAGAAACTGGTAGATTTGAATTTGCCTCAATGAAATGAAAAAAGTATTTTATTTCTCAAAAGAACGTTAAATTCTTTCAGTTTATTCCTTTTTTAATGATTTAGTACGCTAGATTTTAATTTTAATAGTTAAATATAAATACAAGTTTTTTCTCAAAAAGGACATACCGTTTTTATTTTTGTTGGGAATTGATTGAGGTTACTAACCGGATGTCTAATTAATTGACTTTATCTAATGTCATATGACCAGTCATTCTGTACAGCTAAAATACCCACTACTTCCAAAGTTGCAGCGGGGTGGGTTAGAAATAAATCTGTTACTTGATATACTTTCAATATAAGAATTATTTTCAATAAAATTAATTCATGTGATATTACACTTTGTGAACATATTTTTTAAATTGTTTAAAACATGCTATACAACTTTAAAGCGTTTTAAAATCATAACATTTTAAGAAACCATCAATTTAGTTGAGGAGATCATGAATAAATCAACAGCACCGCCTAAATCCTTTAAGCCTTTATTTGGTTTATTATTACACTTTACGAAACCCTAGGAAAATGGTTCCCAAGCTAAAATAGCCTAAAGGCTTATTGTATTCTATGTTTTCAACTATGTTAGAACCTTATTCACACTATAGTTGTTCATACCATGGCTAATCTCTGTTTATGCCTACGTTTATGTTTATACAAGCCAGTGACAATATGCCTGGCATAAAGGCTTGTGTTAAACTCTTTCAGTTCAAGAGCCCTTGCTGATCAGATGTGAGTTTTCCACAAGTTTAATGCATTGTCAGACTCTCGTGGGTGTGATTCAAGTGCAGATACTTTCACAGTACGTGGTGCCTGGTTTGAACATGCATGATAACTACTTCCCCCTGGGCCCTGACGTGTATTAGGACAGTCAGCTCACCAATCGTCATTTACTTGAAAACATTTGTTTAAATTATTTTTAGCATTTTTTTAATTTTTACTGTTTTCTTGATAAATGCATTATGTAAAAATGATGTAAATAAAGCAGACTGGTATTTAAACGTAGAAGTCGTAAATGATGACATTGCTGTCCTTACACAATTTAGTTGACTGTTCACGACCCCCCCCCTCTCTCTCTCTCTCTCTCTATCTCTCTCCCTCCCTCCCTCCCTCCCTCCCTCCCTCCCCCCTCTCCCTCTCTCTCCCTCTCTCTCCCCTCTCTCTCCCTCTCTCTCCCTCTCTCTCTGTTTCCCTCTCTGTCTCTCTCTCTCTCTCACTCGCTCTCTCTCTCTCGCACTCTCACCTACGCGCCACTTACTGTGAAAGGATCAGTAACTTGTGGTTTGTGCGGTGTAGAATTTGTGTGTTGATTAACCAATGTCATTGTAGATGAGTAACTAGTTATTTCTCAGGCAGTGAACTTGTTAATATTAGTTATTTGTTTGTTAACATAATTGTGTAGAAACTAATGTTTTTCATTATGTAACTAATATTTTATGTAATTTTTCAATTGAATTGAAATTTGAATATTTTTGCAACAAAGTGACTTGAAAATATATTTTGAAAACAAGGTTTAAAAAAATTACTACAAATACATGAGCTGTAATATTTTAATATTTATTGGAAATTTTCATGTATTTTGATTGGCTCAATAACAATAAACAATGACATTTTGTATAATTAAGATAATTTTATCTGATTTTATATAAACAGAAAATTACCATTTTACCTTGAAATCTTGATGGTAACCAGCTTTTTTTAGTTTTATCGCTGGGGTCAAATTCATATTTATTTTGTAATTAAAACTTTCGCAACTCTATTTAATTTTAAAATTATTTATTTTTCAGACAATAACATATTCGGAACTGCAATGTCTCTTGATTTTTCCGTCCAACACCTTGGACACACATATCAGTCTAGTAATTGTAAGTTGGAACCGCTGGTTAATATTAATCATTGATACATTATATTAGTTTGATATGATAAATTATTCAGTTTTATTCAGATACAAAGCTTTGGTCAGTTCAATTCAGTTGGAATTTACCTTTGTTACTTGTCATTAATGTTTTGTTATAATCTGTTGAACTTGAACTATCCAAGTTGAGGGTGTAACTGTGATTTTGGGTATGAAACGATTCTTCTAATTAATTATATACAACTGAAGAGTTTGGTTGTTGGATATAAAAAGTTAAATATTAGCGTCTGAAGGAGGTAAAACACAAAACATGTGGGAAATCGTGTTAGAAATTCCAAATAATCACCTTAAATATGGGCTAACAAGGGAATTTGTCCGCGCATTAGCTGTGATACTAATGCTCCAAAAGTTATATTATTCTCTCCTAAAATCTACCCGAGTGGTGATGGGATACTAAGATAGTTAAGAGTTGGATGATTGAAGTTCTGCTGCACTTGAAACTTATCTGTCCGCATTACGTGAGAACTGTTAAGCTCTTGTTACTTCTGTCTGGTTGTATTGCATGCTAACTGTTTTAAAACTATACCTGAGAACCCTCTGTATACACCGGGAAGATATAAGTGTGTTTTATTATCTGACCAAAAAAAATCATGTATGCGGTAATGTAAATAGTGAACCGTCACATAGGAACATTGATCTGTAAACATTGAAACGTTATACAAGGAATTTTTGCGGACATTATCTATCACTTATTAGTAAAAACAAAGTTTCACGACGTTTCGGGATCAGATTCCAGATACCAACTGTGAATTTTAAACAAATAACATTGAAACATTGCGATGAAACGTCAAAATTCACTATTCGCACACACCTAATTTTGTATATATTAAAAATAGCTTTATTATTTCTAGCAACAAATATTCGTGTTGACAGCTTTATAAAGAAATCCGGAGAAAAAATTTAACTCAACAAAAATTAAATTGGGAAATATTAATATTTAAAAATTAATTTCTTTACCTAGTTTGAAACATGTTTTTACTAAAAAAAGTTTTTTAAATTATTAGTCTGATAATATTTTGATAACTTTTCAAATGCGTTCAAGAAAAAAAAAATCTAACCTGACAATATTTACATCATTAAAAAAACTTGTAAAAAATAGCTCTAACTTGCTTATAATTATTGTAGGATTTCAAACAGGTTTTGACAATGGTTTTAAGACATTTTAATGGTTTTTTTTACAAGTATTGTAAGACGTCTTTTATTACATCCCGTAACAATGGTTTTGTGTAGTACAGTAGACTCTCAGAAATCTGGATCAGCCTAGTTTGGATTGATGATGTTGGTTTTTTTTTATTTGTTGCTAATAAAAAGTATAAAAAAATCCTGTTTTATCGCCTTTAGGATTTACGCGATTAGCCCACATGATACAAATGACATGTAGTTTGCATCATCAGGGGCTCTGTTCCAGTAAAACTGATGTCGTTTATAATTATGGGTACTTTGGTATTATACGGATGCCACTATTTTTGGAGGTTAATTTTTACCGGATACAAAGGATAACTACATAATTCGAAAAAACGTACTTTTATTGACTTACTGTACAAATTTTACATCATTCTGATGAGTGGTCTTTGTGTTGTGCCTCCCAAAAGACAGCGATGTCCGCTAGGATCGTGTTGAATGCGTCGCCGCCGCTAGCAGCCACGCCCGATCGCCACATGTACTCCGCCAAATATACAGCGCGCTGCGGCAGTTATGTTAGGATGGGTTATCATAAAAATACGTACGGTTTCCTCTTCATTTCGAGATAAATATCACACCAAAAGAACGTCACTCATTATGAAAACAAATGTAACGTAGTGGACGGCAATAAATCACTCATGACACTGGCCC
Source organism: Allygus modestus (assembly GCA_963675035.1). NCBI lineage: Eukaryota > Metazoa > Arthropoda > Insecta > Hemiptera > Cicadellidae > Allygus > Allygus modestus. The sequence goes on from OY776116.1 coordinate 145,319,099, forward strand.
AGACACAGGCGGTGACAGGTGATGCGCGCGCTCCGGTCAACGACCCGACCTTGGCCTATTTGGAGGGGGTTTGGCGGCCTGAAGTATGACTCATCAGGTATCATTCGATTCGCAACAAAACAAGGAAAGTCCTACTATCATTTTTATGATAACCCATCCTAACATAACTGCCGCAGCGCGCTGTATAAGGGTGGCATCCGTATAATACCAAAGTACCTAATTATGAGACAGTGGAAGTTATTGCGTGGAGGGAGGAGAGGCTCAGTTCACTGTGCCCGCTTTGTTAGTGCAGATGTAACTTGCCTTGTTTGTGTCTCGTATAACTCAAGCCCACCTCCAGGAAACCTGGATTTGTTCTAAATCCGGTCCGGTCGTCTTCCACACTGGTCCAGATATCTGAGAGTCTATTGTCATGAACACTGAAGTCTAAACAGTCATTGGATTAGTTTTACATTCATGTTTCATCTTGGGAATTGTAATTCAAATTCTAAACCAAACGCCTGAGTGCTGCCTGGTGTTGCAGTGAACCGCAGTGAGGGCGAGGTGACGGAGCCAAGCGTGTCGTCAGTACAGTCGCCCTCGGGGGCCGGGGACATGGGCGTGACGGCCATCCGACTCAACGGCCACACGGCCAGCACCCCCCGCCGCAACACCACGCACCACACTCGCTACACCTCCACCACTCCGGTGAGCCACCGCAAGTTATCATCGCAAGTTGGTGTAACCGCAGGGCCCGCATGATGGGATGAAATTTTATTTAATTATTAAAACAACAATAATATTATAAGTTAACCATAGAATTTATTTTGTTATCGCTTCCACATGTTAAATGTGAGAGGGAAGTAATGAGCTTTATTACAGACCAGGGAGGTAATGACAAAGCGTTACGATTACACTCCGGGCAGAGCTCAATCTGCTGCTCCTATTTCAATAGCATCAGCTGTTGCATTTACAACATACAATTAGCATCATTTTTTTCTAATCTTGTTTGTTTGTAATCAAACTCAATAATAATTAATCTAAACTACTATTTTTTTTATTTGTACGTTGCCTATATTGTGGTGACAAAATAGTGTGTACGCGGCTCGGTGTTAAGGGCCTTAACGCCTTCGGGCTTTCAAGCATTGTCCTCACGCTGTAATGACGCTCTTACTGTCCTAGGTGTATAAATAACTATTATAACTATTAAACACCTAGGGCAACCCCTGTGCAAGCTGGTCACATGTTTTATTCCAAATCAAGTGACAATTCAAGTTTTAAAACAAATATGTAGGCTTATCATAAATTATTGAGTGTACTTATCATTTTGGCAGTGAGCCATTAAGAGAAAAATTGCTATAGTCGTCTAAAGTAAGCAGAAAATTGAAGTTACCTAAGCAATACTATGAAATAAAACAAGCCACAAAGTCACACTGACTGTTTGTATTTAAAATTATAAGAACCAAGCAAAAGTTTAATTTTTGCTCTATTCATAGTAAAGAAACTTCTTGAATTTAAACTACCACTTCCATGATATTTCTTGCTCTTTTCAGGAGAATAGACGTCATAATGGGGAACTCATCGATGTCGGACAACTCCTACAGATCCAAGCCTTGCATGATGAGTTGAAGAAGATTCACAGTGAACAAATTAGACTTTCTGATGACCAGAAGAAAATGAATGAGAAACTGGACATGCTGCTAGAAAGCATGAATGATTTAATGAGAGAAAAAATTAAGGCAACTGGTGCTGAAGACTTGTACATATTCGGGGATGAAGAGGAGTACCCTGAGGATGTGTTAGGTGCCCAGTATCCGCCGACATTCGTGCCCTCGTACCCTGCCGCGCCCCAGCCTGCCCCGCCGTTTTATCCCACAACTCCGCGGGGCGTCCAGGGCACCTCCACCGTCACCTACGGGGCCCCCCCGCCCACTCAGCAACCCACAGGAGTCATCCCCTTCCTGTCGATGAGAATGCCCCTAGACCCGACCCTGGCGGGATATCAGACTCCACAAAACATAGCTTTATACAGCCAAGGAACATTGCCCTTTTCAGAACCTCAACATTTGCCTGATTTTCTGCGGCAGAGTATTGCCAAACCGGTGATTCCTATGCCACAAGCCCCGGTGAACGTTGTGATTACTACGTCCGACACTCTTCCGACAGGACCTCCCCCCATCCAGCCCACCCTTAGTGTGACCATCCCTCCGCAGCATCGACTGGGGGCTCTGCCCCCCTCCAGCAATACTCCCTCTGCCCCCATACCCGCTCCTGTCTCTACGTCCGCAATCGCCTCTACCCCTCCTCCTCACAAGTTCCAGATCCCTATGCCGCCCACTGCGACCACTCCTAACATGGAGAAGTCACCGATCGCCATCCCTGAAGACCTCGACTCTGAGGATGACACTGAGGTGGAGCACGATCCGTACCCTGACTTCAAACCGATAATCCCTTTGCCTAATGAAGTTAGTGTGACGACTGGTGAAGAAAATGACGATGTTTTATTTGAAAATAGAGCTAAACTGTTTAGGTTTGTAGATAAGGAGTGGAAGGAGCGTGGTGTCGGCATTGTGAAGATATTAAAGAACAGGAGCACCGATAAGGTCAGGTTGTTGATGAGAAGAGATCAAGTTCACAAAATCTGTGCCAACCACTTGTTGAAGTCGGACATGGAATTGACTTGGTTGAAAAACTCCGACCGCGCCTTAGTCTGGGTCGCCAATGACTTTGCTGAGGAAGTTGTACAGATTGAAAAATTCTGTATAAAATTCAAAACGCCCGAAGAGGCTTCGAAATTTATGGATGTTTTCAATAATTCCAAAAGAAAGTACGGACAGAGCCCTCAAAAGCCCAAAGACGATAAAGAAAAGCCGAGAGATATAAAAGAAACTAAACAACCTGAGAAAAACACAGCACCTCTTAAAGATAACACAAATCAGGATGCCCCTGCAAAAGTTAATTTAGGAGGTTTTACGTTCACGTCAGCTCCAAAACTAACAGAACCGTTGAGTGAAAAGTTGAAACAGACAGAAGAGATCAAAAAGGAACCTCTTCCTGCTCCGAGTCCTTTTGCAGGTTTTACCTTCACACCGCATAAACCGGCCACGACTCTCTCATCGTCAACATCTCTCTTTGCCGGGCTCAACAACACGCAGAACAAACACAATTTGTTCGAAAACTTGGACGACAACGATACTTATGAAGATGCTGGTCCTGTCGTTCCCAATGAAACGCCAAAGAAACCCATTTTAAAGCAGCCGATTCTTACCTCGGTTCCATCCGCAACACAAGACAGTCTAGCCGGGTCACAACCACAGCCTTTATTCAATTTTACAACTCAGTCCTTATTGGCTTCAAGCACTCCTAAAGAAATACCAAAGTCTATCTTAAAAGAAAGCCCGGTTGGCAGCCCTGGAACACCAGTCAGCACCGCCAAGTCTTCTCCTATCACGAAACACGTTCTGTTCCAAGACGCGACCGCCATCACTCCTAGCCAGCAGACGCCCACATTGTCGGCTCTCCTGACGTCTCCCAAAGCCTCGGTAGTAGACTTCGCCGCACTTTCAAAAATGAATGAGAACAAAACATTACCATTCGGTGCTGAAAGTAAATCTAAAGGGTTCGAAGGAGCCGGAACCCCGGTGTTCGGCAGCAGTGCTACCAACAGGTCGAGGAACGACAGTGAAGGCGAGCCGGTCGAAGAGTTTGTCCCGTCTGCGGAGTTCAAACCTGTCATTCCCTTGCCCGAGTTGATCGAAGTCAAGACGGGAGAGGAAGGACAAGAGGTGATGTTCAACGAGAGAGCTAAGTTGATGAGGTTCGACCCAGACACGAAAGAGTGGAAGGAAAGAGGCCTCGGGCAGATGAAGATTTTAAAAGACCCTGCTACTGGGATCACGAGGTTCCTGATGAGGAGGGAGCAAGTGCACAAGGTCTGCTGTAACCACCGCATCATCCAGAGTCTGGAGCTGAGAGCCTCCCCCTCCTCCGAGAAGGCCTGGACCTGGTACGCGGTGGACTACGCAGAAGGCGAGATGAAGAACGAACTGTTCGCCATACGCTTCAAGACAGTCGAGTTGGTAAGCAATTTCTTTTATAGTTCACATTTACACCTAGGTTTTATATTAGTTTTTGTTCATTGTTGTAATGAATACTATCACAGTTTTAATTCTTTATAATTTTTTCAATAAAGAATCATATAAAACTTTTTCAGTGAATGAAAAGTAGGCTTGCTTTTAGTTCTTCGAATTTCTTGTAAGTCGACGTTTTGCAGAGTTTTCATCCTGTACTCCAATTTATAAAGTAAATATGATAGTACTTAACGTGATGAAATGCAAAGTAATTTGTTCTTTTAGTTCTGTTAAGTTCAGTTATGATTATATTTGTATGTGTTTTCTTCCCTTTTATTTAATTGTGCTTTTATTCACATTAAATTATCTAGTTTTTACGAGAAGTTTGCCAGAATTAACTTGGTTTTGTTAACTGTGCATTTGATTATAAGTTAGTCCTACTTTAAAAACCTTTTTGGTTGTAGAATACTATTTTATTTGTATCAAGTTTATTCAGCCCCTCATTAATTAAGTACAACTGAGTGATGAAGTTACAAATTGTAATAGATTATATGTATTACTTTATAAATTAACTTTTAAAATCCCTTTTAATTTTTTAATGGTCATAAATTATGACAGATTTTAAAGTACTAAAGTTTGAAGTAGGGCTTTTATGATAGACCTAGTTTATATTATACAACAAGAACGTAAGAGGAGTATGGAAAAAAACAGTACTACATTTTTCTTGGTGGTATTTTCTCTAGGTCATTGTTTTTAAAGTTTGACTCTAGTTTCTTCTAAAAAAATTGCATTCTTCCAGAAATTATTATTTTAGTACTAGAAATAGTAATTTTTAAAACTAAAATGATAAGGTTTTATATTATATAAGGATGTTTTTTTCAGGCCAAGCAGTTTAAGGAAGCGGTGGACAATGTTCAGAAGCAGCTGAGAGAAGAAAGTACATCAAAGAGGAGTTGTCCAGACTCGTCCCCTCAATCAACAACCACGAGTAATCTGACAAAATCTGCTCAAGAGAGTGACACATTACCAAAACTGTCAGAATTGTACAGACCGAAAGCCGGAAGCTGGGAGTGTAAAGCTTGCTATACGGTGAACAGTGCCAAGGACGACACTTGTGTGTGCTGCGACAGTCCAAAGGAGAAGCCTAAATCCCCTGGACCAAGCGTGACACCTAGAACTCCGGAGAAAACTGCGGCAGTGCCATCTTTGGCGGAGATGTTCAAGCCGAAGGTGGGCTCGTGGGAGTGCGGAGGTTGCCTTGTGAGGAACGAAGCTGATAAAACAGTTTGTCCCGCTTGCTCGACCCCGAAACCCGGTCATGAAAACGATGCGAAGGAATCGCCCAAGTCTGGAGCTACGTTCGGGTCAATGTCGTTCAGCTTCGGTATCAAACCAGAGGAGAACAAAGGGACCGGCGTCAGCTTCGGGATTCAACCTGAAAGCACTCCAAAGAGTTCGTTTTCATTTGGGATCAAACCGATGGCAATCACAGCACCAGAATCAACCCAGTCTTCTGCTCTGGTGAAACCATCCGGTATAGAGTCATTAAGCAAACCCGCAGCAACAACGGGCTTCAGCTTCGGGATCACTCCTATTCCGTCCAAGCCAGCGTCGCCTTTCACATTTGCCCCGAAAACTGAAGTGGTAGCGACTCCTGCTGACTCTACTACATCTTCCATTCCCGAAGCCAAGTCAACACCTTTTCAATTTGGAGGCTTGTTTGGAAAAACCGAAACACCTTCGACTAAAGCCTCTTTCATGTTCGGCGGCTCCAACTCACTACCAGGTAAAATCCTCAATTTTCGTTTTACTTTGATAACTTCCGCCGTAAAACACAATGTTATTTTTAATTAATTTTCTTTACTGAATTGGTGTTAATACCACAAGCAATACTAGTTGCAAAAGTTGGCAACTAGTTTTGGCTCACAAACAAGATTCTAAACAAAGAAGCCTTATCCTCGATTGAAGAGTGTCTAGAATTAATTGTTGGCCTAATCGTTTTTCTTGTTTGTTTGCCAAGTAATTATAAATTAGGGTTTTTGTCCTTATTGCATTTACTATTTACTGAATTTTTAAAATTTCATTTTTCCTTACATCTACTATTAAAAAAAGTTTCATCTGTTGGCAAAAGCTAAACCCTTGTTTAGTTATAACAACTCAGGGGCTAGTTAACATGAATTTTAATACTACCTATATAAAATCTATAAATCCCAAAAAATTGAGGTAATAGAGAATTTGGAGGACAGTGAGGGCTGAAATCTGTCTGTCAGTATTCTCTACTGTAAATACGAGCGTCTGTTTATTTGATAGCAAAATTTATCTCAGAATCCAGTGGAACAATTTTGTTGAAACTCTGGAATTAGGGGCTTTAAGACCTAAAATATCGATTGGGAAAACCCTCAACCCTAGGAAAATTCATATTTTGTTAAAATCTCATTTGAAAATTGGATATTTGGGGTTATGGCGTTTAAAATCAAAGCAAAAGAATCATAACAGCTGTGAATAAATTAACCACTGAACTGTCAAAGTAGCACTGACACGTGGTAAAGTTTCAACAGATGATTTCTTGAAAACAGTAACCATTGAATAAGACATCTTTTTCACCCACAAAATTAATCAGAAACCCAGTGGCTCGGTCTCCCAAGTTCTTATTAATACAAAAAATACCCTCTCTAAACCCTTTTAGTAGTTACCAATTTAGTATACGTGAATTAAATTAATCATTTTCATTCCATAGGATTATTTTGCATTGAATTTTTACATCATTCACCTTTACGTGCAGCTTTAACTTCTATTACTAGTTTTGATGTTGCTGGAATATCTGGACAAGAGTTAAAAATCCTTTCTAGACGTTTTGGGCCGGTAGCGTTTGGGTTTGGGGAGTCGGGTTTATGATTGGGGCATAATTCTAACTGAACGGTGGGGGTATGTAATTGTGGGGAATTAATGCTGAAATATGAATATAAACTAACTGAAGGCAAGTTAGATATGGGAAGGAATACAAACTACCGTGGTTGGTGACTGGGTTGGTGTTACAGGTCACTGAACACCAATCGGTAATGAAACTAAATTAAGAAATATAACTAGTGGATGCAATTTTTGGATTTTACCCAAAGGAAGGATCGATCTGCCAGATAAAAACTTGCCATAGCCAGCTTTGATGGGTCCCTACATATTGATAAATAACTAACCTGTAAACTGAATCTATTGAAATAAATATTGCTGTATTACCTAAAAATACCTAATTAATACTACAACAACCTCACAAGCCAAACATATTGATCCTAACTACTACATCTGAAGGCTTTTCCTGACGGCCAGAAGGGCATGGTATCACTTGCTATTTAATCATTTCTGTATCTAACTACCCTTAACCTGGCTTCACCTAGCTCTTTCCCCCCCCCCTTTAATTAGCACATCATCCTCGTGGTTCTCGGGACGTAAAATTGACGATTGATGCCAACCGGGAAAACATGTCCTTAGTACTTGAAAAACTCCCAACGATAGGGAAGATGCCGGAAGGGCCACGATTGGACAATTTCCCAAACGTCATACAGCTTTCGGTAGCTCCGTTGGGTTGCTGGTGGCCAACAAGTTTATTGGAAAATCATATTTCTAGGGAGACGTGGCGTTGAATGGCACAGTTTAATATTATGATCTCTTATTTTTAATTTTAAGTGTTCTCTTATATTATAATATTTATAGTAATGGTGATCCTATTTGATATTGTATATAATATCAAATCAATTGATTCTCAGACCCTGTTTGTTCAGACACCCAAGATTCTTCGCTCTTCGGAGGCGCGGCGAAGTACGAGTTTAGCTTCAGTGGGGTCAAGCCTTGCAAGTCTCCCGGGTCCCAGAGCGGCGGGAGGTCTCCTCGGTCTCCGGGCTCTGCCCACGGACAAGACTCGGACAGCGAGAATGATGAGGTGGAGGAGGAGGAGGGAGACCACATCATCTTCCAGGTAGGGAGATTACAGAACGCCAGTGGAGGTCCTGTGTTCACTAGTTTGGAACACAGGATTAAATAACCTACGTCTCACAACAGTACAAATCTTATTTATTAGGGATCAGTCGATTCTCGATACCACTGATTCTTGGACGTTGGTATCGGTATCGAGATTCATTCGTTCAATATCGATACCCCCGCCATTTACTCAAGCTATGAAGTGCACGGGAAGGGACAATACCTCATCGATAAACATAAATTTCACGTCTTCATTTCTAAATTGTCCACGTCGAGTCTTTTTTCCACCTTGCTGGGTCATGCGGATTCTTGAATTCTTCGCTCTGACTGGTTTTCACAAAATCGGCAAGTTTTATGTTGGTTCCTCTTTTCTTCTGTTGAGGCTGCTGGATTTTGGCAGAGGGTTGCTACATTCATTTTCTCCTCTCTTCCAGCACCTCTCAGCAAGTTTGATGTTCCTCTTCTCTTCTGTTGAGGCTGCTGAATTTCGGCAGAGGGTTGCCGCATCCGTTTTGTCCTCTTCCAGCACTTCTCAGCAAGTTTGATGTTCCTCTTCTCTTCTGTTGAGGCTGCTGGATTTCGGCAGAGGGTTGCCGCATCCGTTTTGTCCTCTTCCAGCACTTCTCAGCAAGTTTGATGTTCCTCTTTTCTTCTGTTGAGGCTGCTGGATTTCGGCAGAGGGTTGCCACATCCGTTTTGTCCTCTTCCAGCACTTCTCAGCAAGTTTGATGTTCCTCTTTTCTTCTGTTGAGGCTGCTGGATTTCGGCAGAGGGTTGCCACATCTATTTCGCCCTCTTCCAGCACCTGTTTTGCATTCACATTCACTAGTTTCCTTGCTTTCTATTTCAAATAAATCCCATAGTAAACAATTGAGATGAATGACAAACAAAATATGGTTCTGTTTTTGAAGGTAAGCTACAAATTCATCAGAATCGTTTCCTAGGTTTTTTTTTAATATGTTGAAACCGTTACCAAGACAGTTGTTTCATTGTTATTGATTTTTAAATAATTTAAACTAGCAGCTAAAAAAAGGCACGAGGTACCCGAAAAGTGGTGACTTAGCACCCGAAAGAAGCCGAACTCGTCCAATGACGAACAAACTGTCCGCAACAGAAAGAGATGCTTTATTATGAGAAAACAATGTGCGTCTTACATTACCAGTGAAATGTAGTATTTTCAAATGTAAACAGAAGAAACCTACTTATATTAAGGTGTGTGCGAGCAGTAGTTTTTTAATCGAGTCGAGTAGTGCCAGTTATTTTCGAGTTTTGAGTATTTTCGAGCAAGTATTTCCCATTAGTTGGTAGTTTAAAATAGTGTCATGGGATTTGGATATTACCCTAGATTTGATAATCTAAACATGGTTTTTAACTGATACATGAGTAGCAATACAAAGTTTTGGCCAGTACAATCAAACTGGATTATGTATTTATTTATATAATTTCTCTCGTTTATGGATGTTGGTGAATGACATTTAAAAACGTGCACTTGGGTGGTTAATTTAATTATTTATTTTACTTGCATATCAATATAATAACATTTATAAATAATGGATGATTCCAATATGAAATTCAAATCCAATGTCAATGTTAACTGTTGACAGTTAACACTACAGCAGGCAATCGGACGGCGACTTTTAATTTTGACAGCGTCAACCCAATGAATTTTGATTGGTCCAGCTATGCCAAGGTGACAACACAACAAAGCAAAAAGTTAAAGTAGACGGCACGCTTTTGGGAAATATTTAGTCAAAGAGTAGTGACTCCAGATATAACATAGAGCTCAGTGACTGTTCGTAGAAGGAATGTGCTGATGGTGCGCAAAAATTGGTTCTCCCGTTGTCCTAACGATCCTGTTGTTCCGTCTCTTGCAGCCTATAGTCCCGCTGCCGGACAAGGTGGCGGTCACGACAGGAGAAGAGAACGAGCAGGTGCTTTACTGCCACAGGGCCAAGCTCTACCGGTTCGCGGAGGGGGAGTGGAAGGAGCGGGGCGTCGGCGACATCAAGATACTGAGGCACAACGACACGCACAAGATAAGGTGAGAATCAGGGAACCGACATTTCTAGGGTTCTAGGGGATTTCACCAGGGATTATCGGAGTTTAAGGGTAAAAATATAGCTCCGGGGAATTTCGTTAAATAATTATAAATCTCATTTTGGCATTTTTCCTTAAAATTTGATGGATAGGTAATGCAAATGTTGTGTTCAGATCCTATTTGTGAACAAAAATGTTTTTACTTTTACAACTTTATCGTCATGTGATGATTGCCAAAGCTAAACCCTGCTCCCTGTACAGGGTAACATCTATTATTTGATACTCTTTGGCTTTATTTCGGAAGGAAATATTCTTAACTTTCATAAATATTTGTTGTTATCGTTCTCTGCAGTTTATTAAATTAAAAATCTAGAAAGTATATTGTTTTATACATTTTGTTGTTTGATTTACAGTTGAAATAAAACAAAAAATAATAACAAATACCTACAAAGTCTAATTTAATCTTCAATCATTTCTTCAACACTCCCGCTAAATTTGGGAAATGTAGACATATAGAAATAGCAAATTATTAGATTCTGTAATTGATTTAGTATGTCAAAAAGAGTTATTTTGATACCTGGCATTCAACATTTTCCCAGAGGGGGGATATCCCTGGCCACTCCCCCAAGGGGGGGGGGGACTAAACTCCCAGGTCAGGGGTCACCAACTAAAATCTTCTCCACACTACCATATGGCAACCCTAGATATATGCTTAGTTCTAACTTCAACAAAAATTAACTTTAACCCAGAGAGCTAAGCGTTGATATATCAGCTTTTGAATCTGCTATCTAAAAACTTCAGTAGTTGTATAAACAATTATGCTATTAAAAGCACTACGGTCTACATCTGGTGTGGTGGCTGGTAGACAAATAAAACTAACTTGTCTAGCATATTGGCTGTGATACCACCCAGTCCGACTCAGGTGCTAGTCCAGTGCTGACCTGTGGCTGAATAGTCTAAGGGGTAGAACTCAGATTGAGGGTTCAAATTTCGCCTTAGTCAACTCCTGATTATCTGGGAGCGGGTTAATCGGGGTGCGGTTTAACCGGGCCACAAAAGGTTTATTTTTATTATTTTTATTTATCCCCTTCTAACATAAATAGAGCAATAATAACAATTTGTTTGGTTAAATTACCTCCAGAATCGTATACCTAATCTACTTTATTTATCAGTATGAACACTGTACAAACAATTAAGTAAATACGCCGTAATCTAAGAGTTTGTCATCTCGCTGATGGGCCGTGGTCGTGTGCTACGGAGCGTTGTCCTTGACACTGCTCCAGACACCTGCACCTGCGTTGGGCGGAGCTACAGACTAAGAATATAAACCAGTCAAAACCATCACTCTTCCCATGCTGTTCACCCTCACATGTTTAATTAGCATGCCCCCAGTATGGAATGAATTAGCATACTGTTTGGTGTTTTACAAATTTTAACCTATTAAATTCCATTGAGAGTTTTTACTGATATTTTTATCACAGAGTTTTTATCTTGATTGTAGATTTCATCAGATTTTCAAGATTTTTAAAAGTAATTAATTTACATAAATATTTCGTAAATGACACTAAAACACAATATTGTAGAAAATTTGACAGGGTGGCCACCCAACCGTGAAAACCGTGAAACCGTGAATTAGCCATAAATTTGGCACACCGTGAAAAAACAGTGAAAAAGCCGTGAATTTCACTGTAAAACCGTGAAAATTCTATCATGATTAGTGACTTGAATGTCGGTATTGTTACCGGGAAAGTTAATTTGAGATATAAAAATATGTTTCGTTTCGGTGTACAGGAAAAACAGTATCGGTGAGATATTTGTCGACAGGAAAAACAAAGAAAGAGAGAAGCAAGTCAATAATATAAAAACAATTCTTAAAGATTTTTTTTTACAAACTCTCCGATGAAATTCCAGGTAAGATATTTATTTATAGCTCTATTCGTGAAATGATAATCAAAGGAGCTGACTGAGGGGAAAGGGAGAGAGAGGGAGAGAGAGAGAGGGGGGGGAGAGAGAGAGAGAGGGGAGAGAGAGAGAGAGAGAGGAGCGGCTAGTCCGGAAGTGAGCAAATACCTTCCAAATTCCTGGAAGTCAACACAACTGTCTGACAGATAAACCTATTTTTGAGATCTCTTCCTTGTACAAATATTCTTTTGGTGAACTGAAATTAATTACGTGTAACTCCTTCGACCCTTGTTTATTAAAACAGTGTCTCAACATATATTTCGTTGGTTATTTTAATTTCTCTGTATTCTGTCATGCCATGCATTCTGACAATATTTAATCTTTGAGAATAAGTAAAATATCTCAGTGAAGAGTGGGCCTTTGGCCTAAACCAAGACAGGGAAAAATAAATAATTGTCAAGTTCTCCCCCCTCTCTCTCTCTCTCTCTCTCTCTCTCTCTCTCTCTCTCTCTCTCTCTCTCTCATTCTCTTTCCCCTGTCCTATCTTTCTTTCCCATATCTTCTATCCCCGCCCACTTAGCATGCGCAGTGACCAGTGCGCACAACAGGTTGCCATGGATACTGATCATAGGCTGTATACCCCACTGTGTCGTCACACACCTCATCACTACTGCCACTGCGTTGTTAAAACATAATGGTGGATGTTCCCCAACTACCTTGAGGCCGTCGATTAATATTTGTTTGTTGTATAACTACATGCTTCATTCTACAAATATCTAAAGTCCAGATGAAAAATTAATTGTTGTAAATCAAGAAAACCTTTCGTGCAGGTTGCCACGGTATTTAAAGTTATTCTTAAGTATTTGTAAATGTACTAAATTACGCTACATTTAAATGTACGCAAATTATTATTTATAGTGGTTGATTTTAAGCGAGCTAATTGTATATTTTTCTTAGTTGAATAAATTAATAATTCATGAGTATTGATTTATAAATTATGTTTATTTTGCGTAGTTTTTAAATTATGATATCAATTAAAAACATCGTACTATCCCACCATTACTGACCACAAAATCTAAATCCAATTTATCCCGTTAAAGTATCTATTTAACCGTGCCAGTTAAAATTAAAAAAGAGGTGTAAACAAGAGGTAAAATGGTAAAATACTGTTCAGGAAACAATAACTGGCACGTTATGGGAACTGGCCACTTAGAGCATCGCGTCGCTTCGGCCGAAGATTCACTTCACTTGGCAGCTGACTTAAGGCCTTAGAAGGATGGCTCTTTAACCCTTCCTTCAAGTTGCGCATGCGCATCCCCTTCCCATTACCACCCCATCACAAATCGTGAGTTAGTTGGAGTCCGACATCCGACATTGCGCTTGCTTGGTTGTTTTGCCTACAGTTGCAGTGTGCTCAGTAAACGTATCGTGTTGGTCGTAATGATCAGTTTTTGATTGAACAGTTAGTTTCCTGTTATAAATATTGTTATTGTTCAGCGCGAAAAATTGATCCTCGCGATATCTAGATTGTCGATATCATTTGATTGTCCGCGATATCTAGATGTATTTGTCGTTTCAACCCGACCAGCTGTTTTGCCTCTTCCCCTCCTCCTCACAAAACTGTGTGTCCAAGTCCGCTTCCTCTGCCGCATCCTGTATAAATTGCTAAGTTGCATCAACGATAGTAGTACGCACGATCAGACTAGTTTTCTAGCCTCTTGTTAACAGCTATAAAGTGCAGTTTTCTTTAATTTAATACTTTATTGTCCGTCAAGTATCACTTCTGTACGCTATAAAATACATTTTTCAATTTATCGTTTTTCAGGTCGGCCTAATCTCGTTTATGTTGTACAAAACTGAACCGTGATTTTGCCAAAAATAACCAGGAAAAACCGGGAAAAAACCGTGAATTTGTATATAATTGTAGAGTGGCCACCCTGATTTGAATAAACCTTTATTATATTCGTAATATTCAATATATTGAATCCCTTTGTTTTAACTATGGTTTTTACAGGACAACCTTAAAACTGGTCTATACAAGTTTTGAGGCTGTCATTGGGTACAGCAAATGAAGTTGTCATTACATCTGGTTAATGGCTGCCCATTATGACAAGCTTCCCTTTCACCTTTGATCTCTCTATTGTGGCTGGGGACGGAAACTCCGGTTTGGTCCCCAACCTAAGAATGTGGTCCCTGACTGTTGTACATGGATACCTTGTCAGTTGAGTTGGCCATTTGGCCTGTTTGAACCTGATGACAGCTGTCACAGGAGTATGGGAGTTGGCCCTCTGAAAGGTCAATTTGGCTGCCTGTCCCATTCCACCCTTTCCTGCTACATCCTATCCTTCCTAATCCAGCAATAACAACAACATAACAACCGTGGTTTTGGGTCGTACGTGACCCTCCAACCGGCCATCCCGGATAATCAGTAGTTGACTGTACTCCGTAGTTTTTACGTGCAACTCATAATGAGTTACCTTTCTGTGGCAGAGTAAAAATACCTGTCCATGTCCAATAACTCGATCCACAACAATTATAACCAATCTATGGCTTGTCTGCTCCAGACTGCTGATGCGACGAGAGCCCATCCTGAAGATCTGCCTGAACCACTACCTGATGGCAGACATGGCGTTCACTCCCAAGGACGACCGCTCGTGGCTCTGGAGCTCACAGGACTTTGCCGACGGACAGCTCACGACTGAGAAGTTCTGCCTCAGGCTCAAGACCGCGGAGATCGCTGCCGAGTTCAAAGCCGCCGTCGATTCCGCACAAGTAATTTTTTTAACGTAGAACTTGTTTTCTTCTGAGTAGTTGCAAGAAAATTATTACTGATAACACTATATTAAACTTTTAGTGTAAATAGCAAAATTGACTTTTTCCTCTGTCTTTTGATCCTTGACTCAGAATCAGAATTTAGTGGACGCTCTTTCAACTGGCACGTTTGGGACCCCGGCCATGCCGGATAACTGATTTTGCAGGATAATAGAACATTCATAGTTTTTAAAGTAAGATAATTTTACTCCAGACAAAACCCAAATGAACAAAGTACAAAGTACTGTTAAGTTTAAACAATGAAAATGGCGCACACAGTCCAGTGCACTGGTGGCTAATGTCAGTAGAAGTCTTTGAGTGCCCGAACATAATTTTAATATTAATAATCTTAGTACCTAGCCCTAAATTGTGAACATAGTTATCAACGTATCACTTTGTGTTTTGATGTTTGTTTAGACCTCTCAAAATCTTCCAAAATGGACCCTGAACAGTGTATTTTGGTTAAACCATTGCTCCACTTTAAGTTGGCTGAGGTGTTAACTCTTTTGGTCTATATAGGAATATAGTAATGGCTCCCATAGCACATTGTATTGCCTGAAACCATCTAACAAAATGATAAAAACTCAAACTCAAAAATAAGTGGATGAAGTCCAACTGAAAACAAAAACCCTTCTCGCATATTCTAGTTTTTGGCTAAAGAGTCTCCTACAGTCAAGTAATTTTTGTCACCCTTTTGGCCAAGTCAAATATACCCACCAGAATAGCCAACCCCACCCTTCCCTGAGTTGATTTCAAACACAGGGATAGGTTTAAAGATCAAACGGTTTGTTGTAATGTTGATACAAGGGTTTGTTGCAGGGTGAACTGGAGGCGTCTGTCTGCGAGAGATCGTCAGCTTCAGGAGATGACCACGGTAGGATCCGCACTCAGCTATTACAGTTTCTGGCCACTAACACTCACACTGCATTAGCTTTACCACTAACTCTAACACCTCCCACTAGCTGCTTAAACATCGGAGACACGTCTCTTGTAACTTTAGACTCCGGATATACATCTCCGATCGGTTTCGATAAGCCTACTTTAACTTTTGTCGATGAAACGGAGGTGATCTTGTGGAAGATATTCGATACGCACTTTTCTCACGGTGGATTTTCACACAGAACTGATACCAAATTGCCGATGGTCCACCCCTTTTGCAACTGCGTGCTCGTGTACTTTTTAACTGAAGCGGTGAAAGATTTTTACAACTGCTCTGTACCTTATAGTCGCAAATATCAGCTGAGGGTTTTCTTGCTGAGGCTGCAACGAATTTATAACAGCATTAGTTCCAGCCGAGCGAGAAAGCTTTTTATGCTGTTGATTTGTAAAGCGCAGCATGTGCTACCCTTGGAGTATAAGACTGGCAGTTGAACTGGATGGCTTACTTTAGTCAGTTCTTAATTTCCTATCTCGCCTCTATATGGTGCACATTCATTTTGAATTTATAATGTGCTAAACAGTATTGTGCCGGGGTCATTGGTTTTGTTTTAGAATTGTCACAAATCACGATTCCAGTTACTATGAAGTCCGTAAAAAATCTCCCTGATATTTAAATGCTATTTAGTTTACGCTTTGTAATGGAATGGTTTGCATACAAAAATCACTGCTTCTACTAATGTTTACGTTTAGTGTTGTGGTAGGTTGAAACCACACTGGTGATTTTCCATACCAAGTATTAACAATATATGTTTTTGTAATAAGTTAAAAATTAAGAAGAGTTATCTTGTGTGTATTTCACTAAATATCTGCTTCCATCTCCCTTACATACCACAATTGCATACATCTCTTGGGACTTAAAAAAGTTATAGGTACATTTATTATTTAAACATTTTAAAATTTACTTAATTTGTTCCACCCTCCCCCCTCATTTTGGGTTTAAATCTGGTTGCATCACTTTCATTTAACCATGCATGAAAGAAAGTCATGGAGCGTACTTGATTCAAACATGTTGTAATCTGTTTTTAATGTTTTTTTTTTTTTTGTAATTGTGTATTCTGCCATCAGTAACAAACAATCCTCCCTTACCCCTTCGATAGCATAAGAACCTTCTTCATCTTGAATAATGTATATAATTTTTGTTATTTTATCTTTTATTGGCTTATTGGTTTAAAGTAAATAACATTCTGTGCCATCAACTCACATTTGTAACTCTGGTTTGAACTCTAAAATGTGTTTTTTTTTTGTTTTGTTCGCTGTGGTGCCGGATTTAAGTGTCTCTACCTACCGTTCAATCTGATTCGCTAACCGATCAGTGTTTTTAGGTGAACCGACCAAAACTTTCCAAATTGTCGATGAAATTCATGGACACGAGGCAGAAGGAATAATTTCATGCCCTGAATTCGAAAAGGACAGATTGACAAAACTGTTTGAAGAATTTTTACCCGATTGTATTTTGGGCTCTGTTGTGCAAATTAAAAATATTTTTTTGGAGAAAACGTATGAGTTGAAGAAAATGGAGTATATTTCTAAATATAAACGAGTGGACGAAATAGAACTGTATCATGCTACTGGCAGAAGAGTCTTGGATTTAGTTTTGAAAGACAATTTGGATTGGCGTAAGACGGTACGCCACCGATTTGGCCGCGGCTTGAGTTTTTCGCCAAACATGGATTATGCCAATTTTTTCTGTAACCGCAAGAACGGGACTGCTAGAGCAATGGTCGTATGCAGTGTGTTGGTAGCCAATCCCACAGAGGGGCATTACTCCTTGAACATACCTCATATAAACAGCGACACTACTGTTTCCCACCATGGTCTGACATACGTTAAATACAATGACAATGAGTTTTTGCTTATTTTCGCTATTCTGTACCTGTGCACTAAAAGTGCTTTGGGCCGCAGTACCTTCAAATCACCTGATGAAAAATCAACAGCTTGAAGGCTTCCTTCAAAACCCCATGTGGAAAGTTATCTAAATTGTTTATGATCAGTATTCTACGTTCATACTTCAGAATGGTATCAGATACCTACCAAAAGTATGATCTTTGTTCCTTAATTTTGTTACTAAACTCTTTTGGTACTATATTTTTATATTTTGTCAAGCATCTACATTTATTTAATTTATACTAACGATGTATTAAGTTGATTATTTATTTAACTTTTTAGTGCAAACTAATGTTAGTATAAGATAATTATTTCTACTTTTAGAAGTGTTGTTCTTATTTTGTTATTTTGTTGTCGTTGTTATAATTGTTCTGATTATTATTTATTGTGCTTGATTTATTTACTATCTTGAGTAGAGTTGTTCCTTAACGTGTATATTTCCTACTTAAGTTGTTAAATATAGGCTAAATGTTAATTTAGTTGCCTCGTTCAAGAAGGATTAGTTGATTTGTTCAACCGTAAATTAGCTCTTTAGTTAATTATTTCAATAAAATAGCTCTTTTAGTATTTATTAACATACATTTTTTTCATTCAGCAATTATAAATTGCCAGATCAACTAAAACTATTAAATCTGATTAAGAACTGATTTGTTATTCGCTCATAGTTATTAGATTGGGTCTACTTTTTAAGGATCTGTTATCGGCATCTAAAGACAAATTTGTAATCATATTGTTTTTTAATATATTTCTATAATTTTCTGAGTCTTTTTGCTGGTTTTATTTTTTTTAGAAGGAAGTTTATATTTTGCTGCATTCTGTAGGGTACCTTATTGTTCCTAATTTTGCTGTGGTCTACATTATATTATGATCTCATTTTCAGATTCTAACTTTAGATTTAATTATTTGGTATATTTCCAAATATAGTTTTGATCCGGCCTGTAGTCTGTAACTTGTAATCTTTCTTTGATGTGATAGAGTTGTTGTATTAGTAATCTTGGCTTCAGTTATTTTTGTGAAACATTTTGTTGTTTTGGTTTCTTAACATGAAGTAAGGTTTTGTAATTCTAGAAATTTGTTGAAATAAACTATTTAGAAATGTTCAAGTTCAGAGTCGTTGTTTGCAGTGAGATGTACGAAATCATTGAATACGGGGCAAGAGACCAAGACAACAAATTGTGAGCAATTATATCGCCTCTTATGGGTCAAACTCGCCGCTATTCATTTTTCGTCATGTCATTGTTCTCCCCCTTGCACCTATTATTACTTCATTAATTTAGAACGAACCTTTATTTCTAAAATTTGTAATAGCCCAAAAAATAATATAAATTAAGGGTGTGTGAGTAGTGATTTTTTTTAATCGAGTCGAGTAGTGTTAATTATCCTCGATTTTCGAGTATTTTCTTGCGAATATTTGCCATCAGTTGGTAGTTTCAAATAGTGTAATGGGATTTGGATACAACTAAAGATTTGATAATCTAAACATGGTTTCTAACTAATTCATTAGTTGCAATACAAATTGTTGACCAGTACGATCAAACTGGATGAAGTATTGACAAAAAAACACAGACATTAGTTTCCGGCCAATAACACACAGTATGGTTGTCATTTGGCCAATATCACTTGGTCCGGACATCGCTTATACCTAATCAATATTAGATGATGAAATTGTAATTTACGGCCGATATTTAGTGGCCTGGTCGCCTCCTTTGCTGATATTATGTATACTGTCGTCATTTTCAGCCTTTTATTACATGATCCAGTCATAATTTTTGGCCAATATTATGTTTTCCGGTTGTAATTTACGGCCGAAATCATGCAGTTTGCTCATTTTATGATCAATTCATGTTTCTAGTTTTCATTTCCGGCTGATTTTACGTGAAGCGATCGCCTTTTGCGGCACTTACTAGGCGATTTGGCTGGTCGTAATTGTTAATCGCTGGTGGTTAATCGTCCGGAAATACTCGCTCGAACTTTGAGTATTTTTCAAAACTTTGAGTCGAGTCAAACTTGAAGTTTCAAGTAGTCGCACACCCATTATATAAATACATCGTCAATCCGGGCAAAATTAGAACAAAAACATTTTACACATAAGAATAAGAATAAGAATATCTTTATTGTTATAAGTAACATTCTTTTACAGCTAGCAAGGCCAGCACAGAACATATAACATTGTCAAATTTCTAATACTAAACTCTAACAATAAGTAAATTATTACAACATTTTCCAAATAACAATGAACTCAAGCAAATAAAATTCATTCACCCCCCCAAAAATTCATCCACTGAGTAGTATATGTTTTGTAGAAGCATTTTTTTTAATTCAGTTCTAAATCTATTTTCATTTATTATACTCTTTAAGTTGCCTGGTAATTTATTAAACAACTTCCTCCCCATGTACTGAGGAGTTTTTTGAAATAGTTTCAAACGGTGTCTTGGGTACTGGAAATCATTGCAAAATCTAGTATTATAATTATGTTCATGTTGTGTTTCTTTTAAGTTCTGAAGATTATTTTTAACAAAAATTAGACACCTGTAAATATATAATGAGGGTACTGTCATAATGCTGAATTCTTTAAAAAAAGGTTACAAGATTTTCTTTTTGATGAGAATGTCATAATTCTGATGTATTTTTTTTGCATTTTAAAAACTAATTTTGAGTGACTTGAGATTCCCCAAAATTCAATCCCGTAACTTATGATTGGAAAGAAAAGCCCATAATACAACATCAGCTTTGTCTGAGTCTCAACAACTTCTCGTAAAATAATCATTTGAAAACAGATTGAATTTAGTTTTTTAATTAATTTACTAATATTGGCCTTCCAGTTTAATTGATAATCAACCTCCACTCCTAAAAAGTTAACTGAGTTATTTACTGAGAAAGAGTTGCCTAGAAAAGAAATATTTTGTTCAAAGGTTTCTCTGCTTTGAGCAGTTTGAAATTTAACAATTTGCGTCTTGGAATTGTTAAGCAACAAACCATTTGCTGAAAACCAATTTTGAAGCTCTGCTATAGCATGTTGAAAAATAATTTTAATATCCTGATTTGAGTTTGCCTTCAAAATTGCTGAAGTGTCATCCGCATAAAGAACCAATTTTGGAGATACACTAAGAGGCAAATCATTTATATATAGCAAAAAAATTAGAGGTCCCAATATTGAACCCTGAGGCACACCATACTTTAATTCATGCCAATTTGAAATACATTTAATATTATTTTTCAAAACAATGGTTCTTTGATAGCGGTTTGATAGATAAGATTTCACCCAAGACACCGCTGAATCACTAAAATTGTAATATTTAAGTTTCTCACAAAGGATATCATGCTGAACACAATCGAACGCCTTGGTCAGATCACAGAAAACACCCAACGTACTCTGTGATCTATCCAAGGCAGATGCAACCTGGGCTAAAAACTTAGCTATGGCAAAAGTTGTATTATTTGCTGATCGGAAACCAAATTGATCTTCCACAAACAAATTATTACATTCCAAAAAATTTGTAATTTGGTTAGATGCAATTTTTTCAAAAACTTTTGAAAAACATGGCAATAATGATATGGGACGATAGTTGTCCAAAACATCCCTCGCTCCTTTTTTATACAGAGGCTTGACTTCAGCATATTTTAATTTTGAAGGGAATTTATTACATTCAAAAGATTTATTTATAATACAACTGAGTGGCCCACATATTGAATCACTGGTCATTTTCATTATATTCTGAGGAATTTCATCCCAACCTGCACACTTTTTATTTTTTAAAGAATTTATTGTTTGTGCCACTTCCTTAGGTGAGATAAACGAGAAAGTGAACTCTTGGTGGCAATGATCACGCCTTGGTAAAAATTGAATTGCTTGAAATTTTGAAGGAACTATATTAAGTATTTTTGGAATATTAGAAAACCTTTGATTAAATAAATCTGAAATTTTGTTTCCATCTGCAATCTGTTTATCTTCTACTAAAAAGTCAGGGAAATTTTGAAAATGCTTCTCCACCCCAAGTTCTTTACTCACTATTGACCAGGCTGCTTTAGTTTTATTGTCAGCTTTCTTTATTATATAATTATGTTCTAACTTTTTAGCTTTTTTACATACTGCTTTAAAAATCTTCTTATATACTTTAACATATAAAATGAAATGTAAATCTGTTGATTTCTTAGCCATACTACAGAGTACTCTCTTTTTTACACTGGATATTTTAATTCCATTTGTAACCCAACTCTTTTTCTTCTTACTTGAACAATTTGAGTAAAATTTTAACGGAAAACAGTTTTCAAAAATATTTTTATAACAGCTAAAAAATGAGTCATAATTGTAATCTATGTTATAATTAGGTTTCACATTCCATACAATATTACTTACAGTATGTACAAAAAGACTCACATTCCTTTTTGAGAATAATCTACTTTTTACACGAACATTTGACTTTTCTTTACCAACCTCTTTATTCTTAACAGAAATAAAAAGTGACCTATGGTCAGACAAACCCAATTCTAAATTCATTTTTGAAAGGTGACATCCAGTTCGAAATTGATTAGTAATTACATTATCAATGCATGTCTTTGTGGTTAGTGTGATTCTTGTTGGGGATGTAAAATTAACTGATAGACCATTCATTTGTAGTAAATTCAAAAATATTTCCTTCTGGTTTGGAGATTTACAAGTTTCCAAAATGTCAACATTAAAATCACCTGCTAAAAATACATTTTTTGTCTGAATTTCTTTTTTTATTAAGATTAAAAATGATTCGAATTTATCAATAAATTTCTCAAAATTTCTGTCACATGGTGTTCTATAAATTGAAGCTACAAAAATATTTTTAGTCGATATTTCAATACAAGAGGCTTCAAAAATTCCATCCTCATTGTAAATATATAAATCTTGCCTTTCTATAAAGTTTAAATTACTTTTTATTATTATACATGAACCACCATGAATTGAAGTATTCCTACAGTAAAATGCAGCTAATGTATAACCAGGTAATGAATTTAATAAATATACAGTATCGGTAGTCAACCAATGTTCGTTCAAGCATACAACCAAAACGTTAGAATCCATTAGCAAAATATTCAATTCATCAATTTTCGTAACTAGACCACCTTGAACATTTACATGCAAGAGCCATTCGTACTTGCTGTTTTGTATTGCATCCAAGCACATGGGCCGGTTGGAAAAATCAAAACTATTGGCAATTAATGAGTGATTTGATTTACAAACAATGCAATTATGTTCTAAATAATTTGTGCTGCAACAAGAATAATTTACGCTTTCAAGCCTACATTCAGATGATTTAGTATTCCTATTCAAATTCAGGGCAACATCTATAAATTTATCTGTACCATTTGAACGTTCAGGTTTTCCAACCATATCTTTATTTGTTTGAACCATGCTGTCTGATTTATTACAGTAATTTATTAACTTTTCGTTGGTGAGATATCTTTGGGCTCTAAAAAACTATTACTTGAGTGCACATTTGTGTTTAAAACGGAAGTGCTAGGCTGCTTAACTGAATCTAATCTTAAAATACTATTTACATGTGTTACATTTTTATTATCTACAGAGATTTCACTCGAAGATAAAATCACACTTTCGACCGCACTATTGCTCTGCTTTTTAAAACCACTTTCAGAAAGCTTCACCACTTCATTTTGTGAATGAGGAATTAATACTGGGTAAAGTATTCTAAAATGGAATAAAAAATTACAGCATAAGTAGTGCATGTGTACGAGGTGTGTAAAACAGCATACATAAATGTATGTCTAAAAGTGCTAGAGTTTGTCGGACTGTTATGTGATTTTGCAAATAACTCAACTGTTAGAAACTTAAAATTTTGCATACATGTACTTCTTAACCGCGTTCAGCAGTAATAGGACCTTTTGAAGTACTAAATGCAAAGAATTTTTCCAAAAATAGGGACAGGGTGGGGTGTAAAGTTTTTTCAGTAGCAACAATTATTGAATCACCCCTCATTTAAATGTATTGTTAAGCTGAGAATAATGAAATACAGAAATTAAAATCTCTCCGTTTTGCGTCAGTCTGTGTGTTTGTAATTTGTACTAAATTAAGTATATTTTTTAAACTGTTAAAAGTATACATTTTAAACTTTGCCTACTTTGTATCTGTACTTGATGCTTATTTTCAACTTTTTGAATTGTTATAGATTTATCTTAAATATTACGGTTTTAAACATATTTAGCTTTAAAAAAATGGGCGTCATTTTGAAACGGTGAACGGTGGATACCAAAGCTAGATACCAAAATAGCATCAGTTTTACGTTTATTGCACACATTATTTAAAACACAAACAGACTGACGGGCGCTAAACGAAGCGGAATTTCAAAAAAAAATCACTATATTTGTTCCTTTATGGGTGTACAATCGGAGTTAAGTTATATTGCTATTTGTATAAAAATCCCATTTTTTTTGTTTCAGCAAACCTGCATAGTCAGCTGCCATGTTATTTTCATGGAGAATAACTAAAATGTCCTAAATCATTTATTTATGAATGTGTATTGATGAAACTTGGTATGTGGCTTTATATGGTATTAAGATACATATATATGCATTTGAAATTCGCTGAGAACACAGGTTTGCTGCTACGGGGGTATTTAGTTACACCCTGTATACCTATAAAATTTATTGATAGTTTTTCTATAAATATATTTATATAAAGGCTGTAAAAACTGAGCAATTAAAACAAATGATTGCTGACTGATAAATAATCACAAATTATGGTGTCAGAGGGATTTAGACATTTTGGAGAAGTGTGATAGAAGCGGATTTAAATTGTATTTGTTTTGTTTAGAAGGATCTCTGCTTTTTGTTTATTTTAAAATGGAAGCCCAGATATTTGTGGGAAAGCGGCAAACAAGACACATAAACAATTTTATTTAACTATCTATTTTGTATGAATCGTTTTATAAAAGTTATGTTTTCAACAAATCACACTTCCTAGGAACTACAAAGCTATAAAATTCAATTTGAATCCTGTACGTTAATTTCACCGTCATTGTGCCTCACACAACAATTAAAACAGACCGTGACTCCTGTTCAAACGAATGAAAATATAATTTTTGGTAGACAATGTGTGAAGGACGAGTATTCAACAGGGAGTCTCCTTAAGGAAAATAACAGTTTCTAGAGAAAGTGTTGAAACTTCAGGTTCACATCAGACATACTCTATTGCGATAGTCAAGTTTAGCAAGTGGTTTTACCAGCAGTTGAGTTGCTCTACCTGGAAGGTCTAATACCACAGGTCGATGTGAAGTGAGTTTCTCCAATTGAATCTTCAACGTCAATCTCAAATCAAAAATAATTTATTTTCAAAACCTCAAGATTTGTAACAGCGTCAGTACAGGTTCAGAACAGCAATTTACAATTGGTTAAGTGGAAGGATGTCCCACCATCGTCGTAGATACAGCCTGCCGTCAACGAGTCCATTGCGTAGACATGAACATTGTGAATTTCCTGCTATGTGCAGAAAATCAAATAAGTGTAATGAAGGGGACAATTTAATCTATTCTCAAGTTCAAATATGCAATGCAGATTTAATTATGACTTGGTATTCCCAGTCAAATGTGGCGGAAAAATTGGTTATCCTAGTGTAACTTTCTTTGCGGCAGACATGCATACTTTATTTGACCAATTGTTTTGTGGGAGGAGAACTTGTTAAACTTTAGCCTTTTGTTAGTGGTAGTTATTATTTTTAAACCTCAACTGCCAGTGGTCATAAGCCTATAAGCCTATACAGCGATCCGTAATGGAAATAATGACATGGGCAAGCTAGTGGTGATGACCGCTCATGGTAAAGTATCATAGCAGTCAGCCGGGATCGAACATATGCTTGACCACAGCTGACTCGCGAGGCCAGCGCTCTACCTCTGAGTTACCATGTCCGGTAAATGTTACTTACTTCGCTTATCATTTATCATTTTGAAGTTTACTTGGACTAATTTGGAAACTAATAACAAATTACTATATTTTTTTATTTGTCAGCATTTTATCATCCAAATTATCATCGTAATGATTGATTTTACTCAAAAAAATAATAAATCTCAAAAATAATTGTTCTGTTTAAAAAATTTAAACTAATGTATTTTGAAAATATCAATTTTGTTGAGTAAATTTAGTGGTAAATCTGTGGCTTTGCCCAAAAAAATAAATGAAACTGATCAAATTACTTAAGTTCTGCCCATTGGCTTGTGGGGCATTATCTTTGACAAAACAGTTGTTAATGACCAAGAACTGCAAACAAAATTTTATATAGGAAGTTCTAAGTTTTTCCCAAAATAAATCAAGCTTTTGTTAGGAAAAATGCATAAGGCATCCAGTGGAAATGAAACTCTTTCCGTTAAGGGAATTATTTATTTTGTGGTAATTTGCTACCAGAGTATTCAAGCAGCTCGAAAGCAGCACTTTATGCCTGTTGAATATTTGCATGGGCTTTGAAAAATTTAGTGTAGGCTGGAAAAAACATTTTAGGTGACAAATAATTGTTTGATTCAGCAGAATCAATAAATTATAGAGTTTAATAAATTCACCACACAAAATAATTTGTTGTCTTAGAGGATATGGCAAATGTTTTCTATCATAGATATAAAGTAGTTCCTCTTTAAGCGAATTATCCCTCCAGGGAAGAAGCTATTACCGTAGTTGGCATGGTAAGACCTAAGCTCGAGGCCATGATGCCTTTTGGTTTAGAGGTCCCTACATGTCACAAACACTAATTCATGTATAAAAGTGTGTGTGTAACTACATGTGGCTGTTAATGTGATAAGTTTCTGATTTCAATGAGATTGGCACAAATGCTTAATGTAATATTACGTTAATAATAAGTGCCGGATTGAAGATCAGAAAGATCAGACAATGGGATTAGAGGTTTAATTTTTTATTTTTAATTCAGGTTTTCCCTTACAATTTTTTAAATCACATCTTTTGACTTTTACCATTGCCATTAGAATTTTCAATCTACTTAGGTTAAGTAATTGCAGAGAAAATGAGAATTTTCATCAAACCATATTCATAAATAGGTAAGCGAGACATGACATTTTATTAATTCTCCATAAGAAAATATTAGGACTGAGTACGCAGATTTGCTGCATCAAGGACCACAAATGTGTTAATCTTGTGGAAAAAAGTGTTAACATTTTACATAGTTTTTTTTTTTTAATTCACTTGTTTTTACCAAAGAAAGCAGCTCTAAAACCAATCATTTAGGTGTTTAATTTTTTGTTCTACGTCAATCCGTTGCAGAGATTGCAGAGATATTCAAAGTATTAAACACCATACATTTTCCAATGTTATTATTATAGAGAGTAAATAGAATTCTACTACTCCTTTGATGAATACATTTTAATGAAACTTGGTATGTGGCTTCATTTAGTTGTGACCCATGGATTTTTACCTAAGAACCCCAATTTTTGGGGAGCCTTGTTGCAACAAACCTCACCTCACTTATATGGAGAATTGTTCAAATTTATATCTCGCTTATTAAAGAATATATTTTGATAAAACTTGAAACGTAGCTCTATACGGTGGTTAGTTATATGTGGCTGCGTTAGCGGTTTTGTGGTTATTTAGCGGTTAACCCATTAACGTAGCATTATTCAATAATAGCCTACCAATTGGTGCTGCACTCTAGTAGCAACTTTTGCAACTACTGCAGGCAGCTACAGTTCTGTCCGCTAAAGGCCTATATGATGCCTCTAGGCTACTGGTCGTGGTAGCCGAGCGGGTAAAATCGTAGAAACACCTTGGTCAGGTGTTCTTACGAAGTTCGTGGGTTCGATTCTTGCTCACGACCAAAACTGATCAGTCGTGCAACTCTCAATGAGTTAACCGATCTGCGGCAATGTTGGCGGGAGGACCCGAGTAAAATAAACGGTAGCAGGCTTGCTTGGAAGTTGACGGGATTGGTTAATTCTTTGTGAGTTGCACATGGTCAACATTGATTTTGCTTCTTTTTACTCATGTTCTCTGTGCAATTAACCCTTCTCCAAAGGGTTAAATTTTAAAACATTTATTTACAGGGAGCGCAGAATTGGATACATTGGGAAATGTTGCTGCGATGACTCCAATCAGTCTTAAAGGTTTGGTGGGGGAATTCATGGTGTTCACGCCCCCTGTCACCACCATTACTGTACCATTAGACCACGCCCTCTGTCCAAGGTTGCTCCCTTCCCGTCAGTGATACTAACAGACATAAACAACAGAATTGTCATATATTCCTAAAGTATGACAATGTCAAACCATGAACCTTGCTGTTTTTGTACGCTTTGAACATAATGTGATACCGGTAATTAATTATGTCCTTGAGAGAACATTTAAATTGTTTTCATGAACTTTTAAACTGTAAAGCATTGATTGAATAAAAGTTGTCCCTTTGTGTTATTCTCTTCTGTTAAACGGACATGCAGATACATAAAGTAAACCATTAAGTTTTTTAGGACTTACTTACAAAGTGCGCTGCGGCGGTTAGGTTACTCTAAAATCTGTACACAACACGATAGTTTCTAAGGGTCCCATAATTTTTTTGCTGGATTCTGAAGTTGGCAGAACTGCTTTTGTTATGTACGGAGTGGGAACTAGGGCGTGGCTCGCTGTTGTAGTACTCGTAGCTGTGGTTGGGGGGCTGTGACAATTCTCTCGCCAACCATTTCTACTGCGTGCAGTCGTCGCTGCGACAGTTCCTGACTGAGGACCTTCCATTGTCTCTTTTTACACTCAAAACTATTTTTCGGAACTAATGATAAGTCATCCGCTGATCGTGTTGTTGTCTATGCGCAGATCTGGAGATAGTGTACGAGGCCAGTGTGGCGGAGGACCTGCGTCTGAGGGCTCTGGCACTGCAGTTGCCGCCCAACTTCTACAGCTACCTGGACGCCACACCCTGCCCTGGGTGCCGAGGCTGCGAGCCGGACTCCGAGGTAAGAATAAGAATAAGAATTTGTATTTTGGGAATTGTCACAACATATTGCTAATAACTAACTATAAAATCTCTATAGTCTATATAATAATCAATGTTTCTTTGGGAGCAACTCGCGAGAAACGATGGACGAGAATATTTTCTTTGATCGCCGCTAGAATGCACTTCTCAGTTCTTCATTGCTTATCTACTTGTAACTCTTAGCCGTTAAAATATGCCATGATAGCTCAGTGTATGGGTTTAAACTGCTGATCATGAGGTCCAGGGTTCGGAACTAATTTTGTTCTTTTACTTTGTTATGTTTGAAAAATATTTTGTAAATGTGTTTTTGATGTTTGATATTTTGTTCACAAACCCATACCCCTTATTAGGTTTAGGTTTTTAGGATTATCATAGCTAAATATGACTCTCCTGGTCAAGTATTTGTCACTTAATTCAAGAAACCCACGTGTTCATGTTGGCGGTATGTCAGTGCTTTCTGGTGGGGATTTAAGAAACTACTCTCCTCAATCGTTTCTCCCCTAAGTCGCACTCAAGTTTGCCTGTTTGTCTGTTATGCACTCCTATACCACATCCGACTGCCATGAAACTTTGGTCATTCTGCTTAACCATAGGAAGGTTTCTAACCACAAATCAAAGTCCTAGGACTTTAGGGCGTTGCCCCACTGGACTTTGAAATTATCAAGGTTAACCTTATGAAGTAATGGTTTCATTTAAGTTTCCATGGTAAGAATATTTTTTAACAATGGGAAAAGAAACGGGAATAATAGTCAAGAAAAACCACGCGAACAAAGTCGTGCCGGGTACCAGCTAGTAGTGAAATAAAAAATAAACTGAACAATGTTACATGTTTAATTTGTTATTTACACAATTACGTTAGACATAATTAAATTTACTATTTGTTTCTGAAAATTTGTTAGGCTGTAAAAAGGCATATATAAATAGCTGATATTTTTTAAGAAACGCCTGTTAAATACTTTAGTTTTATTTAATAACAAAAACTTATTGATACCATATAGTTCGTGGACTTTCAAATTTGGCAGTTGAATGTGAGAGGTATGTGTAGTGCTGTATGTATGCGACATCAATCATATTAACACGTTCAATGCTGACAAACATGTTTGAACAAGGAAATCACATAAATTTCAATGTTAATTAGAGGGCGGGAATTATCGTCCTCCGCATCCAACGTGTTAATAAAGAGTTCTTTGTTTGAATGAAATATTTATAAAGTTCATAGATGTAAAGACAAGGCAAGGTCCATCACCTTCAAGTCAATTGTTGGCAGGGTTCATCTTTAGCAGCATTATTAATGAAATTTTCTAATCGCCTATAGTGCTTCCCCAAATTGTTATGCCGTATGTTAATCTGCATCGAATGATTGTATAATAAACCATTCTTAAAATGCTAGTATTGACGTTATTTGATAGACGTAAGCCATCAGACTTTCGGTTGGCCATTCGTCCCGTTACTTCAGGCTTATGATGGTGTCATATCGGTTGCTGAAAATGTCCTGTTTTTCATTAGTCGATGAAAAATATATATTACTAACAAATATTTATTAACACGGTTTTATAAAAATTTGAATCGACTACCGGTATTAGGATGACTCCTATTTGTATACTTATATATATATTTATATATAGAGCAATTGGACAAGTATATGTATACTTTATTGTGATACTTATCCTAATAATGCTAAAGTTCTATAAAGGAATTAATCTTCCTACACCCTTGTGAAAAATATGCCATCTTTCTAAAAAATCTTTTTCTGAAAACATCTTTATCTCTTAATTATTTTAGTTTACAAGGTTTTGCACGTACAATAAAATAAAATTATTTTTTGCTATAGATAAACTCAAATAGAGGAAAATTTTACTGTATTTGATGTTATTGTGACTTTAACGAATTTTAAACTGGTAACAAACAATGATTTTATATTTCCACACTATCAAGTCAGTAAAATTGGATTGATAAACATTATTGTTGTGAGTTTGACCAAATCGATGGTGTGAAGGAAACCTCTGAAAGCGCCTTTTGTAAAAGTAATTTGCTCTAAACATAGTTTGAACATATTTTGTATGAAGAAATAATTTAAATTTCTATGTTTTAGGAAGATGAATCCTCCAAGAAGAGCTCTACAACATCTGTGTCAGCTTCATTGTAAGTTGTCATTTTTTCTAAATAAAAATACTCATTTTCAACACTAAATTCGGTTTTTTTTACTTAAACTACAAGATTTTAGAAATTGTAATAAATTTCTAAAAACTCAGTTGTGTTCCTGAAGAGTAATTTTGATTTTCTATAAAACACTTACCTGGGAAGTCAGGGAAATTTATTTAGGGTCAGGGGAGCTTTTATAAAAATGCCAAGAGAGGAAAATTTTGACAAAATCATGTTAAGTCAGGAAATAAATTTTGAATCGCAAGGAAATTACGTCGTGGAACCGGGGACATTGTATTTATTCATCTAGCAAAATTATGGCATTCCAGTCCATTTTTTTTACTTCAATATTCATAAACAAGCTGAGCAACGGGATACTAAATAAGACTACTATATTACTGTTGCATTGAACAGACGTTTGTGAAAAATTTTGCTGTGCTTTACCTACGATCCGTAAAGATTGGAAAGCTGAGTATTTGGAACATGTTTTGATCTTTCAATTTGTATCCTTTATTTAGCAGAATATATTTTGTTAATTCAATTTAATTCTAAACATCTGTATTCAATGTACATTTCAAAAATATTCAAGAATGGTGTCAAATTATGAATTTCATTTAGTTACTTATTCTAATACAAGTTTGGTTACCATTAAAGTTGTGAAGCTTTGTTGATGAGAAATGTTTTTATTTTTTCTTAAATTCTGAAAGACAAACTGTAGATCTTATATCTTCTGGAAGTTTGTTATAGAATTTCGACCCTATATATTTTGGCTTTTTGGAGTACAGTAGTCTGTGAAGATTCAGGACAATTTCCCCTCTACTTCTGGTATTATAATTATACCCAACTAAGTCTAACAAATTTGACCTTGTTTTTACTGACAGAATAGTTTCATAGACATAGAGCCCATAAACTGTCATTTTAGTTTCATAGACATAGAGCCTAAAACTGTCATTATTTTTAATGAAACAAAGTGTTCTTTTACTGATTTCCTTGGTTTAAGATTAAGACCAAGCAATGTTGCATTTTTCTGTAACTTTAGAATATAATTTAAATTATTTGCAGATGTTGTTCCATAAAGAGATATACCAAAAAAGATAATTGAATGAATGTAAGAATGATACACTGCTTTTAAAGATTTAAAGTAGAGACGTGCGAGTACTCAAAATTTCGAGTTCGAGCCGAGTTCGGCACTGAAACTCGAGGTTTAACTGAAACTCAAAAGTTTCGAGCGAGTTTACTCCCGCCGTTTACCCGCGCTACCAAGGGTCGTCCACGGCCGCACGTCGTCTGTAAATTCAATACAGCCCTTTGTACATTTTTGTTCTTTTAGATCGCTGTGATACAAATGTATATTGCAAGGAAGAGTCGTAATTTGTTGGGCTTGTCAAAGTTAGGGAAATTTAAAAGGGAATGTCAAGGAGATGGGAAATAAAATTTGTGTAAGAACCCTGTGTAAGGCCATAAGGTAGCTGTATAAAAATGTTATAAGAGATCCTTATCTAGTGAACAAAATCTTAAAAAAATATTGACCTTGTATTAGTGGCAGCTTATCAGTTTTATCAAGCATATTATCATTATCAGGCACTCACACATTATCAGACACAATTTGACAGTGGTCTATTTTATCACTTCTAAACTAACGTGTAAATGTACAGGTTTAGATTGTTAACGCTATTAAGTAGGTAATAGTTTGTTTTAATATTTTGTTTCCTAATAGCTGATTAAAGGAAATATAGTTTAAGATGTTCTGTTTGCTAGAATATTTGTTAATACTTTACTGTGCGCTATTAATGTGTCGGTAAACCTTAATAAGAAATATGGATCGAAACTAAACATTTCATTTACCTTGCTCTGGAAATGAGTCTGTTCACCCTCTGATAAGAACTACTACGTGCTAGGGGTCTGCGGTGCACCGAAAAAACGGTACCGGTACGGTACACAACTAATTACCGTCATCGGTTCGGTACAGAACATAACCCCGGTACAGATTCGGTACTACAGTTTACTGCTTCAAACAATAAACAGAGATAAGCTAAACAATGTTTAACAAAATAAGTGGTTTAAATAAGACCGACTCCTATTTATAACTAGTCATTTCCTTTAAGGAAAACAAGACCCAAAACTCGTAGGAAAAGAGACGTTGACAGGTGTTATTTATAGCTGAACGAGAATGGAGATAATAAAGGTAGGCAAGGGGAGTGGGGAGTAGCTGGGTAGGGTCGCAAAAAATGTCCTTGAAGACAAGAAAGGTTTAGACTAGGAGAGCGTGAGGGGTAAGGGGGGAGGGAGGTAATTAGCTGTAAATAAGTTGTTTGTCAACAATATTCCTAGGGTGAGTGGCTGTAAATCAGTTGTTTGTCAACATTATTCCTAGAGTGAGAAAAGGAATACCTACTATCTTTTAAATCGCTTTCGTTCTCCATTATGATTTCAAATTAAACTGCTTTTATTTATGTATTATTATTATTGTTATTGAAGTATACTAGTTAAATTTTTAAATTATATTAAAAAAGGTTTAAAAAATGGTTGAAAACTAATTAAAATATAGCCACTAACTTGATAAATTTCAAATGGTAGCATAAATTTGTTATTTTTTACTGTGCTGTGAAATTTGTACATACATATATCTGTTATATGTTAGATTATCTTGTGTGGTTTTGGAAAATTCAACTAAAATTTATTATTAACAATAACCTAAATTTATTTTTTGATAAGGTTAATAGCTAATTATTTCAAATATGATATAGGCAAATTAACATTATATAAAACTGTCTTACTTTTATTACTTTATTTATTTATTTTTCAGTTTTCCATGGTACTTATGTTTAAATAAATGTACTGTAATATTTGTTATGGACTTCAATTTTGAATTTAGTAATGTAATTAAGTAATTTTAGAATTATTTTGATTTTAATCTTCAGTATTTATTGGTCTAATTTTCTAATTTCTAATTTCTTTTAGTTTCACATCATACATAGTTTTATTTAAGTTATCTGATTTTACTTTGTATTAATGATACAATAATCTCCCAATGCAACAAGAATAGTATTAATAAAACTTTGGTTTTTGTTGTTTGTATGAATTAAACCAATAGTTTTTATTTATATTGAAATCAATATAATTAATCAGTTAGCAACTTATGCAATTGATTGATTTTCAAGTAATTTTTGAATTTATTTCTCATGATTATTTCAAGAACTTGCATTAATACCTAATAATAACAATGTTAAAATAATGTAATACTCCGAAGATGCAGGTTTTTAAAATATTTTTATTTTTAGTATAGTTATTTATTTGTTTAATCAAATTAATAATAATAATTGTATATGACCTTAATTATTACTCAATAATTTGTTTATGATACATTCAAATTAATAACTAAATTAGTATATATGACGGTACATTGTACCGTACCGAATTTGTACCGAGAACCGAGGTACAAAATCTTTTACCGTACCGAACCGTACCGATCTGAAATTGTTGGTACCGCAGACCCCTACTACGTGCACAACTTTTTTGTGCAAGAGATGCGTGTCAGAGAAGTCATTGAGGAGTACTATGACGGGACAGGACCAAGAATCACCCATTACGGAGGTGATCACCGCACTCAGAAACTAAACCAATGAGTCATTCACTGCTTTACGAAAAGAGAACACACATAAGTAGAACCAAATTATTAAAAAACTTGAAAATTTTGAACATCTCATCAACTTGACTGTTGACCGAATTCATGTTGGAGAAGGGCAATATGACATTATGAATAATCAAATGTCTAATGTGAAAGAGTCTTTTATGCGAATTGAACGCCTACTTAGTAAAGTCAGAGAACTAAATTCAGATCTGAATGTAATCCAGCTGAATTATAGTGTTGATAATATCATTGACACGGGCATCAATCATACTGAAGAGGGAGAATCTACTGCTGCCATGGCCCCACCTACAGCATTACCCTATTCCCCGGGCCTAGCCCCTTCCCTCATCGTGGCCCCATCAAAAACATGAACTACCTTTCCATCACCATTTTCCTTCCAGACAACTACTAACTCAGCTCCATCCCTATTCATCGCCCCACCTAAATCATCAACTACCTTTACATCACCATTTTCATTCCAGACAACTACTAACTCAGCTCCATCCCTATTCATCGCCCCACCTAAATCATCAACTACCTTTACATCACCATTTTCATTCCAGACAACTACTAACTCAGCTCCATCCCTGTTCATGGCCCCACCTAAATCATCAACTACCTTTACATCACCATTTTCATTCCAGACAACTACTACCTCAGCTCCATCCCTGTTCATGGCCCCACCTAAATCATCAACTACCTTTACATCACCATTTTCATTCCAGACAACTACTACCTCAGCTCCATCCCTGTTCATGGCCCCACCTAAATCATCAACTACCTTTACATCACCATTTTCATTCCAGACAACTACTAACTCAGCTCCATCCCTATTCATCGCCCCACCTAAATCATCAACTACCTTTACATCACCATTTTCATTCCAGACAACTACTAACTCAGCTCCATCCCTATTCATCGCCCCACCTAAATCATCAACTACCTTTACATCACCATTTTCATTCCAGACAACTACTACCTCAGCTCCATCCCTATTCATCGCCCCACCTAAATCATCAACTACCTTTACATCACCATTTTCCTTCCAGACAACTACTAACTCAGCTCCATCCCTATTCATCGCCCCACCTAAATCATCAACTACCTTTACATCACCATTTTCATTCCAGACAACTACTACCTCAGCTCCATCCCTGTTCATGGCCCCACCTAAATCATCAACTACCTTTACATCACCATTTTCATTCCAGACAACTACTACCTCAGCTCCATCCCTATTCATGGCCCCACCTAAATCATCAACTACCTTTACATCACCATTTTCATTCCAGACAACTACTACCTCAGCTCCATCCCTATTCATCGCCCCACCTAAATCATCAACTACCTTTACATCACCATTTTCCTTCCAGACAACTACTAACTCAGCTCCATCCCTATTCATCGCCCCACCTAAATCATCAACTACCTTTACATCACCATTTTCATTCCAGACAACTACTACCTCAGCTCCATCCCTATTCATCGCCCCACCTAAATCATCAACTACCTTTACATCACCATTTTCCTTCCAGACAACTACTAACTCAGCTCCATCCCTATTCATCGCCCCACCTAAATCATCAACTACCTTTCCATCACCATTTTCCTTCCAGACAACTACTAACTCAGCTCCATCCCTATTCATCGCCCCATCTAAATCATCAACTACCTTTACATCACCATTTTCCTTCCAGACAACTACTAACTCAGCTCCATCCCTATTCATCGCCCCACCTAAATCATCAACTACCTTTACATCACCATTTTCATTCCAGACAACTACTACCTCAGCTCCATCCCTGTTCATGGCCCCACCTAAATCATCAACTACCTTTACATCACCATTTTCTTTCCAGACAACTACTACCTCAGCTCCATCCCTATTCATGGCCCCACCTAAATCATCAACTACCTTTACATCACCATTTTCATTCCAGACAACTACTACCTCAGCTCCATCCCTATTCATCGCCCCACCTAAATCATCAACTACCTTTACATCACCATTTTCATTACAGACAACTACTACCTCAGCTCCATCCCTATTCATGGCCCCACCTAAATCATCAACTACCTTTACATCACCATTTTCATTCCAGACAACTACTACCTCAGCTCCATCCCTATTCATGGCCCCACCTAAATCATCAACTACCTTTACATCATCATTTTCTTTCCAGACAACTACTACCTCAGCTCCATCCCTGTTCATGGCCCCACCTAAATCATCAACTACCTTTACATCATCATTTTCTTTCCAGACAACTACTACCTCAGCTCCATCCCTGTTCATGGCCCCACCTAAATCATCAACTACCTTTACATCACCATTTTCCTTCCAGACAACTACTACCTCAGCTCCATCCCTATTCATGGCCCCACCTAAATCATCAACTACCTTTACATCACCATTTTCCTTCCAGACAACTACTACCTCAGCTCCATCCCTATTCATGGCCCCACCTAAATCATCAACTACCTTTACATCATCATTTTCATTCCAGACAACTACTACCTCAGCTCCATCCCTATTCATCGCCCCACCTAAATTATCAACTACCTTTACATCACCATTTTCCTTCCAGACAACTACTACCTCAGCTCCATCCCTATTCATGACCCCACCTAAATCATCAACTACCTTTACATCACCATTTTCCTTCCAGACAACTACTACCTCAGCTCCATCCCTATTCATGGCCCCACCTAAATCATCAACTACCTTTACATCACC
This sequence comes from Allygus modestus, assembly GCA_963675035.1. NCBI lineage: Eukaryota > Metazoa > Arthropoda > Insecta > Hemiptera > Cicadellidae > Allygus > Allygus modestus. The sequence continues at coordinate 145,356,139 of OY776116.1, forward strand.
ATTTTCATTCCAGACAACTACTACCTCAGCTCCATCCCTATTCATGGCCCCACCTAAATCATCAACTACCTTTACATCATCATTTTCTTTCCAGACAACTACTACCTCAGCTCCATCCCTGTTCATGGCCCCACCTAAATCATCAACTACCTTTACATCATCATTTTCTTTCCAGACAACTACTACCTCAGCTCCATCCCTGTTCATGGCCCCACCTAAATCATCAACTACCTTTACATCACCATTTTCCTTCCAGACAACTACTACCTCAGCTCCATCCCTATTCATGGCCCCACCTAAATCATCAACTACCTTTACATCATCATTTTCATTCCAGACAACTACTACCTCAGCTCCATCCCTATTCATCGCCCCACCTAAATTATCAACTACCTTTACATCACCATTTTCCTTCCAGACAACTACTACCTCAGCTCCATCCCTATTCATGGCCCCACCTAAATCATCAACTACCTTTACATCATCATTTTCATTCCAGACAACTACTACCTCAGCTCCATCCCTATTCATGGCCCCACCTAAATCATCAACTACCTTTACATCATCATTTTCATTCCAGACAACTACTACCTCAGCTCCATCCCTATTCATCGCCCCACCTAAATTATCAACTACCTTTACATCACCATTTTCCTTCCAGACAACTACTACCTCAGCTCCATCCCTATTCATGGCCCCACCTAAATCATCAACTACCTTTACATCATCATTTTCTTTCCAGACAACTACTACCTCAGCTCCATCCCTGTTCATGGCCCCACCTAAATCATCAACTACCTTTACATCACCATTTTCCTTCCAGACAACTACTACCTCAGCTCCATCCCTATTCATGGCCCCACCTAAATCATCAACTACCTTTACATCATCATTTTCATTCCAGACAACTACTACCTCAGCTCCATCCCTATTCATCGCCCCACCTAAATTATCAACTACCTTTACATCACCATTTTCCTTCCAGACAACTACTACCTCAGCTCCATCCCTATTCATGGCCCCACCTAAATCATCAACTACCTTTACATCATCATTTTCATTCCAGACAACTACTACCTCAGCTCCATCCCTATTCATCGCCCCACCTAAATTATCAACTACCTTTACATCATCATTTTCATTCCAGACAACTACTACCTCAGCTCCATCCCTATTCATCGCCCCACCTAAATCATCAACTACCTTTACATCACCATTTTCCTTCCAGACAACTACTACCTCAGCTCCATCCCTATTCATGGCCCCACCTAAATCATCAACTACCTTTACATCATCATTTTCTTTCCAGACAACTACTACCTCAGCTCCATCCCTGTTCATGGCCCCACCTAAATTATCAACTACCTTTACATCACCATTTTCCTTCCAGACTACTACTATCTCAGCTCCATCCCTATTCATGGCCACTACCACAACACCAAATACCAATCCCATATCTGAGTCGTCCGCTCTAATCAAGACTGGAGTCAACTGCACCAGCCACTACCACAACACCAAATACCAATCGTGTATCTGAGTCGTCCACTCTGTTCAAGACTGTGGAGGCAACTGCCCCATCCCTTAACATTGCTCCAGCCAGTATACCAACTGCTATTGCAACATCTGAGTCGTCCACTGCCATCACATCTGGTTCTGTCGTTAACCCATCGTTCACCTCGGTGTAAGCTTACTCTCTAGCTAGCTAATTGTTTTTGAGAGTCTATGTAGTACAAATATTTCTCAGTTATACCCCCACAGTAACTTTGATAATCCCTTTTTGAAGGCACCATTCTAGAAGGTGTAATCTTGATATTACATCAAGGTTTAGAGGACACAATGTGAAAATAATAAGTCTGCCATGATTGTTAGTTTACTTTCATAATTTTATTTTTTAATATTTTTGAGTTAGGGATAAATCACCTATATTTGGTTTGTTATAAATCTCACTTTTTTTAGTACACCTTCAGTATACTGTAGACGTTTTAAGTTTTGATATATTTTTATCAACGATTTTTTTTCAGGTTGAAATCAGGGACAACAACTACTTCGACAACAGCAACACAACCTTTTGTGTTCGCGGTCAAGACTTCAACCAGTGAGGACAAGTCCTCCGCTGACACCACTCCCGCCACAGCTGCGTTCCAGCCGTTTTCGTTCTGTGTCAAGCCAACAGCTGCACTCTCTGCGTCACTGTTCAGTACTCCATCCTCCCAGCCAGCTGTTACAACCTCTGCCTTCACCTTCTCTTTGGACTCTAGCACCGGATCATCCTTTGGAAATATCGGCTCCGGCATGGAACGTTTGAGTTTCAGCACTCCGTCCATTACCGCAAGCAAGTCCTTGTTCGGAAAGTCTTTTGATTCTCCAAATTCATCAGTATTCGGTGGTACTGATGCCAAACCGCCCCAGAGTGTTTTTAACACCTTTTCAGCCGGAGGAGATGGTTCCACCGAGAAAGGGTCGCCTTTTTTTGCAAATTTAAGTTCCTCGCAGACAGCCAGTCCCGCCACCCAGAGCCCCTCAGTGCTCGGCACCCCCACCACCCAGAGCCCCTCAGTGTTCGGCACCCCCACCACCCCCGCCACCCAGACCCCCTCAGTGTTCGGGGGCAGCGCTCAGGTGGGCGGCTTCTTCAACAATCTCGGCGCTACCACTGACTCTGGCCCATCGTTCCTGTTCAAGAGCACAACCACGTTCAGTGATCTGGCTGCCACCACCAAACCAGTTTTCGGCTCCGGTGAGTACAACTTAGTGAGCTCCTCTCAGGGCTCCTCCTCTTCGAGTTAGATGGTAACGAGTTCACTTATGTCTTTGTATCTGATATGTAATGTTATTCAAGGAATTTTCGCGGACATTTTCCATCACTGATTAGATTAGTAAAAACAAAGTTTCACAACGTTTCGGGATCTGGAATCTGATCCCGTATTCAGGTGGAAAGAATACCTGGAACATAACAAAATTAGTGGCACAATCCAGGCAAGCTAGAAAAAAAACACTGAAAAGCTTGCTTACTACTGGAATAAGCTTTTCTAACACGAAAAAAAGCTTTACAAACACTGTAAAAGATTTTCAGTGTTTTTTCCAGCTTGCCTGGATTGTGCCACTAATTTTATAATGATCTAGGCATTCTTTCCACTGAAGACGAGATCAGATTCCAGTTCCCTAAACGTCGAGAAACTTTGTTTTTACTGATAAGTGATGGAAAATGTCCGCAAACATTCCTTGAATAACATATACTCGCCATCACGAACAAAAAATGTTAAACATTGATATGTAATGGCAATAGTATAGGGAGGTAAAAAATGTAGAGAATTTAGTGTTTTATATATTTATTTTATTTAATTAGCAATACTTGTATCATAATCTAAATGATGAAAATATGTTTTGTCATTTTTTATTGGGTATATTCATTCTACATTTAAATTAACCAGGTATTTAAAAATTAAAAGACACAATTTCTACATTAAATACAATTTTTTACTGAGACTGAGATGATTTTAAGTTTCTATTTTAATATGTCAGCTTTTTGTATAACAGTCTAAAAAACTGCATTAAAAAATGTCTTAAGAGTGAAAACACTTGATAGTTTGTGGTGTGGTATCAAAAAATGCAGTTGCAGGAAAAATTGTGTATGTAATTGGAGTATAAAGTGTCTTTCTTGTTTTTGGAAAATTGCCACGCTCCTGAAGCAAGAAAGGTCTCCTTTACACTCTTAACACATTCGCTACCGCAATTATATGGAATTTGTCATTCACATAGACCAGCGACGCAGCTTTGCGTCGAGTGGTTTCTCCCGATAGTCCACCGACGCATATTTGACTGACGACGTGAATTTGCATCAGTGTCCCATTGTTATTCAAACGTGTATTTCTTAGCAACAGTCTATTTTAAAGCCCTGATCTCTTTGTGTCAGTCTGTAGGAATATCTGACGCACATGCACGTTGCTTGGTCTGTGGGTGTGACGATTAGTGACGTCACATTACAATTGGCAGAACTGTTGTTTACATTGTCATTTTCGATGCATCACTTTACAGCTGTCCACGTGGCTAACCTTACAGTTTTTGGACGTGCTTTAGTGGTGTTTGTTTGATTATTGTGCAGAACATTAACTATGAAACGGAATAGGCCTTCAAATAATCAAATTTACGACGACGCAAATGTGCGTCCAGTACTTACTATTCATTCTACTTCTAACCTCATTGCTTTCAGTAGCATAAAATATCACTGTTCCATTCCTGTTTAGACTCCGACAAACCCGATTTCTCCTGGGTGGGTGCTGGCTCGACAGTGTTTGGTGGCAAGAAGGCGCAGACCCAGCGGAAGGTGAAGGGGGAGGACAGCGGTGGGGAGGGGGAGGAGAGTGGTGGGGAGGATGCGGATGCGGACGCCAACCACGATCCGGTGTTTGAGCCAATAGTGCCTCTGCCCGACGCGATTGAGGTGCGGACAGGGGAGGAAGACGAAGACAAAGGTATTGTTTGATGCTGTTGCTGCGCTAAATATGTTTTAGCATGAAAATCTCCTTTGTTTCAATGTTGAGCCATGATCTGATTCCAGGTTACCCGCTTGGATTGTGTATTTGTGTTTTGTGTTTCTACGCCAGTGGCATTTTTGTAACGTTTTGATAGGGAATGGTCCAAACCCTGGTCTTGTCGCTATCTAAGGTCGACCTGTTCTTAGAAAGCATCCGTTAATTAAATGACAAATGGCAGCTGGGTTGTGTTTCAAACCTATTCAATATTTTGCGATTTTTAACATGATCGATCTGGCGAACCTCGGATTACGAGGTAAGCACGATAACCACTACGCTACCCAGGCAGACAACATTGAAGTGGAATTAATTAACACTCATTTCATTTCTCGTCATCTCTTGAGTTTAAAATGAGCAAAGTTGTAATACTAATAAGTCATGGCTTCAGTTTAGGGTAATAATCCTACCTCGGTTCTATAAGCTTTGTTGTTTAAAAGAATGACTAGATTACATCAGATCGGTCCTGAAAAGATGAATGTTGCTTGGTATGACGGATTTAACTATCTACCTCACAGCAATTGGAGTGTCTTTTTTTGTTCCTCAGATACCAGAGTTTTAACCTAACTACCAAAGATTTAAATTGTGTAAATCTGTTTATTGCAACTTCCTAAATAAGCTGTTTTCTAAAAAAATGTGGTAGAATGACAGTAAGAAAATCATTGATAATTAGCTATTGCATAAAAAGTTGATTTATAAAATCGTTTTTAAGCTTCTTAACCCTAGGCCCTACCAATGTTTATAGTCGGTGTCCCGATGAATTAAATTTGTCGCGTTCTGTTGTAGTTGGGTAACTGAAGCATTTTGCAAGTGTATATGCTCTGCTGCTCAATTGATATCGATATCTAGATTGAAATGATTCAACATCTCTAATATACAAAATGTTTAAAGAACGTTGGGAGGGTTTAATTTTGGTTTTAACAAACAATATAATTTTGACAGACACGGTAGCTCAGAGCACTAACAAGTCGGATGTAGTCAGGCGTAGCCTCGATCCCGGCTGACTGATTCGGTCACCACTGGCTTGCCCATGTGACTATGCCGTTGTGGTACCTCGCTGTCTTGAAATTGCCGCACACACCTATTTGCCCATGGCAGCGGACAATTGACATTTAGAAAACATTTTGGATCCTGGGATACTCACCTGCATTCCTCAATCTTACCTTTGCCTTTTTACAGAATTTTGCGAGCGAGCTAAGTTGTACCGTTACGACTCAGACGCAAAGGAGTGGAAGGAGAGAGGAACAGGAGAGATGAAGATCCTCAGGCACCGGAGGAACAGCACTTACCGCTTCCTTCTAAGGAGAGATCAGGTGTGACACCATTCATGGAAACTTAAGCCTAGCTTTTTTTAAGTTATCATTTACATAGGGTCATTGAAAAAGGTTGCGGCAATTTCAAAAAATCATATCCCTTTATGTAGTTGCTAAAACCTATTAACATGATGGTGGTGGTAGATGGTGTAGTATTAATTCGACCTGCCATCTAATTAGGAAATTAGTAAGTTTTATTTAGATGTGACTGTACTCCACTCGTGACCTTGAGCCGCTGCACAGAACAGGTGTGCGACAGGAAGACAGCAGCAGCAGACTCACTAGTGCAACTGTGACAGTTCAGCAGAAAGCACAGAGTTTAACCTGTTACAGTTGTTCAGTGTAGTTTCCGACTTGTTTATGACACAGTTCCCTCACACTAACAGCACTAGAATGAGTGATGAAGCAGTCGAGCGTATATGCCAAAGTTGTGTATGAAGCCCCAAAAAATAAATTCATAGTTGGAGGGTTTAACAAAGCAATAATCGTTTAATCATCTTAAAATAGTTCCTGAGATATGATTTTTTGATACTGCTACAACCTTTTACGATAACCATGTATTACATTCTAGTTAGCTCAAGGCCTGATTTATTTTTATTGGATACGAAAACATGGAAAACTGAAACTGAGTGTTTTTTCTCTTTCCTGTTAACTACTGCACTCGATCCACTTTATTCCTATCCAATAGTAACTAGCATTCCAAGAACTAAAAATAATGTACAGAGATAATTTGCTCGAAACTCAAGAAATCATTTATTCGGAAAAGTCGTTTTCTCGTTTAGTTTTCAAGTACAGTCAAAATGTTAATTTATAGTGTAGGAGGGTCAGTCCTCTTGTAGCAAAGTCTTCAGGCGCTATCCAAAGAGCCGTTTGACGCTTTTCTGTAGTTCTTCCGGCAAGGTGTTCCACATCTTGGCCCGATGTAGCTGGTTTTCTTCTCTGTAGAGATGAGATGATGTTAGCGTGTCTTTTGTTGTGTTGGTGGATTTGCGATCCATTGCTTGCTAATTCTGGCATCTTAATGTAGACGTGGGTTGTTGATTCTAGTGCGTACAAGTTGGGTGCTGTGAGGATCTTTAGCTCCTGGAAGGCTTCTCTGGATTTTAAGATTTACATAAGATTCTGATTGTTCGCTTTCTGATGACAAGGATACGTTGTAGTTAACCATCAAGTTGTTGCTCACAGGTGCACAAGGTGGTGTGCAACCAGCTGATCACGCCAGAGATAGAGCTGCAAACACTGGCCGGCTCTGACAGATCGTACTGTTGGGCCGGCATGAACATGGCCGAGGAGTACAGTGAACCGCGGCTGGAGAAGCTTGCCGTCAAGTTCAAGAACTCAGACATCGCGCAGGAGTTCAACGCCAGGGTTGCAGAGTGCATCGCGATAGTGAAGGCTCAGAAGGAAAACTCTGGTAAGTCAAATTACTCATTTGTTCCTGCTGATTCAACTAATTAAAAATGTCTTTATTAGTTGAGTTGGGATATTGAAAAATTTAGATTTAAACTTTCTTCCCTTTAACGCGGCGAATGCGGGGCAAAGCCCTACTCAGTACGCTACATATTTTTTGGTTGGGTCAAAATATAGATTAACACATATATATCTTCATCAAGGCAGAAGCACGGAAATCAGCCTATCGATTAAAAGTCGCAGGCCAATGGAGAGAAGGCCTGTCTGGAACAGGCCATTGCACCATCACCAAAGCTGTTGCTCAAAGCCCTGTGCTTGATATGGCATCAGATGTCATGAGTACGGAGATGGTTTTCACTAAACCTTTTTCTGTTGGATTCTGCTCCAGAGAAGAGTGGAAATCTGAGGAAGGGCCCTATTACAGGAAGGGCAGCCTTGTCTGGTACACGGACGGCTCTCTCATTGAAGGAAAATCTGGCTACGGGGTGTACAGTGAATCACCTAGAACAAAACTCTGTGCAAGTCTGGGACAACACTGTACTATTTTTCAAGCAGAAATTTGTGGCATCGTGGGTTGTGCCAATCTAGGCATTGCCAGACGCTATTGCGACAAGCATATAGTAATCTTGTCAGATTGTCAGGCTGCCCTCAAGGCTCTTGACTCCAACGAAATCAAGTCAAAACTGGTGTGGGAATGTTACAACACACTCAGCAAACTCGCGACACGCAGCTCGGTGCATCTTGGTTGGGTACCTGGCCATGTAGGCGTAGGTGACAATGAGTGTGCAGATAAGCTTGCTAAAAGAGGTTCCGGTATGTCATTCTCAGGTCCAGAGCCAAGCTGTGGCATTAGCAAAACAACTGCTTTTCACACAATAAACAAATGGTCCAGGGATTTACATCGCCAGCAATGGCAAGGTTACACTGGTCAAGCTCTTGGCAAAAGGCTGCTAGCAGATACTAGCTCTTACTTCACTAACTGGTTGGTGAGGTTAGGCAGAGGTCGGGTTAAGCAGTTGATTGCTTTGATAACTGGACACGGCCATTTCAGGAAACATCTCCACACTCTCGGACTCAGAAATGGAAGTCAGGAGTGTAGGCTTTGCAATCAGTCTGAAGAGACTGCCAAGCACATCATACTGGACTGCGAGAGACTCGGGGCAAGGAGAAGGGCTCTGTTTGGTTGTAAGCAACCAGGTGATGAAAGGACTCTAGAATTGGTAAAAAACTGCTGGATCTCGTAAAGGGTACGGGCATTGGTTTGCCAAACTAACGTACTAGGGACACACAATAAGCTTCGGTTGACGTGTGAGGATCTTTGAATCTTTGGATCTCTGAATCCGTCCCTTCAACAATACATAAACATAAACATAAACACATATATAATAAGATTAACACATTAATTCCTGTTCAAGTGCCATTCTTCTTCAAGTTGACAAAGAGGCCAGTGGCATTGAAATATTTTATGTGTTTTGTAGTGTCATTGGCCTATCAGTAGGATGCCTATTTTTTCCAAGGTAAGTCTGCTTGTCCCATCCGTATTTACCAAATAAATTGGAAAAAAGCTCTGTCGAAAACTAACCTAATGTGTACCCTTTTAGTTATATTAGACTTTTTTTAAATTTTAACACATTCACTGCGTTAATCGTGTATATATACATACAGGATGATTGCATTTGTTTCCTTGTTAGGCAACCGCCGGAAATCCGGCGCGCCACACTGACCGTGTTAAATAAATAAAACTAACCCAAATGTATTCTTATCAGTCATGACCTGTTACAGTGGTAGAGGAGCATGTCGGTGAGCCGATAGTGACCATCGAGGAGGTGGGGACGGAGTACAGCGAAGGCAGCGGAGACTACTGTGAGGGGGAGTATCTGGACGACATGGAGCCGCTGTTTGAGAAGAGAGCCACACTATCGGTGCAAGGCCCGGGGCAGGCGTGGACTAGGCTGGGGCAGGGCGAGCTCAGGTTCTACTACAACAACGAGATCAGCATGGGCAACATCACCTTCAAGCGGGACGGCGAGGAGGCCATGATGATATCCGCCGGCCCCGCCAGCAGCGTGGAGGTGAGAACCGCTAGGATGGGGGGACACGCTAGTTCAGCACGTAAGATGTGTGATCATACAGACATGTCGTGACACATTTCAATTAATTGGCGGCAACATTCTCTGAAGAGGGTATTGAAAAGCTGGTACATGTAAATAAATTCTGACAATCCTCAGCGACCACCTTTATGTTGCCATTAGTAATCTACCCATTGCAGCAACTTTTTTATGTTGTAATTAGTTAGTTATTCTGATTTGACCTGATGTGGTGGAACGGGGATATAATGAAGGGAGCAACAAATAAATCAAGCAAGGAAGAATTTGAAAGCACAGCTAAACTTAAATGACATGACAGGTGGGGCCTTTATTTGCAGTTATGTCCGTTTTTGACTGTAAGCTGTATTTGACTGGGTTTCTCCTAACAAAATAAGTAAATTACCTAAATTTGTAATCGGAGATCTGGATATTTCAGTCATAAAACTTGTTCTTAGCCTTGGCAAAACCTAAAATTGTGTGAACTCACAGCTAAATTAACTCCTCAGTTTTGATTTTGCTCACATACATTTTCATCATTAATTTCAACCATACTAATCTATACAGCTAATGGTGTCTTGCTTTGATGTTGTGTTGCAATGAAAGATCTCAGCATAGGTTGATGACTAAGTATGTTCCTGTTAGCAAAAGTCGGACTGGCAGTGACTGTTACTACATGTCAAAGTGGAATTGTTCTTGTACAAAGTTGTGTTTGTCTGGCAGGAGATCGGTGATAAAGAAGTGACTTGGCACGGGCAAGACTACGACATGGATGTGTCGAGAGCAGTCGATCTTCAGCTGTACAAAGCCGAGTTCTGCACTAAGCAGGCTGCCAGTGAATTTTTTGAAATATTCAAAGAGGTAGGTTGTTTGGTTTTATTAGTCAAATAAGTGGTAATCAATTACCCCTACTTCTCCATTTAGGAAGTCTCAAACAGGTAACAAACTAATAGGCCTAGAAGTATGAAACAAAATTACTCCTAACTAAATAGAACCCAAGAAAAGTAAAAGGTGTTCCAATAACTGAGTGTCATTAGTGCAAATCACGGAATTTCCTAATATAATTAAAACATGTCAAATTGGACATAATTCTAAATATTTAAATCCCTAATAGACCTTAGACATTGTGGCGGAAACCTCACTCGTCTATGTTTATCGATTTCAGTAGGGCTGCCATTAAATATTGGCATTGAAGGCTACTAGATATATCTTTTTCCGATTCAAATTTCTTGCTCATAATAAACTCAGATATGCTACAAGACAGTATTCAAATACCCTCGTCGCAGCAAACCTAAAAAACCAACTCAGCGAATTTCCAATGCAAATTGATATACCTCATCAACACTTAAAACAGCGTACCAAGTTTCATCAAAACGTATTGATGAGATAGCGAGATGTAACATTTATCATCCATAAGACTAACATTGAACCAATTACACAGTTTTGCTGTAACAAGAACACTAAAAATGGGGTTTTCATGCATATATAAATATACCACAGGCACATACCATGTTTCATCAGAATATATTCATAAATAAGGGAGATATGAAGTTTGATTTATTCCCCATAAGAATAACATGGGACAACAAAGTGTCCATGTATCCATGGGATTGTGTATTGCTGCTGTGGGGGTATTTTATGTGGATATTAACCCTCAAACTGCCAGAGATCACATCACGATCATGACTCTTTTCTTCTTGGTACGACATATCGTTATTGTGCGATGTATCACACTGAATCAACAAATATATTTACAGGCATGGGTGGTTGGTGAGGTTGACAGATGCTTGGGTTAGGCAAGTTTTTAAAGATGGTGAGGTCTGGCGGATTGTTTTGAGTTTGGACATTCCGAGTACAGTTTGCCGATCCACCAGACCCCACCGTCTTATAAACCTTTCCAAACACAACGCTACTGTAGTAAGTACTTATGTTAAATTTTACCGACCAACCACCTGAACTTAAATATTTTTCCCTCATACCCCTAATTAGGTTAGGTTTGGTTATGTTTACCATAGGTAAAATAAACTATATTTCTAGGGAAAACAATCCTAGCATTATATTTGATCAGGTTCTGTTTATTTGCATATACAGAGCTCTCTATCAGTGTTTAAATGAACTGCTTCCACTGTAGTAAGGTCAAGATGTCAATGTGCTAGGGGCTCCCTAGACGTCAGCAAGTTTGTGCATTCTCACTGTCGACCTACTATCGGGGAAGATGACTTGCTGCAGCTGACATCTCAGTATCTTAATTCTATTGTACTCTCTATTTATATTGAGTTAAGTTTAAACGTTTGGCGGTAATTGGCAGTTCAACTTTGTTCCAGATAACGGAACTGTCGCAGACGTACGATTCGTCCTACTTGGACAGTGAGGGGGAGGATTAGACTGTTAGTTGACTAGATCACATGATTTTGCCCTTTCGGTTTGTTATATTTTTGTCCTTTTTAAACGTATTGTAAACTCCTTGTAAGTTATTATTTGTATTATATACTTTAGCTCTTAACATCAAAACTGAGTTGGTAACAGTGAAACTGTAATGTTTTACTTGATATTTTGTGATAAATAAAAGATTTCCTGACAGTATTTTGCTCTCATTTTTTTCTCTGATCCGAATAATTTTTTTTCTGTAAGGTTTGATTAGTTGATTTGAGCCAAAATGGTACAAGTTGTGTACTGGTTTGTAGGGGTAGAGGGATGTAGATTCGTAATGCAAACTGCTGTCAGATTTAGTCCATCAAATGTGCAGTTACGACAAAATAATAGGTTTTTGGAACACTCATCACAAACGATCCTTTAAATAAATTTAATAAACTGTGGACGTTATGCAAAAGAAACATGCCAAAGAAACTGAAAGCATTCCTTATCAGTAAGACTATTTATTGTATTGTTCTTAGGCCTTTACCTAGTATATTTCTCTTTGGGAGCATCCAGGTATTCATTGGAGTCTCAAAACTTGTTGTGACGTTTACCGCAGTGATGACGCCCAGTGAGACGGAGAAAATCACACTTACACTTATTAATGAAAACTTGTTATTATTTAGTAGTATCTGTTTAGATTAGTTTTATATATAAATAGTTTTTCCTGTTATATTTTACCACTGAAACATAGTATTACAAATAAACGCGTATTGTGTAACTTTAAAACATTTGCTGCCTAGTTTTTAGTTACTCATAGTTTTGGAAAACGCCGAATAACATGGTAGGATTTAAAAGAAAATGTAGGGGTACTTTGGTATTATACGGATGCCACCCTTATACAGCGCGCTGCGGCAGTTATGTTAGGATGGGTTATCATAAAAATGATAGTAGGACTTTCCTTGTTTTGTTGCGAATCGAATGATACCTGATGAGTCATACTTCAGGCCGCCAAACCCCCTCCAAATAGGCCAAGGTCGGGTCGTTGACCGGAGCGCGCGCATCACCTGTCACCGCCTGTGTCTGGGCCAGTGTCATGAGTGATTTATTGCCGTCCACTACGTTACATTTGTTTTCATAATGAGTGACGTTCTTTTGGTGTGATATTTATCTCGAAATGAAGAGGAAACCGTACGTATTTTTATGATAACCCATCCTAACATAACTGCCGCAGCGCGCTGTATATTTGGCGGAGTACATGTGGCGATCGGGTGTGGCTGCCAGCGGCGGTGACGCATTCAACACGATCCTAGCGGACATCGCTGTCTTTTGGGAGGCACAACACAAAGACCGCTCATCAGAATGATGTAAAATTTGTACAGTAAGTCAATAAAAGTAAGTTTTTTCGAATTATGTAGTTATCCTTTGTATCCGGTAAAAATTAACCTCCAAAAATAGTGGCATCCGTATAATACCAAAGTACCAATGTAGGTATACAATAAAATAAATTTTAACTTTCTACAATTTATTTGCTGTAAAGTAGTATTGTTTATAAATTCAACTACCACATTGCCCTCTGAATGCCAGCCATTTTATTATAGTCTGCAAGGTGCCTGAACATGATTCTGCTAAGTCGCCACCTCAGTACGTTCCCCCTCGGACGAGACGTAATGGCACATCGAGGTATGGTTTTGTCCATCTTTACATCATTCGGTAGGTTCTTGTGGAAATCTGCAGAAGCCAAATCCTAAAAAAAACACATCATAAAAGTACTTCTTGAAATTATAGCAATTTATTGCTGAAGTGAATTTTGTTTATCTTTATAAAAAAAGGTCGTACAGAGGGGAGGGGGGCGAGGAACCCTCACTGGAATTCTAGAATTTATAAAGGATCACACTGTAAGTAACCGTCACCACTCAGCCACCCCTTATTTAGTGAATTTCCTATGGAAAGTGAACTATTAGCATGACTTGCACGGTGAAACTTAAGCCCCAGACCACCATAGAAGTTCCTAACGTGACCCCCTGAACACATTTTGGGGGGTTCGTTCAAAATTTTATATATATATATATATGTGCAGACACTCTAGCGACATTATTTGTCCGATTTACTTCAAATTTGGTAGGGACGTTCCTTTCTATAATCAGTTGGACAAGTTCGTTGGGCAAAACAATCGGAAAACTCTAAACCCTTTTTTTGGAGATTAATCTTTCAAATTTCGAGTTTTTGGGCCCAAAGAGGGTCAGAAAAGCCCCTGATGTGAAATTAACGATTGTAAAAAGATGGGAATTAGTGAGGCAAAACTTTTAAGCCCTCTCTCGTCATTCTAGCATATATATTTACCGAGTTATTAAAGGAAATGTGTATTGACCAAACACAGTACGTTGTCTTATGGGGGTTTTACATTAGAAAAGCCTGTTAATAATTTTTTGGTGTACGGTACTTTTATCATCCTCAACAACCTCACGCCTACTTTAAAGCCTGACTGGACCTTCTCCTAACCTTATAATGCACAAAATTGTATTCCCAGCATTGCAGGTAAATAGAACCAGGAGTATCAGAACAGCCAAAAAATCAATATTTTCAGATTTGAATAAAAATTGGAATAGTATGTTTTTAACTGATTTTGAGTTTTTATGTGGAAATTCACTTCCCTCACGTCAGCTTGCTGCGTGCGAACTCGTTTTTAATTTATTTTGAAACCTTTGTATTTTTTCCTGGATATTTTCCTAAATCAATAAGAAACTTGTTGGCAAGTTAAGAGCAAAACGCAACGAGGAAAGTTATCCCCACACATTGCTTGCTTAGCATTGCCTCTAAATGGAGAAATTTGTTATTTTTAGTTTTTCCCCTAACAAAACACTATCACTGCATTACCCCCATCACAACTGACTGGCTTGAACTGATTTTCCAAAAAGCCTAATACTACTGCAAAAAAATTAACTAAGTAAAACACTTTTTTATTTCCATGGCAAATGACAAATTCCAATTCCAAAACATTAACCTTACAATCATAAAATGAATACTTTTATTTAAAATAATATACCGTACAGTAATACTTTCTCTTTAGTTTGACTGATATTCCAAATATTGACGTCGCACCATAAACCAGGCTAAACCCGGACACTTTTGTAAGTTATTTTAGGTTTAAGTGCCTTTCAAACAACGTTTAAGTGGTTTTCACTAATAAAAACCATACCATTGTAAAGTGTGTGTATCATTTACTATATCCCTGTACCTTTCTATGTCTCAGATGTTGTTATAAAATAAAAAAAAGTGTCCGGCTAAACCTCCACAAACGGTCTAATCCCGGACACTGACCTAAATATCATTATAACGCCTAAATTAACCTCCGCTGTCCATAATAGGACAATGTTTTGAGGTCTGCAGATGCCTTTGCACCTGTCAAAGGCTTAAAAATGAAATGACACACAAATTTGTATGGGTTGGGATGAATAAAGAATATTCTTGCGTTTTCAGCTGTTTCTTCTTTTCAACTAAAATAAAACTTATCAAAGAACAGCAAGGGGAAAAGGCATTTAAAATGGAGATTCAAACAAAGAATAACACAACTTATATATGTATATACTTTACGGTATACTGGTAGGTACGGGTAGGTTTAAACAATGGGCTTAAGAAATTGTATAGCCTGCAAATTTATTTTTGAATGAGAATGACACAAGCCGGTCGTTCTTGTAGTTAAACTTTGGTGTCTTCAGACGTCCAGGCGTCTTTATCTGCCTGTTCAAGGACTTTGGCTCTATCGTCCATTTTCGACGCTCCCAATAATTTTTAATTCACCACCAATTTTAATTTCAAACACAGATACGTATCACGACTAACAACTCAGTGATAAGTTACGGCGGGAAATCTGCTTTTTACGTCAGTAAGGGCAGGCGCTTATAGCAGCAGCCGGCCTAACAGTCAAATCCACGGAGTATTAGAAAAATGTCCGGGTTTGTACTGGAATACTTAAATGTGATATTTTTTTTAATATATGTGGTATATAGCTTTAAATAGCATGGCATTTTGCGCTCTTAAATTTTGAATAAAAATATGCCTTCGCGACAAGAATCGGACAAACTTGACGAAAATTATATGTCTTAGTTAGACAACATTTTTTTTGAAAAGTCGTAAGTTGTTATACCTGCAAAATAAAACAAAAAACAATCCTAAACAGTTGTGATGAGCGTCTTCTGCTGTATACAAATGGAAAATGATCGACTTAATAACTATGCAGGATGTTAGAAATGTTTATGTTTAAAAACATGTACACCGTATCCAGGAATAGCTCCTGTCCGGAATTAGCCGGTTTTACAGTATGTTAAATTAAAAGCAAATGAGCAAAGCTCACTTTATCTCTTGGAGAGATAGCCTAATATTTTAACATGTATCAATAAATAGGTAGGAATGCAACTGAAAAATATTCTAATATTATTGCATTGGTTTTAAATTTGCTTATAATACAAAACCAATATAGCTAAACCATAAGTTGAATAAGCAACTAGTAAGTGTAAAGTTTATACATGAAATGCAATGGTTTTAACTAAAAGAAACAAAATATAAATCAGTCTCACAGACAGGATTGGTCAAGTTGCCAAATGAGAATGTGCGTGTGTCAATTTCACTATACTACCTATTTATTTACGGAAAATACTTACTTTTATCTCTGGAGGCAAAATTTTATTTCTTCGCATTGCATTGTATCTTAACTTCAACTCAAAATTATCTTCGAGTGCTTTACGTTTTCTAACATCCTTCTTCATCCTCCAGTCAGGCCACAGCTGCAGGGATCGGACTTGTTGCACTGCTGTAGAAGCTTCCAGCTGAAACAAAAAATAAACTTGCTCCCTGATTCATTCTAACAATACATGGGGAAAAATCAAATTGAATTTTGACTTTGTATTTATTTAGTTACGTGGGCCAGCTATATAACCAGAGTATTTATTCCAAGCTACAGGCAAGTTCCCAAAAAGTAGGTATTTAAAATTCTAGCAATGTTTTACAAGGTTCATTTCTCAATATCAATGCTAGAAGGATTAAAATTTGAAGCAAATAATGCTATACAAAGCAAACTCTTTGAAAATACACAAATTAGGCTTTATAGGTCTACTATAGAAATTTTGAAATTATATGTCAAAATGAATGAGGAGAAATAAAAAAATTACAACCGGAACATTACAACACAAGAAAACAGTTCATCATTCATCATCGAATTTACAGAACCACCACATATGAAAGTTCAACCCAATACATGATGGGAAGAGTCATAAATCAAATTTTAAAAATACAACAAAATTGAAGTAATTGGAAGAAAAGAAATAAAAATTCTAATAAACAATCCTTTATTGTCGTTGGATGATTTTTTATAAAAAATTACATAATAAAATTAAGCTGCAATATTTTAGACTAAGATATTTTTTGTAAAAGCCTACTCAATTTATAATTGTTTTTCGGCAAATAAATATGATTATTATTAAGGGGTTCAGAATTCAGTGTAGGGATGGGGCGAAAAAAACGCAACGGCGATGACCGTTGTCGAGCTAAACGGTTGTGCGGGAACTGGCTGTTATCGACAACCACCAAATGAACAACTACAACTGTATAATTTAAAGTAATCATAACTAAAATTATTTTAATTGGACTTAAAATAGTTTTATTAAACAACGCCCTCAGCAGACGGCTGACAACAGAAAACTATTCGACAACAGTTATCCACAACTAAGCTGATTCACAAAGCTAAACGGTTGTGCCGAGGCAGTTGTCAACACTAGCACTGCCTTCAGTATTAGCGAGAAAACGCAACGTCAAGGTCAACAGTTGCCGACAACCGTTGTTTTAAACGGTTGTCACAGCGCAACTGTTGTGTCCACAACAGTTGCGTGATTTTGGCAGTTGTGGCCATCCCTAATTCAGTGATGAATATAATCTAAATAAAATAATGCTCTAAACCCATACTAACAAACCTAAGCTGCACCAGCACAACCAGAAGAAAATAAGATATTTATTGACGATTCCCCAGTCTATGAGTACTGTGGCTGAAGACAACGATGGTTAAAGGCTAGTTACGTATCTCATTTGTAAAATTAAAACATTGTATCAACAGCACTTTCGGTAAATATTTACCATTGACTATAGTATCAAAAACAATGTATCGGCAGTAGCATCAAAACAATGTTTCTAAGATATTATCTAAACAATAATATATCAATGATACAAAAAACATAAATTGTAGTAGGCCTCTAGTGATAATTTTGTTTAAATGTCAATATTCCCTCTAATACTCTTAACGCCTACTATATAGTAGGCCTCTTAAAACTAATCATCTTCTGAAATAGGCATCTTCTTCTTGGGTCCATTGTTGAGGTCACATGAAACTTCACCAACAAAACCACAGATAGAAGTGTTCTGGAGCGGCTACCAAAGTGCAGCAATATGGTGTTCATCAGAAGAACATTCCATAGGGGTTCACTAGACCAAATAAAAAAGCTGTTTACTTTATTACTACCTACTTAAGGATATTGGGTGGATTTACTATGTAGCCTAGGCCGAAGAAACTTCTAAGGTAGGCTCTACCTATACCTGAATAGCATGGGCTTAAAAATAACTAGGCCTATGTGCAAGTTCTATTGATGACAAGGGTTGAACAGATTATAATAAGTATACCTCTATAAATATATTCCTTCTCATTACCTGGTATTTATTCAAAGTTTGACGAACTAATACATGTTTACCAATAACCTTAAAAGTTAATTTGGACAGTCCTTCCATTTTCCAGATATAACAACACAGCAGTCCTAGCCCAATGACATAAAAATATACTGAGTATTCTACAGCTAAAACTGTTATGCTACTGATACTTTATTTTATACTAAATTAATTAATTTACAAAGAACAATATAACCTTCGAGCTCACTGCAACAGAATGAGAATGATAATTAAATTAATAAATAATTATGAGAATCAGCTGAATTAGCATGGAAAATAAAAATAGTATGAGTGTGAGTGGTTATTTTTAATTTTGATTTTTTGGCCAGAGAATGGCGGCTGGGATATTGGCCATGTAGTTTTGATGTTCTCTATTTATTCATATATACGGCAAACACAATTTTACAAATAGAATCATTACATATATAAGCACTAGTGGGAGTGAATATTACAAAGCATTAAAAACTGACATTGAAGAATTAGAAATGACATTTTACCTAACATTATTGTGTGCTATTTTTGTATGCTCATTCCATTCCTCATAATTACAGGTATTTGGGAATATTTAATGGATAATTTTGTTTTTATTTGTACAAATAGGTTTTATGGATCACACTAAAAAGAAAGAAAAGGATGGGTGAGATATATATAAACATCGGGGTTAGTCACAAGCTATTTTTCAAAGTCACAAAATATATAGTTTGTTTTGTTAAGTAAATATATGGGGATATACTCAAGGAAGTTTAAACCATAGGAACTCTTTAGGACGGTAAGTTTTAGTATCGTATTCTCTACTGGTCTGGCTTATTTACTTTCTCCCCCTTATACGTAGTATATGGAGAAAGTATTGTTTTCGTCAAAATTTTCGAATTTGAGTTGTTAGTGGAAATATTTGTTTTGGTGCTCCCTGAACCCAAAAATACCCCCCGTCGCAGCAAACCTGCGTACTCAGCGAATTTCCAATGCATTGATATGTTTCTCACTAGTACATAAAGCCACTCGCCAAGTTTGACAAAAATACATTCATAAATAAGTGATTTATTACATTTTATTTATTCCCCATAAGAATAACATTAGGACTGAGTACGCAGGTTTGCTGCAACGAGGAAGATAAGAAATGCGTTTTTATGCAATTATCAATGTAACTGAACCAGGTGAAGCTACTTACCATGTTTTATTAATTTATGTTCATAATTAAGGGAGATATAAAACTTTACTTATCCTCCATAAGAATAACATTAGGGCTGAGTATGCAGGTTAGCTGCTACGGGGACAATCAACAAAACATTTATTTTTTGTGCAATTATCAATATACCAGTACAACATGAAGCCACATACCAAATTTCATCAATATACATTCATAAATAATCAAGATATCAAATTTTATTTATTCTCCATAAGGATAACATTGGACAACGTACTGTGTTTAGCACTTTGAATATCTCTGCAACGGTTTGACGTAGAATCACAATTTAAACACCAAAATGATTGTTTTGTGGAGCTGAAGTGATTGGTAAAAGAAAATGTGAAGTTTAAAGTAAAATTAACTGAGGAAAAGCCAAAAACCTTTTTCCCATAAGATTAACATGGGAGATTTTATGAGCATGTTTTTTGGATTTTTTCCGCAACCACTTAACCTAGGTTAATAATTCAAAATACCATTTTATTTGTTTTTTTAAGCTCTATAACATGGTCTAAACCTAAATTAAGTGTTTTAAAAATTTAAGGGTAAAAAATGCAAAAAACTGATTTTTGGAAAATTTAAAACCCCCATAAACCCCCCTTCCCATAGTCCGATTTTACTGGTTTTCGATCTTAAAGTCATAAATGTCAGTTTACACATTTGAGCCAAATTTCATCGAAATCGGACGTTTTTTACTCAAGTTATCGCATTCACGGACACATATATATATATATATATATATATATATATATATATATATATATACATATATATAAATTTGAACGAATAGTGTTTTGGACATCTGGGGACCTCAAAACAAAAAGTTATCATGGTCTCGGGCTTAAGTCTTACCATGAGACCTACGGTAATAGCTTCTTCCCTATAGGGGAAATTCGCTAAAAAGTGATTTTTACGTGATGTCTGTATGTCTGTCTGTCTATCCGTCTGTCTGTCTATCTGTATGGATGTGTACAGAGCTAGAGCCCTAACCAATGGTCCGATTTTTATGAAATATGGTATGTAGGTACTAATCCACGATATCTTCAGTTTTTTATTTTTTGGAATTTTGTATTTTTAAGGGTAATTATCCCCAAAAAACCGCCAAAAAACATGAAAAATCAAGATTTCTCAAAAACGGCTCTAACGATTTTGAATAAACT
This sequence comes from Allygus modestus, assembly GCA_963675035.1. Lineage (NCBI taxonomy): Eukaryota > Metazoa > Arthropoda > Insecta > Hemiptera > Cicadellidae > Allygus > Allygus modestus. Next base: position 145,376,881 of record OY776116.1, read on the forward strand.
TTAGTCGTTAGTAGAACTTTAGTTTTACAACAAAATTACACCACCCGCATTTCTGTAAAAATTCGGGTTCATAAATTACAAGACTTAAAATATAAAAAATTCAGTTTTTAGGATTTTTCATTAAGAAAACATAAATATAAAAAATATTAATACCCACCATTAAAAATAGCTTAAAAATAAATAATTTAGTATTTTGAATTACTGTTCTACGATTACTGGTTATTGCGGAGAAAATTTAAATTTTCATTTTACGGTAAACTCAGTACGTTGTCCAATGTTATTCTTATAGGGAATACAACAATTACTATTTCTCTATTATTTATTGATCTATTTCGTCCAAACTTGATATGCTTGTCAAGCTAGAATTGACCAACAGAGGAAATTTGAAAAATGTTTCCCCTTAATAAACCTGAAGGGGGGGGATAGGGGACATTTCCCCTCTTAAAACCACGTGTGTAGCGATGGATTCTGTTGTGCCTCCTAAACAGGGATTTGGGTGGATATTTTTGAAAACAACAAGATTTTCTGTACATTCGACCGTGCTTTGTATTCTATATTTAGTAAATAAAAAGTAATTTATTCTTTAAAGTTGGGCTAAAAGGGAGAAACTATGTGTCAGTTTCCTGATACCGTTTATTTATTTTATTTGTTATCTTAAAACAGTATTGTCACCATGTAAATTAAGTTTGACCATAATATTGTTTATTGAATTTAAAGGACATGTCCTCCCACCTCCCATGGGCCTTCCACAAGGGGGCCCGCACCACACAAAAACCAATTAGATCTAATTAGAAAAAGGTCGTTGCCTCGAGCGATGCTCACCAAAGCATGTACGAGGGTGCTCACCAAAGTTGATTGTAAATGCATTTATATCATGAGTTGATCCTATAGGAGTTTACAGATTCTATATCCGGCCCTGTAGAGATACATTGGCTATGTACAGAAATAACTGAATAAATAAACTAATTTAATTTTAAAATAATAACCAAATGGAGTTTAAAGAACTAAGGGTATTGGTGGGTTATACCATCCGGGAAAAAAATTCAAAATCCCAAGAGAACAGAGAACTCAGAAAGATTGATAAAAACCCAATGCCACGGTAAACTATGTTATCGCTGGTAAAACTTTATTTAGATTGTGGCAACACTGAGTAATGACTGAGTATAGTAGTATAGTACAGAACAGAAACAGAACGCAGGGCAAAAGGAAATAGCCTATATTTTTGTTTATTAGTTTATTCCGTATACCATTACTTCAGATTTGCAAAAAAAAAACTTATTTTGCCAGCATTTTAAAATCCGAATACAGAATTATATAATCTGTTTACGTTTTCGTGAAATATGTGTTTATTTCAAGATTATTTTAAGTTAATGATCAGTGGAATGAAGAATTGTCGTGCTTATAATTTCGTTAATCTTTTCCTTATTTTAAGTAATATTCTGTTCAATAATATAAACATGTTGCAATACTGATCAGTGTAATCATAGTTAATTGCTGTGTATTTTCTTTATTTAACATGAATTAATGAGCGACATTCAGAGTGGGTTTAACAAAGCGTTGGAAAAAACATTAATCACTTCCTTACCCATTTTATCTTATCATTAACTAGGACTATAAACAACCTAGTTGATGCTCATTTGATTGACTTAAGCTTAGGCTAGAATTAGAAACAAAAATGAATAGGGAAGAGAGTCGGTTGAGAACATTCAGGAATTGGCCAACTAATGCCCCAGTAGACGCAAGAAGAATAGCTAAAGCTGGATTTTACTATATGGGGCAAAACCTAGAGGTTCAATGTTTCAAGTGCGGAGGAAGGATATCAGAATGGAATTATAATGATCAAGTTATGGCACGACATAGAGCCTTAGATCCAAGATGCCCTTTTGTTCGTAGTCCTGCTCTTTCTGGAAACGTACCAATCACAAATAATGGCAATGAAATGCAAATAAACTCTAATCCAGAAGAAAACAGCAATTTAACTACTATGAGAATAAATGAAATTCCAAGCCCAGCAGCTGTAAATGTTCAGGAGGATCAAATGCATGATGAGCAGATGCGATTAAGTACATTCTCTAATTGGCCGGTATCATTTATTGTAACTCCTGAAAGTTTGGCAAAAGCCGGATTTTACTATGTTCAGCAGGGTGACAAGGTTTGTACCTAGAAAATTATTAAACTAAATGTAGGTAAACAAGTATCTAAGGCCTTTAAAGACCAATTAGAACCACAGAAAAAAGTATACTGGGCATCCAGGATATTAAAGTGAAGCACAAATTAATAATTGGTCCACCAAGATAGCGGCCTGTGATTTTCCTGAGCTTCAACATATAGCTTTAATTGAGTTGCGACTTTTGGTCTTAAAATATACAGTATACTTCAATACATATGTTTATTTGAGATGATTGCTATTAACTGATACTAGCAGGTGTCCCGTTCTCCGTGCGGGAATCTCGTATGCTTAGGTTAGATGTTTTGAAATGTTTACTCTATAAGCTGCTGATTGACTAAATAAAATATAATTTCATAAGATTAACACAGAAAATATAACTTCATAAGATTAACACTGAAACTTTAAAAAGCTTATGGGGCAGAACCCTGAAGGTAGGCTAGATGTTTTTTAATAATACTGAAGGCCATATCTTGAGGGGAAGAGCTTTTGATTGATACCGAACATGTAAGAAAATTAATAGGCCTAAAATCACCGAACAAAATTCAAAAAATTATTCAATGGTGTTGCAGGTGCGCTGTGCATATTGCTCGGTGATCATCGGCCGCTGGGAGAGGGGTGATGACCCACTGGAGGAGCACCGCCGCCACTCGGAGAGCTGTAGCTTCATCCTGGCGCTCGGCCGCTCTGTCCCCGACACCAGCGGCTCGGGCATCACGCTGCGGCAGGGCGCGGGGGACTGTTCCGAGAGTAAGTGCATCCGTGACAAGCTTTTTTTTTCTTGTCTACACCAGTGGAATTTTGTATCTAGCGTTGTTAGAGGACAATGGTCCAATCCTCTCAAAGTCTTGTGGGCACCCCGGGAATCGAACCCATGACCTCTTGCACCAAAGTCCAAGACGCCAACCGTTAGGCTAGCGAGGAGCCTCCTTTAAAATGGAATAGTACCCTGAGAACATTTGTAAGGATTGTTACTGTGTGAGGGGGAAACCCATCAACCCCTGTTACCGGATACTGTAGACAAAAGTGTCATACATTTAAAATAGCTTCGACCCTAGGCCTATAGGGGAAATTCAAAATGCTAAAAATAATCGAATATTCTAGTAAGATTGTTTGGAAAACTAGGCAAATTTTCTGTTGAGTCTATAACAGTATTTTACTAACTGCAATGAAAATAAATAAAATGTTAAGATTTATTAACCATGTAACAAAACATTTAGCCCCTAGATTTTTAGAAACCCACCAAACTCAGTATGCCTAACTCTCATTAAACTACCTGTGGACCTAATCAACAAATTTTAGGTACTTATAGATTTATAAGATTGTAAGACTAAAAGGTACTTTGGTATTATACGGATGCCACTATTTTTGGAGGTTAAATTTTTACCGGATACAAAGGATAACTACATAATTCGAAAAAACGTACTTTTATTGACTTACTGTACAAATTTTACATCATTCTGATGAGCGGTCTTTGTGTTGTGCCTCCCAAAAGGCAGCGATGTCCGCTAGGATCGTGTTGAATGCGTCGCCGCCGCTAGCAGCCACACCCGATCGCCACACTCCGCCAAATATACAGCGCGCTGCGGCAGTTATGTTAGGATGGGTTATCATAAAAATACGTACGGTTTCCTCTTCATTTCGAGGTAAATCCCACACCAAAAGAACGTCACTCATTATGAAAACAAATGTAACGTAGTGCACGGCAATAAATCACTCATGACACTGACCCAGATACAGGCGGTGACAGGTGATGCGCGCGCTCCGGTCAACGACCCGACCTTGGCCTATTTGGAGGGGGTTTGGCGGCCGGAAGTATGACTCATGAGGTATGATTCGATTTGAAACGAAACAAGGAAAGTCCTACAATCATTTTTATGATAACCCATCCTAAGATAACTGCCGCAGCGCGCTGTATAAGGGTGGCATCCGTATAATACCAAAGTACCGACTAAAACACTCATACCTAACCTTTTGTAAGTATTTATCTTAAGAGTAAGAGTACCGGTATCTTATGAGTATCTTTAGTTACTGCATACTGCATAAGTAAGTATCTTTATTGCAAGAAACCATCATTAATCTAGTTAACTGACAAAACTATGTTAACACTTTCGCTGCTGCAAACGTGTATAAACATGAAAGTTGTATAAGTTTCTATGTTGAGAAAAAAAACCGATCGGGGTCTACAGCAGTCAACCTGTTAATCAAATACAACTGTAGGCCCTAACCTATGTTTAGTCAAAAATCTTGGATACACGGCACATTTCAGAACACAAAATAAACGAATGAACTGTCCAGAAGGGAAAACAAACGAACGTGAACTTCCCCAATGTGTTACCCTTTACATTATTGTGTCAAAAAAATTAACCTAGTCTCGCACATGGCTAGAACAAATTACCGTGTTCACGCTTTCAGGCACAATGAAGTCGCTGGGAGTGCAGAGTCACCGAGTGGCCAAGCATCCGAAGTACTCCAGCAAGGACTCGAGACTCGCAACATTCACGACGTGGCCGGGAGACGTGACGCAGTCGCCGGACGAACTGGCCGAGGCGGGGTTCTACTACGCGGGTAATGTAGCTCGTTCTGACATAAGAATAAGAATATCTTATTCATAACCTCCAGGAACAGAACGTCAAGGTCCTCTTTTATTTAAACTTAATAGTTTGACTGTTTCAAATCGTCAAGGTTCAAAACGTCAAGGTGCTTATTTTGAGTGTTTAGCTGTTTGATAAAGTCAAGTTACAAAACGTAAAGGTTGTATAAATACATTACATGAAAAACAACTCATTTTAAAACATAAAGTTTCACAACGTCCAGGCCAGTAACTCGCTCGTTTTCAGTCCACTTGGAGGAGAACAAAACTGTGGAATCTGTCGATACGAAAGCCATGTTTTAGTTCTGATGCGGAGGTCACAACATAAAATGTCAGAACGTCAAGTACAGTCTGATCCATCTACACCACAGCCTGCATAACGCATGATACAGCCAGCAACTGAGAGTCACAGCAGCCGAGAACGGTTTTGAGGCTGTCTGTGCTTGAATTTCTGTACCTTGACATTGAGAAACAAATGTATTTATAAGTAGTTTGAATGGAGTGGATCCAGATTTGGTTTGGAGTGAAATCATATTCAGCGTTTTATGGTTATAACAAATTCTACCTTGACATTTTGAACCTTTAGGTTTTGAAACACCTCCGTTTTATAATAATACCTTTACGTTTTGAAATGGTTCTATTTTATACTTAAAATACTAAGACTTTACATTATGAACCTTTATATTCTGTTTATTTGTTTATGGTTATTTACATGGTTCACACTTTCTCGAAAGTCAGGGAAGGTTTTTTACTTAATTGTAAACGTTAAGCAATACTGTGCAAATTTCACAACTAATAAGATTTTGCGTGAGTCGTTTTTTATGGTGTAGTAAAGATAAAGTATAAAAGGTAGTGCAAAAACTGGATTCTTATGCATTATACTGACCACCAACTTATAGGAGAATTTTCTGATAAAGTTTCATAAGCGGCCACCAACTAATCGGATGCTATGTATCGATCTTTATCATTCGATATATCGAGTCTCATTTTAAATCGATCTTTAACCTAAATGACACAAACACCCAAACATTCGAGTCCTCATGGCGTATGTTGAAACGGTCTCTGAAAACTGGGATTAAGAGCGATGAAGTAAGTTACACAAATGAAACATTTAACAAGTAACATACAAACGAAAACTAAAATTTAAGAATCAACAAATAATAAAGAAACGCATAACCAAGCAAAAACTTAGGTGTATTTGCTTAGGCCTAACTTATATTAACTTAGTTTATGCAATCCATGAAAGCAGCCCATAAAGTTTACCCTGGCAAAGATAACTTAAGTTTTAGCTGAGTTATACGTTTCTTTGTTATTTATTTATTTGTTTAGTTGTAGTTTTGTTTGTTATTTGTTAAATGTTTTATTAAAATATATTTGTAACTGGCATTGCATATTATTATTGAAGATATACAATTTGTTGATTTTAGATTATAGCATTAATATAAGTATCGAGTAAATAATTTTCTATATGTACTGTTAAAATGTGATTCAAAATATCGAGTGTTCCGATTCGATATATCGAATGTTTAAGATCGATATATTGCATCCGATTAGTTGGTGGCCGCTTATGAAACTGTACCCGAATTTTCTAGTGGGACAAACCAAACTAACTTGTATGAATAAGACATTTTACAACTTATATGCATTTAAGATTACTTGTAACATTTTTGAGACTCCCAAAAGACAACAATATCAATGTTATTTGACTGCATTCCCTTAAAACTGCACGTTGCGGCGGTTAGGTTAGGCTATTTTATCACATATTTTGTGATAATACCTTAACATAACCTAAACTAACCGTCACAGCACGCGTTATGAGTAGATTCTCCACATAAAACAAAACTTCTTGAACAATTGGATGTGGCTATAGACCAGGTGAGGAGGGATAGAAGGAGTTTTTTGGCGCGACATATGATTAATTCTTCAACAAAAGGGTAATCTACACAATTACAGTAACCTGACCTATCATAACCACGCAGCGCCATTACAGTGGTGGTCGGTATAGGCCTAATGCATAAGTACCAAAAAAGTATTGGACTAATCTGACCCCTTTACCCAGTTACCTCTGTTTGACTTGTGACCCGGTCGCAGGCAGTGACGACCAGGTGCGCTGCTTCCACTGCAACGGCGGCCTGCGCAAGTGGGACCCCAGCGACGACCCTTGGGTGGAGCACGCACGCTGGTACCCGGACTGTGGGTTCCTGCTGCTCATCAAGGGCGAGAGGTTCATCAACAACTGTCTGACGCAGCACCCGCCGATAATGCTCGAGGTGCATCTCACAACGCTGCAGAACCTCGTGTTGTTCTGACCACAGGACCTATCCTGAAACTGAAAGTCTTTGTGTCCAAAACATTTTAAATATACCGATTTGGGAAATGGGATTTTTTCAATTCCATAATATTATTTTTATATTATTGAATTTTTTATAGTTTCTAGGGGCTGAGCTTTGCTTGGGTAAGGTCATTCAGTTTGTTTAGATTATTTGGAGTAATTTGTCACCACGTCCTGCTACTGTCGGGCAGATTTACTTAGTTAATTTGCCTCTTTTCTATATGTTTAATGGCACTCCAGTTGTTATTATAGCTCATTGTCCCTTTGACTCATTTTGAATGTGACCTGGCCACACTTTAGGTAATCTTCATTCAATGGTTTTAGTCACTGGTTGTTTATAAACAGCTTTTATGATTCTTTTGTTTTGATTTGAAACTCCACAAGCCCAATGTTAATTTTATTAACTTCAAATTCGTGTTTTCACATAATTAAATTTTTCCTGGGGATGAGACCTATCTAGAACTTATTTTTAACCCAGAAATTACAACTTACAACTTTATTACAACTTTTTAAAGAAATTGTTAGAGCTTTTTTTGCCATTATTGATTGTTAAAGACAGTATAACCAAAAAGTGGTAGGTATATTTATTGATATCATCAAAGCGTTTGATTCTTTGAATCATGACATACTCCCATCAAACATTATTCAATCTTGGTTTTCGTAAAAATACACTTGATTGATTTAAAATTGTCTTTATAATAGAAAATAATTGACAAAATAGACAACATTTTAAAATATCTCATCAATCAAAAATCAGAACAATAAAACATGGAGTGCCACAGGGGTCTATCCTTGGCCCTCATCTGTTTATTTGATACACAAGGAATTTACCAAAACTTATTAGCTGTAGCCTATGCCGATGATGCAAATCTCAAAATTTCAGCACCTTCAGAAAAATAATTAGAATTGGCATCTGTAGTTGATTTGAATACTTTATCAAAATATTTTAATATCTGTTACTGAATCCTGACAAGACCAATTGCATCACATTTAGGACTCGCCAGACAACAAATTCCATCAATCCAACAATTGAGATTAGTAATAAAACAATAAATAAAGTAGATAACATACAATTTTTGGGACTCTAAATAGACAGAAACCTTTAGTGGAACTTCCATGCTGAAAATGTTATCTCCAAAATATCGTCCGGAGTTCAAGATCAAGATTAAAACAATTTTTCGATATCGATTCTTTAAAACCAGTTTATTACTCATACATTCATTCAATTATTTATTTTGGCAAATCCCTCTATGGGGCTACATCTATGAGCAAGCTAGACTCTATTTTTAAATTACAAAAGAAAGCCATACGTATAATTGTTAACCTTAAGCCGAAAACATCAGTAAAAGAACATTTTATATCTCTGAATATAATGGGATGTATGTTTTAGAAACTATTTTGCCAATAAAATCCAGATCAGAACATTTAAAATTAATGGGAGACCAACATAATGATAATACAGTAGACGCTCTTTTATCCGGCATGTTTGGGACCACGCCCATGCCGGTAAATCGATTTTTCCGGATAATAGAACTTTTTAGTTATTAATGGGAATACAGTAATCTGAGAGTCTGTCATCTCGCTACAGTAATGAGCTGTGGTCGCGTGCATTGGTTGACCTTGGCACTGCTCCGGAACACCTGCATTTGTGGACGGATAGACAGACAGACAGACGGGCGGACAGACAGCCGGGCGGAAGTTGGCGTCTAAAAATAGGTTGAATACAGTAGTGTACTGAGCAAAGTTTACGAACATCACTGAACGTTACTGCTTGAGACGTAAACAAACAACAGGTGACTAAGAAAAAGGCGGGAACAGTCCAGCGCAGTCGCAGTACGAAACGGAAACGACCGAAAATACCTGGAAAAACCCGAGTCGCCTGGTGCCGGTTAATAGAATGTGCCGGTTCATAGAATGCCGGATAAAAGAGCGTCTACTGTACAAGAAATATGGACATTTTTTGTCTTAAGTCTCACAGATTAAAATTTTATAAAAAGAAGCCAATATATATAGGTTTCAAATATTATAACAAAATCCCAAAAGTTATAGATCTGCAGCTACTTTATCTGAATTTAAGAAAAAGCTCAAATATTTTCTCGTCAATAAGGCTTTGTATTCTTCGGATGAAATTTGATTTGGTAATTAGAATAAGTAGCCATGGAATTGTATTATTTTAAATTTTAATTATGAATACAGTAATAAAAGATTGAGTAGTAGTATAAGATTCATTTTGTTATGACACCGTTCATGTATATATGTGTATACAGAGTGTTTCCAAATTAATATTGCTCACTTTGGGATATTGTTCCTTATGTCAAAAGGAATGTAAATCATCATATAACCTTGGTCTATTACTTTTCATTTACCGTCTGCCTGTCTGTATGTGATTTTTACTTGAAAATTTATATTTTTGAAACGGCTTGACCAAATTCAACCACATTTTGGTTAAATACTCTTTTTGGTAAGCTCTTTTGTAGAACAAATTATTTTTTCATTAAACCTTTCCAATTAAAAATGGCAGCCATTGAAAATGTTTAACCTCAAATACCTAAAAAACTGGAAAGTTTACAAAAATCTTTCTAGAATATAAAAAGTTAGGTAATGTAATTGCAAATCCATATTTGCTTTAACATTTAAAATTGGATATAAATTAACTGAACTATGACTGAAAAAGGAAACATATGGCTAAATTCTGATATCTAACTAATCAAAATTATAGCAAAGTTTAGCCATGTGATTCGTTTTTCAGTCATAGTTCAGTTAATTTAAATCTGATTTTCATTGTTAAAGCAGATATAGATTTGCAATTACATTTTCTAACTTTTTATATTCTAGAAAGATTTTTGTAAAATTTCTAGTCTTTTAGATATTTGAGGTTAAAAATTGTCAATGGCATCAATTTTTGAATGGAAAGGTTTTATGAACAAATATTTTTTTCTAAAAAAGAACTTACCAAGAAGAGTATCTAACCAAAATTTGGTTGAATTTGGTCAAACCGTTTAAAAATATAAATTTTCTAGTAAAAATCACATACATTCAGACAGGCGGTAAACGAAAAGAAATAGACCCCCGGTTATTTGATGATTTACGTTACTTTTGACATAAGGAACAATATCCCGAAGTTAGTAACATTAATTTGGAAACACCCTGTATAACGAGTAAAGAAAGTTTGAATTGAATTTAACACCTTTGCTTTGTGTTGCCAGGAGGCGGCCAGGACGAGACCCTCCAACAACGTGTCGCAGTGTCGACTGCTGCCTGTCTCGGAGCAGGAGCTGGAGGGGCTCATGAGCGGCCCGGCAGCCACGGTCTGGTTTGTTTATCTACTAATAAATAACGAGTTCGCACACAGCACGCTGACGTGAGGGAAGTGAATTTCCACATAAAAACTTTTAAAACTCAAAATCAGTGTAAAAACATACATTTGTCCAATTTTTATTGAAATCTGAAAACATTGATTTTTTTTGGCTGTTCTGATACTCCTGGTTTCATTTACTTGCAAAGCTGGGAATACAATTTTGCACATTATAAGGTTAGTAGAAGGTCCAGACAGGCTTGAAAGTAGGCGTGAGGTTGCTGGGGGTAATAAAAGTACTCTAACAAAGGAATAACACGCTTTTCTAGTGTAAAACCCCCATAAGACAACGTACTGTGTTTAGCCGATACACATTTTCTTTAATAACTCCATAAATATTTATGCTAGAATGACGGGAGAGGGCTTAAAACTTTCGCCTCTCTAATTCCCATCTTTTTACATGTATTAATTTTACATCTGGGGCTTTTCTGACCCTTTTTGGGCCCAAAAACTCGAAATTTGAAAGAATAATCCCCAAAAAATGGGTTTAGAGTTTTCCGATTGTTTTGCCCAACGAACTTGTCTAACAGATTATAGAAAGGAACGTCCCTACCAAATTTGATGTAAATCGGACAAAAAATGTGACCGCTAGAGTGCATACACATATACAGGGTGTCTCAGAACTCTCTACCAACCTTTTCAGGTATTATTCCTGGACCATAGACAAGCCAAAATATCATATTCAAAATTTCGAAAACTCAAAAGTTACTCGTATAGCCGCCATTTTGTTTTTTTCACATAGGAAATTTTAATTCAAGAACGGCTAGTTAAAATTAAATGAAATTTTGTATTTAGCTTTATTCTTTAAAGACCTAATTACAGACAAAAAATTATTTTTTTACAATCATTAATTTCAAAATGGCGGCTGCCTAAAAATTTTAAACGTAAATATCTTAAAAACCCCTCATAGTAAAAAATTACATTAATTACATTTTATTTAGAAAATTTAATTGCAAATCTAATGACACCAAATTTACGGAAATCGGTTCATAAATAACAGAGAAAATCCATTTTTAAGATATTGCATTCTTGTCAATATCAACTGTTATCATGTGACATCGCTGCTAGTGAGCCACGTCGATCAGCTGCTTCAAGTATAATTCCACCAAACAGCTGATTAAAACATTAACCAGCTGTTATTTAGTTCATTTGCACCAATCACCTGATTGATACCCTTACGATTTCCAGGGTTCACTAATGCTTCAAATAAAACATAAAATATCAAAAATGTGTTAAAATTGCAACAAAAAAAATAGATTTATTTACATCAGATATGACTACAATTCTACAGTATTTACAAACGATGTTCAATATGCCCACCACCAAGTCGATTGCATATCGTGAACCTACATGTCATGGATTGCCGGACAGCTCCAAATTCATTTTTCTCTTGGATGACCGCAGCCGCCTCTACAATTCTACCGATCAGGTCCAGTTCATTTTCCACAGGTGTTGAATAAACAAGTTCCTTCATTCTCCCCCAAACGTAGAAATCTAGGGGAGTAAGATCAGGTGATCGCGGAGGCCACGACACCGGTCCCCCGCGACCAATCCACTGCTGATTGTAATTTTGGTTGAGGAAATCTCTTACAATTAGCCCAAAGTGTGCAGGAGCACCATCATGTTGCAGCCACATGTTCTGTAAGTCTACCAAGGGGACGTTCTCCAGAAGTCCTCGGAGTATGTCCCTCAGGAACACAAGATAGGTGGGGGAATTCAACCTATTTGGGAGAATGTAGGGGCCAATTAAATTATCCCCAAAAACTCCAGCCCAAACATTAACTGAGAAACGGTGTTGCTTGCTGGAAATAACAGTTTCGTGGGGATTTTCAGGAGCCCAAACATGGCTGTTCCTGGTATTGAAAATACCATCCTGGTTAAAACTGGATTCGTCCGTAAAAAGAACGGATTTCAAGAAATCTGGATCGTCCGCCAGTTTGTGCAGGAACCACCTGGAACAATCTACCCGACCTGGATAGTCTTGAGGTTCAAGTGCATGAACCTTTTGGAGATGATATGGGTACAAATTCACTCCATTGAGTACCCTCCACACGCTGTCTTTACCTGCCCCCATCTCATTACCCACAGCTCGAGTACTTGTTCGAGGGTTTTCTTCAAATTTACGAAGGACTTCCTCCTCAAATTCAACTGTACACACCGACTTCGCAGCACCAGTATCTGCCATACTCACATGAAACGTACCAGTTGCGTGGAGACGATTGTGGACAGCAGTGAACGTTTTGGCAGCAGGACATTGTCTATTGGGGAAATAGTCGCTATACAACCTTCTCGCTTCATTTGCATTTCCAAATGCAGCTCCGAAATAAAAATGCATATCGCAATACTCTGCAACACTATAATTAGCCATTTATCAATAAATATGAATACTGAATACGTTAACACAGATTACTATTAAAATGCAGCACACTGATTAACAATAAGCAACATACAGGAAAAAGACACATTGTAACAGGAAACTGTAATAATTTTAACAATACATTTATCAACCAGCTGTTTAGTGGAATTATACTTGAAACAGCTGATCGACGTGGCTCACTAGCAACCATGTCACATGATAACAGTTGATATTGACAAGAATGCAATATCTTAAAAATGGATTTTCTCTGTTATTTGTGAACCGATTTCCGTACATTTGGTGTCATTAGATTCGCAATTAAATTCTCTAAATAAAATGAAATTAATGTAATTTTTTTACTATGAGCGGTTTTTAAGATATTTACGTTTGAAATTTTTAGGCAGCTGCCATTTCGAAATTAATCATTGTAAAAAAATAATTTTTTGTCTGTAATTAGGTCTTTAGGGAATAAAGCTAAATACAAAATTTCATTTAATTATAACTAGCCGTTCTTGAATTAAAATTGCCTATGTGAAAAAACAAAATGGCGGCTATACGAGTAACTTTTGAGTTTTCAAAATTTTGAATATGATATTTTGGCTTGTCTATGGTCCAGGAATATTACCTGAAAAGGTTGGTAAAGAGTTCAGAGACACCCTTGTATATATATGTCTATATATATATATATATATATATATATATATAAAATTTTGAACGACCCCCCAAAACGTGTTCAGGGGGTCACGTTAGGAACTTCTATGGTGGTCCCGGGTTTAAGTTTCACCGAGCGGGTCATGCTAATAGTTCACTTTCCAAAGGAAATTCACTAATAAGTCCTTTAACCTATTGTTGTTGGGTCCTGAGTTTTCCTCCCATGGCTGCTCCGGAAACCCAGTTTTTAGGCTGCTCTTACAGTTCAGGCCTCCTAGAGTAATTTTAGTTGCCAAACTGTTAATTAATTAGTCCATTAATTAATTTATTAGTTTGCAAATGATATTCTACTTAGGTACTAAATTGTATATTACATTTCATATAGTATGTTGTTTGGATGATCATACAACCGTAAAAGATGGCTTTTTTTATTAGAAATTAACAAAAACAACTATTACAGGGCTGCTAAGAACCACAACGCAAAACAAAATATACCACAAGAATGCATTCTTCTGCTGTGCATCCTGGTATATTCAGCATTATTTAAGTATATTTTATGTGGTCAGGCAGACGCAAAATAAATTAGCATGACATCCGCCCCAATTGTGCGGCGACGGGATCCAACAGGTTAAAGGGGTCAGTCGAGAGGTACTTTTGTAATTACATATTTTAAAATCGAATCATATTTGTAATTCCAATTACCCAAGTTCTAAATCCACGGGTGAGGGAGTTGTCACGTTTGTGCTGTCACAGGCGGCGCTGCAGATCGGGCTGGACCTGTCGCGGGTGAAGGCGGCGCTGCGGCAGCGGATGGAGCGCACGGGACAGCCGTTCCTGTCACCCGACGACCTGATAGAGGCCACCTTGGACATCCAGCTGGACGAGGGGCCCTACCAGGACGCGGAGGAGACGTGGTGAGTGGCGGGAGGAGTAGAAGCCCCGGCAGAGCCTTGCAGCCACCAGAAAGAGGGGATTTTCAGGGACGGGAAAGGTGGTTGGGCGGGGTCAGTCGCTCTCGCTCCTAAAAGAGAAGAGACCCTTACCTAGCTCCAGGGCTCTAATTTGTGTGAGCCAGGATTCAAGGAGGGCGTAGTTACACTATTCACCAACAGAGTATACTTCTGTCAACCATTGCTTATCCTTTCTGGTGGGGATAATACAATAGTTGGTGTGTCAGGAAGCAAACATAAGTTGATTATCACTTGCTTTCTGGGTTGGCATTTTTTTAAAGTTAGTGTTAGTGTAAAAACTAAAATAAACAGTTGACAGGAGCACACTCTGTCTGTGACTTAATCAAACTACGTTCACTTCAAATTCTGGCTAACACTAAAAGAACAGCTGGGCCATATAGATGAGATGACTCCTTCAGTATCTGTAGTCAAGTGATAATAGTCAATAGTCAATAGTCAAATATCTTTATTCATTCAGAAGTACAGTGTACAACATTTGAACAGTGTCAATATATTACAAGTGATACAATACATTCAAGCCTTTCTAAACATAGATATATATCTTTTACTCTTAGCATGGAAGAGTGAGGTGGAAAAATTCATCCAGTGTGTAAATGGCTGCATCTATCAAATACTCCTTCAGTTGTTTTTTAAATTTTGTGTGATTTTTTTCATTCAAAATATGTTGCGGTATCTTTTTCAAAAATTTGCCTCCCGCATACGATGGCCTTTTCTCATAAAATTGTAATCTATGGTGACTACAAACGGCCTCATTCTTTTTCCTTGTATCATATTGATGAATGGGATGAACAGAAACATTATTTGCCAATTTATTTCTTGCTACTAAAATTGAGTCAAAAATATATTGCCCATATACAGTAAGTATTTTTAACTGTTTAAAATATTCTCTAGCCGAATCATTATGTTTTAGTTTTAGTAATACTGTTTAACAATATCGTAAGTCATGATTATGACACAAGATATCGACTCCGAGTAGAAAAACGTAATTTAGAATTTTAAAAAAACTTCAAATATGGGTTCAAAACTTCTTAGATACATTCCTTGCGTAGGTTTGCTGCTACGGGGATAATCAACAAAAATCATTTTTTTGTGCTAATATCTATATATCAATACTTTGTGAAGCCACGTACCAAGTTTCATCAATATACATTCGTAAATAATGGAGATATAGAATTTTATTTATTCTCCATAAGGATAACATTGGACAACGTACTGTGTTTAGCACTTTGAATATCTCTGCAAAGGTTGGACGTAGAATCAAAATTTAAACACCAAAATTATTGTGTTGTGGATCTGAGTTGATTGGTAAAAGCAAATGTGAAGCTTACGTTAAAATTAACTGAGGAAAAGCCAAAAACCATTTTCCCATAAGATTAATTTTGGAGATTTTATAAGCAGGTATTTTTGGATTTTCTCCACAACCACTTAACCTAGGTTAATAATTAAAAATACTATATTATTTGTTTTTTAGCGAATTTCCCTTATAGGGAAGATGCTGTTACCATGCATGGTAAGACCTAGGCCCGGGACCATGATAACTTTTCTTTTTGAGGTCCCCAGACCCCAAAAACACCATTCGTTTGAAACCGTATATATATGTGCGATATTTATACATAGGGTGCGATAACTCTCATAAAAAACGTCTCATTTTTATGAAATTTGGTACAAACGTGTAAAGCAGCATTTATGAGTTTAAGTTCGAAAACCAGATAGATCGACCTATCGGAAGTGATATTTTGGGGGGGGGGGGTTTTGTACCCCAAAATAAATTTTTTGAACTTTTGACATGTAATATTTTAAAAAGTAAATTTTTATTTTTTACCATTGGATTCAGCTTTAAAAACACAAACTTTGGTTTTTTGATAATTTCTCTAAGTCAATTGTTACAGAGATATTGAAAGTGCTAAACACAGTACGTTGTCCAATGTTATTATGGAGAATAAGAAAAATTCTATACTTTGCTTATTTATGAACGTATACTAACGAAACTGGTATACGCCCTCATCTGGTTGTGGTATATTTTTAAATGCACAAAAATGAATTTTTACCGATTATTCCCGTAGCAGCAAACCTGCGTTCTCATCCCCCATGTTATTTTTATAGAGAATAAGTCAAACATAATGGCTTCCTTAATTATAAGTATACATTAATTTCAATATAGGATGTGGTTCACCTTGTTGAGTTATATTAATATTTGATAAAAAAAATTTTTGGTATTCCTTGTTGCAACAAACCTGCAAACTCAACCCCCATGTTATTCTTATGGAGAATAAGCAAAATGTAATGGCTCCCTTAATTATAAGCATAAATTAATTTCAACTTGGTGTGTGGCTTCACCTTGTTGAGTTATATTGATAATTGCTTTAAAAACCATTTTTGGTTTTCCTAGTTGCAGCAAACCTGCGTACTCATTTCCCGTGTTATATTTACAAAGAAAAATCAAAATGGTATGTATCGCTTATTTATGAATTTATATTGATGGAACTTGGTATGAAACTTGGTATGTGGCTTCATCTAGTTGAGCTATATTGATATTTGCATAAAAACCCATATTTTGTGTTCCTAGTTTCAGCAAACCTACGTACTCATCCCCAATCTTATTCTTATGGAGAATAATTAAAACTGTATATATCGCTTATTTTTGAATATATTTTTATGGAACTTGGTATACGCCTTTATGTGGTATTAAGACATATATTATGCATTGGGAATTCACTGAGTACGCAGGTTTGCTGCGACGGGGTATTTATTTTTGTGAACTCCTAAATAGAAGGCAGCTGTAAAAGCCGCACGATATATAAACAATAGTGTTTACTCAGGCAGGCCTGTCGTTTGTTTCCCAGGAGCACTCCGCTGCACTCGCCTGTCCACCGCAGGCTCGTCGAGAGGCAGGTGTCGCGGACGAGAGAGCAGCGAGTCTCCTCCCGCGACTCTTCCGATTCGGAGGAAGCTGTAAAAGCCGCACGATATATATACAATAGTGTTTACTCAGGCAGGCCTGTCGTTTGTTTGCCAGGAGCACTCCGCTGCACTCGCCTGTCCACCACAGGCTCGTCGAGAGCCAGGTGTCGCAGACGAGAGAGCAGCGAGTCTCCTCCCGCGACTCTTCCGACTCAGAGGCAGCTGTAAAAGCCGCACGATATATACAGTAGTGTTTACTCAGGCAGGCCTGTCGTTTGTTTGCCAGGAGCACTCCGCTGCACTCGCCTGTCCACCGCAGGCTCGTCGAGGGCCAGGTGTCGCGGACGAGAGAGCAGCGAGTCTCCTCCTGCGACTCTTCCGACTCAGAGGCAGCTGTAAAAGCCGCACGATGTATACAGTAGTGTTTACTCTCGCAGGCCTGTCGTTTGTTTGCCAGGAGCACTCCGCTGTACTCGCCTGTCCACCGCAGGCTCGTCGAGAGCCAGGTGTCGCGGACGAGAGAGGAGCGAGTCTCCTCCCGCGACTCTTCCGACTCAGAGGCAGCTGTAAAAGCCGCACGATATATACAGTAGTGTTTACTCAGGCAGGCCTGTCGTTTGTTTGCCAGGAGCACTCCGCTGCACTCGCCTGTCCACCGCAGGCTCGTCGAGAGGCAGGTGTCGCGGACGAGAGAGCAGCGAGTCTCCTCCCGCGACTCTTCCGACTCAGAGGCAGCTGTAAAAGCCGCACGATATATACAGTAGTGTTTACTCAGGCAGGCCTGTCGTTTGTTTGCCAGGAGCACTCCACTGCACTCGCCTGTCCACCGCAGGCTCGTCGAGAGCCAGGTGTCGCGGACGAGAGAGGAGCGAGTTTCCTCCCGCGACTCTTCCGACTCAGAGGCAGCTGTAAAAGCCGCACGATATATACAGTAGTGTTTACTCAGGCAGGCCTGTCGTTTGTTTGCCAGGAGCACTCCGCTGCACTTGCCTGTCCACCGCAGGCTCGTCGAGAGGCAGGTGTCGCGGACGAGAGTGCAGCGAGTCTCCTCCCGCGACTCTTCCGACTCAGAGGCAGCTGTAAAAGCTGCACGATATATACAGTAGTGTTTACTCAGGCAGGCCTGTCGTTTGTTTGCCAGGAGCACTCCGCTGCACTCGCCTGTCCACCGCAGGCTCGTGGAGAGGCAGGTGTCGCGGACGAGAGAGCAGCGAGTCTCCTCCCGCGACTCTTCCGACTCAGAGGCAGCTGTAAAAGCCGCACGATATATACAGTAGTGTTTACTCAGGCAGGCCTGTCGTTTGTTTGCCAGGAGCACTCCACTGCACTCGCCTGTCCACCGCAGGCTCGTCGAGAGGCAGGTGTCGCGGACGAGAGAGCAGCGAGTCTCCTGCCGCGACTCTTCCGACTCAGAGGCAGCTGTAAAAGCCGCACGATATATACAGTAGTGTTTACTCAGGCAGGCCTGTCGTTTGTTTGCCAGGAGCACTCCGCTGCACTCGCCTGTCTACCGCAGGCTTGTCGAGAGGCAGGTGTCACGGACGAGAGAGCAGCGAGTCTTCTCACGCGACTCTTCCGACTCAGAGGCAGCTGTAAAAGCCGCACGATATATATACAGTAGTGTTTACTCAGGCAGGCCTGTCGTTTGTTTGCCAGGAGCACTCCACTGCACTCGCCTGTCCACCGCAGGCTCGTCGAGAGGCAGGTGTCGCGGACGAGAGAGCAGCGAGTCTCCTCCCGCGACTCCTCCGACTCAGAGGAAGCTGAGTCTCACCTTCAAAAGTGAGTTTTCCAGTACTGCAGATATAGTATGCTTTTAAACAATAAGAAAACTCAGAATGTATATTTATGTCATAGGAAATGTAAGAAATCCAGGGATTCATATATTGTCGAGCCATTTTTGGCAATTTACACCTGTTTAAACAAATTTTAATCGAGTTCTTTCACATTTTGAACACGGACGTCTCCCATTTCCTATCAAGCGTTAAATATTTGACTTTGTTTTGATATTTCTCATTCACAATTACTTCTGTACATCGTCATCCCTTTCTTGAACACATTTCAATTACTTTTTCAGTGGAATAGCAAGTAGATAACTAGCAATTACAAATATTTTTCCTGTTACTGAAAAAAATTATACTATCTCTTTTTCCACCTCCCTCCTACATGTAGCAAACATAATTCTAACTAAAATAGGTACATACCTTGTCGTCAACAGTTAAAATTGTAGTGATTTAATCCACTACATGTTTCACCGTAAATACGGCATTTTCAAGTGGTACATATACAAAGAACGTATTATCCAAATAGGGTAGGTCAAAATTTAAAATTGTCACAGTCATAAACACAATCACAAACACATTTACTAATAAATACCGGTAGGCCTACCACACGCATGTTTTAATCACGCCACGGCACCGGTAGGAAGCAGACTGAATCTTCCCCCTCGGTTATTTCTAACAGTGAAACGATTGAAGCGAATCCCGTTGTGGTTTACAACTATTATCAGGCTTATAAATTATTGGAATTATAATCCAATTTTAAGCACCAATACTACTAGTACTAGTAAGTTACTTTAATTCTATACCAGTAAGCTTGTTTTTTTATCGAGGAATAATTTTAATTTTGTTGTTTTTAGGGGGTTAGCACCAGTTCCAGAAAAGCCATCGCCACCAAGTGTCAGTATACCGGACATCAATGCTGTTGGGACTGACAGAAAAGGTACTTTACCATATTAATATAATACACAAGAAAATGTTACACCATTTTGGGTGAAAGGTAGGGGTGTGCGAGTAGTGATTCTTTTAATTGAGTCGAGTCGAGTAGTGCCAATTATTTTTGAGTTTCGAGTATTTTTGAGCGAGTATTTGCCGTCAATTGGTAGTTTCAAATAGTGTAATGGGATTTGGATACCATTCCAGATTCGATAATTTAAACATGGTTTCTACCTAATACATGAGTAGCAATATAAAGTTTTGTCCAGTACAATCAAACTGGATTACATATTAACAAACAAAACGCGGTTTGTCATACGTTTCCAGCCGATAAAACACGGTCCGGTTGACCGGTTGTCATTTGGCCAATATCACCTGGTCCAGACATCGCTTATAATCAATATTAGATGACGAAATCGTTAGTTACGGTCGAAACTTCGCGGTCTGATCGTCCTTTGCGGCCGATTTTATGTGATGCGATCTCCTTTTGCAGCCGTTACTACACGTTTTGGCTGGTCGCAATCGTTAAAGATCGTCATTTGCGGCCGATTTTACGTGATACGATCGACTTTTGCAGCCGTTACTACACGTTTTGGCCAGTCGCAATCGTTAGCGATTCTTATTTTTATATAATATAATAATTTAATTTATTGTGGTTGTTAATTGGTTGTTTGTCAATTCTTACTTTAATATACACTTTTACTTAACTTAAATGTGCTCTGATGGGGTCGGGGAATGGTGGTTCAAAAGGAAGCTATCTGGTCTGTGGGCTGACCATGGAACGAGCCTAACTTTGGCTTTATACAAATGGTGCAATTACCTACAAAATTCACTAGGCTATTTAAATATAGCTCACAAATACCTTTCTTTGACTTACAAATAAATATAATTCTGCAATTGTTTACCTTCTTGTCGTGAGTAGAACTGTGTACTGTAGTTAGTCTTGGATGCCATACAGAAGGTAGGTGTACATTTATCATAAAATACCTTTTACGGATTTGAATAAAATGCAATATATAGGTGAACAATATAATATTTATTTATCTGAAGGACAAATGATTTGATTTTGGAAAGCTATTAAACAAAGGGATTCTCAATTATTTACAATTACAGGGGAAAGTTACTCTGGCCTAGGCTATCAAATGGTCACAACAATAAATACATGCTGAAGATTAAAATGTTCATAGTTCTTCAATAAATGAGGGCTCTTATCTCAGGGGGGAAGTGTCGTGCTGACTTAAATAACGTTGAATTATGAGTGAAAGAATTAGTGATGTGTCGGTACCGTTTTTTCAAAGTCAGTACCGGTACCGGTTCTTGGCAGGATCGGTTCTCGGTTCTCGGTACTGGTACCAAGTACTCGTTTTTTTAAATAAACCAATGCATTCATATCTTTAAGTAGAGTTCTCGGTGTAGATTGAGATTAGTTTAAAGGATCAAATAAACAATGTCAACCTTATATCTTCTTATAATACATACTTATATTACATCAATATTATAATACGACCAAACATGTGAAGACATTTTATCACTGGCACTTAAACAAAGTAGTTTCATTGTTTCAATATTCATCCATTATATTTAACTGTTCGTCACAGGGCATTAAACTAGATCACAAAAGTCAAAAATCTATCAGATCGGCCAGAAAACACTTTTTCAATCTGAAACTAACCTACAGTCAAACTAAACTAAACGGCTACAACGCTACAGACAGTACGAAATGCACTATTCGAAATGTTTCGATTGTTTCAACCGTTTGAAATGTTATCGAATGCACGAGTTCACATTCGAAATCATCTAATCATTTCGTATTTGGAAACTAATAAAACACAGTTACATTATTGTTATTTCTCCAAAATAAACCAAGCAAATGAGTTTAAAGAAATAAACTTATTTTATTTATATGTGTAACACTACGTTACTTATATTATTACAACTAAAATATACACAATCACGATCAAAGAACGATACAATATTTCACACAGAGAAAATATTTTTTTTATCTGGTTTGCTGAAAGCCGGCTTCGGTTTTATATGCCAAATATGGTACGCGTGTGATAAATATCGTGTTCCCAGCAACACTGCAGATTGGATTGGTGATCACGTAACCTTACAGATGTTTTAGCAAATTTCCCCTATAGGGAAGAAGCTATTACCGTAGGTCTCATGGTAAGACTTAAGCCCGAGACCATGATAACTTTTCATTTTGAGGTCCCCAGATGCCAAAAACACCATTCGTTCAAATTGTTATATATGTATATATATATATTTATATATATATATATATTTATATATATATATATTTATATATATATATATATTTATATATATATATATTTATATATATATATGTGTCCGTAAGCACGATAACTCTCGTAAAAAAGGTCCGATCTTAATGAAATTTGGTACAAATGTGTAAAGTACCATTTATTTGAACTAGTTCGAAAACCAGATGAATCGCACCATCCGAAGGGGGGTTTTTGGGGGGTTTTGTACCCCAAAAATGTGTTTTTTGGGGTTTTCACATGTAATTTTAATTTAAATCAAATTTTAATTTATACCATTAAATTCAGCTTAAAAAAACAAACAATTTGGTATTTTGATCATTGCTCTACGTCAATTGGTTACCGAGATATTGAAAGTGCTAAACACAGTACGTTGTCTAATGTTTTTCTAATGGAGAAAAAGAAAAATTGTATATCTCGCTTATTTATGAACGTAAACTGGCAAAATTTGGTATATGGCTTTATTTGGTTGTGGTCTATTGATATTTGCACAAAAATCCATTTTTTGCCTGATAGTTCCCGTAGCAGCAAACCTGCATACTCAGCCCCATGTTATTCTTATGGAGAATAATTAACGTGTTATCTCCTTTAATTATGAACATAAATTAATAGAACTTGGTATGTGGCTTTACCTAGTTGAGTTATAATGATATTTGTATAAAAGCCCATTTTTAGTGTTCCTTATTTCAGCAAACCTGCATACTCAGCCGCCATGTTATTCTTATGGAGAATAATTAAAATGTCATAAATCGTTTATTTATGAATGTATATTGATGAAACTTGGTATGTGGCTTTATGTGGTATTAAGATAAATTAATATGCACTGGAAATTCGCTGAGTATGCAGGTTTGCTGCTACGGGGGTATTTACTATGTCTACCGGATAGCTAGAAAACCTTAAATATATCGACTGAGCAGACATTGTAAAGAATCTGTGGGCCTTGATTTGATACAACATTCTCCTAAACGTTTGATTTACCCTCGGGAATTCATTGAGGATTAAAGTTTAGCTGAAGATTGATTTATTTGTCATTCGTTCCCTATTTATTACCATACCATAAGTAATTCAATCATCGTACTTTTATTTTTTATATAATAATTATTTGGCCTATACCTAATATCTTAACTAGTTTTGCGCATGATATAAGAATTCATTAAAACTCAATATATGCGTGTTAGTCCGGGTCATTTTTGTAATATTGTAATCAATGTGTTTATGTTTATATTTTAACTCACCTTAACTTACCTTCTTTCTCCATGTCTACAACGTCTGCATTTCGTTGCCACAACAGACGACACTAATAAACAACTCAGCGAATTCCGAACAGAGATAAACTAATATAATCTGAACAATGAACAAAACAATATACAATAAATAATAAATCATAGTTAAGGAAAGGAAGTTGGTAAATAATAATGTTAGACTGATTTAAATATGTTTTATTCATAATGTAAGTCGTCATCTTGATCTTGATCCATTGAAGTTGTCTCGGTCTTTGTTCTGCATTCTCGTCTTGACGATGACGTCAGCTGACGAAACTGTCAACTTAGATAAAACTTACAATTCAATTAATTAACGTACTGGTACTAATAACATATTATTTTACTAACTATTTACTATTTATTAAAATATTTGGTTACGGGTAAATGTATAGTTTTAATTACAAATTGTTATAGATTTTACCGTGTATTGTATTACGAAATTAACTTACGGGTATCGGAAGGAACCGACATTTTGACATCGGTTCTCGGTACCGGTTCTTTTCCAAAGAACCGGTGGTACCGAGAACCGACTTTAGGTACCGACACATCCCTAGAAAGAATATTTGAGGCCAAATTGGGTTGTTTACAAATTACAACAATTACAACAATTTTGATGTTGTCCAAAAGGAAAGTCCAATAGTTTCACTGAATTTACTGATAATTAAAAGGTACTCAAATTAAATTTAGAAAAGATAGTTCAATATTATATTAGATTATTCTTGATGTTACTTAAATTTCAGAACATTGGTGTTGTTCTTATCAAATGTCTGTATTCTTTCAATGTCCCTAATAGAATACAAGATGGAGATGGTTTACCAAACAGCTTATAAATGTTCTTCGCTCTATACCAATTTCTGGACACTAAGCAATTTAAAACTTAGGCCATACTGGGTTTGAATTTACCAGGAACAATGTCCTGCACAGATTTTTATGTCTTAACACTGGCATCTGGAACAGCAAGGGGCAGAGCCTAGCAGAGGTGAAGGTCTGGAAGCATAGTCCTATTGTTGGAGGCACAGGGTACACAAACACATGGTAAAACACTGGCCACTGTAATTTAGATTCCTTAAGGACTAATTTTGAAAAGTATATTATATTAAATTTTAATTCTATTGCAATTCTTTTACATAAATTATATCTAAAATATTATTATTAGCAAACATATTAAATTAAGTTATTAGGTGTGGATAGGCTGTGAATGATTATTGGTGATTAATTAATAAAACCCATATTATTTTTAAATTACACGGATAAATAAATGTTACAATACATAGAGGGGAATGATTTTCTGAGGAGTGGTGATAAGGATGATCATTATTGGGGCATGAACACAGGGCAATTAACACAAATTAACACATTTATGGGAGCAAATTAATTATATGACACATTGATCAAGGAAATTACATATAAAATAGCACATTATGGGGAAATTATTGGTGATTATGGGGAAATTAACACTAAATAATGAATGGATGGCATGTAATACTATACGATCGTCATTTTTGGCCGAGTTTACGCGATGCGATCGCCTTTTGCGGCCATTACTACATGTTTTGGATGGTCGCAATTGTTAGCGATCGTCCGGAAATACTCGCTCGAACTTTCAAGTATTTTTCAAAACTTCGAGTCGAGTTCGTGTATTAAAATACTCAGCCGAAAACTCAAAAGTTTCGAGTACTCGCACACCCCTAGTGACAGGGCACAATTTTATTTTAATGTGACTGAGTCATGCATTGTATGTAACTGTTGTTTGACTTAAATGTATTTTAACTATTTATTTGAATTTTCGTCTTTCACCTTTACTTTTCGTAAGTTGTAAGTTCCTTAGTTTCTATCTCTTATCAAGTATGCGCTATGAAATGCAGATGGTCAGGGGGCTAATAAAAGGAGTTGATTACAGGATGTATGTGTTGCGCAAGGAAGGATAATAAACGATTAAGTGCAAGAAAAGTTACACAAACATGAGTTAAGTTGTACTAGTTACAATCATATTTCTCAGGACTTGAAATTTTTAGCATGAATCCTAATCTTTCTAGGATTTTTTGTTTTCCTCAGTTTGATTGAGTAGAGTAGAGGTTAGAGTTCGCCTGATAATCTGAAGTTCGCTAGATCGATCCTGAGCAAAATCTGAAAATGTTGAAAAGTTTTGCTACTGGACGCAGCTGTCAATTGTCATTGGGCTAATGTAAGAACAGAATAGTTAAGAGACCATGGTTTGGACCGTTCCCTATCAAAAATGTTAAAAAATTCTGCTCAAGTAGAAAGACACTCAAAACTCTTAGCTTGATATTTCTGAAAATTGGGAAGTCCAGTTAACCTTTTGAGCGCCAAGGGCGATATAACGGCTTTTTAATCCGTCACCTAAAAACACTGTTAATTACAGTATAAGCAGTTGTACCATTTGCAAGCTCCGTCGTTAGTCTGCGTCTGACATTTGGTGTAACCTGGTAGACACAAACAGAACTAACTCGTAATTCTTTACGTCCATAGTGTAATAACGATAGAACTGTGAGCTGATCAGGTTGTCTGAGCGGTTTGACGCGTTACTCCCCGGTCAGGGGTAGTGCTTGGATCGAGGGTTTGAATCCTGTCTCGGTCGGTGGTTTTTATGTGCAACTCATGAAGGGTTCACCTGTCTGTGGCAGAGTTCAAGGGGAGGGTGG
Source organism: Allygus modestus (assembly GCA_963675035.1). Classification (NCBI taxonomy): domain Eukaryota; kingdom Metazoa; phylum Arthropoda; class Insecta; order Hemiptera; family Cicadellidae; genus Allygus; species Allygus modestus. The sequence continues at coordinate 145,403,131 of OY776116.1, forward strand.
ATGGCACAGTCTCAAGGTGACGGAATGGGTAAATTCTTCGTGAGTTGCATGTTTGATCATTGTTTTGCTACTTTTTACCCATCCTTACCACGTGTGTGTGCAGGAAGAAAATGTTTATATTTTAAATGTTCAGACGTTCAGTATCTAAAAATCAACAAAACAACACAGATTCAATCACTCTCTTCACAAGATTTACGCTCAATGGGTTATAATACACAAAACTCCTATCAAATTGAACCATTCTAAGCGAGCCGTTGATTGCAGTGACCCTGGAGGAGGAGAACCGTCGGCTGCGTGAGGCTCGGCTGTGCAAGATCTGCATGGATGTGGAGGTGTGCATCGTGTTCCTGCCCTGCGGCCACCTGGTGACGTGCGTGGACTGTGCACACAGCCTGGCCGACTGCCCGGTGTGCCGGCGCACTATCAAGGCCACCGTGCGCACCTTCCTGTCCTGACTGCCGGCGCACACCCGCACCACGGGGGGATAGGTCTCCTCCACAATCTAAGTTTGTAACGGTTAGTAAGCCGAGAGAGAGGGTTATGTTTTCTCCATCTTCAAAGATTGAAATACCGCATTATCAACTTAAATTTAGAAAAAGTGTACAAACGCTCAGAAGCTCCTGAGAGATTTTATACATAATTTATTTATAGTTTTCTTCGGATTATTTTGAAAAATGTATCCAACTCTGTGAGAGTTTTATATTTTAATTTTTAACAAATCATTGTAAATGAGTTTCATTCTACCAATCGTTTTTTGTGATTATAAATTTTCAACTTTTATTGAACTGGATTAATAAATTGTTTATATCCAACATTTAAGTTTGAATTCTGTTTACAAATTTACATATATATCAACTAATACTTTCTGTTCTGTTCAACTAATATATATCTTGAAATCGTTTTAACTAATTTTTTAATAATTTTTCTTCAGATTACTTTGAAAAATCATCAAATCTCTGTTACAAATCATTGTAAATGAGTTTATTTTTTACCTATAGTTTTTTTGTGATTATAAATTTTCAAATATTTTTATTGAACTGGATTAGTAATTGGTTTAAGTTTGAATTATGTTTACAAATTTATATGTATCAAAGTTCAACTGATTAATATATACCGTATCTTGAAATCATTTTAATATCTAGTCAGTATTTAGGTTATTTTAATTGTTTGTAAATGTTTCATTTTAATATTTCAACATTTTTAAAGTACCCTCTGTACTCTGTACTCAGTCCGGCCTCCAGTGGTCCAGTGGTTGTACAAGGTTGTCCACAGACCGGGAATTCTAGAAAAATGTGGGAATTATATGGAAATTTGGGGAAAACAAAGAATTTTGTCTAAAACTCTGGTATCAGATAGTAAAACCCGTTCCAGTCGTTGTTTTTAACTGATAACACATGATCCAGTCCAATTTTTTGCCTTAAAAAACACAATCCAACTGACTTTTTTGGCCAAATATTCTTTCCAAATGCCATTTTAGTACAATTAGACATGGTTAAATTGCCATTTTTGGCAGACAATATGCAGCTCCGTCGTCAGTTATGACCAAACATTTTTAAACATTTTTGGTTGTTAATTTTGGCATGTAGAATAACCATGTTCAGCCGATATAATGCCATTAAATATAAAATATTGTTTTAAAACTGGAATGAGCAGTGGAAAAGAATACTTACCGGTCAGAAAATCCACAAATATATGGGAACTAAAAAAATTATATTTGTGGACCATCCTATTTAGTGATTCATGCCATAGTACTGTACTAGTATAGCCATATGAAATGTTTTTCAAAATTATTTTAGAAAGAAGTGAAAACTATTTTATGTTAATACAGCATTATGATATCGCAATTCAGTTTTATTTTTTGCATTTCAAGAGTTTTTATTAATGTTCTTCCTGAAATCCGGCATTTTGACTAAGCCGACACTGTCTCGGCTGATATCTGCTGGAATAGTGAGGGTATTGTATTCTTTTCAAAACCTGTTTCTCAAAACAACTCAGCATTCATTAATTTCACAATTGAAGGGCTCCTGCCAACATCATTTTGAGAGACAAAAACCTTGCAAACAACATCCTGAATTAGTGTAGGGTATTTACTTATTTTTAATTTTATGTTATACAGACTACGGTTCCAATTTCTGGGCCTTGTAATGCAATAACGTTGTAAGCATCTGTGGACAGTTCGGTGGTCGATTGGGTAGATCAAACCAAAGTAAAAGACAATCCATAAGTATTTCAAAGTAGTCTAGAAGGCCTAGAAAGTTGAGCCGGGATGTAGGAATGCAAGAGAACCGAAACAACACCGATAAATAATAGTAATATCTTTTTCAATATTGTTGCCGTTATAAAATCATATTTTCAGTTGTAACTTCCCTGTTGTATGTTCAACGGAAATAATTTTACACTTGTTACCTGAATATATGCTTTTTACTAGATGTTTGATTAAAACAATAACTAACTTAGTGATACTGTAGACTCTCAGAAATCCGGATCACACTTATTTGGACCGATGATCTTGAATTATGTCTAACAATTTTTGTCACAAATAAAAACGAAAAAACGGGACTTAACAGTTTAACGCCTTCAGTTTTCACGTGGTTATACCGCATTACCCAAATGTTATGTAGTTTGCATCGTCAGGCAGACTTAACCCGACCTCGTGTGGTCCGAGTCCTCGCTTAGCCCGACCGTGCCGTTGTCCGTGTTAGTTATTGTTCACGTGTCCTGTGCGCTGCTCCGTTCAGGTCTTCTCCTGTCGATGACCCATAATTGACGATGTAAATCAGTAGACCAGTGACACTTAGTATATTCATGTATAATATGCATATTGTCATAAATGTTGACTATAAAGGCGGAATTGATTATTCATGCCCACCTCGAGGAAATCCGGATTTTGAAAAATCCGGATCGAACGTCCGCCATAATGGTCCGGATTTTTGAGTCTACTTACTCTATTATCATGATAAAGAAATATTATCCCCTCCTAAAAAAGTACTCATTTTGGTTGAAAGGACCCCTTCATTTGTGTGCCTAATCTCCCCCCCCACCTTCATTTGTGTGCCTAATCTCACCCCCCTCCGCCCCTCATTTGTTTGGATCAGAGGTGACCGAGTTTATTCAAGGGGAAATATTTTGTTTCATTACGTATTTTAGCATCCCAGTAATATTTTATTCAGAATTTATAAAAGAACTCGCTGTTAACAATTATTTATTTGTGTTATTTATAGTAACATTCTACTATTGAAATTGTTGTTTTTTATGTTAATTTTAACAAAAAGTACTGTTGTAGAAGTTTTATTTTAGTTTTTAATTATATAGGTACGTTACCTAAATATTTATATTGCTTTTACATTTTACTATATATGTTTAACCGACTTTAGATTCATTCTTTTTTCTTTGACACCTTTCTGCGCCTTTAATAGAATAGGTTTTAATACATTTAATTTGTCAGAAGTGGAAACTTTAAAATCAAGAATGATTTGCAGATTAGTTATTGTAGGTTATTTCTCCAAAAACATATTGTACTCACACTTTTTTATTTTTTTTCACATTTTGCCTTTTTCAAATATACATTATAACCCCACTGTATACCCTCTACCCTCCCTTTTGTATATTCAACAATATTTTCTCTTAAAAAATAAAATATTGACGTAATCTTATTTTCTAACAACTAAACCCTAAACAAAAAATATAAAGCTTGCATAAATCAAAAATACATTCTTGTGTCAATGACCCTTCGCAAAGACGTTAAAAAGTAAAAATACCTTTTACTATTAGTGTTAGTTTTAATGCAGTTGATTCTGAGGTTGTCAAATTTAATATTTAAATAAAAATGTTCAAGCCAGATAAGCCAGGCACTAAAAAATGGCTCTAGAAAGCGGGTGTTGGGGTGGAGAATAGCTTTTAACAATACTCTAGACACACTGTCATTAAGACTATCACAGATTTTTGGTTTGTTTTGTCTGAAACAGCCTTGTTGAAAACTGTCAACTCGTAAAGTACTTCTATAAGTTATAAAAACTGTTATTTTGGTTTATGTTTTGTTTTTTTTTTGTTTTTTTTTTTGAAATTGCTAAACATATTCTTTTGCAGTCACTTTCGTAAATATGATTAAAGTAAGAAGATTTATTTTGTTATTGGATGAATAGTTACAAACTTATATTTAATTACATTACTCAATGTTAGTTGGTTCAGCTATTTAAAAGACTTGTTCCCAAAACTTATGCTGGGTAAAAATATGGAATAAAAAGGGTAATCAAATATAGTGTTATTTTTTATATTTTATTCACCTTACTTTCTAAAATAATAAAGAATAATGTATTTTTGGCAGTAAGCAGTCTGTCAATTGTAATGCACATAATGTAGGATTTTTTTTTCAAGACTACAAAAACTTAATAACTGTATAAGAATTTGGGGTGTGCGAGTAGTGATTTTTTGGATCGAGACGAGTTGTGCCGTTATTCTCGAGTTTCAGGTATTTTCAAGCGAGTATTTTCCATCAGCATAATATTGTTGGTAGTAGTTTCAAATAGTGTGATAATATTTCGATACCACTCCAGATTTTATAGTCTAAACATGGTCTCTAACTAATATATGAGTAGCAGCAATATGCATTTTTGGCTAGTACAATCAAATTGCATTATGTATTGGCAAACAAAACATTGTTTGACCATCGTTTGTGGCCAATAGAACACGGTCCGGTTGCCATTTTGCCTCTGTTACTTGATCAAGACATAACTTATAAACAATAATTCATGACAAAATCATTATTTACAGCCGATATTATGTTTACTGTCATCATTTTTGGTGATTATTTTGTTTTCCGATGTTGATTACAGCCGATATTAAGTGGCTCTTTCGCAGGTTTTGGCCGATATTATGTTAACTTTAGCCATTATCAGTCATTATTTTATGGTCGAGTTATCACTTTGGCCAATAGTATGTTCTTCATTGTTATTTGCAGCCGATATTATGTGGTATTATGTTATTCCTGGATGATATCATGTGCCGCATCTTCATTTATGACTGAATCTACCCTGTCCAGTTTTCATTTTCAGCCGATTTACATGGTGCGGATTGTCTTTAACGGCTGTTACTACATGATTTCGCGGGTCGCAATCCTTAGCAATCACCCGGAGATTGGCAGGAAATACTCGCCCGAACTTTTGAGTATTACTCAAAACTTGGAGTCGAGTTGAGTATTGAAATACTCAGATTTTCGAGTACTCGCACACCCCTAATAAGGATCCACCCACTCTATCAATTGCCTATTTTGTTATAAACCCAAAATTTAACATTTTTATGTAACATTAAACCTAGATTTTATTTGCATACATATACATAAAAATCCTGTTCTCTTAGTTACATTTTGACTTATTTGCTTGCAAAGTTCAATTTACCATCTAGTACATGAATACCGTATGATTGTAAATATAATTTAAAGTCTAAGACTTTTTTAATAAATCATCAAACACTTGAATTTAATTTTAAAATGTTATCAAGCACTTTTTGTTAGTTAATGGATGAAGTGTATAGTAAGTGTAAACATAAACCCTATTGTTTATTAATACAAACTTGTACTTAAATCCTGGAATATGCTACTTTTAAAGACTGTATTGATTTATAAAGATAAACCTATTTTATAAGCTCTTACCGTCACCCTTATTAAACTTGTCTTGCGGGAAAGCATGTTTTGTAATTAATTATTTGTGATGTTAGTCTGTAGTTTATAGATCATGGTTATTTTTCAGCATTGAACCATTAAATGATTATTTTAAATATAGGTATGATTGTTCTTAATCCTATTAATTGATATACATTTATTAATAAATATAAATTATGTTTAATCCTTGTATATTCAGTTTCCCCCTGCCATTGATAGGAACTTCTGGTAAACATATTTTGTAAACATTAAATGGACGGATGTGGCTTGAACTAACAACGTATGCAATTACACAAACAAAACAATGTATCCCATTTCTAAAGGTTATTCCTCTTAACAGAACTAGTAGCCTGTCGCAGCTTCACTCGCGATTACAACGTAATATTATACTGACATTCCCGTATAAATATTGTGTTACCATTCCAAAGCCAACATACCCTGCTGATTGACTGTGTTTACTCTATCCAGCTGATTGTTTAAAACTTAAAGTTATTTCCCAATGTTAATCTTTTGGGGGAAAAACTCAACTTTAAGGGGCCCCAGGGCCTCACTCACAAATTATTTCTCTATAAAAAAAGTTTCCTGCACAACTTCACGTTAGGCTCTTTCCAATGACACCAAAAACATGAAAATCGGTTCAGTAGTTTAGGAGGAGTGATTGTCACAAAAAACCTGCTAGCCTATTAAATAAGTATAGATAATACTGAATTTTTCCCACCATCAACAACTATCTTTTAAATATACGACTGTGTGGTTCAACTTTTAGTTTTCTCAGATGCTTGTGAGAATCCACACTACAACAAGCAAGAACAAAATCTTTAACTTGTCTTTGTAAGTAGGACTGACTAATCGTGATCTTCATGAGGGAAGGCCAATTTTTCTCTATAAAAACTACTAGTTCAATATGGAATAGTAAATGATATTGTTAACATTTTGTATCCAGAAGTGATCGATCAGCTGTTTATTATCACCTCAGAAAATGGAAAAGTAAGGTACGAGTGAAAAAGGTATTCACTCGCTAAACAGAAAACAGCTAATTCACGATGTTTTTTAGATCATAAGAGAAGCACTTTTAGTGCGGTTGAAAGAAAAATTTATTCAGAAGCTGTTCTTTCATCAGTTAGTTCAACCTTAACTGGCTAAAAATAATTATAAAGTGTTATTGGCTTACGAATGTATCTTAATCAACGATCTCTCTATCTCCAAATTCAACATTCTGTGTCATCTCGTGTTCACATGTTCGTAGCTTGTTAATGTTTACAAATGGATCTGACGCAACCCTCGACACAGCTTAATCATGCTGCTGTAGAGTCTCTTAATTGAGGACAAGCCCCCATATCTGATCTCCCTATCTGAAAGATTAGATGGCCTTAGAATAACATTGTTGCAAGTAAATGATGCTTTGATCAAAGTTAATTGCATGTTTGTGTCTTTAAAAAATTCAAAAATATACTCTTAAATGATTATTGATGTAAATGATCAGATAGGCCAGCAATCGTATATAATAAACCTTCAGATTAATTCATAGATAATCATTTTTATAAAAACCTAAATGACAATACTCTTGTTTCATAAGAGGCCCACTAATATTCTTTTATTAGGTAAATGACAATACTAGATAGCACCCTTTCTTGACTTAATTTTAGCTTCCATATCTTCTGTGTTTTAGAACGATTGATTATATTAGGAAAACGACATAGGTTCTTTGAGAGATTAAAATACCCCCGTCGCAGCAAACCTGCATACTCAGTGAATTTCCAGTGCATAATATATGTCTTGATACCACATAAAACTGTATACCAAGTTTCATAAAAATATATTCACATACAAACGATATATACAATTTTAATTATTCTCCATAAAAATAAAATTGGTGATGAGTATGTAGGTTTGCTGAAACAAGGAATACAAACAATTGGTTTTTATGGAAATATAAATATAATTTAACTAGACGAAGCTGCGTACCAAGTTTCATCAATCTTCAGTCATAAATAAGCGCTATATAACATTTTAATTACTCCCCATAAGAATAACATGGGGGCTAAGTAAGCAGGTTCGCTGCAACAAGGAACAAAAAAATGGGTTTTTATGCAAATATCAATATAACTCAACAACATGAAGCCACATACCAAGTTTTATTAATTTGTGTTCATAATTAAGGGAGTCATTACCTTTTACTTATTCTCTATAAGAATAACATGGGGGCTGAGTACGCAGGTTTGCTGCTACGGGAATAATCAACGAAAAATCAACTTTTTGTGCAAATATTAATATAGCAGTACTACGTGAAGCCACATACTAAGTTTCATCAATATACATTCATAAATAATCGAGATATCAAATTTTATTTATCCTCCCATAAGGATAACATTGGACAACGTACCATGTTTATAGCACTTTAAATATCTCTGCAACGGTTGGGAGTAGAATCACAATTTAAACACCAAAATTATTGTTTTGTGGAGCTGAACTGATTGGTAAAAGCAAATGTGAAGTTTACATTAAAATGAACTGAGGAAAAGCCAAAGACCTTTTTCCCATATGATTAAAATGGAAGATTTTATCAGTAGGTTTTTTGGATTTTCTCCGCAACCACTTAACCTAGGTTAATAATTCAAAATACTATATTATTTGTTTTTTAAGCTCTATAACATGGTCAAAACCAAAATTATTTTTTTTTTAATTTTAGGGTGAAAAATGCAAAAAAACTGTTATTGGAAAATTTAAAACCCCTATAAACCCCCCTTCCCATGGCCCGATTTGTCTGGTTTTCAAACTTTTAGTCATGAATATCATTTTACACATTTGAGCCAAATTTCATCGAAATCGGACGTTTTTTACTCAAGTTATCGCATTCACGGACACATATATTTATATATATATATATATAATATATTATATTATATATATATATATATAATATAATATATTATATATATATATATTATATATATATATATATAAATTTGAACGAATAGTGTTTTTGGCATCTGGGGATCTCAAAACAAAAAGTTATCATGGTCTCGGGCTTAAGTCTTAACATGAGACCTGCGGCAATAGCTTCTTCCCTATTGGATAAATTCGCTAAAAATGATACACAATTTGGGCACTTTGAAACGTGTAATGGAGGGAACATCTATTATCACTGATATAAAGTACTCTGTAAGATAAGATCAAAGGACTTGATATTTATCACAACCAACTCACTAGCAAAGTGTTACGACAGATAGTTAGGAAAAGGACAACAAGCAAAGGTTCATTCGTACAACCACAATTAACTGATTATGGAGTTTTTTACGGCAGTTTCATAGAGGAGGGGTTATAAAGAAGGTTAACAGTCTGATAACACAGATGCAGTCGCCCTACTCGTGATCATCCCAAAAATGTGCACAGTCACTTCATACCAGTTTTGCGCACGGCCATAAATCTGTCAAAACCATCAGCCCATCAGCAGTTTGCGCATAGCAGTCATACGGACTGGATTTTAGATTGTATTTTTTTATGTAAATAAAAAAAAATACCCTCTTTGCAGCAAACCTGCAGACTTATCAAATTTCCAATGCATATATATATATATATATATATATATATATATATATATATATATATATATATATATATTATATACAGCCACTTACCAAGTTTCATAGATACATATTAAAAAATAAGCCGTATATTAAATTTTAATTATTCTCCATAAGAATAACATGGGGGCTGAGTACGCAGGTTTGCTGCAACAAGGAACACAAATTATGGCTATTTATACAAATATCAATCTAACTCAACTAGGTGAAGCTACATACCAAGTTATATTAATTTATGTTCATAATTAAATGAGGGATAACATTTTTCTTATTCTCCATAAGAATAACATAAGAAAACGTACTGTGTTTAGCACTTTCAATATCTCGATAACCAATTGACGTAGAGAAATGATCAAAACACCAAATTGTTTGTTTCTTAAGCCAAATCCAGTGGTGTAAACTAACTAAAATTAGATTTCTTAAAATATTATACATAGAAAACTCAAAAAACCCATTTTTAGGGTACAAAACCCCCCTAAAATACCCCTTCGGATAAAGCGATCTGTCTGATTTTCAAACTTAAAGTCATAAATGTTGCTTTACAAGTTTGTACCAAATTTAATCAAAATCTGACCATTTTTACGAAAGTTATGCCTACGGACACATATATATACAGTATTGAACGAATAGTGTTTTTGGCATCTGGGGACCTCAAAACGAAAAGTTATCATGGTCCCGGGCCTAGGTCTTACCATGCCGACTACGGTAATAGCTTCTTCCCTCTAGGGAAAATTCGCTAAAACGTATAGAATACAACTTTACTTGTGTTTTTCCTGGAAAATACGCATTAATAGGTTTGTCCATGGTATTAAATGTGTGTGTGTGCTTGTGTTGGAATTACTAAAAAATTGTTATGATACAATTGTTGTAATCAATTGTTCTGTAACTGTTATGTCACCAGTTCAAAATATGTGTTTGAACTACAAGCTCATCACAGTACTCACCATGAAAGATTTTACTTCTAGTCAATAATTCATTTATTGCAAGTAATGTATTTATATTTATTTTGTTATAGACTCAATTCATCTTTTTACTAATTTTTCAAACCCCTCACTTGTAATATGTTTATGTGAAACAATACTTGTAAGGAAAGCGGTATTTTCGTAAAATTGTAACCTTTTGCATCCTGGAAACCCACCCCCCCCTTATTGAATTAATTTTAAAAAACTCTAAAACAGCTTTGTGTTTGGTAAATAAGGAAATTGTAATTTGACTGAAAATAGTAAGGACAAAATATTTTATAGGGATATTTTTGTAACATTTTGCCATGACCTATTTATGACGGAAAAATCTGAAAATATATAAAACATGCAAATATTTTAAAATGAAGTACAAGTTTCGCCTCTCCAACTACAATTTTGTTTGTAATATATTTTTTTTTACCTTATTTCCTTGAGCTGTCAAAGATTTGTTTTCCCAATGTGCATTTCGCCACTGGGTTGCAGCATCGTCATGGGAGGTTTATTTGTATTTAATTACGCTAATCTAGCACTAATAACATTAGTTATTTACACTACAGCAGTCTCATTGTCTCTGCTGTTATCGTGGGGTGACGGATGCAAACAGTATTAGGAAAAACAATTCTTTAAGAACTCAGGGCAACTAATTAAGCTAAACGATGTATACTACTTTAAAATCAGATAATTCTTTACTCATTCATAATAACACAAAACATAGAACAGGATAAAATAAACTAGGTCTTGCAACACTGCATATATATTTAAACATATACTGTAAAACACTTAAAGTTCTTGAAACTGGAAGAAACACATTATTCCATTAAATTGTAATTATAGTTTGTAGCCACAAGGTGATTTAACGTTTTGTTTGTTGGTCGTTGGTGAAACTGCAGGTTGGGATTAGTTCACTTGCGTTACGCCACTTCCTCCTTACCTAACTTCCGGTGGAAGATGCAGCTAATTACCTGTCCGCTGTGACACACACTGTACATTGTTTTACTGCCGAATCCCCAGTTTCCCTTTACTAACTACATGGGTTATAAAAGTTGTTTTTGAGGCTGACCCGCAACTATTAAGTGAATAACAAACACGAATGTTTCAAGGTATGGATATTATTCATATTAGTAATACTGCCATTAGATGATGAAGATATTATAAATCATCAAACAAACATTTTAAAGGTGATTTTCTCATAAGATGTATCATGCCTGATTGTTTAACCCTAAGACTGCCATTGACCGATTACTCGGACATTGCATGTGTGTGCCTACTGTCCGTTGGCCGATACTCGGACAATTGGATCATTTTTTGTTTAACTGCTTATAATGCATTGATTATGACCTATAAACGTAATAATATTGATACCATTTTAAAGAGGAGATTCTAAACTTTTACTTTCATATAAAACGAACCTTGTAGCAGTAACGGATCAATACAATTGCTGTTATAATTTGAACTAAATTTAGCGTGCGAAACTTTTTTATTCGCGAGCGGCGAGATCTCTAAAAACTTGTGTTCATATCTTTCTATATACATATATATAAATATTCTTTTTCAGAAATATATTTACTATAAATATATGTACCATTTATCATCCTATTATAATAAATTACAAAAATTATTTATAGCTTCGAAGAACTAATTTTCGTCTTCGGCAAAACTTAAATTTTGTTTTTAAACTCATATAAAGTCATAAAAACTGTTATTACTTCGTATAAAAGTGCATTATTTCGAATAATTTTATTGTTACCTTTAGTAATATAACAGTTTTAATATATTACTTTTATACTTTTGATTTTTTTTTGTTTTATATGTACAGCACAAGTTTTTTGATTTTTTCCTATTTTCGTATTTCTTTCCGTAATTCGGGTAAATTTGTTTATGGAGATAAATCAAATACATTTCCACGTAGGGAAATAAATTGCCTACATTTTATATATCTTTGATTGTCTGTAAGCAAATTAATGTAAAAATGCTAGGACTCTACTTTTGAAAATTATTTAAAAAATTTTATAAAATTTTGGTTTTTCACATTTCACAAAAAAATTACCATCAGGGATACGTTTTCTTTTATTTATTCAAAATCAACTTCTTTTTCGGAACATAACGAGTATACATATGACTAAGTTATCAACAGTAGTTTAGGCACTGTGAATTTTTAAAAAAACCTCTGCAAAATGGCAAAAATTGCTAGGGCACTGAGCAATTTAACATAAATCAGGCAAGGGCAGTCCTAGGGTTAAATTTCCCAATCTTGATTTTTAAATAAGATCTTAAAAACCTAATTTTAAAAAATGTATCGCAAAAAGTAGTAATTTGGGATGCCGGTTAAAACCAATTATATTTTTATATTATTTCTCAAGGATGTTTTTGTCAGTACCCTATGTCTCCCTTAATATTTTATAAAAACCAATAACTGAACCATTATTTTTAGGATTACCTTCACTTCTAAATGTGAAAAATAAACAATCAATCCAAAACCATAAAAATAATAATTTAATGGGTGGTTCTCACTGTATTGATGTACTGGTGGCACCATGTTACAGAAAAAAGTTCAACTAACTCAAATCAGGCGTTTGAATGAGTATGGGCTATTCTAGTCTTGTATAATTTGTAGTACCGGGGGGACCGAGCTATGCTCGGTGATATTTGATTAGTTGCCATGGGTAAAATACATAGATAAATGGTGTATTGTTATATAATTTTCAAGGAATATTCTTCTGTCATTCTCTATATTAGTTACCGAAGCTAATTAATTATCTCTCTATTTTATGTCAGTTTACGGAACAATCCTGGAATAGTTAATTATAAAAAGCGTATCACAATATTAATCTTATCAGTTCTAATTACTGTTTTCTAGAAATCTTCTTCACTACTTAATTTAAATACTTATTCGCTAGAAATCACTTAAACAAAAAACTTCCTGAAGTGAGATTGAGTTATAACAACAACTGGAGGGAGATTAGCATCTATCATTGAACTAAATACAGCTTTAGCAACAAACTAGCTTTGCCTTATGACAGCTTATTCGCTCAGTTTTATTGACAATCTAGCTGTTACCCGCAGGCTTTGCCCCGCGAATTATTTATAAAAACTATGATAGTTTTGTGTGCTGCATTCTGTGGTTAGCCTGTGAAACTACTATGAATCAAGATCAGCTGTTTGTATTTTCATCAGCTCAAACAAAAATGAGTGTCCATTAGGAACCATGGGAACTTTGAACCCCCGTGAATTCAAAGTTCCTATAGGTTCCAAAGTTCCTATATCCTATAGGGCCCCGTGGGGCCCTATAGGATTTTCACAACTTTGATATGCATATATGTTACTCAGGACTATCAAGTACCTCTCTGCAAAATTTCAGCTCAATCGGTCCAGTAGTTTTCACATGATAGAACTTCAGAGTTACTCACAAACATCCGTACTTTCACATATTAGTCTGATCATATAACACAACTGATTGCTAATTGCAATACTGTGTTTAAAACAACTGTCTTTTAGCTTGACAATTTTATTTATTGTATGGCCCTAAGAGAGGTTGAATAAAAAAACTAATATTTTTCCTCCAGTTTTCTCAACGAGACTTTTCATTCAAGTAGTGCATTTCAAAAAGATCCTTTCCAGGGCTGTACTCAAGGGGGGCAGGGGGGGACAACTGCCCCGAGCCCGTGCCCGTGGGGGGGCCGGGCCAGTGTCTTATTTAGGACACGATACCAAACTTCAAAAATAACTCCAAACATAGCCTACATATATGCACGCCTGCACTACACAAGCAAATGAGAAAACCTAATGTCTAAAAAAAAAAGAAAGGTCACACACTTTTGGATCCGAACGGTAACAAGGGCCCACACCGCCCAGGGGTTCGTGAAAGCTGAGTACAGTCCTGATCCTTTTATTCGTGGCCAGGTTTATGGTTTTCTCAACATTTCCTGGATCTTTTTGGATTTATATAAATTACATTTTAAATAAGCCCCTAAAACAAACACTGACATTCAGTTCAGCTCTTATTTCATTGTTTCACTTCTTCTTGAGAAATTCTCTCCCTTCATGTCAACTGGTCATTCTTGGTTAAGAGTCTTCATCGGAATATTCCATTTCCAAACACCATTTTGGGGTTTTGTTCCATAAGGCCAATGTTAACTTAACACGTCCGTTACTCCTCGCCCGATCATTAAAAACATTCATTTAGGTGTCAAAATAAAGGTGTAGTGGTTCTTAAGGAAATTACGTTTTCAATTATCTTGCTACACAGTGTCTCATTAATTTATATACAAAATTCTATATTGTATTTTATTAGAGGATGACGCTTTGCTATTATTTTGAAAATACTACACCATGATTTAACCTGGACTCAATCCATGGAACAAAATCAATCAATGAGCCTAAGGCAGAAATTAAATAAGTTAATTTTATTTAATAACACTTAAGATATCTAAGAACAACTTTATAATCTTATATTATAAAAATATCATTTAAAATTGGGTTTCAAATTCATTTTGAATGTTAACCTGTTCCCTGTGTCATTTTGCATGCTACCGTATATGTTGGTTCCACTTGTGATTCAGTTTATTTAATACAAAACAGTGGCAATGAAACAAAAATCTATTTCCAAAATAAAAACAAGAGTAGCTACCATAGACCACTTAATGCCTGTAAAATAATAAGTCATAGTTCAGCTTGTTAATACAATCAAATTCGTATTGTATAACAAAGTGTCGCGTCAGTTAGCTGGAATGAGTGCGGCACGAATTGGTTAGAGCGCGGGAAACGCTGTTACCATCTTTGCAGAACAAATAAATCAACTTGTGAACAAATGTTTGGGATGAAAATTGTGGATCAACTAATTATCTACAACGTTTCCGCTGGAATTTTCTTTTTAACCCCAAAACAAAAAAAGTGTACGCTTAGTGACTTTTTCGTGTCACACTTTTAAAACACTAAGTAGTTTTCATTACTACAAATAAAATAAATTACCAAACTAAAAGAAGTTTATACTGTTAGATTCCGTAGTTCATGCAGATAAACAATAAATTAACTTTGTTGTAATTACATTAATCTGGCGAGGCGCAAAAGCGTGTAAATGATAGGGCACACAATGCTGAAACCCACTGAGCGGCCGTGAGTGCCATTGAAGGGGTGGGGGTAAAGACCGATTTCTTGACAGCCCGAGTGTTCCAGGTATAATAGCATTCTATGGATGTAACCAATCTCTGATATGGCGTCCAGCAACTTCCGGTACTCCAACCGGAAAATATGGATGGATTTATTCTTATACTTGGCACGTTCTACGTGTTTGCGCCAGCGCGTGCCATGCGCAGCCGCAGCCATACAAAGGAGCGGAGAGTATGGATGGATTTATTCTTATACTTGGCGCGTTCTGCGTGTTTGCGCCAGCGCGTGCCATGCGCAGCCGCAGCCATACAAAGGAGCGGAGAGTATGGATGGATTTATTCTTATACTTGGCACGTTCTACGTGTTTGCGCCAGCGCGTGCCATGCGCAGCCGCAGCCATACAAAGGAGCGGAGAGTATGGATGGATTTATTCTTATACTTGGCGCGTTCTGCGTGTTTGCGCCAGCGCGTGCCATGCGCAGCCGCAGCCATACAAAGGAGCGGAGAGTATGGATGGATTTATTCTTATACTTGGCACGTTCTGCGTGTTTGCGCCAGCGCGTGCCATGCGCAGCCGCAGCCATACAAAGGAGCGGAGAGTATGGATGGATTTATTCTTATACTTGGCACGTTCTGCGTGTTTGCGCCAGCGCGTGCCATGCGCAGCCGCAGCCATACAAAGGAGCGGAGAGTATGGATGGATTTATTCTTATACTTGGCACGTTCTGCGTGTTTGCGCCAGCGCGTGCCATGCGCAGCCGCAGCCATACAAAGGAGCGGAGAGTATGGATGGATTTATTCTTATACTTGGCGCGTTCTGCGTGTTTGCGCCAGCGCGTGCCATGCGCAGCCGCGGCCATACAAAGGAGCGGAGAGTAGATAGCGCAGCAGGTGGGATAAACATCTGCCAACAGACTAACAGATGCAGAGCGCACGGGCTACGGCTACAGCACAGCTGCGTCTTCATTGTCTACATTGCAGAGGCCGGGACCGCTAGCCCAACACTACGGGCTACAGATCTCCCCCCGTCACCCGTCACTACACGGTGTTTTTTCACGAGAAATTACAAATCCCTCTCATGATTTCGACACTATGGAAAGAAAAAGAAAAATGTCTTTGTTTTATTCTTACTTATTAACATTCGCCTTAAAACACGTGCTAAACCTTGTTAAATAAAACTGAGTGTCTGGGGGACCGAGCTTTGCTCGAAGTAGGTGGTCAGTTTGTTTAGATTACTTGTAGTAAATTTGTAAGAATGTTGAATATTCACGATTTGAACCATTTGTGTTTTCGAAATTCTGCTCACTGAAATCGCTATAATTTTGCTCTTGAAATTGAACCATAAATCATTGAGTTCGGATAATCCGTTGAGGTGGGACTTCGAAATACCTATTGGTCTTATGGGAGAAGCAGGTAGACGCAGAGGACTATTTGTGCGCCAATATGGCAAGTGAAATGTTTGCCGAAACACTGTTTTCATTATGTAAACTTTATCTAAAATGGTTTGAATTGAACTCTAAGGTTTCCTCGAATCACGAGGTTTCCTCGGAGGCTGGACATTACGTCACCGTCCGACTCGGCGCTCGGCACCAACGTTCGTCACGAGGCTTATGCTTGTTTGTCACTGTTGAACGTTGATACCAGCGATCCCTGGAACGATGACTGGCTCTCTGGGCAGAGTCCAGTGGAAACCCCTTGAGTCACCGCCTCTGTGTATTGTATGTAGCTGCCTTGTGGCGGGTATGAAGGTCGTTTACTATCATTACCGGCCGGCCTTGGCTCCATCACGTCGCGAAACCCGAAACCGGCCTAGAGGCGATGCCTTGCCGAACTGGCGACTCGAGAGGGGGCTCCAGTCACGAAACATTTGGCGTTTCTACCAGCTTCCTCATAAGGGCAATGTTAACTTGAAAATCCCGTCCCTCCTCAACGGATTATCCGAAATAGTTAGTTCAAGGGTTATTTAAAAATAGCAAAATTTACTAAGTGATTTCAGTGAGCAAAACTTTGATATCACAAACCCTTAACAAATATTTAATATTTTGGAATTGTATTGAACGATTATTACTTGAGATGTAAATTATGCTTACTGAAATGGCTATCTATTCTTTACTCTTTAATACGAGCCGTCAATCAACAATTTCGGATAATCTGTTGAGGAGCGACGGGATTTGACTGTCAACATTGGTCTTATGGTGAAGCAGGCGACTGGAGCTGCCTTGAATCGTTGACAACTTCTCATAAATTAAAACACTATCGCACTGTTCACTGTATCTGTTATCCGGTCGTTTTTACTCGGTATTTTACTGATTCTTCCACTATATCCCTGACTGATTTTATTTTTATGACAAACATGAAGTTACGGTCATGGTAGACTTTGTACTTTCTGTAAACTGTAAACGCAAACAACCGAAACATTGTTAGCATTTTACAAACTGAACTTCTCCATACAAATCTACCTTTGTAATCCGATAATGTCCACATGTTGGTTTTACAATTCACTAAAATATTAATTCAAAACAAACGATAATCTTATGTTAACAAATAACGCGTTTTTGAAAAGAGCGCAATCGCGTTGCCGTATGAGTAGACCTACTACATTTCTGCATTTCGATTGCGGGTAATACCCGACGTAACTCTTGAAAAATTATATTTTTAACGCTCGTTACCCAGTAAAAATGTTACTATATAAAGCATTTAATCGAGTTTAAGCGATTTACCAAGTTCTTGTTTCTTATTTCTCAACACTGTAGGAAAATTACAAGAACCAATCTTATCGTTCTTTTTGTGCAAGTAAGTTTATCTTTGGAACGTCGACCCCTGCACGAATGTTTTTCGTTAAAATAAAACTTACACTTTATAACTTTACATAATTTGTATTTGTAATATTAAAGTAGTAAACACATTTTTAAAGGGAGAACACATGTCCATTCCTTTGTTTGGTGTGATACTATTTTTTGAAATAAGCTAAATTATTGTCAGTATAATGTTCATTTTGTTATAATGTATGTTGTGCAAAAAACTAAACCGTGTTAACTCATCGATTAACTAAACAACAGTGTTATAGTTGCTTCCGACTTTTGCTAACAACAGATTTGCACATAGCTTACGCATTTTTGCTGGCGAATACTTCACACAAAATCCTCCACGCGCAGACCAAATATTTGTTTGTTTGGTTTAAATTATCTATTGCATGTTTACAATCCGGCTGCTCGAATTCGAGGAAAATTAGTTTAACCTATGATGCCATTCCAGAAGTTAGCTTAAAACCGCTGCTCTTGCCTCTGTACTGTGTTTTGTTACCTTCAATAGCTGTCAAATGCTCAATTTCAATGTACTGTTCTTCCATAACTAACATTGCAACTTTGAAGGCCTGTGGGGTGTAGCCCTCAATGATTTTCTGTATTCCTAAACATTGAGACCTTTCCTAAATTACTTCATTAAATACAAATCTGTCCAATCGTTCCAGAGATCTCAGCGTGATACAAAATCTGTATATGCGTAATATTAGGATTTATTTTATTTTGAATTCTAAATTATTGTATAGACATTATTTAAAAAATACTAAACATTTTAGTAAGACGTGTTCTATTTTATAGCTAATAAACAACGCACCAAGCTATTTCTAGAGAAGGGCGTTCTTCGTTTCCACAACGGGGCTTTTACTGTCTCAGGAATTTATATTGTACCGTCAAAACGGTTTTGGACCCCAAGCTCCCATTCATTCGACCTTCTGGGAAGGTGCGTGTGACGCCGCCCCTTGGAATCCTTTTAATCTGGGCGCGGAGCCGCTCCCCGCCCTGCCTTCTCCCCTCGCATCTTTGGCGGTTCGCGGTTCAACTTCCGACTGTTCCTGGCCCGGAGTTGAAGAAAAAACTTGCACTTGGATTTCTCAAGTACATCAACATTTTTTTGCAGACTAGGCTTCAGCGCTTACAATGGGTGTGAATTCATCGGCAGCCATGCGCGTATAGCCTCGTCGCAGGATAACCTTCACTTCTTCAGGATAAGCATGCTCGGCCTTACACGGCCGAGGCCTTTGTAAATAATATATTAAAATGCCAACAGTTTAGATCGTTGTCGTCCTGGAGAGCTTAAATTTAATATTTATCTACCGCCAGTTTGAAAATCAGATCGAATAAATTCTGCGGCTAGCGAAGCAAGCAGCTCGAACCCGCATTGTATTTCCAAAACGTTGGGGAAACCGCGCATTTTAAAGTTATATAGAAAATAATTTAATAATCTCAGTTATTTTTAAGTAGCTTTAACATTTTTGATCTAACAAAAACTTCGGTATAAAGTATTCATTGTTATATGAACCGGATAAGTCTTGAATCCGTTTCACTTATAGGAGTGGGTGGAATTAATAGTTATTAATTATTCTTAACAATGGAATTTCTTTCTGAAAAAAACGCTAAAACAATGTATCTAACGCTGTGTATTATGTAAATACATAGGCGTGCTCTTACGCAGTTTTAGTGACGTCATCTTCGGGGAAAATCAGCTGGTGGAGGAGGTCGTCCAACAAACACCATCTGTTATTATCATCTTGTTGTCATCGTGTTTGTTGTTGTTTGTGTTTGTTTGCATCAGAATGGAAAGCTTTGGTAAAAATAAAGCATTGTTTAAAATCAAAACAAATTACGTTAACTTCGGAAATGCGCAAAACGTTTTTTGGCGACGTATACATTTGGAGCACACCTATGTCTGTATTTAAATCATGGCCACTTTGTTTATTGTAGCATTTTACCAATTTTAGCAATAAAGCCTTATTTTAAATTGCCTTCTAGACGCCGACTCAACCATAATTGTGAATTGTAAGGCAAATATATGAATGGAACAGATAAACATTAGCTGATTCACTTGTCAGGTATTAAACCAATGGCCAATTTTGGAATGATCCTTGCAAGGGAAGTACCGACAGTATTAGAAATATAGGAAGCGTTGTATAGAGCCGGAATAATTTTATAAGGTCAGAGGTTCGAGCTCAAAATAATTCTACTCGGCAATATACCAACACATTTCAGTCGAGATAAGAAGCTAATAAACAAATAATTCTTATAAACTGTCGTTGGAAATGTTTTGAACTGTAAGTGGATAATGATCATGAGACGAGCGCGGTGGGAGGCAGAGAGAGGACCACAGGACCACACCGCCCACGCTACAACACAACCTCGCTACAGCCTGAGCCTGGCTGTGCAGGGCAGAATGGTGTGGTCTTTTGGTCAAGATACAAATTGTAATAACGACAAATATCAACATATCTCACTAACACTGAATGGGTTGTAAAACTCTAAAATATTGAACTACAGTGACCCCTCCCGTGGTATTGTGGGGCCCAGATGTGTAGACCCCCGCATTCCTGTGCGGTTCCCCCTCCCCGCTAAACCACACTCTCTCTCTCGCACACTCTGCCCTCTCGCTCCCTCTCTCGTCTGTTCCCACGGTCGCTGAGTCAGTTTGAATGGTAATGCCGTGGTGGGAGTATAAAGACCTTGTACGTCACTCCCGGCGCCGCCGCGATGCGTTGCACTACAGTACTGAGTACTACAGTGGGATTCTGCTTAGTGTGGAGCTAGCCACTAAGTAATACCCCCGCCGCAGCAAACCTGCGTACTCAGCGAATTTCCAATGAGTATTTGTCTTAATACTGTATCACAATAAGCCACTGACCAGAATTCATGAGAAATATATTCACAAATAAGCGATGTATAAAATATTAATTATTCCTCATAAGATTAACACTGGGGATGACTACCCGGTACGCAGGTTTGCTGCAACAAGGAAGGCAATAATGGGTTTTTATGCTAATATCAATAGAAATCATCTGGGTGAAGTCACATTCCAAGTTTCATCCATATACATTTTTAAATAAGCAATATATAACATTTTAATTAATCTCCAAAAGAATAACATAGGGACCAAGAACCCAGGTTTGCTGCTACGGGAACCATAGACGAAACATTTTTTGTGCAAACAACAATAAAACACAACCAGATGAAGCTACATACCAAGTTTCGTCAGTGTATGTTCATAAATAAGCTAGATATAAAATATTAATTTTTCTCCATAAGAATAACATTAGACAACGTACTGTGTTTAGCACTTTCGATATTTCAGTAACCAATTGACGTAGAGCAATAATCAAAACTTCAAATTGTTGTTTTTGTGTAAGCTGAATTTAATGGTGAAAACTAAAATTGGACTTAAATAAAAAATTACAAGTGAAAACCCCAAAAAAACCATTTTTGGGGTACAAAACCCCCCGTCGGATGGTGCGATTTGTCTGGTTTTCAAACTCGTTCGAATAAATGGTACTTTTAGACATTTGTATCAAATTTCATCAAGATCGGACCTTTTTTACGAGAGTTATCGTGCTTACGGACACATAAATATATATATACATTTATAAAAATTTGAACGAATGGTGTTTATGGCATCTGGAGACCTCAAAACAAAAAGTTATCATGGTCTCGGGCTTAAGTCTTACCATGAGACCTACGGTAATAGCTTCTTCTCTATAGGGTAAATCTGCTCAAAGGAATTATGTTGTAGGCACCGAAGACCCTCCCTTCTCGAGGCCTTTGCTAATTTACAACTGAAACGGCTGTACTGCAAGATTCTGCAGCCTACAATGAAAATCAGTTTTGAATTTTCGCGACGGGATTTTTTAGTTAGAAATAGGTGGTACAATTGAATGACAAATGGACTTGTAACACCTTTTGGGTTGCAGGTTGCAGAACTATAGCGTGGTAGTAGCGTACACAACCAATTAATGAAGTATATATTACCTCTATTTCTCTCATTAACATACAAGCAAAATTATGTGCACGATACTAATTTCCTTTTTCTTATTTATTGAATTGTTAGCATTGTATAAATAATCACGGTAGATCAAATGTATTTAGTTAGAACTTCAATTCTGAATTGCTACTTTTATTAATTTGTTACATGTCAGAAGAGAGAAAATGTTTGCAGGTAAAAGATGAACAAATCTTCGAAATGGGGCTGTATTTGTGCCGCGTGTGCTGAGAAAATTTTCAAGTCGTATCGTGTTGGATTGAAACGGAAATTCGTATCTGTAAAATGACACACTCGGTTGCATTTGATTATTTTTTATTCCATTCGCTGATACTCCGCACTTCCGTAGGCACTCTGGCTACATTTCAACATACAACTTTCGTTCTCTGGGCTGACAACAGGAAAGGTCCTGCCTCCTGCCTGACTGTAAGCTCTCTCGGTAGAAAGTCTCCACGCTGCGCCGCCACCGCGGTACAGGGCCTCGCCCCCCGCGCTGCAATGCGGTCCGGCAAGTCCTGGCTTCCGACCGCCTTGCTGGCTTGCTCGAATAAGAGGAATACCGAGGCATCTTCGCTTAGTTCTTAGAAAAAAAAGCTGTTCTCAACGTGTACTATGGAAACTGGTTACTTTGATGTATACAGAACCTGAGCGGCTCGCAGACACTTTGTTCTGCCTATAAACTTAAACAGTGTCAGAAATAATAGATATAGTCTAAATCGAACAAGTTTGGCCAGATTGTAGTCGGTCCTTTGCGAATATCGGTATAAAACTATGAAGTGATTTACTGATTTATTTTCGTCTTTCTTTCATGTATGACCTTTATAATAGAACAAAATATAGAATATTTCCCTTTAAAAAAGCTGTAATAAGTTTATACAGGGTATATCTGAAATGCACTAACAAACTTTGGGGTAATGCTCATGAGGACATTACCAAACAAAAATGTCATATA
Organism: Allygus modestus; assembly: GCA_963675035.1. Classification (NCBI taxonomy): domain Eukaryota; kingdom Metazoa; phylum Arthropoda; class Insecta; order Hemiptera; family Cicadellidae; genus Allygus; species Allygus modestus. Next base: position 145,426,192 of record OY776116.1, read on the forward strand.
AGTATATGTAGCCTATCTAGCTCCGTTTTCCGTCTGTCAGTCTGTATGTGATTTTTACAAAAAATATCATAATTTACGAACCGCTTAAGATATGTTTTTTAAACTTACAACGAATATTGATGGGTGTACGGTCTATTGTCCTATGAAGTTTTACTTTGGTAACCTTAACCTTTTCAAGATGGCGGCCATTTTAATTATTCGTTAAACAATAACTCCGAAATCGGTAGGATTTAAAAAGATTTAAAACAATAAAGTTTTATTGTAAATGTTATTACAAATAAAATTACACCTAGATTTTAAAAATCGGATGAAAAACAAGCGAGCTATGATTGTTTAAGTGTATTAGGTCACGGCACTTCGCGCCTGAGGGACCTGATACACTTAAAGAATCATAGCTCGCTTACTTCTCATCCGATTTTTAAAATCTATGTGTCATTACATTTGTAATAACATTTACAGTAAATCGTTGCTGTTATAAATCCTTTTAAATCCTACCGATTTCGCAGTTATTGTTTAACGAATAATTAAAATGGCCGCCATCGTGGAAAGGTTAAAGTTAGCAAAGTAAAACCTCAAAGGGCAATAGACCGTATACCCGTCAATATTCGTTGTAAGTTTAAAAAACATATCAAAAGCGGTTCGTAAATTATGATTTTTTTGTAATAATCACATACAGACTGACAGACGGAAAACGGAGCTAGATAGGCTACATATACTTATATGCTATTTTTTGTTTGTTTTGACCTCAGCAACAATATACCAAAGTTTGTCGGTTTATTTCAGATACACCATGTATAAGTAATTCTATAGTCAAGTGAAACTTAGATAACGTGTAGCAAATAAAGCAATAAATTTATAAGTTAAGAGTTTTTAATCATATTATTAATGCTGGTTTACACCTGTGGAATTTTGTATTAACGTTGAAAGACAACGGTTCAAACCACTCAGTCACGTGGCCGCCCTGGGAATCGACTCGTGACCTGCTCTCGCACCGAAACAAGACGCTAGCAAGGCGCTCAGCCGCTCAGCGGTTATAAATTGATGATCATATATTTGTATTATCTGAACCAGTAGTGGTAATATAGCGGTTTAAAATAATAAATCCACATCTGGAAAAAATGGCCGAGAAAACCCATCGATTTCCCGCCAAATGAAAACCAAGTCCGAAGGATAGGTTTTTGCGCTAACGCCCGATCTTACTACAAAGCCTACATCGGCAAAAAAATTACCGAGAAAACCCATCGATTTTTCGCAAACTGAAAAACCAAGTCCGAAGAAAAATATTTTGGGCTGACACCTGTTCCTGTTCTCTGCTGTTTATATTATCAATCACTATTACTTAAATTACATGCTACACAGTCAAAAGGACCATAATCAACAATAATCAATCACAACATGTCCTTATTGTATCAAATGTATAGCAGTAGGATTTGGTGTTTATATCAGACTGGCTTAATAAACACCAAAGTTAGTTTTTTGGTGTTTACGTATACACTAGCCTAGAGCAAATCTGACAATATATTTTTTTTATTAATGTACACATACATTCGCATTTTGGAATGGGTCTTAATGCACATACACATAGATGTACATACTAAAGATATAAAAGGGTAGACAAACGGGGGTGGAAAGTCTCGATCTTCATCCTCCTCCAGAAAAATAGTGGATTTACACTACTTGCCTTTGGCGGAGGAGTTTGCGCATGAGTGACTCTTTTGCGCAGAAGTCACCAAATCCTACTACTATACAAAAACAGATCCTTCGGACTTGGGTTTCAGTTGGCGGGAAATTGATGGGTTTTCTAGGCCATTTTTTCCAGATGTGGGTTTTATCATTCAAACCGCTATATTACCACTAGTTGGACCATAATTCGCCGACAGAAACAGTTCTCCGGCACACTAAAACTAAAATAAATTGCTCTTGGATACAGCTCGAATTATGTTACAGCCCACATTAATTCCCCGCATTAATATCCACATACATTTTTACGGCAGATAGATATAAAAAGATTGTTATTAACAATAGTATTAACTTATTAATTGTATTCATGTTATATAAAACACATATCAATTCGCAACATTTTGAAACTTTAAGGAATTCAATTGATAAAAAATGTGCAAATTTAACATTTGGCCATTTTGATTTTTAATAATTGTTTCAATAGTGTAAATGGCCATCAATTTTTCTTGGGTATTTATTTAAGTGGACAAATTTTGAATTTTGATAAAATAACGTAATATGTCCCACTTTTTTGCTGAACATATAAACAAAAAGACTGGTGTAATAAACTTTAAGGATCTCATACAATGTTAATTGTAAGAAATACTTAGTACAATATGTCAAAAATCGCAATATTACAATAATTAAGCAATCATGTCACTATTAACACCATGGACTAAAAAGGACTACAGTAGATCTTGCGGCAATCTCGTCCAAGAAAGTAGCATGATGAACGCCACTGTGTTTGTGAGGAAAGATGATTTTTATTCTCAGACTGTTTCTTCGAATATCAAGATTTATTTACTTCAGGTCAAACTATTTACAAATAATTTTGATCTGGGTTCAAAAGGTTTATCAGAACAACAGGAACCACGAAGTCTGGCAACACTGCGACGTTTGAATTAAAATACCACTACCAGCCTCATTCCATTCCCTCCCCTCCAGTCTCCAGCCAAACTGTACGCGTCAGCTCGAACCTTGAACATAGAAGCGACGCGACTGCTCAGTGCGGAGTGAAATCGTACAACTACGCCTAGTTGTACACTTAGGAGAGAGACTGCCTAGTCTTAAGTTTAGGGTTTTCACGTATTATGTTTATAACAAATTTATAGTTTTAATAACTTATTTATTTAGGTTTAAGGATAACCATTCTCCTCGCCACCACGACGCTTTGCAGGTTAGTACATTTCAGATAATTTGCCAACGTAACGTCACGGTCGCAACGGGAGGTCAGTGAAAACCAGTGTGAAAGCTGGTTTTACATCCTCTCCAGTTTTCTGTGGTGTACATTCAAAGCCAGAGTATTATATTTCCCAAAATGTAGTAAAGTTATCTTTTATTCGAACTATCCGGCTAGTGAGAGAATATTATGTTATTTAGCCAAAGTGAAGGTTCAAAAGTTCTCTTTTGTCGTCTGGCACGATCAGCCATTTTTATATTTGTTCCATGTCGTAATGTGGTTCTATTGATCGCAAGTCTTGTGAAATGAAGTCTCAGTCAATGCTTATTTACGTTAACGTTTTACATAAGAAGTCTGTGACTGAAGTTTTATTTCATTTTGTTTATTCCTAACGAGGTGAATATTCCATCTGTAATTCTGTGCCTTTCTATTTAGTGAACGGAAATTAGTATCAAGGCCTTATCACTTTTTGCCAACGTATTTGTCACTTTCGCTTATCTAAACTCAACAAATAATAAATAACTAATTAAATAGCCCTATGCCTAGGATATTGGCATGCTTGCGGTGATATGCAGTGTGTATTAAGAACAAATAAGTTTAATTATTGAAATTTATTTATTTGACGGAAAACACTTCTTCCAACAACGTATTGGTGAACAAATTAATTATATCTTAACAATCAATCATAGGCCTAGGCCTAACAGCTAGTTGAACAATAGGCCTAATGATTAAATTTATGTAAAAAGTCAATTGGGTTGGGTTTATGTAATAACAATCAATAAATTAAAAATTGTCCCCTGATGTGGGCTTATTTATTTTTCTGGCTTTGGTGGGCTTTTACTAAGTTATCTTTTTTTACTGCTGCTAGCTGTTAGGTTAAGCTACTTTACTAGTCGACCCGTGCGGAATTCCGTACTGCAAACCAAATCTTGTCAGCTGATCAGATTTTCTTTTGTTTACATTTTCGCTCCTGTCAAAACACATTAGGCTATTCCCTTTATTTATCTTTCATAGGTAACTTATTATTCAAATTTCCGAGAAGCGGTATATTTTTAGACCGTGGGTAATTTTTCATTAATAGCCGGCTCGATAAGTTTTAAATGGGGCGTAAATCATGGAATAAGGAAGATCTCGTGGTGTGACAGATAAATAGGCTAAGTCTTAGAGAAATAAAATAGGTATAAGATTGATGAGTCAGGCCCTAACAAACCAATCATAAACTAACCTATCTACAGCAATGTAAGTTTTGTGTGCTTAGTAATTACGTCCTACAGTAATGAGCTCTCCGCTCATTTGATTTCTAATTTTAACTTAAATCAAAGAAAATTGCACAGCTGATCAACTTAAAATATCAAACTATTTAATAATTTGTGCCCTCAGAAGAGAAGAAGGTGTCCTAAATTGATTTTCTCAGCAAACTCTCATTCTACTTTAGTATCGGTACGGGTAATATGGTTCACGGTTTATCCAATCAAAGTTCTATTGGCCCTAAAAAGATGATTTTCATTTCATGAGTTATATAAAATCTTCAATTTTAAACAAAAAAATATTTGAAGATGGCTAGCATTGACTGGATCTTTATTTTTGGACAATAATAAACAAAGGTACTGGCACTGGTAATGGAAAAATAAGTTAAAATTTGTCCATCAAACAAAATGTGCCCAAATTCCTGAACTTCTTATAATAATTTCTGAAAGTTTAACCCTTTGAGTGCCACAGCGTCGCTCACAGCGATGCCATGTGTTTACGCATAAATTGCTGAGCGTCGCTGACAGCGACTCTGTGTATTTTACGTAGTACTTCATATCAAAACAAGGTACTAGCTTTCAAAGTATTTTGTTTTGACCCAAAAGCTTCCAGCTATCAGATCTATAGAAATTTCGTTGCCCTTGGTCTATTAGCAGACCCTAATTTAGTCATCTTTGTCGCAGATGTCGTCTGTATTTGTTGTTGTTTAATGTTATATCGGCAAACGACGTAAATATCACTTATATTATTGTTATTGAAGTTATATTTTAGTGTTTGTTACTTCCTATTTACGTATGAAATAAAAATAAGTAGCAGAATAGATAGAAACAACTTGAGTAACCTTCGGGAATTAGTTTTCAATGATCTTGGAAACAGTGTCATTGTCGTAGATACTAAGTTTTTGTGAAAGTAAAAGATACACATACATCTTTTGTTTTCGATTTTATTGTGCATTTCATTTGCTTTCGTAGGCCTAATGCTTACAGCCTATACTAGTAATAATAAACATGTTTACTGAGAAAAAAAAAATTGTTTATATTACAAAATTGTACTTCAACGTTGCTTAGTAACCACATAGCCTAGGCCTAGGGCCTTTTTTGAATTGTAACATATTTTCATATTTTTTTTATAAAAATTAATTGATATTGATGATTTATACATCAGTTTTGATCAGCATTTTCTGCTCTTTCTACCTATTGGGTTGAAAAATATCAAATGAAATTTTTTAGTATAATTTATGTTACAAGTCAAAGTTGAAAAAAACAAATTTTTAATTTGTTTTATATAAAAAATTATTTTTTTTGTCCCAATTTATTTTCTGATTATAGTTACTTTATACTATTTCATAGAGAATTATTCATAAACAAAATAAATAAAAAAATATATGGATACCTCTAAATTGGATTTTATATAGTATTTTATGTAAACTACTACATTTTCCATTGAAATTAGCCCGGCAATTTATGCATAAGAAATGGCCATGATGCCGCGGCACTCAAAGGGTTAACTTTAGGAAGGGGGATAAGCAGTCTTGGTTTTGTTACAGATGCCACCAAACAACTCTGTAAACTCAGTAGAAAACAGTCCTTTGATTTCTCAGCCGTCAGAACAACGCTCGAAGATGAATACTGTTTTAGCGAATGGCCACTCGAGAGCCTTCCATAGGAACGATTTAGCGGGTCCAAGCGCATCGTCTTCGATCCACTCGAACGGAATACACGGCTTGAATGTACCTGAAGACACGCCATTGTTTCATTACGAGAGGGAACGGTTGAAGAGTTTCGAGAATTGGCCGGTTTCGTTCCTGAGCCCGAGCGGCATGGCGGCCGCTGGGTTCTACTACCTGAAGCGGGAGGATGTGGTGAGATGCGCGTTCTGTGGCGTGGAGGTCGGCTGCTGGGTGGAGGGCGACGATCCGATGCACGATCATGAACGGTGGTCCCCGTCATGCAGATTCGTGCGGAAACTGCCTGTCGGAAACGTCCCCATCACCACGACCAATGCAAACAACAATGCACAAGATGTTCCTAAAGAAAATGGTAAATATTAAACTGTAGGCCTAGTTGTTTGTTTTGTATTTTTTAGTAGAGATCCAAACATTCTTCTGACTTCTGTCTCTTATTAGTTCTCTAATCTCGAGAGGGTACAAAATTACCAATTTCCTCTCGGTATTCTATGTTTGATTGTATGGCAGAATGTTGATACAGAGAAATTAAATTTGATTACAATAAGTTAGATCTTGGGTCTTGAAGAATAATTTACAACGAATATTCCATTAAATGTGTGAGAAAATATGTTGTTTCAAACTTATCCTTCAAGACCCAAGAGATTAATGTACCTATTAAAAGTTAATTTCACTGTACAGTAACAACATTTTTTTTCAATAAATGTAGGCAGACGTTTTCATGAATTACAATTAGTTCTTATATAAGATCCAGTGATGTTATATGTTAAGTTATATAAGCTAATTTCAAACCCAAATGTCTCAATACAACACCGTACAGTAAATATATTGGTGTAAATCTGATTTTAATTATTTACTCTTAACAGACAACGTACAGTATATTTAAATGACAAATGTATAATTTTTTTCTTAAATATAAATTAGCCTATATCAAGTTGTAAATGATACCTCTTGTTGGTAGATTAATAAAGTTGTTTAGAAATGTGATGCAGGGTGTTATTTGATTGATCTTATACTATCTGAGAAGAAATTGGCTAACAAATTTCAAAATATTTACTTTATAGGCCTAAAAATAAAAAAGGTTAAACAGATTTACTGGACATGCCATACAACATCATATATTCGTACATCTAATTACATCGTGTACATTTATTTTATGCTGTGTGTGACATAAGTTTTTGGGGCAAAATAAGAGTACACTAACAAATTAGCATTTAAAATTAGGTATAAATGTGCATAACCCCTCCTAGTCTACTTGTTTTATACTATTAAGCACATTATTTTAAAGTTAACGTGATAACGAACGAGCTGAGCAACAAACATGCTAATGTAGACTGCTGGTTATATATACAGTTTTGAACGAATGGTGGTTTTGGCATCTCAAAACGAAATGTTAGCATGGTCCCGGGCCTAGGTCTTACCATGCCGACTACAGTAATAGCTTCTTCCCTATAGAGGAAATCCGCTAAAAAGGAACCTGCAATAAATTGGTTCTTACATTTTACCCTATTTTAAAGGTAAACAAAAATTTAAAATTTACTGATACATTTTAACAGAGCAACCGTGTTTATGTCATTTTAGGCTATGACACGTGTGGAAGGATCGAGTTCAGGCCAGAGTGTGGAGTCAACGTAAACGCTGTGAAAGACAACAAACCTTTACCTCCGTTAGAAAAACTTGGAATACATAAGAGCAGAGCTCCTTCATTCCCCAACTATGCAACACTGGAAGCTAGGTTACGATCTTACGAGATGTGGCCGATCGCTTTGAAGTTGAAGCCAAACACGCTTAGTGAAGCTGGATTCTTTTATACAGGTTAGTTTTTCGGTTTACTACTTGTACACTGAGAACAAAGGAGGGATTGAGATTCACACGACTATGGGGCAGAGAGATGATCTAAAGAAACAGAATAAGCTGTGAAGGCAAAGTAAAAGCAACTCAGTAAAAATGGCAAAAAGCAAATTTGTACACTTGATTATTATCCGTCAAGTATTGGATAAGTTCATCCTATCAAAATTCTTGATTTTGTCAATGGTAATGAGGTTTTACGACATTTCACTATGATAGATTTATGTTATTTGTTTATCTAGTCTACCAATTTTGTATCATGTCTTTACCAAGTTTTTACCCAGTCTTTTACCGAGTTTTTATCTAATTTTGAACCAGTCTTTCCAGAGTTTTTACCTAATTTTCACCCAGACTTTACTAAGTTTTAGTGATGGTCAAAACCAGAAATTTTGAATCTCGAAACCGAAACCGAAACTTACAAAATCGAATCTCGAAACTTAAATTGCGAAACCCTATTTACTTGCCTGGGTATGGTTATGAAAAATAAATCTAGTTACTCCAAATAAACCAGTTAACTTACTGCCATTCTCCTAGAAAAATATTAGTTTCAGAACTACTAGTGAACCAATTATTTGTAGCTTAATTATAAACTTTGGTTAGAGTTGTTCTTTCACAAATAAAAAATCAATAATCCACAAAAGGTGAAGGTAGACGACCGATGACAGTAGGCTTTTGACCTTCACATTATTAATCAACACTCGGGCGTGATTTCTGTTAAAAAAAACATTAATGACACAAAAAATCTCGGCAGTTTTGAGTTTTGATTCTCGAAACTCGCCGATCAAATCTCGAAACCGAAACTTTTCCAAAGTTTTGGTGGTTTTGAGATTCGAGTTTTGATTTTGACACATCACTACTAAGTTTTGAGTTTTTACAACATTTTTACCCAGTCTTTACCTAGTTTCTTCCAAATTCTTACCAGGTTTTTACTAAGTTTTTATCCAGTCTTTGCCAAATTTTTACTAGGATTTGACCAAGTTTCTACCCAGTCTTTACCAAGTTTTTACCCAGTCTTTACCTAGTTTTTACCAGGTTGTTACCCAGTTTTTACCAAATTTTTACCGGGTTTTTACCAATTATTTACACATTTTTTACCTAGTGTTTACCAAATCCTTACCAAGTTTTTACCCAGTCTTTAACAAGTTTTTACCAGGTTTTAACCCAGCCTTTACTAAGATTTTATCCAGTCTTTACCAAATTGTTACCAAGTATATACACAACTTAGTTTTTGTATTAGGCCTAATTGAGACGGAAATTTTGATTTGGTTATCCAAAAAACTTGTTTGGAAAATTATTGTTTTGTGTCAGAGTATAACAGCTTTTTAATATGTTTTCCTCATAGTGTTGTTTATATGAAACTTATTAGTCTGCATTAATTAACACCCTTCTGGCATTTTAAACAATATTTTTTTTCAGTTTGTTGATATTTAGGCTGTTTATACAACATAAATGTTGAAGAATTTCATTGAAAATCATAAATTACATCTGTAAATGTATGTATCTGCTCACGACTGTGTCCTAGTAATATATCCCTTATTTTCATTTATACTCTATTCAAACCACTCTTTGTATCTCTTGTTATGACACAATACGGTGTGCGATTTGTTAAAAGATAAGAGTTACAACCTAATGAAAACAATCTGATGGTACCGTATACATACCTTTAACTTACATCCCATTGAACAACTTAAGGTAGCAGTACGGTATTACTATTTGATTCTAAAATTGTCCTAATGAATACCCTTAATGAATCGATCTAGTGTAACTGTGATACATACGCAATGCAATGATCGAGTGTGAGTTTAACATATCAGGCTGCCTACTGATACTGGAAATATTGGATTGGATACTGCATTTTTTACTGGAAATGCTGGAATTTCATATTGATACCGTACTGGAATTTTATTAAAATATGTTTGACTACCGATCTGATAAAAAGAATTAAGGTTTGACAGTTAATTCTGAGTTCCAAGCGTAAATTTAATTTTTGTATTTTTTTAATCTAAATCAGTCAGCATACATCTGTTACATAAATTTGTGTGTCGATTTTGTTGTTGGAGAAATATGTTTATTGTATCGACAGTTTATAAAACCACTACCGGTACTTAATTGTCTTCTTTTGAACAATAATAAAATATTACAGTAATTACATTAATATTATTCCCTTCCTATTTAAATGTAGTTTTGCCGCGTAGTACTGGAATGTTGTAAAAAATTGTACTGGAAATTGTGACTGTAATTCCAAAATCAAATGTCAGTAGACAACCTGTATGACAACCATACAACTGTATCTTGTCACGTTTGGATGTGTTTGACAGGTAAGGGGGACCAGACGATATGCTTCCACTGTGGTGGGGGGCTGAAGGACTGGGAGGAGTCGGATGAGCCGTGGGTGGAACACGCGAGGTGGTTCTCTAAGTGCAACTTCGTGCTGCTTGTCAAAGGGAAGGACTTTGTCGACGAAGTGTGCGGCAGGAAAACGACCAAGGTGAGTGTTGGGATGTTTCCGCCACTTGGATTTAATTTTAGATTTAATCTATATCGACACTTACTGTATAAAGAATCCTATACTCTAATTCGAGCAATGTCTGTCTGAAAAATTTATCTCGGAATCCAGCGGAACGATTTTGTTAAAACTTTGGAATTAGGTGCTTTTGGACCTAAAAATACGATTAAAACCCTCGAGCCCAGGAAAATTCATGTTGAAAGCCTCATTTGAAAATTGGAAATTTTAACATTGGACTTAAGTTATGGAATTTCAAATCAAAACAAAAGAATCAAAATAGCGGTGAATAAATTAACCAGTAAACTGTTAACATAGTAATTACACAAGGTAAAGTATCAACACATAGTTTCTTCAAACACTAACTAGAACCATTGAATAAAGGTTCCATATAGACATATTTTTCACCCACGAAACTAATCAAATAACGAGCATGGCTCGGTCTCCCCGGTACTATTATTTGATGAATATTGCTTTATTTTTAAGTAAAGAAAAGTAATTTACTCCCTTTGGTATATTTAATTACCTTTAGCAAATTTAGTGCTAAGGTTTCGATGTAAAAAGTGTGCCATGTACATCATCGATATTATAATTTGTAGTTCTGATTGGTATTTATCTTTTAATTTGTATGCTCGAAATTAGTTGTTAGGAAAAAAATTATGCTCATTTTCTGAAGAAAATTGCATACCCTGAGTGTAATCTAGATTTGTATAAAAGCTCCTAAAATTATTTTTGATTTATATACAAATTTAACTTTAGAATCATACTAAATATAACGTTTTATAACTAATCAATTTTGTTGTTTTCCAGGGGAAATCAAAAAGTGAAGAAAACCTTAGCCAGTCGAGTATAGAATGTAACAAAAGGGAAGAAACAAAAACTAGTAAACAGTAAGTAACATACTAGTTTATTTGTATCATTTAAACATTCTTGTATGTGCTTTATATCTGAGTGTAATGTCCTGTTACAAACTCTGTAAAAAAGCCATATGAAATCACATTATTTCTTTTTTTCACAAATTTACTAATAATACGGAAAAGAACCAAGTTGTTGCCATGAATTGATGATAAAAGTGTTTCCGTTGAAGAGTGATTAGATGTGACGCAATAGGCCTACATTGATTCTGAGTTGTTATTTACCAATTATTAGTGAATTTCCTTTGGAAAGTGAACTATTAGCATGACCCGCACGGTGAAACCCGGGACCACCATAGAAGTTCTAACGTGACCCCCTGAACACGTTTTGGGGGGTCGTTCAAAATTGTATATATATATATATATATATATATATATATATATATATATATATGCATATATATATGTGTGTGTTTGCACTCTAGCGGTCATATTTTTTGTCCAATTTACTTAAAATTTAGTAGGAACGTTCCTTCCTCTAATCAGTTGGACAAGTTCGTTGGGCAAAACAATCGGAAAACTCCAAACCCTTTTTTGGGGATTTATCTTTCAAATTTCGAGTTTTTGGGCCTAAAAGGGTCAGAAAAGCCCCGAATATAAAATTAATGCATGTAAAAAGATGGGATTTAGTGAGGCGAAAGTTTTAAGCCCTCTCTCGTCATTCTAGCATAAATACTGAGTTATTAAAGAAAATGTGTTTCGCCTAACACAGTACGTTGTCTTATGGGGGTTTTATACTAGAAAAGCCTGTTATTCGTTTGTTAGAGTACTTATAAAATCCCCAGCAACTCACGCCTACTTTCAAGCCTGTCTGGGCCTTCTAACAATGCCCAAAATTGTATTCCCAGCTTTTCAGGTAAATGAAACCAGGAGCATCAGAACAGCCAAAAAATCAATCTTTTCAGGTTTCAATAAAAATTGGAATAAATATATGTTTTTACACTGATTTTGGGTTTAAAAAGTTTTTATGTGGAAATTCACTTCCCTCACGTCAGCGTGCTGTGTGCGAACTCGTTTATTTTGTTCTGCCATGTTTACTTGCTGAAGTGATGTTAAAATGTTACAAGTCCTCCAAGCAATCCAGCAAAATATTTATTGAGTTTTGAGTTAGATATTATGGTTGCTAGTGAGATGGGAAAATCCAATATCATTGAACAATAACTTTGCGAATGAAATAGTAACTTACAAGCACTAAGAATAAGTTTAGTTAGGGATTGACAGGATAGGAAGAAATTTAAGCCTTACAGGCAGGACAAATAGCTTTTTTATATAGTAATACAAAATTTGGTTTTTTTTATCAAAAATATTGCATCTAAGTAATTTACCCTAAAGAAATACGAGAGCTGGTTTATAAATTGAAGTTTTGTATTACAGGCTGAGCTTCTTGGCTAATGTGCTGATTAATTCAAATCATTATTCATATTCAACATTACATTATTACTAATATTACAATTAGTACTACAATTAGTACTAATTGGTACTTCGCCACAATGTAATAACAATAAAGAAACTTCTTCATGCAATATTAATTAAATAAATAAAGCAGAACTCAATAAAATTTGTTGATAGGAGTTATAATTACTTAATTTACACCGTGACATCGTCAAATAAAACATAAACTATGTAGCCTATAGCTTCTGTCTTCACTGTCAATCCAGTATATCTGTGAATAACTTTTTGAAATACACAGAATTACTAAGAGACAGTACACGATGTTTATTATGTTTTATATATTAATAATAGGTATATGTATGATTACTAATTGACGCGTACAGTATCTCTTACATAGGCTATATGTAGAGCACATTTTAGTTGGATCGGCCATTTTATATTAGGGGCCTATGGCCTGGCCTGGTCCTGAGGTGGCCAGACTAAAAATAATATCCTCATGAATAGCATGCATTAGAGTTGCCATTCAAGTAGGTTTTCTATTTTATAATGATAAACAGCTGTTTACATTATTTTAAGTTATAGATATCATCTGATAAAATCAAAAGAAATCTTTCTACCAAAAGATTAACGTTGAAACTTTGAAAACCAGTGGGGCTCAGCCCTAATGTCCTACGACTTCGGTTAATGGCCTATAACCTTCCAAGGGTTAACCTGTGTTACTATGCAAAATTTCAAAGCAATCGGATGAATGGTATGGCAGCATATAAAATACGAACGGACAGACGAATAGACGTACAAACATTGATTTTTATATATTAGATTCCTGGGAACTAATAAAGGTATTTCATTAATGAAAATACAAGGAATACATATTGATGAATACTTTTGGTTTTCCAAATATTATATTAATATTGAAAGTAGTAAGTTTGTAAATATGTTCACATAACTACTAACAAAATAAATCGTAGACAAACTTTTTTAGAGCACTATAAGAGAAATACGATGGGTTAAAAACATTGCTTTTCAACTTACATTTAACTTTTTCAGTGCTGAATCGAGTGATGATAATATAATTGACTGTACATAGTAGACTTCTCATTGCCATTGTAAAAGATACCCCTATTTATGTGTGAGCCAGGATTCAAAGAGGACGTAGTTACACTAATCACCACTAGCTATTACTTCTGTCAACTATTACTTATCCTCTCAGGGGGGATTATACAACAGTTGGTGTGTCAAGAAGCAAATATGAATTGATTATCACTCGCTTTCTGGGGTGAAGAATCTTTACAAGTTAATGTAAATATAACAAAAATAAATAGTTGACAGCAGCACACACTGTCGGTGATTTAATCAAACTACGTCAAACTTTAAATTCTGGCTAACGCTAAAAGAGGGACAGCTGGGATATATATATGGGATGTCTCCTTACTAACTTACTTACTGGTAGGCCCTACTTACTTACTTGGATCCTTGGAATTTCATTCAGTTGGCCAAATTGGCATTTGATGTCGTAAAAATGCCAGGTTAGGCCTTGGTCATTGCAGTGATTATTCTTGGCGACGGTGAGGTTAGGTTAGGTTGACAATTCTTTTGGAGTCAAATTGAGGTTCCTTGGCTGCAAAATTAAAAAAAAATACTTCCAAACCATAACAACTGTTGAAAAGGAGAAAAGTTTTCAGATCATTCTTGAACTTGTGAATTTGTTGTTGAGATTTAATTGAAGACGCAAAAATTTGGAAAATTTTTGACCAGAATATTCAGGTGTTTTTCTTTCAAAAATCTTCCAAGTTGTGCTGAACATAATAGCAAAATTGTTTTTGTGTCTTGTGTTATATCTAATGGACCTTGATAATGTTTTGTGGAGTGTGCGTCTGGATATGCCTCATATATGTAAATTCTGGGGACTGTAACAGTCCTAATCTCACAAAATGTTCTTTCCAGTGAGTATGTAGAGGTAGCCTAAGCATACATCTTAGAGCCTTTTTTTGCCATATGAAAATTTGTTTCAATTTTAATTCCATCACACCCCAAAGAATAATGGAGTATGAGATTTGGGACTGGAGAAGGCAATAATAGGCAGACTTCAGTATCTACAGTCAATGATAATATTATCTGCTACATATTCCTGGTTTTTAATTTATCTTGTATCTGCTTCAGCGTGGACACTAAACCAGAGGATGGCAGCTGCAGCAGCAAGTCCGAGCACACGAGTCTGTGCAAGATCTGCTACACGGACGAGGTCGGCGTGGTGTTCCTGCCGTGCGGCCACCTCGTCGCGTGTGTCAAGTGCGCGCTGTCCCTCACCACGTGCGCGGTGTGCCGCCAACCCGTCACAGCCACCGTCCGTGTCTTCCTCTCCTGAAAACACTAACCGTGCACATTTTATACGATTTACTTTCTAGTCACTTACAAAGCAATAACATGTAACAAAGTGTTTTTTTTTTCGCGCGTATAAAAATGTGATATGTCGATTATTCGGAGATGTGATTTTAGTTGGTGTACAAATTTTTATTTTTATTTACACAGCCCGAACCCACCCGAGGCTGCACTCTATTCCCTCGCAGAATTCGTTAAGCTTTGTCGGGTGATTGTGTGATGTAAATCGTAAGAGTGATGTTTAGTTTTAACTTTTTTAAATCCTTCGTTTCAGATCATCGGAGATATGATTCCAGAATCCTTTTTGTTTGTCGTTCAAATTAAACGTGCGAGTTTTCCTTTTGTTTTCTCGATTCAAAAAAGTTGGAACTTAAGAAGATAAGTAAATTTTTTATCTTCTATTTATACAGCGCCTCCTAGATATTATACAGCTTTCTATTATCAATAATGCTGTTGCTTTCCCTATGCTTTCCCTGGCCTTTGGGAGCGGTAATAAATAAAATACGCTATTTAGAGTTATTTCTACTTTTATACAGTATTAGCCAGAACTCAAGACAAAATTTCCCAAGTCAAAAGAAACTAGAACACTATATAAGGATCTAGGTTATTTTTTTATTTTACTTTTTGTTTTATATAAACATTTGGGCATTAATAAATATTCTTTCCAAAATTGCCCATTTGACTATGTGTTTGACCGAAATTAAATTGTCTAGTTCTAGCGTGTGTGTTTTATATTAAGGACCAGTTTTCAAGCATTGCGGAATAGTTTCAAAACATTGTTCTCGTTAGTTATTGAACATAACTGTGGTATAATTTTTGGAGAGTTAATTTTTGTTATGTGCCTCCAATGAACCATTGTTGTTCACCAACGACGAAAGGTAGATGAAATTTACAGAAATAATGCTGTTTGGGAAGATGTAAATTCAAATTAAGAAGGCAACCATTTTAGATTTGGTCTAAACCACTAATTTTAAATGGAGCTAATTGCAGTGAAACTAAGTATATGTTAAGACAATCTAATTTCGTTTTCATTACTGAAAGCTGAAGTAATTTCAATTTTATCAATCGTATTACCCTAATAACGATGCTGCCTTTTTTTAAATGATACTGTGAAATTTTCAGTTTTAAAATTAGATTGTTGATTAAAAATTTGTATAATTATTCAAAAGAATAGGTATTTTACATTTGTTATATTGATGAACTACTAAATTTTAAACTTTTTAAAATACGTAGAGATTAATTTGACAGCGACTGATGATTTATCACTCCGCGCATAAACTGGTGGTGGTAGAAGCACTAAATATTTGAAACTACCAACTTGGTTTATTTCACAATTTAAAAACAACTATTTTAACCTGCACATTGTATAGTAATAGTGATTGTATGTATGTACATATAGACGTTTGATATGTGATTGTATATAATGTGTGCTTATTATTTAATGGCTTGAGCATCTTGAATATGTTTCTCGTGAGTTTCAAAATATGTTTCCACTGTTATTTTGAAGTGGAAAAATTAAAGTTTTCGGTTTTTTGCTTTTACAAAAAAAAACTTAAACTTTTTTGTAAACATTATAAAAAGGAAGTCAAGTATGAAATTGAATAACAAGTTATATTTTTCATAAGAAGTTAAAAATATTATCAAGCTTACTGGATGTATGGAAATCGACTATCAAAGGGTACATTGAGAAACATTGTATTGGGAAGATATTTCAAGCTCTAAGCGATTGAAAAATCGGTTAATAATTACCAAATATGATTAACAACACATTCTTGACAGGAAAAGGTAGATTACATAAACTTAATTTGGCTATTTTGATTCCTAATAAAATCTTTGTAATTTTGAGACCTACCATAGCCCGAAGTGTTGGCTGGACTCCTCTGCCATTCGTCTGACTGGGGATAGATTAATGACACTGACTAAAGACGTTCAGTCCTAGAAAATAATGACTAAGGATTGAATATATCCCTCTTAACAATTAGTTAAAAGGCGCAAAAATGTTGGAAAACGAAACGGAAGTGTTTCATGTGTACCTTCTGGTATTAGCCTTTCAAACTTTAAAGTAAGTCACTTACTTTATATACAAACCCCGTAAGTAGGCCCTGTAGTCTGACCCAAACCTTTTAAATCAGGTTTTAAAGTTCAGCTGATAACAATATTTGTGCTTGCAGAACAATAATAGGTGCCGCAAGATAACCATTTTTGGAAGAATAAGTAACAACATGATGATTTAATTTAGTTATACACAGAATCAAGAAAACATCAGACTATTTTGATTGTAAATTTATACAAATACAATGTATTAGTTTTATCTTATTTTATTTAGAATGGAATATTCAACAGACTTATTATTTTAACAATTTTAAAATATGTTGACATAGCAGCCATCGAGTATAATTTGTTTAATGATAAATTTTAAATTAACTTAATTTAAAGTAGCATTCAGTTTATTCTATAAAAAATAACATTTTTTGAAATTTGAATATAATTAAAGGCAAAAATGCAGCAACATAAACAAAAAAATATTGAGTTATTTCATATATATTTGTAATGAAGAGTTACTTATTTAGCAATCAAGAAAACTATTATTTATTTTGTATTTTAATTTGTACAGTGTGAAATTAATTGTGAAATGAGTGTAACTTGTGATAATAAAATCACAATATTCACAGTACCGTATATGGTCTTTTTATTTTGCATCCTGAACTTGCAACACAAACTTTTCTTCGCTTGTTAACTTTTTAATGTCAGGAATGTTTTAAATAATTTGTCAAAATAATATTATAAATAAATGTATACATATTTGTTTATTTTTTACTTTACTTTCAGTGTGATGCACTAAATCCCATTATTGATGCCAAACTTGGTCATGTTCTGTGCAGGTCTGCCCCGAGTATGGGCCCCTTACCCCTCCCAACAGGGCCGTACTCAGCCTTCACGGGCCCCTGGGCAGGCCTGCTGGTGGTATGGGCTCTGGTTGCCGTCGGGATCCGAGTTGGTGACCTTTTTTTAGACAACATTTTTTTTGTCCGAGCTCCTGGGCAATTGCCCCCCTTGCCCCCCCTCTGTGTGGGCCTGGTTCTGTTTCTAACACAATATATTTGGAAATTGAGCATCAAAGTTTTTCTACCATTTTGAGCAGCAGATGTCACTCCTTGCCAACCATTCAGTAGCGGAATTGGCTTCACTATCAGCACTGTGCGTTAGATCAGTGACATGGTGTACGTGTTCTACACTAAACAGAGACAGCATTAGCGGTGCGCTTCTAAGAACTACATATGGGTGTAATGCATCACCTGCTGCCTCGTGCACTACCTCTAATTTAAGTACGGATGAACTTACATTGAACTGGTAATACAATGTGTAGTAGTACAGTTTGTAAGAACGGGAAATAATATTTATGTTGGGTATGACTAATAATTGTTGTTCAGTTGGTGTTATTGGTTGTGTAAGGTGTGAGGGAAGGGGGCGGCAATTGTGACCTTTTATGCTTTTGTCTCATAAATAGAAAAGACGGTTGGGCCATCATTGGTAAATTGTGGAGTCCCACAGTTGGTCAATGTTGAAATATCGCCTCCTTAAGCCGTAAACCAACCAACCACTATCACACAATGGCCAATCAGTTATAAAATGCTGTTAAATAAATATTTTGTAGTTAAAAAGCATGATTTATTATATTCTACTTGGTTGCTTGATGAACCAATACATGTATACATGCTCTTAAAAAATTATTTTAGTATTAGGTATTAGGAAACTGACACATACTTTCTCCCTTTTAGCCTATTTTAATGACTAAATTATTATTTATTTACTAAATATAGAATATAAAGTACGTTAGAATGTACAACAAATCTTAAAAATAAAATTGTTAATTAAAATAAAATTTATACGATGTTCGTGGGTTCGATTCCCGTACACGACCAAAACTGACCATTCGGGCAACTCACAATGAGTTAGCCGGTCTGTGGCAACGGTGGAAGGGCCGAAATAAAACAAACGGTAGCAGGCTTGCTTAGAAGTTGACGGGATCTGTTAATTTTTTGAGAGTTGCACATGGTCAACACTGATTTTGCTCCTTTTTACTTATGTCTACTGTGTGTGTGTCAATGTGACTCTAAAAACTGAATTAAAACTGTTTTAATGAAAACAACCCATTAATTAATTTAAAAACACAAATTTCTATTCCAATTCATATAGGTGGAACAAATTACAAGCAACAATGAGACCAGCTCCTATGTCTACGCCCCTGCGACCTATTTCAAATATCCTCTGTTGGGAATGCTAACTTGACCTGGATATCAACTTTTAACGAAATTAATCAGTAAATAAGATGACATTGGACAACATACTGTGTATTTACCGCTAAAATAAAACTTCAATTTTCTCTGCAACCAGTAATCGAAGAAGAAGAATTCAAACTACTAAATTAATTAGTTTTATAAGCACTTTTTAGTGGTAATAAGTCATCTTTTTTAATATTTATGTTTTTTTACAACAAATATAAAACAAACTGAATTCTGAAAGTTTTAAGGTATGTAATTTCTAAACCCGAATTTTACAGAAATGTGGGTTGTATAATTTTGTTGCGAACCCAAAGCTCTAGAGACCACTAAATTTTAATCAAAAAATCATTAGAGCCGTTTTCGAGAAATTTGGTTTTTCATGTTTTTTAGCGGATTTTGGGTGATAATTACACTTTAAAAAAAAATTAAAAAAAAAACGCTTGGATATATTGTGCATTAGTACCTACATACCGAATTTCAACAAAATCGGCCAATTGGTGTGGGCTCTAGCCCTGTACACATCCACACACACAGACAGACATCACGTAAAAATCACTTTTTTGGGTTCAGGGGGTACAAAAACGAATATTTCTACTATCAATTCAAATTCGAAAATTTGTACGAAAACTATTCTTTCTCCATATAGGTTACTATGTATAGGCGGAGAACGTAAAATTATGTGTCCCGACCTGGTCTTGAGCCTAAGACCTTTGATTTAAAGTTCTCTCGTCGTAGCACTCACGGCTATTCTAATTCATGAGTTTTGGAGGATATGCTAGGATATAAAAGTTATCAGTTAATTATGGTCTACGATCTATAAGACTCGAACAAAACTCTAAAGTTGCATTTCTGATTTCAGTTGTTCACTTATTGGTACTGATAAGTTATTATGTATATACCCGGCTAACTGCTTTAATGTTTTGATACTTTTTCACGTAGGCGCGCGCTTAGGGGCCCGATCCGAACAAAACCACATCTGAAAGCCCCTCATACAAGCCAAAAAGGTCATCAATTTGGACCTGGTTACCGGCAAGGGCCAGCACCACTAGTTGAGCCTAGGGGCCCACAGCTCCTAAATCTGGCCCTGTGCCCTTGTGACTATTTCCGTTACTGTATCTAGCTGTCTTTAGATCGCCACAGGCCTATTGTAAACAAAACATCTCAGTTTAGATCACAGGTGGGTTGAATTGGACGCCCTATAACGGACAATTTAGGTTTTTCTTTGGAAAAAAGATTCATAGTTTTCTGATGATATCTGGGTATCTTCTTTCCTTTTTTATGAGGATGAAATTGATTAAATGTTTTTAAAAAAGCATATTTTTTAATAGGTATTGTACAAAATGTTATTATATTGCAATCCCAAGTAGCATAGGGCGTAATGGAAAACAATAACCAATGTTGGTCCAACGATGGTAATTTCAGTTAACCCAACGCATGAAAAGCTGTTGAGAAACGGTTGGCTTGTTGTGTAAACTCCAAAACCTACCATTATCCAACGTTCCCACCATTGATAAACGTTGGCCCAATGGTGTATTCTCTACCATTGATTATTGTAAACAACGGTACTGTTGGTGAGTTACGAGAAGAGCCCTGAGAAAATTGCATATCAAAAGTTGCAGGCACTACCATATGGCCATAACATTAGCGCTAAAGGAGGCATTGATCGTAACTATTTCTCTGTAAAAAATCTACAGCACATTGTAAAACATTATGTTGCAATAAAGATGACTTATGAGAAAACGAAAAACATAGGTATACCGTTATAATTTGTATGTTAGTTTTTTGTGTGCGTAATAAATATGAGTTTCAATTAGGCCTATATTAACTCGGTTTGATAAATGTTAGTTGTTTAATGTAATGTAAAGTTTGCTTGCAATGTCAGAATACTGGCGGTTACAAAATGACTACGCAATAAATAAACGATTAAATTCGGACAAACTAGCGGCCCGCTAGTTTTTCAGAGGGCGGGCAAAGCCAAAATTTTTCGCCCCCCCCACACCAAGTCTATCCCGTGTTTTGGATTAGGTGTTAATACGATACCAACAAATAAAGAATTACTAAAACAAAAATACTCAAAAATGTTGGCAAGTTAAAAGGTTTGTTTTGGGTAAACTATTTTACATTTGTAAGTCTAAATAATGAATGCCACTTCCATATACTGGAAATAGTGAGTAAATTGCCCTATTCATTAGTAGTAATTAGTAGCAATACCATCAGTAATTTTGTCGGTTCAAAGATCTGGAAGAAAATTGATTACACTCCGTGAAAAATTTAATTTTGTTACTGCAAATCTTTTTCAATCTGTAGTCGTACGGTAACTTAAACTTTGAAATAAAATACAAGGTTAAGTTCTACTGAGAGATCAAATCGTAAAAAAATCAAATAATCTGCGGTGTTTTTATAACAGTTTAGTGCAACGCGACACCGGAGGGCCCTCAGGGCAATGCGCCCCGTGCTGGAGCACGGCTTGCACAGTCCTCGGGCACTGCATGAATTCGGATACCAGAACGTAAAATCAACGTTCATTTTTGGTCATGTAAAATGATCATTTACAAAAATAAACTATATATTAACTAATATAAAAATCGTAAACCATAATAAATCAGTAATTATTAATTAATAATTTAATTTCTTATAACATTTTAAACACAAAGTAGGACGTGTGATTTTGTGGACCGAATAGCATAAAATAACAAATAAATCATTCGTTTTCTTCTATTTTTTGTTCATTTGACGACTTAAACATCCTCCTCTCCATCCTGTAAAAGGTGAGACAGTTCATCAAATGACTCATTTTCAATGCCACTTTCGTCGTTAGAAGAAATGGTTGTTTCACTGTCACTATCACCTCCAAGACGTACAATAACTTGATCAACTGCATCTTCCATAATTCCATCTTTAATCCAATAATGCTTTTCATTATTTGTTATATGATCGATGTACTTTTTCCAGTCTGAAGGTGTTACATTGTCCATAGCTTCATTAACTTGAACTTGCAGTGCAGTTAGAGACATGTTTCCAGATGTGTTCTTACTACGAACATGATGTTTCACTTGGGCCCAAACAAACTCGATTGCGTTCAGGTCACACATGTAAGGGGGAAGTCGCAATACACTGTGACCGGATTCCTTTAACAACTTGTCCACTTTAAACTGCTTCTCTTTTGGTTTAAGTCGTAAAACCGCTTCATAGAGAGTTGCCTTCCTGGTTGACTTTTCCTCATAACATTCACCGTGCCTTTGCAGCCACTCAACCATGCATTTTTTTGTTGACGATTTATTAGGGGGTTTATCATCTTGTTCTGTATGATATGGGGCATTGTCAATTACGAGTACTGAGTTGTCAGGTAGATTTGGCAATACATGCATTCTAATCCACTTCTCAAAAAGTTTGGAGTTCATTTGCCCATGGTAATCTCCTTTCGAGCAGTTAGCCTTATAAATAAGACGGCCACCAGGTAAAAACCCATCTTCTGACCCAATGTCAACCACAATTAGGCGGTTTGAAGAGTTTATATCGGGCAACACTCCGTCTACGACGTCATTCTGCCAACACCTTCGAAACGTTAAGTTGCCATCGATCCACGTTTCATCTAAGTAAAAGATCTTAACTTTATTGTCTCTGTAGCTCTTGATTTGGCGCAAATATTCGAACCTCCAATAAACAATATCGTCACGTTCAATTAAAATCTTTCTTTTCGATGCACATTTTCTCCATTTAAACCCCATTTCCCTTAACACACGACGAAGAGTCCATTCTCCCCATTTGAAACCAATTTTTTCGTTTAGAACGGGTAACAATTTTTTACAAGTTGGCACAACACTTTTATTAACATAAAAATCTCTAATTGTATCCAGGATAACACGCCTATCAAAATCGTCCACAACTGCATTTCGATGCTCAGGTCGTTTTCTTTTCTTTCCAGGTGAAGACAGTTTTTCATTAGGAGTATTCTTCCCTTCCTTCCGAATTCTTTTGACGGTTGATTTTGAAACATTACAATATGTAGCTGCCCTTTCGGTTGCCTTTTCCAGCGGTTCAGTTAATGATTTTCCACTCGCTTCTCTGTCACAACAGTCAATTACACTTCTGATAACTTCCCTCGCTTCACTGTGTATTGTAGAACCACGTTTCCGAACACCTACCATTTCACAAGGCAAAAAAGAATGATAAAACCTAAGGATAACACAAATGCATTGTAAATAAATGTATAAAGATGAGATGAAGAAAACATAAAGTACAAATAATATAAGGAAAGCTATAAACTTGTTAAATTGTACTGAAAAATCCGTCTATTGCTTTAATAGTTGACGTTCCAACAACAACAATCCTTATTACGAAATAAACAATATTGTTTTTCATCGCTATGAAACAGCTGATTGATGATATGACATTTAACTCTCGCAGACAGGAATTATTTAAATTAGTGCCTTCAAATTGAGTGATACCGCTGGAACACATGGGTGTATTGCGAATCAGCCCAGGGCTCTTCTCGTAACTCGCCAACTAGTATACATAATCAATGGCACTACAGGGGCTAAGGCGGCATAGGCACAAGTGCTCGCGCCGTCTCTGACGAAGTGACAGCTGACTTAATCTACCGCGATGGCGGGAATATTTGGCCCCTTATTAATTTTACAAACCTTAAACTGAAACCATAATTATTTTGAGGTTATGTTAGTAATATGAACAGAAACGGAGTACTTTACAAGCTTTTACCATTGAGTTGAATTTCGAATTACCCCCATTTACTTGTTTCGCTTTTGCTTGGTTTATATACGTGCCAACATAAGTTAAAAATTCAAGATAATGGCTTCAAAACCATCCCAGCTTGTGGGCTTGGGTAAGAGTAGTATTATGTTCTGAAATAGTCTTTAGTAGGCCTATTTGGACAAATCTAGGCCGTCCCTATATGTGTTCTAAGGGTACAGTATGATAAGCCCACAAAAACAATCGATTATACAATATTCGATTACCATGATTCCATGAGAATAATTTTACAAAGTAATTAATCGAGACGAGGCCTAGCTGAAAAAAAGTGACGTATGAACATGTCCGTTGAAATTACATTGATCTATCATAGGTGTTTAATTTATAGAACTGTTGCTTTTTAGGTTGCTAAACCTAAACAAGGTAGCCTACTGCTGTAATTTGTACTTACCAGCTCCGAGTAGTTAATTTCTGAATGACATCGTAACTCTTCAGTATACACACAGTAACTTCTTTCAACTCACCATCCTTTAATTGTGTGTGTGTTTTAAGTTTTGTTTTTGAAAGTCACAGGTGTGAACCAATATTAAAAAGTTATATAAAATTCAGTACATTGGCACATTTAAGACATCGTTATCCGGCCATGGTTCTGGTTTCGAGGAGGCCGAATTACCTTCAAGGACCGAGGACGTTCTTGCAGAGATTACCTCCGCATTAATATAGGTATATTAAAGAAAAGCACAACTTGCTGAACTTGCTTGCAGTTTATGTCTTGTTGAGGTTACTTAAGTCATCCTTGCCTGCCATCCTATGAATCCACATAGCCTATAATTCCAGTTTTATTTTTACTTTAATGTGAATTTTTTTTTAAAGTTTGGTCTGAATGTGGGTATATTGCAGTAGGCGTATTGTATGTGCCTTTTGGTGTCATATATAATTTTGAAGTGAGTTTTGGTGCACACAGGGACATAACAGAGACCCATGTCTCTGTGTACGGTGTATGCACATGACTGTTGTCTAAGATGTCCTGGTCAAAAATAAGCAGGTGCTGTACCCTACGTTTCTGCAGAAAACTGTGTACTTTGTTGTGAAATGTAAATGTACTTTTTGTTAAATTTGGCAACGATCACGAGTGTGTTAAAAAACTATAGGCCTATTTAATGTCATCATCTACAAACTGGCTGATGATGAGTGGTAATTGATTCAAAACTGGCCCCGCTAGAGGAAATAAATTTACCGGTATTGTCACCATAGGCTATTGAATTTTGATAATTTTTAAATGAGATTTTGTATTTAGTCTCTTACCAGTTATATAGATGTCTAGTTAGCTTATCCAGGTTAGGACTTCACCTCACAAATCCGGATGAATCAAGAGTTAAACATGGACTTTATAGTTTCTTGAGATTGGGTTTAGTATTAAGTACTAGCTTGAATGCGACAAAATAAACAATTAACTAAACATTTGTTCTCCTGATTTTGTATGTTTACAATGATTTTTAAGAAATATTTATTTTTTTTCAGATTCTGCCCAGCAAAATGTGTTCGTTTCATACTTCAAGAACTTACCTGAGGTAAATTACTTAATATGTCCAAACTTACCAATCCGGAAATTTGCATGCAATAAGGCAGTATTATTCGTGCAAAAATTAAAGTAAATGTATGCCCTAAAATGTATGCCTCTTTAAATGTATGCCCTAAAATGCTTAGTGTTCTACCTGGATTGTTACTTAGCTACCTGTCTGCAGGCAATATTTAGTGTAATAATATTACTCCAAAACTCAAAATCTAACTTCAAAATCTTATTTTATTTTCAGTGGTAGTAGTGTATTTACAAACACACTACTAAAGCTCATAAAAAAGTCCTCATCCTGGGTATTTATTGCAATATTGATCAGAAGTTAATAAAAGAGATTCTTACGTCATACCGGTACCCCTTACCCTTACAGTAGGTAATAATGATTATATTTTTTGAATCCTTTTTACTCTGGAATTTCTCTGAACTTTATAAAAACCTGCTAAAGTTTATAAAATGTATAAGTTAGTAACATATACCGGGGCTTTCTGGTCCGGCCCCGGAAGGTCTAGTACCCTAGGTCATATAGAAATTAGTCATCCTCCCACGGGAAAGTTGTGAATGGCAGAAATCATAGAAGTTAAATTGTTTGTTTTGTTTCCGAGTTTAATATCGCCTAAACAAAACATCTCAGTTTAGATCACAGGTGGGTTGAATTGGACGCCCTATAAATCCATTATTTTAATCTGTATATTCAATACCCTGCATAAGGGTTGCCAGATATCTCGACAAATGGACAGGCGAGTGCCAGGCAGGGAGTAGGGTGGTGTGCGGATTTTATAAAGATTAGTTTTCCAAGAACTCTTAGCGATTAAATTAATGCCTTTTTTGTATTGAAGTACACAAGTTTTATTGTAATTCCAGGAAAGAGAACAGGACATCTGTGAATGTGCATGGGTGACCATAAAGTCGTCTCAGTGTGTATTGAAAAGAGAGTCTATTTTCTCAAAATTATTAATAGCGTAGAGTCAATTGTCAAGATACATAGGTATTGTTAAAGCAGGAATCCTGCATACACAGTCCTACGTAATCATATTGACAGTATGTCATCCATTGTTAATCTTCTGGAGGACCAATAAAATGTTGCTTCCATCTTATTTATGAATTTGGAATGCTTTTTATTTTATATTTTATTTATGAATTCTTTATAGGCTCTATTGAAAAAAGTTGTGGTACACTCGGTCTTTTCTGACAACTCACCTCTAACCTAAATAATATATTTTTTAACTGACGTATTAAATTGATATATTCAATAATAAAATCACACAAAAAATGAATCGTGGAAAATTAATTTAAGAAAATTATAAATTAAAAACAATTTTCCCATTATGACGGTCATTCACTCGCTTACAGTTATGCCTAAGCCATCCTACCACGCAACAGTTATTCAGTTAAGGTGAAACCTTCTTGGGGCTTGTAATGCGAGGCGATAAGCTCGAGCTGTACGTTAACGGATATTTTATAAACTGTTGTCTTGTGGAGGGGAACTGTTGTCTTGTAGAGGAGGACTGTTGTCTGGTGGAGGAGGACTGTTGTCTTGTGGAGGAGGACTGTTGTCTTGTGGAGGAGGACTGTTGTCTTGTGGAGGAGGACTGTTGTCTTGTGGAGGAGGACTGTTGTCTTGTGGAGGAGGACTGTTGTCTTGTGGAGGGGGACTGTTGTCTTGTGGAGGAGGACTGTTGTCTTGTGGAGGGGGACTGTTGTCTTGTGGAGGAGGACTGTTGTCTTGTGGAGGAGGACTGTTGTCTTGTGGAGGGGGACTGTTGTCTTGTGGAGGAGGACTGTTGTCTTGTGGAGGACGACTGTTGTCTTGTGGAGGAGGAATGTTGTCTTGTGGAGGGGGGCTGTTGTCTTGTGGAGGAGGACTGTTGTCTTGTGGAGGAGGACTGTTGTCTTGTGGAGGGGGACTGTTGTCTTGTGGAGGAGGACTGTTGTCTTGTGGAGGAGGACTGTTGTCTTGTGGAGGAGGACTGTTGTCTTGTGGAGGAGGACTGTTGTCTTGTGAAGGGGGACTGTTGTCTTGTGGAGGAGGACTGTTGTCTTGTGGAGGAGGACTGTTGTCTTGTGGAGGAGGACTGTTGTCTTGTGGAGGAGGACTGTTGTCTTGTGGAGGAGGACTGTTGTCTTGTGGAGGAGGACTGTTGTCTTGTGGAGGAGGACTGTTGTCTTGTGGAGGAGGACTGTTGTCTTGTGGAGGGGGACTGTTGTCTTGTGGAGGAGGACTGTTGTCTTGTGGAGGAGGACTGTTGTCTTCTGGAGGGGGACTGTTGTCTTGTGGAGGAGGACTGTTGTCTTGTGGAGGAGGACTGTTGTCTTGTGGAGGAGGACTGTTGTCTTGTGGAGGAGGACTGTTGTCTTGTGGAGGGGGATTGTTGTCTTGTGGAGGAGGACTGTTGTCTTGTGGAGGAGGACTGTTGTCTTGTGGAGGAGGACTGTTGTCTTGTGGAGGAGGACTGTTGTCTTGTGGAGGGGGACTGTTGTCTTGTGGAGGAGGACTGTTGTCTTGTGGAGGGGGACTGTTGTCTTGTGGAGGAGGACTGTTGTCTTAACATACAATCTAGATAAAGGAACTGTCCTCCAAATTCTCAAGTGACTGCCTCGTCATTCCCATCCCAAAAAGTTCCTTTCCCCGATGTGCAACATTTTTGTGAATAAATCCTAATCTAAAATTTACGAAACTGTTGTGATATTTTAGTAAACTGATATTATATGGTTCACACTTTCTGTAAAGTCATGGAATTTGAAAAAGGTCAGGAAAAGTCAGGGGAAAAGTTGTAAAAATGTCAAAAGTCGTAGATAATGTGTGATAACTTAACTTGATTGCTTTATTAACTTTTTGGAGAAAATTCACCCTTAGAGTAGACACTTCTGCAAGTGGTTTCCGAGAGCACCACACGCCCTCACGTGCTCCTAGCTTTAGCACCAGGCTTGTTGTCTGCTTCAGCCTGTCACACGTATCCAGTCGGACAATCATTCAAAATTAGGTTTACAATTTGTTTATTTGAAAAATCTCCATACTGTATGAATTTTAAACTTTACAACAGTCTTCCTCCCAAACTCAACAAAATTCATGGTATTTCAAAGTAGAAAACATCTTTTGTCAAAAATAATTTTTTTTCAATGAATGATTATTTAAATGATAATGTACAATTAATTAATAAGATCTCCCATTGTTAAGCTTATGAAGTGGAGTGATTTAGTTTTTAGACCAATTTAAATGTTACCCAAAACCGCTTTACACAGCCTTTTTGGAACTCTGAAAACGTATTTTTACAATAAGGAGATACTAGTTGTTGCCCGTCGATATTCGACGGATACAGCTCCATTCGTGGTAGGTGGAGCGCTAGGCAGATGGTGTGAAACATGTATAAAATGTACTTTTTAAACTGCTATTTCCTTCCAATTATTTTTCTTATAGCAAATTTTAAGAAGGAAAAAATGGATTCAACAATCAGTGAAATGAACTAATATTTTATACACATAATCTAGCGCTATCGACTGATCTACGAAAGCTGACATTTGCAGCGGCAAAGTAAAGCATTACGACGTGATATCGCAACAATTGACTACTTGCTGAGTGGAATAAATCTATTTATTTTGATTATTTCCTTACACGCACAGGGTTGGGAGCACACGTCTAATTAAAACCGGTGCATTAGTTCCTTAATATGCTCAAAAATGGTATTTAATATGAATGTAAACCATTTATTTAAACTGACCCTTTACAATTTGCCATTGTAGTAATCATTTATACCATTATAATGTTACTGCAATCAGCTCTTTTATATAATTAAGTAACTTTAGGTATAGTATTAAACAATTTAACAATAAAAACTTATTTGTTTTTTAATTCACCAACTATAAATCTGTATAATTTAAATAATATAAAACTGTATTATTTTTTCTTTCCATTTAAAGGATAATACATAATAATTGTATACGTTTTTAGGTACTGGCCATGAGAAACCAAATGCTTCTTGAGCGTTTCCACTTCTTCTGTTGTAGGCAAAATACCTTGTGTCTTTACAATCAGCTGATTGAGGACTGTAAAATAAAATCATTGCAAAGGTTTGGAAATGTAGATTTTTTTTTAATTTAAGGAAGTAAGATAACATAAAAGTAAATAAAACCTGCTAATATAGTAAAGTTAAGCTTTTATTTGGTACAAACTGCATGTAAATCGCTCCAGTGGAAGTCTCAGACGAACTGTCCAAAGGATTGAAAAAGTTGACTTTTCCCCATGTTTAATCTGTATAAGAAAAGTTTATTTTTAATTTTTGACCCATTTAATAGAAGACTCAGAGGAACTGTCCAAAGGTTTTTTCCTTACGGCTTTAAATATATAGATTTAATTTCATTTCACTGTTTCTTCAAAACTGAAAACGGTATAGTTTATTTGAACTGAAACTGAATCATTTCCTTGTAGTTATCTAAATATAGGTTTGACTCATCAGTTTGAGTAATATTTTTGAAAAATGAGTAGGCTTACAACTAGGTATTGATATTAAAATAGAGTCAAAACATTAGGCCTACTTAAGATTGTCAAGTATGAATGTTTTTACTTTCTCCCCTTATACATAGTATATGGAGAAAGTATTGTTTTCGTAAACATTTTTGTATTTGAGTTGTTAGTGTAAATATTCGTTTTGGTGCTCCCTGAACCCAAAAAAGTAGTTTTTACGTGATGTCTGTGTGTCTGTCTGTCTGTCTGTCTGTCTGTATGGATGTGTACAGAGCTAGAGCCCTAACCAATGGTCCGGTTTTGATGAAATTTGGTCTGTAGGTACTAATCCACGATATCTCCAGGCATTTTTTCATTTTTTGGAATTTTTGATTTTTAAGGGTAATTGTCCCCCAAAAACCGCCAAAAATCAAGATTTCTCAAAAATGACTAACGATTTTGATTAAACTTTAGTCATTTGTAGAACTTTAGTTTTCCAACAAAATGACACCACCCGCATTTCTGTAAAAATTCGGTTTCAGAAATTACAAGACTTAAAATATCAAAAATACAGTTTTTTGGATTTCTCATAAAAAATCATAAATTTAAAAAATATTACTATTCACCATCAAAAATTGCTCACAAATTTAATTAATTTAGTATTTTGAATTACTATTCTACAATTAATGGTTGCGGAGAAAATTTAAATTTTCATCTTGTGGTAAACGCAGTACGTTGTCCAATGTTATTCTTATGGGGAATACAAAAATTAGTATTTCTCTCTTATTTGTTGATCAATTTCGTTCAAACTTGATATGCTTGTCAAGTTAGCATTGACCAACAGAGAAAATTCATAATATGTTGCCCCTTAATAACCCTGAGGGGGGGAATAGGGGGCATTTCCCCTCTTAAAACCACGTGTGTAGCAATGGATTATGTAGTGCCTCTTAAACAGGGATTTGGGTGGATATTTTTGAAAACAACTTGTTTACAAGATTTTCTGTACATTTGACCGTGCTTTATATTCTATATCTAGTAAATAACAAGTAATTTATTCATTAAAGTTGGGCTAAAAGGGAGAAAGTATGTGTCAGTTTCCTGATACCGTTTATTTACTTATGTGTTATCAGCAAAGCAAAGGTATGTTGTAAATAATAATAATAAGTATTGTTGTAAGAAAACAATATTTTTGTAATATTGAAGGATCTCTAAAAGAAGTGGCCTCCAAATATGACAGACACTCTAGCTGTTACATTACTTTTTAACACTAATCCTCGGATATGCCAAATGAGTTATAGTGCATTTACTATAGAATTTCTGTACGCACAGTTCATAGCGCCTCACGACAATAGTTATTCTACACTCTGCACCTGACTTACTCTTATAATTATTTAGGGGTCTCAGGTTCAAATCTTAAATTAGACAATTAATTGGAACAGTTTTATTTAAAAACATTTCTAAATGTACATAACATGTTGAAAAATATCACCTTGAATGTAATTGTTGATACATAAAAAGTTAATGTGGAAATATGGAGTTATGTTGGGTAACAGTGAGAACTGTACTTACATTAACATGTGGGCTAGGCCTATATACAAATACATTTGTTGCTGATGGGATCAACAAAAATAAGCAATTGATTGATTAAAGAATATAACAAAAATTGGATCACAGACATTGGCGTCTTCTTCACTGTCTGTAACACCTATTCCAGTTTACGCTCGCTTGAATATACTATAAAACTCAGAAAATATATTTTACAACAAACCACATCTTTAATAAATAATCTGTGTTTCTGTTTAAAGCAAAAAGACAACTGCATAAAATCTCTTGAGAATACTACAAATACTGATTATTGCTTCTAGAGAGGTTTTAAAATCATTGTGTTGATTTCTCTCCAACAATGTTACCTTTTACCTTATTTACTAATTCAGTCGCTTTACTTTGAGCTTTTACATAAGTATCAGAAACCTTGCTTTTGACCCGTTGCCAGAATGTTTTTTGTTCCGTAGTTTGAGCATTTTCTCCAGCGTTTTCCTCTATTGGCAGTTGACTCGTTGATTCTCCAGGTTGTGATTGGTGTTGTGTTTGGAATGATTCATGATTCATCTCATCAACAACTGTTGACTCCTCAGCTAAAGGCTGTTGGCCATCGAGTTTTGGTATTGATTTTGTGGTAATCTCTGGTATATCTCCATTAATTTCTTTTTCCAATTGATCTACTTTAAAATGCAAACAATCGTAAGGGTCTTTTTTGTCGTTTTTATTATGTTGCAATAATAATTTATCGTCATTTGATGGAAGAAAGCGAGCATTTTGCTGTCCAAAACTCTTAGTTTGTTGTGTATTTATTAAATTACCAGGTTTCTGGACTTCTTGTTGTGATTGTTGTGATCCAAACTCCAGATCTGTTTGCTGCCCGAAATCTTCAGTTTGTTGTGCATCTCTTAACCTTCCAGGTTTCTGGACTTCTTGTTGTGATTGTTGTGATCCAAACTCCAGACCAGTTTGCTGCCCGAACTCTTCAGTTTGCTGTGTATCTGTTAACCTTCCAGGTTTCTGGACTTCTTGTTGTGATTGTTGTGATCCAAACTCCAGATCAGTTTGCTGCCCGAAATCTTCAGTTTGTTGTGCATCTGTTAACCTTCCAGGTTTCTGGACTTCTTGTTGTGATTGTTGTGATCCAAACTCCAGATCAGTTTGCTGCCCGAAATCTTCAGTTTGTTGTACATCTGTTAACCTTCCAGGTTTCTGGACTTCTTGTTGTAATTGTTGTGATCCAAACTCCAGATCAGTTTGCTGCCCGAATTCCTCAGTTTGTTGTGCATCTGTTAACCTTCCAGGTTTCTGGACTTCTTGTTGTGATTGTTGTGATCCAAACTCCAGATCAGTTTGCTGTCCGAAATCTTCAGTTTGTTGTGTATCTGTTAACCTTCCAGGTTTCTGGACTTCTTGTTGTGATTGTTGTGATTGTTGTGATCCAAACTCCAGATCAGTTTGCTGCCCGAAATCTTCAGTTTGTTGTGCATCTGTTAACCTTCCAGGTTTCTGGACTTCTTGTTGTGATTGTTGTGATCCAAACTGCAGATCAGTTTGCTGCCCGAAATCTTCAGTTTGTTGTGCATCTGTTAACCTTCCAGGTTTCTGGACTTCTTGTTGTGATTGTTGTGATCCAAACTCCAGATCAGTTTGCTGCCCGAAATCTTCAGTTTGTTGTGTATCTGTTAACCTTCCAGGTTTCTGGACTTCTTGTTGTGATTGTTGTGATCCAAACTCCAGATCAGTTTGCTGCCCGAAATCTTCAGTTTGTTGTGTATGTGTTAACCTTCCAGGTTTCTGGACTTCTTGTTGTGATTGTTGTGATCCAAACTCCAGATCAGTTTGCTGCCCGAAGTCTTCAGTTTGTTGTGTATCTGTTAACCTTCCAGGTTTCTGGACTTCTTGTTGTGATTGTTGTGATCCAAACTCCAGATCAGTTTGCTGCCCGAAATCTTCAGTTTGTTGTGTATCTGTTAACCTTCCAGGTTTCTGGACTTCTTGTTGTGATTGTTGTGATCCAAACTGCAGATCAGTTTGCTGCCCGAAATCTTCAGTTTGTTGTGCATCTGTTAACCTTCCAGGTTTCTGGACTTCTTGTTGTGATTGTTGTGATCCAAACTCCAGATCAGTTTGCTGCCCGAAATCTTCAGTTTGTTGTGTATCTGTTAACCTTCCAGGTTTCTGGACTTCTTGTTGTGATTGTTGTGATCCAAACTCCAGATCAGTTTGCTGCCCGAAATCTTCAGTTTGTTGTGTATCTGTTAACCTTCCAGGTTTCTGGACTTCTTGTTGTGATTGTTGTGATCCAAACTCCAGATCAGTTTGCTGCCCGAAATCTTCAGTTTGTTGTGTATCTGTTAACCTTCCAGGTTTCTGGACTTCTTGTTGTGATTGTTGTGATCCAAACTGCAGATCAGTTTGCTGCCCGAAATCTTCAGTTTGTTGTGTATCTGTTAACCTTCCAGGTTTCTGGACTTCTTGTTGTGATTGTTGTGATCCAAACTCCAGATCAGTTTGCTGCCCGAAATCTTCAGTTTGTTGTGCATCTGTTAACCTTCCAGGTTTCTGGACTTTTTGTTGTGATTGTTGTGATCCAAACTCCAGATCAGTTTGCTGCCCGAAATCTTCAGTTTGTTGTGCATCTGTTAACCTTCCAGGTTTCTGGACTTTTTGTTGTGATTGTTGTGATCCAAACTCCAGATCAGTTTGCTGCCCGAAATCTTCATTTTGTTGTGTATCTGTTAACCTTCCAGGTTTCTGGACTTCTTGTTGTGATTGTTGTGATCCAAACTCCAGATCAGTTTGCTGCCCGAAATATTCAGTTTGTTGTGCATCTGTTAACCTTCCAGGTCTCTGGACTTCTTGTTGTGATCCAAATTCCAGATCAGTTTGCTGCCCAAAATCTTCAGTTTGTTGGATATCTGTTAATCTGCCAGGTTTCTGAACTTCTTGTTGCGATTGTTGTTCTCCAAATTCCATATCAGTTTTCTGCCCAAAATATTCAGTTTGTTGTGTATCAGTGATTTTCTGGGGATTTTGATCTTGTTGTTGTGATCCAAAATCAAGATCAGTTTGCTGCCCAAAATCTTCAGTTTGTTGGATATCTGTTAATCTGCCAGGTTTCTGGACTTCTTGTTGCGATTGTTGTTCTCCAAATTCCATATCAGTTTGCTGCCCGAAATCTTCAGTTTGTTGGTTATCTGTTAATCTACCAGGTGTCTGTACTTCTTGTTGCGATTGTTGTTCCCCAAATTCCACATCAGTTTGCTGCCCAAAATCTACAGTTTGCTGTGTATCTGCAATCATCTGAGGATTTTGATCTTCCTGCTGCTGCGTTTGCGATCTAGAATCGTAGTAACCCTGTTTCTCATAGTCCTCTGAATTTTGATTACCTGTGTAAATTCCTGGTTGTTGCTGGTCAAAAACATTTGGCTCAAATTGCTGGGTGAATTCATCGTTTTCTTGGAGAGTGTATCCCGGTTTCTTCTCGTAGTCATTTGTCTGTGTGAATTGATCGCTAGAAGGAAGTACCACCCTTTGTGGACTGCTTACCGGCACAGGGTAGTAATATCGCTGAGGTGGGGGGTGTCTGTGGTGGTGAAAGTGTGGCTCGTGGGGATGTTCGTGGTGGTGGTGAGGCAGGGAGTTCTGTTGATGTCGATAGTGGTGGTGATATTCACGTTGGTATTGTCCGTGTTGCTGGTGCCGAGTAACCCACGGTGTAGGGTTGTCTGCCAGTTGGCGATGTCTTCTGATGAGTGGGAGTGAAGAAACGACTTGGAGGACAATCGCAGCAATCAACATCTCCTTTAAAGCCATTTATACCTGTAATCAAATTACCTTGTTATTATTGAAAACCATAAATTTTGCCATTTATTGAATGTAGGTAATTATTTTCATATTTTAAATCTATAATCGATTAGTCAGTTTTAATTTGTAATTATGTGGATTATATTCCATTAGTTTTTAGGTTCTTTCCACTGACTTTTCAGATGGGGAAGGAAATTTTAAAGCGTTAAGAACGGATACGGTTTACAAATAGTTAAACACAAAAATTATTTTGCATCTTTGATGCGATAACAGAAGATCAAATTTGAAGAGAAAATAATAGGCAGCATCACTAAATATATATAGTTTTTCTATAACATTCAGTGGTTCTTTTAGCGAATTTCCCCTATAGGGAAGAAGCTATTACCGTAGGTCTCATGGTAAGAATTAAGCCCGAGACCATGATAACTTTTCATTTTGAGGTCCCCAGATGCCAAAAACACCATTCGTTCAAATTTTTATATATGTATATATATATATATATATATATATATATATATATATATATTTATATATATATATATATATATGTGTCCGTAAGCACGATAACTCTCGTAAAAAAGGTCCGATCTTAATGAAATTTGGTACAAATGTGTAAAGTACCATTTATTTGAACGAGTTCGAAAACCAGACGAATCGCATCATCCGAAGGGGGGTTTTTGGGGGGTTTTGTACCCCAAAAATGGATTTTTTGGGGTTTCCACATGTAACTTTTATTAAAATCAAATTTTAATTTTCACCATTGAATTCAGCATAAAAAACAAACAATTTGGTACCTTGATCATTGCTCTACGTCAATTGGTTACCGAGATATTGAAAGTGCTAAACACAGTACGTTGTCTAATGTTATTCTTATGGAGAAAAAGAAAAATTGTATATCTCGCTTATTTATGAACATAAACTGGCGAAATTTGGTATATGGCTTGATCTGGTTATGGTTTATTGTTGTTTGCACAAAAAAACAATTTTTCGCCTATGGCTCCTGTAGCAGCAAACCTAGGTACTTGGTCCCCATGTTATTCTTATAGAAAATACTTAAAATGTTATATATCGCTTATTTATGAATGTATATGGATGAAACTTGGTATGTGACTTCACTAAGATGAGTTCTATTGATATTTGCATAAAAACCCATTATTTTGTTGCCTTGTTGCAGCAAACCTGCATACTCATCCCCAATGTTATTCTTATGGAGAATAATTAATATTTCAAATATCGCTTGCTTGTGAATTTATTTCTTATGAATCCTGTTAATCGTTTTAATGTGTTATGTTATAAAAATATTCATTGGAAATTCGCTGAGTATGCAGGTTTGCTGCGACGGGGGTATTTCTAAATGCAATTGCATATTTTTGTGTCCAGACGAGCTGTTAAATGTAAAAAATTGCTTTCTGAATGCAAAGTTGCCAAATAATCGTTTGTGTTTGCAATTGCCTGCACAGTCTCATCTTTAACCCTGGTACTGCAATATTTTGGTGTAGTATCATAGACATTGCAGCATGCTGTGAGTTACTAGTATATTGTAATTTGTTCTGAGGCAATCCACACGGTTTTTTAAGGTATTTAAATATCCGTTCATACTAAAACCTTAGGTGAATTTAATTAAGACTTTTAAACTGTACACATTTTCTTTGTCGTCTTCATTTACATTAGAGGTAACATTTATTACTTGCAAGTAACGCCTGCAACAACTGCTTGACTACCAGGCTGTGTTTTCTTGTGAAGTGTGTTGATGAATGAAAGTGGCTAATAACAACAAACAATGTACAGCAATGTTAGCCTCATGCCGATTCATCCAGATCAGACCCTCCCATATTGGTCCGGCGAGGCGTACACCTACTACCTACTAGAGAAGCCCTCCTTAAGCAATAACACTGTTCACAAACAACATTGCCCACAACCAAGAAAGCACAACCTGCTTACTGACAATATATGAACATTTTGACTCTGAATTTAAACCAGCGGTAAATCTATAATATTATAAAGAAGAGGTGGTTTCTGTCTGTCTGTCTGTCTGTCTGATGTTCCGGGTGAACGCAAAAACTACTGAACCGACTGGGCTGAAACTTTACACATAGGTAGATCTTGAACCCATGCAACACATAGGCCTATTCACTTCCTTAAAATCCCCTCGGGCTACGCCCCGTGAACGTCCTAAGTTTCAATGTTTACATTTCAGAAGAAAGTAAACATTCAGAAACTGTAATGCGAACAGCTGTGGATACTTCCATTTGACAGCTTAAAGAGCAGAATCAAGAACAGCTGTTTCAAGTTAACTAAAATCCAAATTGTATTGACTAAAGAACGGGTAGAGAAAGCCCCTGTGCGAAGAACGGGTACGTCAGCTAGTATTTTATATTTGTAACTTTAGGTTGAATCAAAAACCAGAGTAATTTTTGCAAAACGATAGGTCACTGTTAAACCGAATTTAATACTTTATTTTATGAAATTACTGGGATTGGATCCGGCAGAAGTAATGAATACAAGATTCACACTTTCTGGAAAGTCAGGGAGTTTGAAAAGGGTCAGGAAAAAAGTTGAAAAATTCCGAAAGTCAGGGAAAGTTTAAAATATAATTGTAGACACAAAGCAGTACTGTGCAAAACTCAAAACATTTTTTAAAATCGGTTTTTATGGTGCAATGAAGAGAAAGTGAAAAAGCAATGGCAATAAACATTGGACAACAAACTGTAAACATTAAAATAGTATAATAAACAGGAGAGTGTTTGTCAAGTTTGGGGTATGTGGAGGCCGATAAAATAATAATTAGGATGGAAATTACCAATTGGAAATAAATTATAAATACTTAAGATAAAATATTAGAAGTTAAGATGTCAGAAGTGGAAAAATCAATAGCAATAAAAAAAAGTAAAAAAAGCAAAACAATTTACTGACTGTGGTGAATGGTGAAACCAATCAAATCACCTTATCCAACAAAAGCTTAGTTCCCGTTAGGTAATCATTAAAACAGTTAATGCCGATGGGGCAAAGCCCAGTGGGTTTGCTACTAGTTTCTGAGGTTTGCTGTATTGAGAACACTCTGATGTGCTATAAGTTTTGTTAAAATAACTCGTTAAAATTTGGTGACGTGGATTTCCCATATCACTACATTCATTAAACAAATTACGTTTCAAATACAGACTGCACTCAGAATTGTGCTGTTTGCATTCGCACAAATCTTAGTAAGAACTTTAATAGATATCAAATGAATTGTTATCTCAAACCTTAACCTTTGTTGTAAAAGAAAATATCGGGCAATATTTAAGATCAAAGATCAGCTCGTCTAAATTTATTTGAAATTATACTTCCAACAAATATTGTTTACAATCTCTTCCAAATATTTTATAAATTAGTAGATCTCTAAATTAATGTTAATGTGATATATTTATGTGAATAAATGTGATCTATTTTTGAAGTCATAAGATTGGTTTAAGGGAGATTTTGATTGAGATAAGTCCTTCTTCTACTACATATTATTCATTATCATAGTAAACAACAACATAATTAACAAATTGTGGTAGTTATAGACTATGTTCATAAAACTGCTTTTGCAAAATGAATTCTGCTTGTTTAAGTGTGTTTATCTGAAAAATGAAATAGCTTTGCCGATAAACTTTAGTATTTTCACTATGTTCATTTATAATTTTTAAATAAATTATTTACTAGGATAGATTTTACCAAAATATTTATATCGTCCCTCAGCCTTTTTTCATTCAAGTACTTGGTTGTTGGTGTTGATTAGTGTTCTTTCTTAAGTTCCTTAAGCTTAATGTTGTTTAAAAGGTATAAATTTAAACAACCTCCTTATAATTTTAAAGTTGTTGTTTCTGCTGTTTACTTCTAATCCATACAAGTTCATTTACTTTAGAAGTTGAAACATTTTACAAGATATAAGATTTACTAAAAAAACTATACTTGTAAAAGCGTTGCTGAGTTAAGGATTTTAAAAATGATTGTTTTTAAATATTTATTAATGTTTATTTTTAAATAGTCAAAATTAATTAAAATATAAAATTTATTAAATTGTTATAATATTTTATAAACTTAGTTTTTTTTATAACTTTTCTTCACACATGTAAAACAATTCCTAGATTTCTCAACCTACCATGGTATTTTATTTTGTATTAAAACCCAAATTAGCTAAAAATAAAAATAATTATATTACATTTGTTATTCCTCGTGGTCCTCCTGCAATATAAATTTTAAATCTTCAGTTGCCCTAAATTAATATTTATTGTGAGTTATTAAATTACAAAGACTTCACCTGTTATAAACGTAAGCTTGTCTGAAACGTAGCTGCGGTGTTTCCTGCGCGGCGGAGAGGAAGTCGGTGGGGTGAAGCGATGCTGCGGCGTAGCGATGCGATTACCACCAATCAACTGCTGGGCTCCTCGACTGACCGCTTGTTTTAACCTCACTTACTTATCAGTCGTGGAAACCCCTATCACGTCCGATTCTCAAAATGTTATCTCCATTTTCAGAACCCAGTATTTTAATTGTTATTGTAGACTAAGTCAGTCAGTGCAGTTTTTTTTGCATGTGGGAATTTTTCTTTACATCTTTATTTATTAATTGTTATTCCTGTTTTTAAGTATTTTAAAGTATCACTGTAGTATTTTTGTTTTTGCCAGTAGAATACAAATGAATTATATAAATTAAAGATCGATTTACAAAAATTGATTGATTTCCATTCAGTGACAATTCTAATTGTACAGGGTGTTTCTGTACTCTCTCCGGAAATAACTTACGGAACTTATTCATAAGGTAAAAAAGTTGTAAAACCATAGGGCTTGTCTTGCTCCGTTTCCCATCCGTGTGTCAGTATGATTTTTTTAACAAATACATCAACTCTTAGAACAACAATAAAAACGCCAAAATGATTGTTTTGTAGAGCTAAACTGACTGGTAAAAAGAAATATGAAGTTTTTAGTAAAATTATCTCAGGAAAATCCAAAAAGCTTTTGCCATAAGATTAACATGGGACATTTTATGGACACGTTTTTGACTTTTCTCCACAACCACACTTAACCTAGGTTAATGATTAAAAATACCAAATTATTTCTGTTTTTAAGCTCTATAATATGGCTAAACCAAAATTGAGTGTTTTTAAAATTTTAGAGGAAAAAATTCAAAAACTCATCTTTGGAAAATTTAAAACGCCCTTCCCATAGTCCGATCGATCTAGTTTTCAAACTTAAAGTCATAAATGTTACTCTACACGTTTGTGTCAAATTTCATAAAAATCGGGCATTTTAAAAGTTATCGCAGTAACGGACACACACACATATATATACATATATATAAATTTGAACGGTTAGTGTTTTTGGCATCTGGGGACCTCAAAACAAAAAATTATCATGGTCTCGGACTTGAGTCTTACCATGCCACCTACGGTAATAGCTTCTTCCCTATAGGGAAAATTTGCTAAAAATAATTTAAATATAAAAGAGTAACATTTATGAAGGAAAACCGTTCCTAAAAATGTAATTTATAAAAATGCCAATCTTACGACATTAACGTTTTATTGTATGCTCGTCAGTGTTTCACAATTTACGTAATCACACAGTCTTCAGAGATTTACAATAGACGGCAACTTATCAATTTAGAGGTCATATTAAGTTTACAAAAAGCATTACATATATAAAACATTAACTAATAATTATATTAAAACCTTTTTCAGTCACTGATGTACTGAAGTTACTGATCATACATAATTCAGATAAAAAAAAAATAAAGTCATAATTGTTATAATCCTATTAATCCTGGGACTGAAGATAATTAATCCAGTTTTAGATAAAAATTAGTCTTTGAATTCCAAGACCTCAGTGTTGAAACCCCTATTTGAAATAATTTGTTTGTTCTAGAAAATTTTAAACTTATATTTGTTGAAGATACAATTTAAAATATTTATTAATTATCTTATAGCGAATTTCCCCTATAGGGAAGAAGCTATTACCGTAGGTCTCATGGTAAGACTTAAACCCGAGACCATGATAACTTTTCATTTTGAGGTCCCCAGACCCCAAAAACACCATTCGTTAAAATTGTTATATATGTATATATATATATATATATATATATATATATATATATATATATATATATATATATACACACATATGTGTCCGTAAGCATGATAACTATTGTAAAAAAGGTCCGATCGTAATGAAATTTGGTACAAATGTGTACAGTACCATTTATTTGAAAGAGTTCGAAAACCAGACAAATCGAACCATCCGAACGGGGGTTGTTTGGGGGTATTGTACCCCAAAATTGTTTTTTTTGGGGTTTCCACATGTAATGTTTATTTAAATCAAATTTTATTTTTCACCATTGAATTCAGCATAAAAAACAAACAATTTGGTATTTTTATCATTGCTCTACGTTAATTGCTTACTGAGATATTGAAAGTGCTAAACACAGTACGTTGTCTAATGTTATTCTTATGGAGAAAAAGAAAAATTCCATATCTCGCGTATTTATGAACATAAACTGACGAAATTTTATAAATTGCTTCATCTGGTTGTGATTTATTGTTGTTTTCACCAAAAAATCATTTTTCGCCTATGATTCCCGTAGCAGCAAACCTAGGTACTCGGTCCCCATGTTATTCTTATGGAGAATAATTAAAACGTTATATATCGCTTATTTATGAATGTATATGGGTGAAACTTGGTATGTGACTTCACCTAGATAAGCTCTATTGATATTTGCATAAAAACCCATTATTTTGTGTTCCTTGTTGCAGCAAACCTGCGTACTCAGCCCCCTTGTTATTCTCATAGAGAATAATTAAAATGTTACATATCGCTTATTTTTATGAATGAATATTTATGAAACTTGGTATGTGGCTTTATCTAGTTTAATTCTATTTATATTTGCATAAACACCAATTGTTTGTGTTCCTTGTTTCAGAAAACGTACGTACTCACCCCCAATGTTATTCATATGGAGAATAATTAAAATTTTATATATCGCTTATTTGTGTTATTTGTATATCGCTTAATATATTTTAATGAAACTTGGTATGTGCCTTTATGTGGTATTAAGACCATATATTATGCATTGGAAATTCGCTGAGTACGCAGGTTTGCTGTGATGGGGGTATTTTAATTAACTGTAGCCAACGAGATTTCAGGGCAACAAACAATTTTAAACTTTTTTTAAAATACCAAAACCTATTTTAACACTGTATATTGTAACTATAAGGAGGTAAATAGATAATAAAACAAAATAATTGATGACGGAACGAAGTGAAGGAATCTATATATTAACAGAGACAATGATTCGTTGTCAGTGTGTCGTCGTGTGTGTTCGTAATGCAATACCGTGAAAACAGCTGCACGGATCGTTTTCAGATTTTACACAAATGTCTTCCAGTACACTTCACACTTCCAGATAAAAAATGGAACACATTCATTAAATAGTTTTTTATTAATTAACATTTAAAATTTGTAAAATTTCCATAAGGTAAACCAATGAATAAAAATTACTGCTTGTAAAGTACGAGATACTAATAAAATATTGTTTTGTAACTTCAAGAAACTACCAAAAAAATGGTCCTGCCTGTATGTTTCATGATTAAATAAATAAAGTGCTTTGCGTTTAACATGAGTTAATTCAATTTATCAAAGGTTTTTGAAGTTTTTAGATAAAAAAAAGAATATAAGTTTTTATAAATAAAGATAACGTTCTCCTTTAATGTGAGTAATAGTTAATCCACTAGATTGCAGCAGCCTTTTGTTTCGTATTTACTTCTGTCAGCTGTGTTTTTTGTCAGTTTATGATATTTAAATACCCCGTCATAGCAAACCTGCGTACACAGCTAATTTCCAATTAAAAAAATTACCTCACATTATTTTTTTTAAGAATTTTCACCTGTGACGTAATATAATTAAGAACAATTTATCCTGTGACCTAAAATCAACCAAAATAAAACTCTATATTTTCCTACAGAGTCCCCAGGATCAAGTCTATTTATTTAATATTGTGATGAAATTTTGGTTAGAATGTTAACAGAAGTAACTTCCATCTACCATTTCTGAGTTCAGTCATCCCATTTGCGAATATTTGATGGTACTCCTAGTTAAAAAATTATGTTACTTTTATTTTTTAAATTTACAGTTTGTTTAGAACACTCATTTCTAATTATATCTATGACACAAGGTAATCAGTTAAGGTACAGTATTTATAAAAGAATGGCACGAACCTGTGTTATTTGTTTTGTCTTTGAGATAAAGGTTTTTGTCCATAAAACACTTTCCCGTTTCTATTGAGACTGTTGAAAAATCATGTCTTATTCCATCTCCAGGATTATTCATCTTTTTTACTAGTCCACTATATTAGTGATAGCAAACCTTTTGTCAGTTATAAACCTTAACCATTTAGTTTATTAATTTTGATTCAGTGAATGTTGGCTAAATATAAACTTCTATGGTTTTGAACTGTTTCTAATATTTTTAAATATTTTCTTTTCTTTTTGTTTTGTCAGCTTAGAGCTTAATATCTCGCTTATTTATGAACGTATACTGACGAAACTTGGTATACAGCTTCATCTTGTTGTGATCTTTTGATATTTGCTCAAAAAAATTTTTTCCCAAAGGCTCCCGTAACAGCAAACCTGCAAACTCAGCCCCAATGTTATTCCTATGGAGAATAATTAAAATTGTATATATCGCTTATTTGTGAATTTTTTTTATGAAACTTGGTAAGTGGCTTCATGTAGTATTAAGACATTTATTTATACATCCATTGGAATTCGAGTATGCAGGTTTGCTGCGACGGGGGTATTTAACTTTTTTTGTCGAGAAACACAGAGAAGAAAAATTTTTATTTTTTTCTTCTCTGTGCAAGAAAACCTCATATGTAAGATGAGGAAATACCCAAAGCCCTTACTCTCTCAGGACAACATCGTGATGTAACAGTTTGTCTATTCTCCGTGCACTCTCATTGCTGCAACGTTATCAAATAACATTTAACCCGATCTTGGCCCAGTTTTTTTTACAAATAGTTAACCTTGTACGTACTTAATTTTATATCAATGTTGTATTAGAACAAGGTTTTCTTTTTAAATACTCTTGGT
Source organism: Allygus modestus (assembly GCA_963675035.1). NCBI lineage: Eukaryota > Metazoa > Arthropoda > Insecta > Hemiptera > Cicadellidae > Allygus > Allygus modestus. The sequence continues at coordinate 145,470,515 of OY776116.1, forward strand.
TTTATCTGAGAACGAAGGACTTGGTGTTTTGATTGGAAATTGCAAACATTTAAAAGTACCTGGGGACCGAGCTTTGTTCTGAGGAAAATCACATATGGCAATTAAACAACATGAGAACACTCTTACTTTGAAAGCTTACTGTTGTTTTTTATCAGCAGTTATGATTATTTTGTTTTGATTCGAAACTCCATAAACCAAGTATTAAAATGTTAATTTTTCAAATAAATTTTCCAGCAAAATTCTAAATTTCTTGGGGTTAAAAACATAATCAATTGATTTCTAAAGGTTTGAGGCAGTAGTAAAACCATGTGAAGATAGCTGGATGAGAAAAGGGATCTTAAGTTTAATGGCAAACAAACTTAAGTGATCATCTACGTGCAGAGCTCACTCCCGATACAACTATATGCTGAGTTAAAGCGAGTAGCACAATCTTTTGTCCGATAAATAATTAGCCAATTAATCTGATTGTTGGAAAACTAATGTAGGTATTACTTTGCCAATAAATCAAGTCTCTTGAGCAAGTTGCTTTTAGACTGTTAAATGTAACTCAAAGTATAAAACTTTATTGTAATCGATCATGCCATTCGGGCCTCAGCCATAAGACTTACCTTTAGCCCCATTATTTCGTATTACCTAAGTAAAAGGCATTTGAGCTTAGGGTTTTTGAGGTCGTAAGGCTCTCACCAAAGCAGCCTTCGTTCTCGAAATTCCTGGATACAGACTGTATCACTGTTCAGTAAACGTAAATGTACATAACGGTTATAGTTTTCTGTAAACCGTTTGTTTTCCCAACAGCTGTTTTTATGCAATACAATCAACACAAAAGAACTAGGACAAATAGTTAAAATAATGTTGTCTTCCCCTACATACTGCTCTAGACCTTTGTTGGCTTATTTGGCCCTTAAATGCACTTTATTTATACCTCATTTTAACATTCTGAGACTTGCTTAAGAAACCTATTGCTTTAATACAGTACCTCAAATTTTAAATTCCGCTAAGGACTTGTTGAGTTATGATTCTTAAAAAAGCTATAAAATAAAGTCATAAAATTTTCCATGGAATTGAGCTCGGAATAAGGTTTAATTCGTAAGCCAAGATTGAATGTTTTTAGTGAAAGCTTTTATTATCTTTAAGGATCAGTATAAAAATGAAAATGATATGTTTGACATTGGTTACAACATTTTCCATTTTTTCCACGGCTTGTGCATTTTCCAGAAGCCAGCCACCACTGTCCGGTTCTTCAATCGCATCGAGTACTACACTGTGCACGGTTCCGACGCCGTCTTCGCTGCCAAGGACATCTTCCGAAGTTCTGCGGTCATTAAGGTCATCGGCTCTGGTGAATATGACTTCTGATACAATAAATTACTTTTCTTTGAGCAAAAACTCAAAATTTTATATTTTGGTCAGATCTATTTAAAAGTATAACCATTGCCTTTTTTCTCAACTTAAGTTTTCAAGGTGTCATATGTGATATTTAAGTGACAATTATTGCGCTATTAAAAAATTTGTTGACTAATTTAACCAGTAGCTTAATTTTATCCTTGTATTTGATTCTTAATTTGTTTGCTGTTTGTTCTTACTTTTAAGTAAACTAAAATTATTTCTGATAAAAAAATTGCAATTTGTAATGCCAACACTCATGCATAAGGAATTTATTTATTTTATGGTGTTCTCCCCATCTTATTTGAGTCTAAAAAATTGTATTTATTTATCTTAAATTTAATTCATGAGCTTAGTAAGGTTGAGGTTGATAATTGTAATAGTATGATTTAAAAGTCAATCGAATCCCTATATCGGTGTGGTCACATTTATAAGAGAAGTGGGAGCGCCACCCCCAAAAAAATATTTAAATACAATTTTCTTAATTAGTTAGTAGATATAATTTTTGTAAAATCAAGTAAGCCCTGCCGCTGATTATGCTCCCGGGTTTCAGGCAGTAGCACCCTGGACTCGCTTATCATCAACAAGACCCAGTTTGAGAAGTTCGTTAGGGACCTGCTGCTAGTGAAGCATTACAGAGTCGAAGTCTACACCAAGCCTGGCAAAGCAGCCAACAACGCGTGGACCCTCGAGTACAAGGTTATCACGTTCCCATCGTAACAATTGGTTTTGAAACAATGGGATTTGTAATTCCCCTTTTATTGTTTCTTGGTAATTTTTTGTTATTTTTATTATAGCTTAAATTGAAAAAAAAACTGGCATCATCTGCTCAGTTTAAAATCAAATCAAATACAGCTTTATTCATAAATGTACATGGTACAAGAATAGCGTCATCAGTGACTTAATTATATACAAACATTCAGTTTTATTATCATTATACTGTACACAAATGCTAGTTGTATTACATAGACATTTGGAAATATTTAAAGATATTAGAAAAAAAATCAAGAAAATAACTATTTAAATAAAAAAAATAAAAAAAACCTAAAAATAGTAATTTAGTTTATGTAACGCATAGGTTTAGTGTTGTATTACTTTGAAAATATTTATTAAAAAGTTATTACAAGTTATAACAAATTGAATAATAACACCTGTACAAAGCTTTGAAATTAGTTTTAAATTCTTCTATAATTTATTTATTATTTGGCCTGATTTATCTTTACAGACTGAGATACTGTTTCTATTATTTCCATTAAAAAAACTGTAGGAATACCTAATTCGGAGAAAACCCTTTTTACTGATTCTTGATTTTTAATTTTTAATAATCAAAGTGGGAGCATCACCTTCCACTGGTAGAGTGAAGGCGTTTCACAGTGTTGATGTCCCCAGGGTTCCCCCGGCAACCTGTCCCAGTTCGAGGACCTCTTGTTTGGTGGGGGGGACCAGCTGAGCGGCTCGGCCATCATCGCAGTCCGCCCCTCCGTCGAGAACAAGGCAAAGGTATGCACGGTACTTTTATGTTTTTAGTTGGAAACATTGTAACTGAAAATCTAGATCATAACCTTTATAATGAATAATCTAGATTCACAGTTAATTTTGTTAATTATATAGCTTAACTCTGTCTCACAAATTTTATTATGAACATATTAAATATTAGTGGCTTATAGAGGCGATTGCCTCTAACCTTATGTTTACGGTTTAAATGGATTTACTGTTCACTGGATAATAAATCAATGCTAATGTTTACATTTCACACCCAATTATACTACAGAAATATTATCTTCTATATTATTAATAGTATTTACTATTCTCGCTTCTCAAAATGGAATCCGCAAGCTGAGCATAGGAAATACTAGTAAATAGTCAAAGCTGATCATCAGTTTATTTTACAGTTTTGATATTGTTTTATAGGCTACTTTAAGGACATTTAAACAAAAATCAGGCTCCAGTGAGTTTTCCCTATTAATTGTCTATTGATGTTCTAAGTTTCAACCTTTTAGGTTGTATGATAGCCTCAGAAACCTGCGCAAATACACAAAAGGAAATTTTTTAGTCAAAAAAGGAATGTTCGTTGAAGTTTTAAATAAAAACACTCAGCAACATTTGAAACTTTTTTATTCCTGCAAGGTCTTTCTCCAGGATGGCAAACTCGAAAACTGAATCCAACTGTTAGGTAGATGTTAGATTTTTGATTGGTGGATTAGGAAACCCCTGCAAAGACTTGCTTGCCTCATCACCACAGATGCCCTGAGCAGCTGCCCTGGGGCCTCTCTGGACTGTCCTCGACCTCACGCCAATTGACCTACTCATCAAGGAGGTGGCTAGAAAGGGTGCGCATCGTCTCCAATGCGAGTATCTCTGGACGGCTTCTGGAACACCAGTTGGCCACACCAGAATCACTCTTTTGGTTGAGAGTGACGTGCTCGACAAGCCCTCTGATCACATGCCAGTCAGGTACTCTTTCGTTAAGTCTTTTGAACTGTGCATCCCCTCAAGAGAGGAGTGGGGTGAAGGAAAGAGTCCTTTTCCGCCCGGCAACCAGGAGTGGTACACGCACAGTTCAAATGTAAGGGGTGGCACTGGGGGTGCATCCCACGGTGTTCGAGGCTGAGCTCACTCGGAGTGTGCTCGGGAAAACTTGGGACATGATTTCAGAGACGAGAGCATCTACAATTTCTCAGATAGCCAGGCTGCGCTGAAGGCGGAATTCAGATCCAGGATTGTCTTGGACTGTCTCTCAACAGTGTTGTGCCTTGGCAGGCGCAGCAGGGTCATGCTTTGCTGGGTACCGGGTCCCTCTGGAATCGGAGGAATTGAGGTTGTGGATAAGGTGGCAAACATGCATCGTCGGCTGCACTCATAGGCCCTGAACCCCTCTGCATAATCTCTCGTGAGTACGCAGGTCAGTCCATTACATCATGAACTCGGGAGAGGCACTGCAGGAGATGGGCGGAGCTCCCTGTACTGAGGGTAAGCAAGCTCACCTTTCCCTCACCATCGTAGCGGGTGGCCTGTAATATCCTGCGTCTGGGTAGGCGGGACATTAAACAAATGGCAGGATTAATCATTGGATATGGACACCTGGGGAAACACTTTTTACGCATGGGCATCTTCAATGGAGACCCTGCGTGCAAAAAGTGTGGGCAGTCTGAAGACTGATCGACTGTGACGCGCTGGATGAGGTAAGGGCTGCCACCCTCGGCGCCATTGTGAGGGGTTGCCATCTCTACCACAGGAGGAGGTTGTATGCAGATAACAACGGTTCATCAGGCTCCTGCAACTCAACTGGTTCCGAAACCAACAATTCAAAAGGGAGTGCCAAAAGCACAAGCGGCTGACGTGCCATGCGTTGGGATACGGTCCGCCCCACTCTGAAATTAAATGAAATGAAGTGTTGTTGTGCAGGTGGTGGGAGTGGCACTGCTGGACACGTCGGACCACACGTTCTCTGTGTGTGAGTTTGCCGACAATGACTACTACAGTGAGCTGGAGGGGCTGGTCATGCAACACTCGCCGCGGGAGTGTCTGCTGCCCCAGGTTACCAACCCGACTGGTGAGATGTGTTGCTGTGCAGGTGGTGGGAGTGGCGCTGATGGACACGTCGGACCACACGTTCTCTGTGTGAGTTTGCCGACAATGACTACTACAGTGAGCTGGAGGGGCTGGTCGTGCAACACTGGCCGCGGGAGTGTCTGCTGCCCCAGGTTACCAACCCGACTGGTGAGATGTGTTGCTGTGCAGGTGGTGGGAGTGGCGCTGGTGGACACGTCGGACCACACGTTCTCTGTGTGTGAGTTTGCCGACAATGACTACTACAGTGAGCTGGAGGGGCTGGTCGTGCAACACTCGCCGCGGGAGTGTCTGCTGCCCCAGGTTACCAACCCGACTGGTGAGATGTGTTGCTGTGCAGGTGGTGGGAGTGGCGCTGGTGGACACGTCGGACCACACGTTCTCTGTGTGTGAGTTTGCCGACAATAACTACTACAGTGAGCTGGAGGGGCTGGTCGTGCAACACTGGCCGCGGGAGTGTCTGCTGCCCCAGGTTACCAACCCGACTGGTGAGATGAGTTGCTGTGCAGGTGGTGGGAGTGGCGCTGGTGGACACGTCGGACCACACGTTCTCTGTGTGTGAGTTTGCCGACAATGACTACTACAGTGAGCTGGAGGGGCTGGTCGTGCAACACTCGCCGCGGGAGTGTCTGCTGCCCCAGGTTACCAACCCGACTGGTGAGATGTGTTGCTGTGCAGGTGGTGGGAGTGGCGCTGGTGGACACGTCGGACCACACGTTCTCTGTGTGTGAGTTTGCCGACAATGACTACTACAGTGAGCTGGAGGGGCTGGTCGTGCAACACTCGCCGCGGGAGTGTCTGCTGCCCCAGGTTACCAACCCGACTGGTGAGATGTGTTGCTGTGCAGGTGGTGGGAGTGGCGCTGGTGGACACGTCGGACCACACGTTCTCTGTGTGTGAGTTTGCCGACAATAACTACTACAGTGAGCTGGAGGGGCTGGTCGTGCAACACTGGCCGCGGGAGTGTCTGCTGCCCCAGGTTACCAACCCGACTGGTGAGATGAGTTGCTGTGCAGGTGGTGGGAGTGGCGCTGGTGGACACGTCGGACCACACGTTCTCTGTGTGTGAGTTTGCCGACAATGACTACTACAGTGAGCTGGAGGGGCTGGTCGTGCAACACTCGCCGCGGGAGTGTCTGCTGCCCCAGGTTACCAACCCGACTGGTGAGATGTGTTGCTGTGCAGGTGGTGGGAGTGGCGCTGGTGGACACGTCGGACCACACGTTCTCTGTGTGTGAGTTTGCCGACAATGACTACTACAGTGAGCTGGAGGGGCTGGTCGTGCAACACTCGCCGCGGGAGTGTCTGCTGCCCCAGGACTCAGGTGCGGAGGTCGAGGCCATCAACAAGGTGAGCCAAGGGGAAGAGTAGTAACCTACATTTAATCCTATAATGGATGTTGAAAAGATTCTCATCCAGTATTTAGCCATAGTGAATTCAAGACAGGCTTCACCCAATTACAACATCTGCGTGTGCTGCACTTTATTGTGAACATTTCTAACTACCTTGAATAATTAACTTCTTACTAATTAATAATCTCTAATTAAATCAAAGTAAAGTTTGTGTGAACTTCCGGCCAAGGCCTGTTGTCAGAGTTTTCAGGTCGGACTATTCCCTCTGACATGGCCTGACTACCTATGTAGCTGTGACCAACGACTTAACAAAGCATGGGCTCTCTGAAGCATGGTGGCCGTCTGAGTTCAAAAATCAGATGGATTTCACTGGGAATTGAACCTGGGTCTTTTGGGTGGTAGGCAAGTACTCAACCCACTTAGCTAACCAAGGAAATATATACAACATTTGAAGACTGAAGGGGCGAAGCCCTAAAGGATTTTCAAAACTGGAATAGAAAATTTAGTTATAAACAGGTATTCAAATTTATTTCATTAGTAGGGTTTTTTACAGTATTTCAAGTGTTTTTTTTTTTTTAAATTGGAAATAAATCTTAAACTTACGGGACCATTATGGTAAAAAATGTTCATTATATGGAAACTTGCAAGTGGTATTAGTCAGTGATATGAATGGAGGCCAAAGTGGTATAAATGAATAGTATTATTATATTCTTAGATAGCCTATAGCATAAATGATTTAGCTAGTATCAATCTGATGCTGAATTCTAATTTAATTTGCACTCAAAGTGATTGATTGAATTTGATTAATTGCAACATTGATGATGGATGTTGCCAGGTGATAGAGCGCAGCGGGCTGCTGGTGACACCTCGCAAGCGGTCGGAGTTCAGCCGCGACGACACGGCCCAGGACCTCAACCGGCTGCTGAGGTTCGCGGAGGGCCAGCAGCCGACGGTCAACGCCCTTCCGGAGAGTCGCCTCGCTACGGCCATGTCGGCCCTCGGGGCGGCGGTCAGATACCTGGAGGTCGGTCACTGGGGTGGAATAAGTAGGGGCAGCTTGTGGGAGGATTTGAGAAGTTGTGAAACAGTAGTGTAGTTAAATCAAAACAAACCCCTTATTTATGGTCATGATTATGATGATTTAAACAAATTTTCATAAGAAACAAATCCCCTTATAGTGGGACTGAGTCCATAATAAATATAGATTATGATATATAGAATGAAAATGTTAGACATGTTTGTTTCTATTTTTTCCTATTTAAAGATAAAATGTTACTTTATTTGTATGAAAGAAAAGACAACTTCTAAATTGTTACTTTTGTTCAAATTAATGGTGTACATATACTTAAAAATTCAGTAAAGATTTTCAAAGACCTCACTTGGGAATTTTGATTATCTCTTGATAATCAAAAGGTGAATTTTTCCCTACAATCTGTAAGGATTTAAAATTGTAAAATCGCATAGTATCATAGTATCGCATGGTCCACGTAAATTCGGCGGAAAATGACAACTGCAAAACAAGAATCTGTAGTAAAAGTAACTGGTTCAGCTGTAAATAATAACAGAAACATGATATCGGCCATACATTACGACCGGACTGTGTCTTATTGGCAAAGTGGCTACCGGCCTGCATTTTATCTGCTGAAAATGACATATAAACCATGTTTTATCAGTGGAAAACAAACTAGATTGATTATTCTGGCTGCAAATATGTATTGTTACACATATTGGTCAGAAAATATTATTAGAATAATGAATGTTACCTAAAGTAGTTGCCAGATACCATTATACTACTTCAAACAACCTTCTGATAAAGACTAATGCTAATGATAAATACTCGCTCCAAAACACTCTAAACTTGACAATACCGTGATTATAAAATTCACTACTTACTGTAGTCAATAGTTGAAGTAATGGTCATCGTGTTCCTGGCTTCCCTTTGATATCCTCCATGCCCTTTCAACATCACACAACATTCTACTTAACAAACTTCCCCCTGATATAATTAACGTAACGTAACGGTATGTGTTGCTGTTTAGTTGTGCAACGACCAAGACAACTTTGGGCAGTTTAAGTTGCAGCCACTCGACCACAGCAGGTTGGTACACCTGGACAGTGCTGCAGTGTCAGCCCTGAGTCTGCTGCCACCCCCGGGAGCTGCTGCGGCTCATATGAAGCACCACAGTGTGTTGGGACTGCTGGACCACTGCCGCACACCCCAAGGCCACAGGTACTATCATCATCACTGCCGCACACCCCAAGGCCACAGATACTATCATCATAACTGCCGCACACCCCAAGGCCACAGGTACTATCATCATCACTGCCGCACACCCCAAGGCCACAGGTACTGTCATCATCTCATACTTGGCAGTTGGTACACCTAGTCAGTGCTTCAGTGTCTGCTGCCACCTCCGAGTGCTGCTGCGGCTCATATGAAGCACCTCAATTTTGGGACTGCTGGACCACTGCCACACACCCCAAGGCTACAGGTACTGTCATCATCTCATACTTGGCAGTTGGTACACCTAGTCAGTGCTTCAGTGTCTGCTGCCACCTCCGAGTGCTGCTGCGGCTCATATGAAGCACCTCAATGTTGGGACTGCTGGACCACTGCCACACACCCCAAGGCTACAGGTACTGTCATCATCTCATACTTGGCAGTTGGTACACCTAGTCAGTGCTGCAGTGTCTGCCCTGAGTCTGCTGCCACCCCCGGGAGCTGCTGCGGCTCATATGAAGCACCACAGTGTGTTGGGACTGCTGGACCACTGCCGCACACCCCAAGGCCACAGGTACTATCATCATCACTGCCGCACACCCCAAGGCCACAGATACTATCATAATAACTGCCGCACACCCCAAGGCCACAGGTACTATCATCATCACTGCCGCACACCCCAAGGCCACAGGTACTGTCATCATCTCATACTTGGCAGTTGGTACACCTAGTCAGTGCTTCAGTGTCTGCTGCCACCTCCGAGTGCTGCTGCGGCTCATATGAAGCACCTCAATGTTGGGACTGCTGGACCACTGCCACACACCCCAAGGCTACAGGTACTGTCATCATCTCATACTTGGCAGTTGGTACACCTAGTCAGTGCTGCAGTGTCTGCCCTGAGTCTGCTGCCACCGCCGGGAGCTGCTGCGGCTCATATGAAGCGCCAGAGTGTGTTGGGACTGCTGGACCACTGCCGCACACCCCAAGGCCACAGGTACTATCATCATCACTGCCGCACACCCCAAGGCCACAGATACTATCATCATCACTGCCGCACACCCCAAGGCCACAGGTACTGTCATCATCTCATACTTGGCAGTTGGTACACCTAGTCAGTGCTTCAGTGTCTGCTGCCACCTCCGAGTGCTGCTGCGGCTCATATGAAGCACCTCAATGTTGGGACTGCTGGACCACTGCCGCACACCCCAAGGCCACAGGTACTATCATCATCACTGCCGCACACCCCAAGGCCACAGATACTATCATCATCACTGCCGCACACCCCAAGGCCACAGGTACTGTCATCATCTCATACTTGGCAGTTGGTACACCTAGTCAGTGCTTCAGTGTCTGCTGCCACCTCCGAGTGCTGCTGCGGCTCATATGAAGCACCTCAATGTTGGGACTGCTGGACCACTGCCGCACACCCCAAGGCCACAGGTACTATCATCATCACTGCCGCACACCCCAAGGCCACAGGTACTATCATCATAACTGCCGCACACCCCAAGGCCACAGGTACTGTCATCATCACTGCCGCACACCCCAAGGCCACAGGTACTGTCATCATCTCATACTTGGCAGTTGGTACACCTAGTCAGTGCTTCAGTGTCTGCTGCCACCTCCGAGTGCTGCTGCGGCTCATATGAAGCACCTCAATGTTGGGACTGCTGGACCACTGCCACACACCCCAAGGCTACAGGTACTGTCATCATCTCATACTTGGCAGTTGGTACACCTAGTCAGTGCTGCAGTGTCTGCCCTGAGTCTGCTGCCACCCCCGGGAGCTGCTGCGGCTCATATGAAGCACCACAGTGTGTTGGGACTGCTGGACCACTGCCGCACACCCCAAGGCCACAGGTACTATCATCATCACTGCCGCACACCCCAAGGCCACAGATACTATCATAATAACTGCCGCACACCCCAAGGCCACAGGTACTATCATCATCACTGCCGCACACCCCAAGGCCACAGGTACTGTCATCATCTCATACTTGGCAGTTGGTACACCTAGTCAGTGCTTCAGTGTCTGCTGCCACCTCCGAGTGCTGCTGCGGCTCATATGAAGCACCTCAATGTTGGGACTGCTGGACCACTGCCACACACCCCAAGGCTACAGGTACTGTCATCATCTCATACTTGGCAGTTGGTACACCTAGTCGGTGCTGCAGTGTCTGCCCTGAGTCTGCTGCCACCGCCGGGAGCTGCTGCGGCTCATATGAAGCGCCAGAGTGTGTTGGGACTGCTGGACCACTGCCGCACACCCCAAGGCCACAGGTACTATCATCATCACTGCCGCACACCCCAAGGCCACAGATACTATCATCATCACTGCCGCACACCCCAAGGCCACAGGTACTGTCATCATCTCATACTTGGCAGTTGGTACACCTAGTCAGTGCTTCAGTGTCTGCTGCCACCTCCGAGTGCTGCTGCGGCTCATATGAAGCACCTCAATGTTGGGACTGCTGGACCACTGCCGCACACCCCAAGGCCACAGGTACTATCATCATCACTGCCGCACACCCCAAGGCCACAGATACTATCATCATCACTGCCGCACACCCCAAGGCCACAGGTACTGTCATCATCTCATACTTGGCAGTTGGTACACCTAGTCAGTGCTTCAGTGTCTGCTGCCACCTCCGAGTGCTGCTGCGGCTCATATGAAGCACCTCAATGTTGGGACTGCTGGACCACTGCCGCACACCCCAAGGCCACAGGTACTATCATCATCACTGCCGCACACCCCAAGGCCACAGGTACTATCATCATAACTGCCGCACACCCCAAGGCCACAGGTACTGTCATCATCACTGCCGCACACCCCAAGGCCACAGGTACTGTCATCATCTCATACTTGGCAGTTGGTACACCTAGTCAGTGCTTCAGTGTCTGCTGCCACCTCCGAGTGCTGCTGCGGCTCATATGAAGCACCTCAATGTTGGGACTGCTGGACCACTGCCGCACACCCCAAGGCCACAGGTACTATCATCATAACTGCCGCACACCCCAAGGCCACAGGTACTATCATCATAACTGCCGCACACCCCAAGGCCACAGGTACTATCATCATCACTGCCGCACACCCCAAGGCCACAGGTACTGTCATCATCTCATACTTGGCAGTTGGTACACCTAGTAAGTGCTTCAGTGTCTGCTGCCACCTCCGAGTGCTGCTGCGGCTCATATGAAGCACCTCAATGTTGGGACTGCTGGACCACTGCCGCACACCCCAAGGCCACAGGTACTATCATCATAACTGCTGCACACCTTAAGGCCACAGGTACTATCATCATCACTGCCGCACACCCCAAGGCCACAGGTACTATCATCATCACTGCCGCACATCCCAAGGCCACAGGTACTGTCATCATCTCATACTTGGCAGTTGGTACACCTAGTCAGTGCTTCAGTGTCTGCTGCCACCTCCGAGTGCTGCTGCGGCTCATATGAAGCACCTCAATGTTGGGACTGCTGGACCACTGCCGCACACCCCAAGGCCACAGGTACTATCATCATAACTGCCGCACACCCCAAGGCCACAGGTACTATCATCATCACTGCCGCACACCCCAAGGCCACAGGTACTATCATCATCACTGCCGCACACCCCAAGGCCACAGGTACTGTCATCATCTCATACTTGGCAGTTGGTACACCTAGTCAGTGCTGCAGTGTCTGCCCTGAGTCTGCTGCCACCGCCGGGAGCTGCTGCGGCTCATATGAAGCGCCAGAGTGTGTTGGGACTGCTGGACCACTGCCGCACACCCCAAGGCCAAGGCCATTTCATACTTGGCAGTTGGTACACCTGGACGGTGCTGTAGTGTTTGCTGCAGGGTGCTGCTTCGGCTCCTATTGGGCTACAACAGCTTCAAAAGCATCCAGAGCTCCTCAAGAGAATGCTTGCTGACGCTGGGTGCTTTTGTAGCTCAAATGAATGAATTTTGTAGCTCCACAGTGTGATTTTAATTAGAACTAACAATATGTTGTGAAAAACTCATATTTTTCCACAAAAGAAAATAAACAAAAATCCATAATTTTATGGAATAATTTAAACATGTTGATACAATCAGTTAAACAAATTAATGTTACTTTGTATGTTCAAAAACACCTGGCTCCAATACCTTATTTAATTAGTGATGATTGAAAATAATTTATACAGAAACAGTTAGTTTTACAAAAACACAAGTCCTCCAGAATTAAGTTAAAGTAAGATTACAGTAAACGCTCTTTTATCTGGCAAGTTCTACTAACAGGCATCAGCCGAGCCACTCATGATTAATTTTGTCTGCTTATGTTCGGGTGCTCACAGACTTCTACTGACATTATAGCCACCAGTGCACTGGTCTGCGCACGCCATTTTCAGTGTTTAAACTTTACAGATTTTGTACTCTGTATTTTCTTCACAACCCATCATCTAAAATATGTGTTTTGTTGATTTGGGTTATGGTATGGTGTTAATTATTTTCAGTAAACCCTTTAAAAATTATGTACCTACTATTATCCGGCAAAATCAGTTATCCGGCATTGCCATGGTCCCAAACATGCAGGTTAAATAGCGTCCACTGTAATGTATTAAATAGCTAAACACTAATTTTAAAATACACAGTGATTCCTTGGACAATGAAGTAGATGGTTTAGCATATTCTACCCTGGCACAAGTATGGACCATAACGTGTGCAGGCTGCTAACGACAGTGCGGTTGCAGGTTGCTGGCGCAGTGGGTGAAGCAGCCGCTCCGTGACCTGGCGTCCATCACTGAGCGCCATGACGTCGTAGAGCTGCTGGCACAGGACACAGAGCTGCGCCAGGCTCTCCACGAGGACCACCTGCGCCGTATACCCGACCTACAGGCGCTGTCACGTCGGCTGCTGCGGAAGAAGGCAAACATGCAGGACTGCTACAGGTGAGTGGCGTGTTGAGATGCGCTCAGTGTTGTATCTAAGGTATTAGTTTAGAAAATTTGTTAAGTTAAATCTATATATCTAATTCCGTAAGCCCAAGTTTAACGATGAAATTGTGATCGAACAGGAGGTCGTAGAAAGCTTGGAGAAGTCTCATTTTAAAGGACTGGACATTACATTTTGGGGAAAATTATTCATTTTTCTTAATTATGTACTGAACATTTGTTACAAAACCCATTTAAATAGCATAGGGATTTAAAAACGTCTGCTATATTTACATTAAAACATGTGATTAAGTGTCTACGTTGTTTACGAACTGTCATGTGTTCCTACTTATTTTCCTCAGCGTGTATGGAGTAACAAGATCAGATGAGGCAGCGTATTGGAACAAGTTTAGGGGCTATGACCCCTTCAAGCCACTATTTGTAAACTAATAACATAGTTCACACTTTCTGGAAAGTCAGGGAGAATCAGGGAAAGTTTGAGGGAGTTTGAAAAAGATCTGGGAAAAAGTTGGAAAAATGTCAAAATCAGGGAAAATGCTTAGTATTGTACACAAGTCAGGGAAAGTTTTTGATGCAAATTTTTGTAAATCGTTTTTTATGGTGCAAAGAAGAGGAAGTGAAGCATAACTGGTAAGGCAATAAATTTATTGGACAACAACAAACTGTAAACATTAAAATAAAAAATATTTTAAAATTATTACCTATTGTTGAAAACAGGAGAGCGCTGGATGGCTATGGGGAAGGTGGAGGCCGTATTAAAAATAATTTTGTTAAATATTTCCTATTGTAAATAAAGTGTGCATTCCGAGTCGAGAGTTGAGAACTCGCACTAGCCACTAACCACTAACCACTAGCCACTAACCACTAACTTGTTTGGTTTGGGAAAGTCATAGAAATCATTAACCAATTATAATAGTGTGATCCATGGATTACTTTCCATAACTTATGCAGAGTAATACTTTGACTACGGTATCCGTTTATGTGTCGGTTGTTCACGGTTCTCACGATGGTCGGTCCCCCAGGATCTACCAAGCGCTGCAGAGGTTCCCGCTGCTGCTCCAGACGCTCCAGGGGGACTCCCCCCTCCACCACACCCTGGCCGCCCTCATCGTCGCCCCCCTCCAGGAGCTGTACGCTGACAGTGAGCGGCTGCTGGAGATGGTGGAGTCCACCCTGGACCTGACTCTGGTTGACAAGGGCGAGTTCCTCATCAAGCCCGACTTTGATGACGACCTTAAAGGTTAGTTGACTTTTTGTATTACTTAGTGAGTTTTGTTTATAGGGAAATATGTAAATGTAGATGACTTTCGAGGCTGACATTGAGTACATCAAATGAAGTTGTCATTACAAATGGTAAGTCTTTTGGCTGTCCCACTTCGACAAGCTTCCCTTTCACCTTAAAAAAGCCACTGCCGGCCCAGTGCCAGCTCATACTTGGCAGTTGGTACACCTGGACAGTGCTGCAGTGTCAGCCCTGAGTCTGCTGCCACCCCCGGGTGCTGCTGCGGTTCAAATGAAGCACCACAGTGTGTTGGGACTGCTGGAACACTGCCGCACACCCCAAGCACTGCGGCTGTGGGACTGCTGGCGGCAGTGCTGGTATGAGTGGGCTTAAAAGGGGCCTACCCTTTCTCCATTTGCAGCGGCTGGGGACGGATCGTCCAGGTTTGGTTCCTGACCCTAGAATGTGATCCCTGGCATTTGGCATTTGTACATGGATACCCTGTCAGTTGAGTTGGCCAGTTGGAGAGCAGAGCGGGTCCACCTGTTTGAGCCTGATCACAGGAGCACCGGAGTTAGCCCTCTGAAATTTGGCTGCAATTTGGCTGCCTGTCCCATCCTACGCTTTCTTTTCCTGCTATACCCTATCCTATAATTCCCGCATACGGTTCCTAGGAGCTAACCTGGGGTTTTCTAATCGAGCAACAACAACGAATTACTGTAGATGACATGAAAAATTAAGGCGGTGACTATGATAACTTTTTTCAGGTTCATTGAAGAAAAATACACATTTCAATGTAGTTGTTTATTTGCTTCCAGCAGCCTCGATGAGTATAAGATATCTATGAAATGTAACCATTATATTTTAACGCTCTAATCAAATACTGAAACATCTTGAAAGATAAACTGTACGTATATCTTGTGTATTTGTGTATAATTTCATTATGTATTTCAGAGCTGAGGAGCAAAATGGACAGTTTGGAGGAAGATATCCAGAAGACATTGAACATGGCTGCCCGGGAACTGTCGCTGGAGCCGGGGAAGACCATCAAACTGGAGTCCAACTCCCAATACGGCTACTACTTCAGAGTCACCCTCAAGGTGGGGGCAATATCCAGCGCCAAGCTAAGTGTGCAGGCGTTAGTGGCGGAAAACTGAAACTCCCCCCAGAAAGGTTTCACTGTGAATAAAACGCCACATTTTACATCAGAGATTTGGGGGTAGTTTTCCAGCCGTGAACTTTTAGAAGATACATCATTAAGTATTTTATTTAACCTCACTTTAGCTAAGCCCTTTTATCGTCTTTTAATTAATTAGCTCTTTTATTGTGTTGCAGTAGATTTGTTAGCCCCGGAAAAATATCCAAGAAATCTTCCACTAGAAGAAAACTTGCCCAAAATCATGGCAGTGCTTGGAACGGTTTAATTTATGCCAATGAACTAGTCTTTACTTGAGAGAATATTACATCCTCTTTCACACTGTATAACTGATATTCCGGATCACATTATGTTTCGATTGCAAACAAGATTTTATACTTCTCAATCTAAAAGTCTGAATTACTTATCAATTTGTATAGATCACATTAGCATTAGAGAGAATGAATTAGAAATTCATTTTATAATAGACTAAAGCAAATTTGCATCCTGATATTCTTAACCTATTGGGCCCCGAGTTTTGCCTCCCATACCCACGTTTTGTCTGGCAACCCAGGTTTTAGGCTGCTCATACAGCTTAGGCCTACTACAGTAATTGTTAGTAACCAAACTGTTTAAGTCCATTAACTAATTTATTAGTTTATACACAATATCCTACTTATTAAATTGTATATTGTATTTCATAAACGCAAAGCAATACAGTGCAAAAATCTAAACTCGTTAAATTTTTGCTAAAACCGTTTTTATGGTACAACGGAGAGTCAGTGAACCATAACTGGTAAGGCAATAAATTAATTGGACAACAAAGGGTAAACATTAAAATAAAATAAAATAAACAGAGCATTGGATGGCTATGGAAAAGGTGGACGCCCCCCAAAAAACAATACCTAAATAAAGTGCACATTCCGAGCTGAGATTCAGAGAAAATTAATTCTTTAGGTCAGCGAAAGTCCCAAAATTTTATTTTTTGGTCAGGGAAATCAGTAACCAAATAAAAGTGTGAACCACATTTGTGTAACAGGAGGAGAAGGTGATCCGCAACGTGCGAGGGTTCAGTCAGCTGGACGCCAACAAGAGCGGCGTGAGGTTCCGCAGTGATCAGCTGACGGAGCTCAACACTGAGTACCAGGAGGCCCGGGACCAGTACACGCGGCAGCAGGAGGCGATAGTCAGCGAGGTCATCTCAGTGGCCGGTCAGTGGAACTTACTTACCTACTTGTCCTCCTCTTCATAGGCCTTCTTAAGAGACACTGAAGGTGTTAGGTGTCCTCAAACAGGTCCACAGTTTTTGGTGTATAAACTTAATCCACAAGTCATTAATTAGGCTTGGTAATAGGGCTAAAATTGATCTAGTGAAGACCCATGTTAAACCCAACGTGCTTAACTCAGCAAGTGATGCGGTCATGGGACATTTGCGTACTACTTCTACATGTGATGACCACAACCATTTGGACATTTGTGAAAATGTTTCAGAATTTAAGGATACTAGTAATTAGGATTATAATCTAAAACCTTCTCGACTTCCGGTGGTAAGGACAAAATATATACCTTATAGCGTACAGAGTAGGGCTTCACCCCGCAGTCACCACTTGGGAAGAATTAATACTTCAGTTTCTTGACGCTGTAGCTATTCTTAAGGAATATGTGAATTAATAGTTTTGTCTGTTGTCCACTGCCAGCCGGCTACAGCGGCACGCTTCAGTCGCTCAGCTACCAGGTGGCGCAGCTGGACGCGCTGGTCAGTCTGGCGCAGGTGGCGGTCAGTGCACCGGTGCCGTACGTGCGACCCGTGATGCGAGAGCGTGACGCCGGTGTGTTCCGTCTCAAGCAGGCGCGACACCCGTGCTTGGAGATGCAAGACGGCGTCTCCTACATTGCCAATGACGTAGAGTTCAAACAAGGTCAGTTGTGTGGCTGTTTACGTAGGATATGCTATTTACATTTGGACAATGGTTTTGGCAATTTTTTCCTAAATTAGAATAATGACTAAGGTTTGTGTGGCCTATTGGAAAAAAAAGATTTATTCTGGGGGCTTAGTATAACAAAATGATCAAGGTCTTGGGTTAGTTCTTACCCTTTACTAACTCTTTAATCATTGAGAACAGTAAATGAGTCACTATACTAATAAGATATAAAATGTGTGCAGTTCTTTTCCTAGTAGTAAACTTAAAGTGTTTATTTTTAATAATGATGTAATTTAAGAGCAAAATCATGATTTGAACTATTTAATTGTTTTACCTTGTATAGGACTATTTACAAACACATTATAAGAGAAATCAACGATTCGTGCCCAGAGTGTGTTATTACGTTAGTGGTAAAGTAAAGTTTGTGTAACCTTCTGGCCAGGGTCTGTTGTCAGAGTTTTCAGGTCGCTCTAGTGCCCTGAAAACAAGCACCTCCTCCCAGTACGGAATTTGTATATCATATCCGGAAAAGCATATCGTATGGTGCGTTGACATGATCTGCCGACTACATATTTAGCCGGACTAACGGCTTAACGTGCCTTCCGAAGTGGTGATTTGCACAGTATTGCAATATATTGCAATGAAGCAGAATGCATAGTTTTAACATCCATCTTGTTGTTTCTACACTTAATACAAATGTTACCAATGAATTATATACAGTTTGACTATACCAAATACCAAACATAACCGTAACGTTGCAACCGCAGGCGACTGCACTTTCTACATGGTGACCGGCCCCAACATGGGAGGCAAGAGCACATACATCCGTAGCGCCGGCGTGGTGGCACTACTGGCCCACATTGGCAGCCTGGTGCCGTGCGAGAGTGCCGAGCTGTCGGTGCTGGACAGTATCCTGGCGCGGGTCGGCGCGAGCGACTCTCAGGTCAAGGGCATGTCCACGTTCATGGTGGAGATGGTAGAGACAGCTTCCATCATCAGGGTGAGTACAGAAAAATTGAATTGTTCTTTGGAAGAGTGAATTTCTTGTTGTTCTTTTAGTAGATAAGAGAATAAAAATAGGTGTAGCACAGGAGACACATAAAGTAGACACAAAAAACACTTGATATTTGCCTCTCTTGGGGACTTCATCAGAAGAGAAGAAACGAGAGACTGAAGGAGAAAATGGCTGCTTTTAAACTCCGTCAGTCTCTTGTTTCATCTCGTCTGATAAAGTCCCCAAGAGGGACGAAAGATCAAGTTGTATGTCTCCTGTGCTACACCTGTTTTTATTCTCTTCAGAGAAGCTAGCTGCCTATCCTTTTCCCAATTTACCAAATCTTCACAGCCTAGAGTTTTTCCAAATAAGCCTAACCTTGTTGTTGTTGTAAGAGGATTAAGAAGCCTGGGTATCCCACACCCACAGGGAATCCTGTGAGGACACTTCTGTCTGTTTGGCTGGTTTTAGTCATTTTGTGCTGGCTACCGGAAAGGAGTGGAAACTTTACGTACACTACTCCAGAGTGCTGTCAAATTCCCTTACTGGGATTAGTTATTAATATAGAGAAAGCAGGAGGACGATGAGGATGGATGGGGAGTTAGGGCAGGTTCGGTCTAGCTGTGACCACATGGGCAGGAAAGCATTGCAGCCAGTAGAGTAAGGGCTGATGCCTACCCTTAACCATCTTGGCTGTCAGTACACATCTGACTTTCCTGCTGTCAAACCCAACCTCCCCTGTTCCGTTTTTTGAGAATAATATCCCACATTGTACTGGCCTTCTGGTTCTTGGAAATGCAGTAAATGAACATACATGTATACTTGAAATTTATTGGTTATTCTATTTATGAGAGACACTGTTTATCATCAGTTTATTTATGTTTTTAACTTCACAGTAATTTTCATCATTTATTTTTCAGACTGCTACAAGTAACTCTCTTGTCATTATTGATGAGTTAGGACGAGGAACATCCACATTTGAAGGTTGTGGAATCGCCTGGGCCATAGCGGAGTAAGTTGGCGTTTTAAAGTACTCTAAGAAGTTGGTGTTTTAATTATTTATTGAATATATAAAATATTTGTTTTGAACGCAATAAATTTCCCAGGTGTTTATAAATTTTCTATATGTAAAAGAATAAAAGGAAATTGTCCTTACAACAATGAATTTAGTGAGTGTTGTTACCTGTGTAGGCACCTGGCTTCAGAGGCCAAGTCATTCACCTTGTTTGCGACTCACTTCCACGAGCTGACGAGACTCGCCGAGAGCGTCCCCACGCTCGCCAACCGCCACGTTACGGCCGTCACACAGGAAGACTCGCTCACCCTCCTCTATCAGGTGGGTAGCAGTAGCTTTGCGATCAGCTCTTGCTTCAGATATCAAACTCATTTGCGATTGTATATCAGTTCAACAATGCAAAATATATCACTGTAACTTGTGTTTATAGTAGACTCGGGATTGACTCAGTGTAGGCTTAAAGGGTGTGAGTTTGTGGAATATCGAGTAATTGTTTTCGTTGTCATAGTCATGGTACATGCATGGACAAAAGTCACAGGCAGTGGTAACATTGTCTAGAATATCAGCTATGCAGGTATAAAAATAAATAATATTCATTACTCAAAATTCTAGTATAGTGTATTTCGTCACAAGTCCGGAAAGTGGCCATTACCGGTGCACGACAAGAGTTTCAAGTACGAGGCGAAGCCGAGTACTTGAATTCAATCAAGAACTGGTATAGCACTTTCGGACGAGTTATGAACAGTACATTTCATCATACCACCTTTTATTTTCAAAATTGATTCAGGAATATTAATATTTGAATCAACCACTATTGAGTACGTTTACACTTTTACAACTAACAACATCAGAGGTTTGTTATTGTTTCATTTGTTTATGTTCCTGAAAATAGTTAGCTGTTTAAAAATTACATAATGGAATACTGTAAGTAGAATAGCAGCGCTCGTGATGACAAGTTTTGGAACCTTCTTTCCCGGCCTAGGCCTTTTTGCAGTTTTATCCGGACTGTTTATCCGGCCTATCGGGAATCGATTGGTTTCAATCACAGCTGATAGTACTGGAAACAATAGTTTATTGCGTGGGTATGATGAAAAAATCTTTCCTGAAGTTTAATTTAAGTTTGAGTTTCTTTAAGCTTGTTCTAAAATAAGTACTCAAGTATAAGCACTCAAATATTTATTCGTATTTCTTCCGTCGAATAATGTTTTAAGTAAATGTTCAACAGAACATTTAGTTGTGTTTTTGAGAACCTCATTAGGCCTGATGGTGATCGGTGAGACCAGTCAAAATCAATTGCCTCGAACTATCTTATATGTATATTTATGTGTGATGTATGAATATATTATAAGTGTAAATATAGTTTAACGCGTTGGCTGCGGCGGACCTCGATCGGGGTTTTCCTCAACATAGAAACTTATGCAAATTTCATGTTTAAACATGTTTGCAGCAGCGAAAGTGTTAAAGGGCAATGTATTACTTCGGTCAACCCAACCGTGACACACCACAACAAGCTGCCTGAGTTCGCGGAGATGATAAAACTTTTTGGGTTTATAATTTCTTTTTTTTAACCAAGCTGTCATAATTTAATGAAAATAATGACCAGAATAAGATTTTACTAAGTTCCACATGTAATTTATCGTAGTAATAAATGTACTCTATTTCGTTATCACTATTTATCTTATTTAAATTCCAGGTTCGACCAGGGGCTTGTGATCAAAGCTTTGGCATCCATGTGGCTAAGATGGCGAAGTTCCCACCTGCTGTGATTGAGGTAGGACACTCGATATCGTCTTGATTTAGGGAACAAGTCATATCGGCTGGCCACGAAAGTCACTTATGGAACCAGTGTCCTTCCCTAGGTTTTAGGCAAACCTTCCCTTAAAGTTAGCAAACCATTTTACAACATCTTTCAATATTGTGGTAAAATCTTTAGTGTTACCAGGATGGAAGGTTTTAAAAAGATTACAATTAATTGGAGTTTTATGAGTGTACATATTAAGAATATGGTTTAAATAAGGCTCTACTTCAGCCATGTTACTATAGAGTGAAAGTGGTAAACACATCAGGTGTACGTGTTTGCGTACTGAAGAACATTTCTTTCTTGCTATTTATCCGCCTGATCAAGAACAATTTGTTGTCTAGCTTTAGTATCTGGATATTACCAGATTTTCAGGTATTCTTGTCACCTGAAGAAGGGATCAGATTCCAGATCCCGAAACGTCGTGAAACTTTGACTAACTTAATCAGTGATGGAAAATGTCCACAGTAATTTCTGAAATAACATTAACTCACCATCACCAACAATGAATTTTAAAGTGTACAACAAATATTGAATTACTTTTTTTAAAATTAACCAATTAACCATGATGATCATATAGTAGCCTAACATCCTTTAACTGTAATTAAAACAGATAAAACTAGCATTAAAAAAGCACACCTGTTCTAAAACATTCGATTTTGCACTCTAGTGGAAAAAATAACATTCTAAAAATTAAAAAGAACTAAATAAACCGCTACCTAGCGGTGGTTTTAATTTATGGAATCTGGTTTGTATTTTTAATGCAAAACGTATCTATATAAAGCGTTTATATAAGTTCCCGTCATAAATAGAAAGAAGGTACTTTTAGCAAATTTCCCCTATAGGGAAGAAGCTATTCCTGTAAGTGGCATGGGAAGACCATGGCATGGCCAGGTACCATGTTAACATTTTGTTTGAAGCCCCCAGATCCCAAAAACCATATTTATTTATGTTTTGTTTCTTTGGAATTTTAGCTGCATTTTAGTTAGTAGGTAATTGACTTGTTCTTATTTTGTTTTAGGATGCCAAAAGAAAACTTTCTGAACTAGAGGATTATCAGAGCTTGATAGTGGCCGAAAACGATGCGAAGAAACGCAAAATTATACAGGTTTGTACTGTTTGAATTTGTTATACTGATAAAAATATATAGGTGTAATCTTAATATATATAAATTAAAATACCACTGACTGACTCACTCATCACAAAATCTCAAAAACCACAGAACGGATTGCAAACAAATTTGGAACATACCTTCCTCTTGGGTCTTAGGTCCTCAATAAGAAAGAGTTTTAAGAAATTCCCATAGGATTCTACTGAAAACAATTGTTTGGTCCACATCGTAGTGCAGTCTAGCAGGTTTGTTGATAAAAACACATCTATGCACAACCTAGCGGCAATATTAAGAAACACAACCAAGTTTGGTAGACATAGAACTTAGGACACAAGAGTGCGTATTTCGGTGTTCAGTCCACTCACTGCATGGATGCTGCGTTCAGTCCACTCACTGCATGGATGCTGCGTTCAGTCCACTCACTGCATGGATGCTGCGTTCAGTCCACTCACTGCATGGATGCTGCGTTCAGTCCACTCACTGCATGGATGCTGCGTTCAGTCCACTCACTGCATGGATGCTGCGTTCAGTCCACTCACTGCATGGATGCTGCGTTCAGTCCACTCACTGCATGGATGCTGCGTTCAGTCCACTCACTGCATGGATGCTGCGTTCAGTCCACTCACTGCATGGATGCTGCGTCTTTTGCCCGCAATGGGTTAAGAAAACCCATTTGTAATGTAATGACAACTGATGTTATATGGTGTATTTTAGTAAAACATTAAATAGTTCTTTTTATAATGTTAATGTTTCACAAATGTTTACCCAATAAATCTTAGAAATCTGCGCCATTTTATTAGAAGAGTCCTTTATTTGTTATACTATGTAACCTTATATCTAGTGAACGTTTTTTTATTTAGATTTGTTCAGAAGCTATTTCTCAGGGCCAGCAAATTCTAATCAGGAGGCTTAGATATTCTGTAAAATTATCATAAACCCTTTGGTGAGCTCTCTCTCAGGTTGTTCTCTGTTTTTGTTGCTGATCTAATTATCACTAAAATCTAAAGGCTAAGTGTTACCTTTACTGATAACTAGCCGACCTGTTGCAGCTTCGCCCGTGTAAACTATGACAGTTGTGTGTGCTGCATTCTGTGGTTAGCCCGTGGAACTACTACGAATCAAGATCAGCTGTTTGAATTTTCATCAGCTCAAACCAAAATGAATGTCCATAAGGAATATATGGGAGCTTTGGGACCCAGCAGGGGAAACACAGGGGGATTTTCGTATTACCGTTTCTTAGCAAGCACCTAGGGCCAAAGAGGAACCTTTATGTCAAATTTCAACTCAGTAGGCCTTATAGTTATGGAGATTTCGTGATCGTCAGTCAGTGGTATTTGGATTTTATATATTAAGATAAAAAAAAAACTGTTTAATGTTCACACAAGGAAAATTAATTGTTCTAGGCAAATACAATTAACACAGCCTTTCAACTCCTTGTTGAATATAAACAAGTTCCCTGCAGAACCATTATTACATTTTTGTGGCGGTTACTGGTGACCATATTTAAAGTTATGTCAACAAATATCATTTCAGGAGGGTGAGAAGATAATGCAGGAGATGCTGGCTCAGTGCAAGAGCTTGGCGGAGCGAGAGATGACAGAGGCAGAGCTGTCCGAGGCCGTGGCCGCGCTGAGGCAAGAGGCGCTGGCCCGAGGCAACCCCTACATCTCGGCTCTCCTCTCCAAAGGCTAACTTTCTTTGTCATCAATATTTTACATCTGTGTTCAGTATTTCTTTATCTTTAAAATTTGTAATATACCCATAAACAATGTTCCTGTTTGTATTTTTGGACTGAGATATTTATTCCCTCTTTTCTCACAGTTTTAGCGCTTTTGTGTTATACATTTAACCCTTTGACGGTCAAGGGCCGATTATAATGGCATTTGAATCTTCCACCTAAAAACACTAATTACACTATAAGGTTTGCAAAGGAAAAGCACTTGGCTTGGGAGTTTCATTGAGAAAAGGTGGGATACACAGCAACAAAGATGAGTTCAGATGAGCACAGCAACAAAGAAAGTTTCTTTGTTGCTGTGCTCATCTGAACCAGTTTCTTCAGGTGAGTTAGCTGTGTATCCCACCTTTTCTCAATTAAACTAATTGCACTATAAGCAGCTGTACCGTTGCAAGCTCCGTTTGCAGTCAGGGTCTGACACGTTGTGTAACCTGGTAGACACAATTGGAACTACAGTGGAACCTCTATTAACCGTCACCTTTGGGACCGGGACTGTGACGGATAACTGAGTAGACTGATAATAGAAACATCATATTATAAACGTGTTCAGTAACTAAATTTTAAAATGTTTGGAAGAGAAATGAAAATAAACTGTGTACGAAAGGATAATACTTCCCACTACATACATATTTATGTTGTTTTAAATAATATAATAGCTCATACAGACGCTCAGACTAAGCCGTACGGCGCAAATCCTGAGTCTAATAAATAGTGATATTCTCATAGACGGACGACGGATAACAGAGAGTGACGGTTGATCGAGGTTTTACTGTAACTTGTACTACATGCATGGCATAAACACTTCATTTCCTGATACAACTGCTTGTCTGAGCGATTTTAAGCTTAAGTGTAGTCCCCCGGGCCAGGGGTTGTGCTTGGACCGAGGGTTTGAATCCTGCTTTGATGTACAATTCCTGTCTGTGGCAGACTTGAAATGGTGGGCCTTCATTTCAGAGTGGGGCGGACCGAATCCCCAGGCACATCAGCCGCTTGGGCTTCTTGCGCTCCACGTTGGATGTTGGTTTCAGAACCCATCGAGTTGCAGGAGTCTGATGAAATGCTGCAACCTGCATACAAACTCCTCCCGAGGCAGTTGACTACCCCTCACCATGGTTCCGAGAGTGGCAGCCCTTACCTCATCCAGAGCGTTAGTCAAAAGGCAGATGGTCGGCCAGTCTCTTCAGACTGCCCGCTGGGTCTCCATTGAAGATTCCCATGCTTGACAAATGTTTCCTCAGGTGTCCATGTCCAGTGACTAACCCTGTCATTTTGTTTGATGTCCCACCTACCCAAACGCAGGATATCAGAAGCCACCCGCTGCGATGGCGAGTGGAAGGTGAGCTTGCTCATTGCGGGGAGCTCCGCCCATCTCTTTTGGTGCTTCTCCCGAGCCCATGATGTGATGGACTGGCCTGCACACTCACGAGAGATCCCGCAGAAAGGTTCAGGGCCGTTGAGTGCAGCCGACGATGCCAAGTTTGCAAGCTCATCTGCAGCCTCGTTCCCCCTGATTTCAGTGTAACCCGGCATCCAGCAAAGCGTGACCCTGCTGCGCCTGCCGAGGCACGACGTTGAAAGACAGACCCAGACTATCCTGGATGTGAATTCCCAGGAGTCCAGCTCCTTGAGCGCGGCCTGACTGAGAAAATGCAGATGCTCTCCTCCCTGAGACCATGTCCCAAGATCTCCCAAGCACACTCCATGATTAAAGTGACTTCAGCCTGAAACACCGAGAGATTCACGCTCATTGGAAGACACAAGCCAACCCCAGCCTGCACCCCCAGTATTCCACCCCTTACCTTTGAACCATCCGTGTACCACTCCTGGTCGCAGGGCGGAAGAAGACTCTTTCCTTCATCCCACTCCTTCCTTGAGGGGATGTAAACTTCAAGACTTACCGAAAGAGTACCTGACTGGCATGTGATCAGAGGGAATGTCGAGCACGTCACTCCGAACCACAAGAGTGATTCTGGTATGGCCAACTGGTGTTCCAGAATACATTCAGAGATTCTTGCAATGGAGTCGATGAGCGCACTTCCTAGCCACCTCCTTGTGAAAAGATCAATTGGCGTGAGGTCGAGGAGACAGTCCAGAGACCCTAGGACAGCTGCTCAGGGCACCCGTGATGATGATGAGGCATGCAAGTCTTTGAACTCCCACAAGGCTCCTCCATCGCAAGCCCTGATTCCATCTTCGTCCACCACACGAGTGAGCCGAAGGTCATGGCAGGTCTTAAGCACAAGGTGAATTGCACATCTAAACAGATGTTTGCTGTGTGTGTGCCCAATGAAAGCGTAGGTTTTTTCAGTTTAAAGTGTTCAGACATTCAATATATTACACAACACAACACAGATTCAACACTCCATTCACTATCTAAGGGTTAAATAGACTAGGACCAGGAGTAATTTTTTAGGTAAGTTGAGGGATGTTTTAATTTTATCAACAGAGGAAACATTGCATCAGACAAGATATGAGCTTGTCAACTGAACTATTGTATCCACCAGTTTAATACATGTAGTAAGCAAGCACTTGTATATCTCCTAAAGAAACTGAAGCCACATAATGGCCTTCATTTTTCCCTGAACACCCTCTGTTCCCATGGCAACCTAACTAGCCTGTAAAATGATGTAATCTGCAATTTTTAAACAACTGTTATCCATATGGAAAACAAGAAGTGCAAATTATCTTTTCACCACTCTACAATGTTATCAGCTGTTTTTGGAATGTCATTTGAAAACTGAAAGTAGCATTCTGCGGCACTAAAATTTCCAACCCTAGGGCTGAAAATCAGCTGATACCGAAAAACTTTTTCATGTAATTATAAAAAAATTTCTCTTTGTGGAAATAGATCCAAGTTGTATTTGTATGTTGATGATCATTATCAGTAATATTGGCGTTTTCATATCGCAGAGGATTAGAAAATCCCAGAAGCAGGACTAAAATCCTGCAAATGGAAACAAAAGGTGCTAATGCCCCCTCGGAATGGTGTAAAACTAGTTTCATAATGATTATTTTGCACAACAGATTGACCATAAGCTCGATTCTTCTAATTTTCATTCATTGTCAAAGGTGCAGACTAGTTAATGCAATCAGTTTTTAAATCAAGAGTGCTTCATATTTATACTGGTATTGACGGCCGCAGGAAATAATCAACTGTTTCAGGAACAAAGCTTGTAGAAATCCGCAGCTGAATACTCCCAGCTCGGCTAATATATGCTAAAATGGCCTAAATTTACAGCTTTAACTCATAAGGTTGCTTTCAGGAAAAAATGAGACATGTGCAGCTTCCTTCCCCGACCTCGATTACCCCTAGAAAATCTCTTTTTGTAGCTTGGGGGCCATTACAGCTCGAAAAACAGCTGCGGACGGATAGACGCGCGGAGCCACAGACAAATGCTAATTTTAGTATTGACTCTAGCAAACCCATTTTCACTATCACCTTTAATCAAACTAGGCCTAACTGATAGTTTAAATTTTAAACTGTGAAATTAAATCATCAAAATTCCAATAATAATAAATTTTAATTGACTAGGCCTTTCAATATCAAAGGTACCATCGTCAGGTCAAATCAACATCATAAACAAAAATTAAACTAACTGATAGTGTCGACAATTGATTTTCTCACTATGTACCATCACACTATTTGTGAAAACTCTGACTAAAAAGAGTAATTACTTTATCGGTAAATGTTCACTTGTAAACATACCTCCTTCTGGGAATCCTGTCCATTTCATAATCAACTGCAATTTTCATAAATATCTTGGGACAATGCATCATCTATTCTGGTAGAGTTGCACAATTTTGTTTTGAAATGATAGCTTATCACACAGAGATATGTCATCACACATCTAAACTATCTGTCAGTAGCGTTAGTATAATAACCATTACAGAGTTACTGAACTTTTTACCAAACTACTCGAGTTTTAGCTCAGACAACAGGTTTTTTTATATATTCTTTAAGACTTTTTGGAAGACAATTTCAACACATGTAAATTACTTTCAATTTCAACATCTAGCACATATAAATACCAAAAGATTATCTAATTATCCTTGTACAGTGCTTTACCCACTGTCCTCATCTCTACGTCTCTTACAAAGTCAAAACTAACTGTGAACTATACCATAACAAACAACGTAGCTGGAACGCTAATATTAATGGAGGACATGTTGGTGACTGAATAAAAATCGGTTTAGGTCAGCCATATATTTATTAGTGGTATAGTTACAGATAACTACAATGTAAGGAACAAAGATAACATTCAAGTATTTGTAAATGTAATTGTTCAAGCTACCTACGGAAAGAATCAAATGAAGGTTAGAACAAATAAATGCAGACAGTTTCTCCATGTCATGAAGCTTCTTTATTCGGGTTTTTTTAATCGTCACCATAGTCAAAAAAATAACAGTTTATAATAAAAGGTAAATGATATTTTATAAGTTTTCAAAATAACTCGGGTAATATTTATACAATTCAAGCCCAGCTATTCTGAATACCAAAACAATTCGTCCTTAAGGTTAAAAGAAAATTACTTTTACAACTCAAAAATAGAAACAACTCAAGTCTTTTGAGTTTTACAAAAAATAATAAAACTTATAAAACAAATTTAGAAAGACTGAACATGCCTTTCCTCCGGAATTCTTTACGATGGAAACATGGCTGCCTGTGCCAGCCAAGCATACAGCCGACAAAGAAGCGAAAGGGAACGTTGTTATTCACAGCTAGTTATTTCTTCTTCTGGGCCTTCTCCGCAGCCTTCGTTACTTTACCCGACGTCAAATCCTTAGCGGTGACACTCTGCAACGACACATCGTAATGTTACTAAAGGCACTGACAATCACTGTATAACTAATACTATGCATTGCCTGAGCATGTATGACAAAGTACAATTTAAGAATAAATTGATTTTTGACTTATCAAAAATCAATTTATTCTTAAAGGGAAAGATCCAACAGTGGTTCAAGTAGGGATGAGCCATAGAACTCTATTAAACCTGGAATGCTAGCGCAGTGGAGTTTTTGAAGCGAAAAACAGTTCTTCCCCCTCCACTTAATGGTCAACTGAGCGATTTCTGCCGAAAAATATTTTAATGCCTGGTATTAGCTGATTGGGCCTGACGATGACTGGTGTGACTGGGTGAAATCGATCGCCTTGTACCATCTTTTTTGTATATTTTTCATTTGTATGTGAGTACAGTATAAGAGTAAATATATTTTGTAGTGTTGTGAGACTAGTTTAATTTTATCCTACTAATTATGACGGCACGTATTAAGCTACTCAACAAACTATTTGTTTCTAGGGAAAGAATTGTTGTATCTATTGTAAGGTAATGAAACTATTTTATGTTACTAATATTGAACTATAAATAGACTGTTAAAATATAATAAATAATAACAGGTATGATGCTAAACTGTCCAATGAAGTACCGGTACTCAAACTCTTTCTCACATCGTTTTCAATTTCAACAAAACCATGTTATACCATGGTTATACACTTAATGTACAGTGAAAATGTTTCATAAAGATATAATTTATGTTAATCCATCCAATAAAGTCCTCGAATGTGAAAATAAATTATTTTGATGCTTACTCTACTGAACAACATCGGCTGTGGACACATTGTATTTTACCAATAAGACTGATGCTCATATCTCGGAAAGTACGGTGAACCACAAAATGATACTTATACCATCCAAAGTACTCAGTTAGGTAAGTTAACACAACAAAAATTAACCTCTGAACTGGTCCCCCATTTTAGATATTAAACCCTAAAATCGCTCAATTTTGAAAAATTTCCATTTTTGACTGCATATTATTGGGAAGGAAATCAAATCTTAATGATGTTATGTATTTTTATTAAAGGCTGCTATGTGGGTGGAGCAATTAATTTGGGGCCTCATTCCCTTTTTGATACATAAATTTATAAAAATGGCCACTCGGCTCACTGAAAACACATTTTTATAATTAATTTATTACCATATAAATTCATAATCTTACTTTTAAAACGAAATATAACCAAAACTAAAATATCTTAGAAACCATTGAAGCAATGATTTTTAGCGCAAACCCTTGAAAATGCTAAAAATTACTCTCCTCGGCAACTTGAAGTAAGCATAAATCCTGAACCGCATAAGATAACAATTTAAAAAAGTTGGTTTCATTTTTCTGAGGAGTAGATAATTACACGGTGAAAAAATACAAAATTTCTAGAATGGTCATGCAACCATCATTTCTAAAACTAGGTGATTTCACGTGGAATGACCCAAGTTTTAAAGAGGGTGACAGATTAACACTATTTCACAGCAAGATTCTCACTGTAAAAATCTACTTTAATGGTTCATTCACATTATAATACCCAAGGAAATGTGTTCTGGGCATGTTTTTAATAGGTTATTGTTAATTTATTTGAAATAAAAAACTCACCTTGATGACACCAACAGCGACTGTTTGCCTCATGTCACGCACGGCGAAACGTCCCAGAGGGGGGAACTCCTGGAAGCTCTCCACACACATGGGCTTGGAAGGAACCAAGACGACGATGGCAGCATCACCGGACTTGATAGACTTGGGGTTCTCCTCAGTGGTCTTACCTGCCGATAAGGAAGTGGATTAGCTGCTGTCAACCGGAAATTATGCAAACTGTTACTAAGCAACAAATGTACTGTAGCTGACTCCAACTCAATAAAAGTCAACAAGACTAAATTGTACCAAACGATATCAGCGATGATCTCCACAGTTTACGCAACAAGCAGAACAACTAGATGTCTCCTTAGATCAGGAACTGTGACTTATAGAAAAACTAAGACAAAGACAGTATCTGCAGCAATTTTTAATTTTAGCCCTAGAAGTATCATGTAAAAATATCAAAATTTACAAGTGTATTGGACAAATGGGTATACCATTTTTGGCGTTTAAAATGATTATAAAACTTACAACATGATATTTTAATGGAGCACTTACAGTATTAAAGAATTTGTGATGTTCAAGTGAACTACTGTTCCAGCAATGGCTAATTAAACATTATAAAATTGAAACCAACGCTACAACAGAATGATACTTAGGTTGTTTAAAAAACAATTTTTAAAAGACTTTAGCCTTAGATACAAAATGTAATTTGACAAACAAGCTTCTTTAATTCTGCCACCCAAATATCCTCCCTCTTCACATAAAAACTGGATTCATTTAACCTATGATCAATAAAATAGGCTACTTATTTCTTAGAAACATGTGTTAAAACCAATACAAACAAATTCAATCTGGAAACATACCATGGCAAAAACTAAAAAAACCCAAGAAATCTGGAAAAAACTACAATAGAAAAATTCCAGGACAGAAAGCAAAATTCAAGGACTATTCCAGGTTTCCACACAACCACTTAGCCTAAATACGTTACAAGGCATCATATGTGTTCCAGCTAGAGTAAAACATGTGTAGTGATCACCAAATTAGGGTCACACTGCATAGCTAATAAAGTAACTATAAGGGGCGGTTCAGGAGTTCGGGTTTATCTTAAGTCCGAGCTTAAATACCGGTGAAAACCGGTATTTGAGCAGCAGCTTTAAAATTGACTTCAGGAGCTCGGGTTTAACGTTAGACTCAGCCTAGAAATAGTCCTGGCTTAAATATGGGAGGGATAAACCCGCGCTCAAAAATTCCGCTTCACGAGTCCCGGCCTAGATAAACTCAGGCTTAAAAGATAGACTCTTTTTGTTTAGGAGTCCAAGTTCGAGCGTAAATTAGATATTCCCTGGCTTAAAATCAGCTGATTTACGCTCCTACTTAGACCTGGCTGGAGACAGGTTTAAGTCGGAGCCTAATGAAATAACTAAAATTATTTGTTACTTCATTATCGGTTGTAAAAAATACTATATTCGTGATCCGTATTAAATTACGCGTAATTTCACTATACACAAGTCATATTTCCGAATATTTTTCTCAGGAGCGGTTAAGGTTTTCGGGTTTATTTTAAGTCCGAGTTTAAATACTGGTGAAAACCAAAAATTGACTTTAGGAGCTCGGGTTTAACGTTAGACCTGGCCTAGAGATGGTCCTGGCTTAAATATGGGAGGGATAAACCCGCGCTCAAAAATTCCGCTTCACGAGTCCCGGCCTAGATAAACTCAGGCTTAAGAGATAAACTCTGTT
Source organism: Allygus modestus (assembly GCA_963675035.1). Taxonomy (NCBI): domain Eukaryota; kingdom Metazoa; phylum Arthropoda; class Insecta; order Hemiptera; family Cicadellidae; genus Allygus; species Allygus modestus. The sequence goes on from OY776116.1 coordinate 145,503,030, forward strand.
GGTTCAGGAGTCCAAGTTCGAGCGTAAATTAGATAGTCAGCTGCTAAAAATCAGCGAATTTGCGCTCCAACTTAGACCTGACCGGCGGCAGGTTTAAGTCGGAGCCTTATGAAAGATCGACAATCACTCGTTACTTAATTATTTGTTGTTAAAAATAATACCGCACCATTTCATTACCCATAAGTCTTATTTAAGAAATGTATTTTTTAGCATGATCCGCATGGTGAAACTTAAGCCCGGGACCACCATAGAAGTTCCTAATGTGACCCCCTAAACACATCAAAACATTTGCACTCTATCCAAAGTGGTTTTTGTCAGATTTACTTGAAATTTGGTAGGAACCTTTTCTTCTGTAAAAAGTTGAACAAGTTCGTTGGGCAAATCAATTTGAACACTCTAACCCTATATTTCAGTGATTTTAGCACTCCGTCAAAGTTTGAGTTTTAGAGCCCAAAAAGGTTAAGAAAATCCCCCAATGTTAAACTATTGCATATTAAATTATTCTACTTATAAAGCCAAAAATTCTAAGCCCTCTCTCATCATTTTAAGTATTTATCTAGTTATTAAAGAAAATGACAAACATTCTCTAAAAACAGTACGTTGTCATATTTTACAGTGGAAAAGGCTATTTTTCATATCTTGATATGTAGTTTTACCACCCCAAAAACGCCTATGCCTACTTGTTATCCTGACCATACCTCCTCCGAACCTTACAATAAACAAAATTGCCATCGTAATCGTTAATTTAAACCAGGAACATCGGAACAGCCAAAAAATATATTTTTCTAATTTTCCAAACAATGTCACCAGTGTTTTTTTAAACCCATTATTATATTGTATAGAATGTTTTAATGCGGAAATTCACTTCTCAGCATGCTGAGTGCGGACACGTTTGTCTTATATTTGTCACGATAGCTGTTCAGCATTATTCCTGTATCCAACAAAAATATAGTAAAACTGCAAACCAGATAAAGTAGGCATAATCTTTAATTATACAGTTTGGTTGTAAATATTAGCAAGTGCAGCTCGGCCTCAATCCATTTATCTGTTGGTAATGTATGCTGTAAACCTGCTCAATTGCGTGCTATTTATACTTAACTATTGTCGATATACCAAGATAAAGGTTTATTAAAGAATGTTTAACATTGACGGTTTTGAACGTGATTAAAATAGGTCTACGTCTAAAATTGTGCAGTGCAAACCGACATAAATTTTAACCTTACAGGCCTACACGAAATAAAATAAACAGTATCAGGAAACTGACACATACTTTCTCCTTTTTAGCCAAACTTTAATGACAAAAATATTTGTTATTTACTAAATATAGAATATGAAGTATACATAAATGTACACACACGGACACACACACACACACACACACACACACACACACACACACACACACACACATACATAACGTAAAAACCACTTCTTTGGGTTCAGAGAGCACCAAAACGATTATTTCCACTAACAACTCAAATTCGAACATTTTTACACAATAACAATACTTTTTTAACAATACTTTCTCCATATACTATGTATAGGGGGAGGAATTAAAAAGTACAAATTAAGATCCCTGATCTTATCAAACAGTAAAATAATATATTTGGAATTGAGAAGTTACTCTAGGTTTTAATCAAAACAATATAATTACAACAATATAGAATTTTATAACAGCAGCAAACAATAAAATAGAAAATGACATCTTACTTGTTTGTAGAATTATGTTTTACGTATAAAATGTACACGCATTCAAGCCCCAAAGCCATAAGCCCTGGCAAAGTAGAAGTAAATAATTAAAATATAATTTATTTAATACGAATCGGGGGCATTTTTGTCGTGAGCAGTCAGCTGACGACGACGACAACTAGACGGCTACAGTGCTAACTGCCGGCTGCTGCCAACCTTACGATATGTATTTCCCGCGATTCCTTGCCCATTAGGATGTGGACTAAGTTAGACTCGGCTTAACGTAAACTCGAGCTTAAGTAATTAAGGCACGGACTCCTGAAGTCAGTTTTTAGGTCGCGGTTTAACATAGGCCGGGACTAACGGTTGACGCGGACTATAATACTATATCTAAACCCTAACTCCTGAACTGTTTAATTACATTTTCTTGGCATTTACCTGATAACGCGCAGTGCGGTTGGCATCAATGTTGTTTAATCGCTATTGTTTAACAGTCGAATGAGTTGTGTTGTGGAGTGACTGTGTCGTGACCGTGCCTTATTATGGAATACCTAGATTATGTTAACTACATAAGAATTCAACCACCTCGAATGCAACGACGACGTAATCACGATGATTACAATCCATTTCATGATTTAACAGAAGAGCAGTTTAAAGACAGATTTCGATTTTCAAAAGAATCAGTTCATGAATTGGTTGATTTACTAGCACCGAGGCTTGGTATTCCTGACCCCAGAGGTCCCAACAGTATCCCGAATTGGAAAAAGGTTTTGATTGCTTTGCGCTTCTTTGCTGACGGAACTTTTCACAGGGAAACTGGCGATTTGTTAGGTGTGTCCGAGTCTTTTGCTTGTCAAACAGTTCATGTTGTGGCGATGGCTATTTGTTTGGAACTGAAAAGAGAGTACATAAAATTTCCAACTGGGGAGTATGCAACTACAACGATAAATAACTTTTTTACAAAGTATGAATTCCCGGGTGTTTTGAGCTGCATCGACGGCACCCACATTCCGATTGTCTGCCCTCCAACTCCGGACAAGGAGGAGTATAGGAACCGAAAGGGAGACTTCACCATTAATGTACTAGGAGCTGCAGGTGCAGATTTAGAATTCACTTTCATTGTTGCTAGATGGAAGGGAAGCACACATGATTCTAGAATTTTAAAAAATTCTTCGTTATACGCAGTTTTTGAAGAACGTGATATGGGCGGTCTGTTGATTGGAGACAGTGGATACGAATGTAACAGGCAAGTACAAATTATTTGTAATCAATTTATACATAATTTTATTTTATAATTTTTTGGGCTGTAAAATAAATTTTATTATTAACAAAAATTAAATATATGTTATAAATTTTAAAACTCTATTTGATTATCTTGCAAATTAATACTATATTCTCGTGGTCAAGTTCTACGTCCTGGCATTTACAATTAATCAACAAACCTCATTAACAGTGTTTCGTTCGTTGTAGGGGTTCTTAAACATATGCAGGTTTAAGTTAACACCCTCACCTTCGGATTTCAGATTTTTGATGACACCCCTTCTGAGACCTGTTACACCAGCCGAGTGGCGTTACCAAAGGGCTCTAATACGGACTAGGTCATCAGTCGAGAGAATGTTTGGTCTTCTAAAAAATAGATTCAGGTAGGTCTAGTTATAGTAAATAGAGACCGCCCAATGGTCTAAATTCGACCAAATATATTCTGAATTTAAAGTCGACGAATATATGAAGAAACGTTTAATATCTGATGGGTTATATCGCAGTCATCTCTGTCTCCATCTGCCTTCTCTCTCTCTCTCTCGCTCTCCTTCCCTCTCCCCCATCCACAACTCTAGGTAGTTTTTTAACGTGGAATTCAAACGGATAGCAGAAGGGCGTTTCCATTCCAGTAATCAGAAGCCTTTATATTTATTCTTGTAACCGTTCCACCTTATCACATCCACGTCCCTCTTACTCCCCCCCACGCAAAATTTGTTTAATTGTTTAATGTGGAGTCTAAAAGGAGGAGTTCCGAGAAGGGTGTTACCATTCGAGCAGTCAGAAATATTTTGTATTTCTGAATCATTTGTTCTTACTGTTGTGTTACATATTTTTAAGAATAGCGCAACTGCTTATTAAATGAAAAGCATAACGAAAAGCGACCCCAAGTTCCCATTATGATAACATATAAATTTAATAAGTAAATTCAAAATGCTAAGCCTATCTAAAATTTGTGATATAAAACTGTTGTAGTTCAAACTTTCAAGACTTATGATCAAAGTTAGTGTTTTTATTTAATAATATTTTTCTTTCAGATGCCTTCATGACAATAACACTTTGCGGTTTCGTCCTCGCCGTTGTTGTATTATAATAGTTGCTTGTGCTGTGCTACACAACTTTGGTCTACGGAGGGGGCAATGGGAAGATGCCTTGGAGCCGCTCGCCGAAGAACAAGAACTTTTCCCCGATGATTTCGACAATGACCAACCTCGTCCAGGGGACCTCCAAGAGGGCATATTGTCGCGGAATGACATTATCCGACGACATTTCTCAAACTAAAGAAGTGGCATTTCAGGACTAAAGATATGATTATAAGAATCAAAGTTGGGATAAAAAATGAGATCCCATGTCACGTTTTCTATATTTGTATATTCATTTTTTATATTAATTTTGATAAATGTTAATTTTCATCGTACTGTCCTCAAGAATACATGGTAATCAATAAAAACCTTTGCAATTTTACTTATATGTTAGTTAATTATTGTTTACCTCATGATTAATAATTAATAATATGTTATATTTTAAAACCTATTTTATTTCAAGCAAAACGCTTTGGAAAAGTCTTTAGTAAAGTTAAATATAAAATTAAAGTAATTGTAATAAATATATTTTTTAAAGTTAAAAGAAAACCATCGCAATAAACATTTATCACCAAAAAAAAATTCCTGATTTATAATACAAATCATACAGGCTAAACTTTTTCAACTTAATATCAACATTTTAGAAAGGCCTACATATGTAAACAATATGTTTTAAAAACGATAGTAAAGTGAAACAAGTTTTGTGTTTTCTTAACTAGCTATGGCTTAATTAAGGTCTTCACTGAATAGCTGGTAAGTCTTTTCTACAGAATTATCCATGCTTCCTGACACAGATATTGAAGCTTGGAGAGAGTTTCGTTTCATAATTTGCCAATAACTTCTCTCCTCTTCCAACACCTGCATTTTCAGCTCGTGCTCCAACTTCAAATACTCCATCCTTTTTTTGTGAAATTCTTGGGCAAACGTTACTACTTTCTTATTCGTTTTTTTCCTTGAATGTTCCCCAACCTCGTGCGTTGTCGCTGACGGAGTGGTAGCCCTTGGAGTTGCAGTTGTTGAAGGGGCGTCCAGGTATACTGGAGTTTCCATCTTTGGCACATTTATACCATTTTCCACAATGTCGTCTAAAAAAAATGAAATCACCATTAGTCTAACGTATATTTTGAAAAAAAAATTATAGTTAGCTCCTTTTGCCGCCGCATATGTGGCATTGCACACAGTAATCATACAAACGCAGCTGCTCCGTCCGTTAGGTAAATGTGTTTTCTAATCCCTCAAGTGTGACACCAAAAGGAAAACAGTAAATACTATAGTAACAAATGTAATTAAAAATGTGTTATAATTACCTTTATATTAAATTTAAATTAATCAGTAATTTAACGTTTAATTATGTTCTAATAAATTAGTAATCAACAAGAAGAGATTCACACGCAATTACCATCCGTCCTACTGTTACAAAATAAACTAATATCGATAACAAGTTATTAGTTTGAATTCATTTCATAAAGAATGATATGTAACCTATTTAACTCACCGGTGTAATCATCGTCGTCGTCTGGAATATTTTCCAGGGGCGTCTGCTCGCTGAAGATTTCATCCATTTCTCCGTCATCCTCTGGTGGTGGAGATTGAGGCCCTCCCCCAGTTTTAAACCTATTACGCCTCTCTGCAGCTTTTTGAGATTTGTAAATACTTTTCAATCGCTTCCACGCCCCTTTCAACTGCTGTATTGTGCGCCTATTATTTAAGGGATCAGAGTTAAACTTATCCTTTATCGCCTCCCAGGCCGCTTTCCTAATCTTTTCTGTTTTTTGGTCGTGTAGCTTTGTTTCTATAATTGGGTTTTCAAGCACGAGAGATTTAACACAACCCAACTCTTTTTGTGAAAAGTTTACACTGCGTGTTTTTTTGCTTTTTGTGTCAGTCATCGTTCAGAGTATTATTTAAAATAACAAATATACAGCAAATTATATCAAAGCGGCACTCACAACTCAAACACAATGAATTTAAACAATTTCACGTCGGGCCAGCACTAAAAAACAACAATACATTAACCACAAATCAAATCTGACGACTACAAACTTTTGTTGTGAGCATATGTTATTTTCCGGCTACTGCCAACCTTACGACATGAATTCCCCACGATTCCCTGTCCATTAGGCCTGTCTTAGTTAGACTCGGCCTAACGTAAACTCGAGCTTAAGCAGTTTAGGCGCGGACTCCTGAAGTCAGTTTTTAAGCTGCGGTCTATGATGGGCCGGGACTAACGATAGACGCGGACTAGCTAAACCCGAACTCGTGAACCGCCCCTAAGAGTATTAAAATCAATTAAGTTTGTTATAAAAATAACAAAATATTTACCTGTACGACGGTCGCACTTCTCTTTGATTTCTGCGAACTTGCAGGCAATGTGAGCGGTGTGACAATCGAGGACGGGCGTGTAGCCGTTGGAAATTTGACCGGGGTGGTTCAAGACAATGACCTAAAACCAATATTTAATTATTAGTTTGACCTCAAATTGTACTTCTTACTTAGCTTAAAAATAAAACCAACAAACAAGATTACATGTTTAAACCCTTCCCAAGAGGCGACTGCAGGGCGAAGCCCTACTCTGTACGCTACATATTTTTAGGGTGGTGTCAAAAAATAGATTATGAATTTTACTTTCTCCCCCTATACATAGTATATGGAGAAAGTATTGTTTTCGTAAAAATTTTCGAATTTGAGTTGTCAGAGGAAATATTCGTTTTGGTGCTCCCTGAACCCAAAAAAGTAGTTTTTACGTGATGTCTGTCTGTGTGTGTGTGTGTGTGTGTGTCCGTGTGTCTGTGTGGATGTGTACAGAGCTAGAGCCCTAACCTATGGGCCGATTTTTATGAAATTTGGCGTGTAGGTACTAATCCACGATATCTCCAGGCGTTTTTTTCATTTTTTTGAATTTTTGATTTTTAAGGGTAATTATCCCCCAAAAACCGCCAAAAAACATGAAAAATCCAAATTTCTCAAAAACGGCTCTAACGATTTTGATTAAACTTTCGTGGTTTGTAGAACTTTAGGTTTCCAACAAAATGACACCACCCGCATTTCTGGAAAAATGCGGGTTCAGAAATTACAGGACTTAAAACATCAAAAATTCAGTTTTTTGGATTTTTCATAAAAAATCATAAATGTTAAAAAAGATTACTATTCACCATTAAAAATAGCTCAAAAAACTAAATAAATTAGTATTTTAAATTACTATTCTACGATTGCTAGTTGCGGAGAAAATTGAAATTTTCATTTAGCGGTAAACACAGTACGTTGTCCAATGTTATTCTTATGGGGAATACAAAAATAACTATTTCTCTCTTATTTACTGATCAATTTCATTTGATATGCAGGTCAAGTTAGCATTGACCAACAGATGATGTTCGAAATGTGTTGCTATTTAACCCTGGGGGGGGGCAAGGGGGCATTTCCCCTCTCAAAACTACTGTGTGTAGCAACGGACTCTATAGTGCCTCCAAAAAAGCAATTTGGGTGGATATTTCTGAAAACAACTATTTTAGACAATTTTCTGTACATTTATCTATACTTCATATTCTATATTTAGTAAATAACAAATATTTTTGTCATTAAAGTTTGGCTAAAAGGGAGAAAGTATGTGTCAGTTTCCTGATACCGTTTATTTTTGTTTATATCTGATGGTTAGTTCACTTTAATGATAAAAATAATTTTTTTATACGATTTCTGGCCAAATTTATTGGGTTGTAAGTTCACTTTAATGATAAAAATATTTTTTTTATACGATTTCTGGCCAAATTTATTGGGTTGTATTTACACCAATGTATGCTATTCACTCTGAATGTCATTTTGAAAAAGAAAAAGAAACGACAGTAGAAAACTTTGCAAAACATCATTAGCTTGTACTACACACAAAAACTTATAAATGACTAACCGAACATAAACTGTCTGCAAACGAGACAGTAACAAAAGGATCGCATCAGCCCACAGCCAGCTAGTCTATAACATCTATTGTAAGAACAGCGTTTCCAAAATTGACTAAAAAATTGACTATGGCATAAAGTAACTGGAAATAACCATACAATACATAAATTAAATTTAGATGTCTGGCATATATATTCATCATAAGCTTGAAAGTTTCAAACTGAGTTGCGTATATAAACGTCCAACGCTTGGGAAGGGTTAAGTAATTAAATCCCATCAGGCTCATTAAATCAGTAAATATCACAGTTGGTCAGCTAAGTTTCTCATCACATGGGATTGGAATTTTAAGTACAGAAAAATTAGTACCAGACCTTATCAGAGTTTGTGTGTGCAGGGGAGTTAGCAAACAACCCTTACACCACCATACCCTCCTCCGACAGTCATGTACAGTCAATTTAACTAACAACAAATTATGAAAAAACCATAATTATCGTATGGTTTAGACAAATAAATGTGAACTGGAAAGGTAGGCTCTAAGACACATTGAGAGAAAGTCCTAACTGTGCATGCGCAAACAAGGCACCAAACCATTTGAAATTATTTGTCAATTCAAAGCTCAGAAATAAATAATTCCAATACAAATTACTAACGACTAAGTTAACATCAGTAGCTTACATTGTTCTAGTGTATTTAATCTCACAAGTTAAACTTGCATTTTGTTCGCAGCCGATTCGACAAAATATAAAACAATTAGTCAGAAATAAAGTTAAGCTTATACTAAAGCCTTTAACGTGGCAATAAAAGATGATTGACCTGTGCAGTGAAGTCAGCGGCAGCCTTGGGGGGGTTGTTCTTGGAGTCTCCAGCAACGAAACCTCGCCTCAATTCCTTGACAGAGACGTTCTTGACGTTGAAACCGACATTGTCACCAGGCACGGCTTCTTGCAGGGCTTCGTGGTGCATTTCAACGGACTTGACTTCAGTGGTCAAGTTAGCGGGGGCGAAGGTCACGACCATACCGGGCTTGAGCACACCAGTCTCGACACGGCCCACAGGAACTGTTCCGATACCACCAATTTTGTAGACGTCCTGCACATTGAGAACTAGAGTCAGAACGAGGCAAAGGGGAAAACTTGGGCTATACAAATAATCTGGAATAGGAAATTACTGTCGCTAAGAATTCGAGGTTCTAAGGCACTTACACAAAGAACCATAGCGTTTTAGCTGATTATTTTACAGTAATTATTATCATCACCTCTCTCCACATACAGCAAAGAGAAGTGTCAGGTACTGTTATGAAACATTACTATAGGTTGTTATTATTATACAGAGGGGTGCAAAAGTAGGTATACAGTAATGAAATATTTTATAGAAAAAGCAGTTTTGTTTATACAAAAACCAAACTTTTACAATATATTTTAAGAGTGTTAAGAAACAAAAATGAACTCTTAAAAGTGTTGTACTTGACCACTACACTTACTTCCTTTTGTGTTCAAACTATTTGCCTTCGCAACTGTATACCTACTTTTGCACCCCTCTGTATAACATAAATGATCAGGGATGAAACTATGCGGAGCTTACCACAATGTGGCGATATAAGATACGCTTATAATCAAGTTTTATCGCCTTCTCATATTTTAACAATGCCCTTCTGAACTGTAATTTGACAATATCATTTTATTAAGAATAAAAATTGAATTCTTTAAACTTTTGAGATTCGTATCAGGGCATGAATGGAAATAGAACTGCTCAACTTTTTCATTTTGTTTACATTTAAGAATTATTTATTGCTTAGGTTAGGCCTATATTTGATTGAATAACTTATTAAACAACAAACTAGGTTTTACCAGTATCTGATATAAGCGTTTGCTCACCTGGAGGGGAAGTCGCAGAGGCTTCTCAGTGGGTCTGGAGGGGGGCAGAATGGCGTCCAGAGCTTCGATCAGGCACTTGCCATCAGCCTTGCCTTCCTTGCGCTCGACAGCCCACCCCTTGAACCAGGGCATCTTTTCGGAGGGCTCCAACATGTTGTCTCCGTGCCAACCGGAGATGGGCACGAAAGCCACGGCTGCGGGATTGTAACCAATCTTCTTGATGTAGTTGCTGACTTCCTTCTTGATTTCCTCGAAACGGCTCTCGCTGTACGGGGGCTCGGTGGAGTCCATCTTGTTGACGCCGACAATCAGCTGTTTGACTCCCAGGGTGAAGGCGAGCAGTGCGTGCTCTCGGGTCTGGCCGTTCTTGGAGATACCGGCTTCAAACTCACCAGTACCGGCAGCGACGATCAGCACAGCACAATCAGCCTGCAACACAACAATTCTTAAGTCAGACATTCATAAAAAATGTGTTTTAATAACTAGGCCTATTCAACATAAGGCATCATTAGGGGAATACACTACCTAATTATAATTGAATAAAAGACATAATTTGAATAACGCTTACAATTGGTGTCATGCAATAATGCAATTAAACCAGGAGTCATCGGTTGCGTTTTTGTGAACCTCTTAAATCAGCCTTTGGAAGACCACCTTGACAAATCAAAACAACTTTAGACGAAATATTCAATATTATGGTAATTCAAAGTTTTTCCATTCCCCTCGAGATCAGATTTATTGAGGTTCTACTGTACTGAGACCAGAGCGTCATAATTAAGAGTTATAATCACTTGAAATCATTAGCCTGGACACCGGTTATTGTTTTCTAATCACTGCTCTGGGATTATTAGGCAGAAGCAAAAATATACTTAAAACTGTCCAAATAATAAATAATTTTGACCGTATAGGCCCTAGCCTGTGAAACTAAATTCAACTTGAGCAATCATTACTGACCCATTGATCATAATGCATGAAATAGGTTGACAAATTATATTACTATTACCATCTAAATTACAGATACTTATGGACCGTAAAAAAAATTGTTGACACAATTAAAGGTTAGGCTACCAATTATAATTTAACGAAGTAGCTACTCGCTTTAAAATCGGACTGAAAATGAGATGAACTGAATAAGTACCCAAGATGTCTATTTAAAGAATAACATATAACGGCCTAATTAATCTTGGGTCATAATTTAACCTGTGAGGTTCCAGTGATCATGTTCTTGATGAAATCTCTGTGTCCAGGGGCATCAATGATGGTGACATAGTACTTGGCAGTTTCGAACTTCCACAGGGCAATGTCGATGGTGATACCACGCTCACGCTCGGCCTTCAGCTTGTCCAATACCCAGGCGTACTTGAAGGATCCCTTACCCATCTGTGAAGCAAATACTAATGTCAGTATATGGTCAAATAAACAAATTTTTTAAGAGAGGGAACACTTTAATACACTTTCAAAAACGTATACATAATCATACAACCTTTTAAAACTAAAGAAACCGGCTTTTGGATAAACAATACAACCTTTTTAAATTTCATATAACCAACCAACTTACATCAAACTTTTTTTAACACAAGATAAGAATCCCTAGTGAATCGATCAAAGCGATGAGCTCTTTTGGAATAGGTTTCATCATTTTGACACTAACATAAGAAAAGGTTATTGATTTAATAATATAAAATTTCAGTTTGATTTAGCCTAGGCTAAAGATCTCAGGCTACCTTTTAGATTAAAAATTTACCACATAAAATACAGACCACTTTGAAGAACAAGACAAAGTTATCAAATTAAAGCTAGGCCTATATCCACTGCTAAGTTAATTTACAGTATTATTTACCTCAGAAGACTGGGGGTAATTGTTGAGTATTATTTAACTTGTGGGTAGGTAATTGCAGAACAATTTTGATAAATATACTGGAATAGTGTAATAGACATTTTAAGAATAATATAAATAACATAGCACTTACTTCCTGGGCCTCCTTCTCGAACTTCTCAATAGTACGCTTGTCGATACCTCCGCACTTGTAGATCAAATGTCCGGTAGTGGTGGACTTGCCGGAGTCGACGTGTCCTATGACGACGATGTTGATGTGAATCTTCTCCTTACCCATGGTGGATTTTGTTTAACTCTGGTGGACGATTAGAAGATAGCTGAAAAAAAAAAAAAAACAATTGATATGGCTGGTTGAAAAACAATGAATTACAGCGTTTTAAATGTTAAAAATGCACATCTTTCTTCCGCATGACAAGGAGTTAACTTAGAAATTTTTATTTATAAATAAGACCCATTATTAGCCTTAAAAGGATCTGACAATCAATGGGGGTGGTACACCACACACCACTCACAAACATAACAATATGGCCGAGCATTCACAACAATGTTTGCTTTTATTTGGTAAATTTCAATATCATCTTTCTGGAACCTCCTATCATTCTAACTTACTCACAAATAAAAGCCCTGACCGAACATTTCAGTAAAGCCAGATTCAGGCTGTTGCTAATTGTTATATGGATGGCCAGCGATATTCGCCAAAGTGTGGGAGCTTCCCGAACATTCATTAAAACAGCACTAAAGGAACATTTTTAATTTACACTCATAAATAAGTATCCGTTAAGCACTGAGTGGCATTCTGTTATGTGAATACTCAAATGATTTAAAATATCATGTGTTGTTTTCAATTAGTTCAGGCGCATCACAGTCAAGTGTTTTTTTTAGGTTGTAAAAAATGGACGAAAATTAAATATAAATTAATTTTATTAGTTGTCACTTAAAACCCAACATAATTTGACTTGGTATTTATTTAATTACACATTCCTAATATAAACAGTTGCATTTATCATTTTATGAAATCTGGAAAGTACACTTAACCCGCGGCTGACAGTGGAAAATAATGTTTAGGACAAACAGGTTTCCTAAAGTATAAGTTATTCAAAGAACAGATGAAGACCTACAGACGATATGATCTAATAATATGACCATCAAAAACATGCACAACAACACTAATATAGATGGTGAAACACCAAATAATGCAATAATAACTTGCGATATTAAATTGTTCTTGCAAAGGCAAAAATACTAAATTTAAACGCAAATGACAGACAACATACTAAGTACTAAAACTATGACAGACATAAAATAAAAATCCTATTAGGACTATTATTATCTCAAGGCCTATTATTAGGACACAACACCAAAAAGATGCGATTTAACATGTGCCCTTTGAAATAAGTTACCAATCAAGATCAGTGGCCATTTGTTATGATTAAATAAATATTTAAATTAGCTTAAGTAAATAATATGAAAATAGGCCTAATACTGTGACCATGCCATGTCTAAAACACATATAAACTATTTATAGGGTATTTAGGAGGGCATGATTGCGAGATGTTCCGGTTTTCGAATGGTTGTGTTCCAAATAATTTTTAAATTTGAAATGCTTAATTTCGACCGGTTTTGATGACACATTAGAATTAATTAATTTGTTATTGAAGCCTTCGTGTTTTAGTATTGTCTGAGTTCATTTGTTTCAAGCTACGGAAGTGCTAATCTATATAAAAATACTGTAGTTTTTCCCCCTTTTTTTGTAAATTTTTCATTGTAAATATTAATAAAATTATCTAGACAAAAAATAAAATGTTTGTGTGGGAATGTTTGAAAAAACCCAAATTATTAGAGTTTACTGACTTCACAAACTGCAATTGTTATTTGCATATTATTTAATATAAACATGATGCATTTCAATTAACTTATTATCAGCGGCCATTTCGAGTGCAGACTAAACATTTGATAAAATTTCCAGTGGCTATCAAAATGTTTCAAAAGGGGCATCTCGCAATAATCGCTCATCACTAAGTTAGTCTTTTCATTTCCATGTAATTTAATAGTAATTTGTCATTTTTTTATATGAGTCACATTTGTTATTAGGTTATCGGTAAGTTTTGGTCAATTTTCAAGTCATACGTCAATTTAAATTGACTACATAATAAAAATATTCAACTTTACACAGGTTTAGGGCTTTTAAGTTCTTGAATGTGTGGGCAGTTTCTGTACAAATATTTAATTAAACGATAAATAAATAAATAAATTGTATTGATTTGACAAAATCTTGCATCAGCATTAAATCTTATTACTTAAAATTAGATTTATTTGAAATGTTCCCTTCATTGGTTATTCTGATCTTCAAAAAATTCATCCACACTATAACAACATTTATCAAGTCATAAACTGCAACCTTGAGAATGACCTTTACTTATCAGAATTTATACAGAAGTGGCACAAGTAAACAATTTAGTTATTAAAAAAGTATAGGGCCTACAACTAATTAAAGCCTAGCTTAAGCTGGTCAATTCATTAGTGAGCGGTCATAAAACCCTGAATACATCCGGCCAACATCTCAAGGTAAGACACCAAACTAATTACTAGGTACCGTAGGCTAATTAATATCAAACTGGAACAAATAAGTTAATGTGTTATACAGTTTAACCTACGGCCACATTAAATTCCCAGACTTCACATCCACAAATTATGCTGAATTAACTGCCTTCACTACAATAAACAAATTATAGAAAATGATTGGGCATAGTGCCTAGGCCTACTTCATACTTCCCCCATTTTCCTATTTGAAATAAAATTAACTTAAGAAAATTTGGCATCTTTAGTATTTGCTAATAACTTACAAGTTAATAAAAACATGGTGAGCGCACACAAATATTTGGATCTGCAAGACCTGAACCAGATCTAAAATGGATAACCTAGTCAACTCTTGAATTATCCAGGAGCTTGATAAACCAGAGTTTAACTGTTAATAATGTAAATGTTGAATGTTCTCGTTACAAACATGAAAGTATTTTCTATTTACAGGCCTAGTGTTAGATACACACACAAAAAAAGGTTTGATGGAGATTGATACATGTGTTTCCGAGGGCCCAGCCACTGTTGCCAATTTCCATGTACATCACAATGCACTGAAAAATAAATTTTACTCCCATAGCTATTGCCAACATTGCCTCAACTACCAGTTAATTTCCGAGCAGTTTAACACTACAAGTAGTTTATAACTTTAAAAAAGGGAATAGAATTCAATATAGTAGGCTAATAATAGGATATAAGTTAGGCAAACTTACTTATGGAAAAATAAACATCCCACAATAATATAAAATATTAGACTTCGGGGCCTTTCTATACCTACATGCAACCCGGTTAATATATACAAAGGACATTAGGCAATTGATTTCAACCAGTCAAACCGGCCATCATCAGGCCCAATCGGAGAATCAGCTGGTAAGCTTTTGAAAATACAGAAAAATGTAAATAACTTGTACATCCCAAATACCATAGGCTACAAGTCGATTATAATAGCTTTCCATATTCAACGAACAATGAACATAAGTTATCTTAGGCCTACTGAATGAACTAAACAAAGTCTGTATCATAAGACAATCAAAGATAGGCTATATTGTTTTTTAAAGTTTTTTTTTAAGTTCAACTCTAGGTCGGAATTTGCAATGATTGCTTTGGCTACTGCTGTCTTTCCATATCACAAGAGTTGCATGACCATCTCTACAATTGAATTTTCTTAGTGAAAGAACTTCCGGTAGCCAATAGTATGAAAGCTGTTCGCCATCTTGTTTCTGTCATTCTCTGATTGGGCCTGATGACGGCCAGTGTAATTGGTTGAAATAGATCGCCTTGTACCATATTTTGTGTGTCTTTTACCGTCTTGTATGAAAGTACACTATAAGTGTAAATATACTTTGTGGTGTTGTAAGACGCATTTTATTTATCCTGTTTAGTGAAAGACAAATAAATAAGCCAACCTATCAATAAAATTAACAAGTTGTACAACTCGCTAAATTAAATGTTAAAACCGATCTTTTGATAGGCTTTAATTCACCTAAAGAGAAGCTTCGTTTACTGAAGAAGGCCTACTTAGTCTACACTTTAGGCCTATCAAATACACAGGAAACTAAGCCCAATACTTAGGCTTCAGCAGTCTTACGGCTGACTAGGCCCAAGGCTGGTAGGGTAGGTTGAACAGCGAAATGTACAGAACCGAATTCAGCAGTCTTGAATTTACAAGGTTTCATTTCAAACAATCTGAAAGGGGTTTTATCCATCCTACAATTTTAAGGATGACCTACAAAGCCTAGGCTGTCTAAAAAATTTGTTTATGACTTACAAGAGGGGCAAAATTTTAAAGTTTAACACAAACCCTGCTTAAAACTCTCACACAAGTCTGAAATTTTTAATTAACTTCACTTGTTCTATTAGTTTCTCGTGCGGGTGATGACGTATCACTGCCTTATGGTGCAAGCAACACGAACCGGAATGTATTGATTTTCCGCAGAATAGTAATGACAAGTGACCATTCAAACTGGGTGTAAAATTACGTTAAAGAGTACACAAATATCACCGTAAACCTTAAAATAAAGGTAATTACTGTCCATTGCATTCAGAAATCGATAACTAGTCGGAATAAGGAATATGGCCGACGGAAGAAACGTGGTGTGGTGTGACATCGGCTAAGAATTTACACCAAATAGGGCAGTAGCACAGGCTAAATGTTAAAAGATAACATTAAAAAACTTAATTATATTTATTATGCACACAAGCACTTGACGTAAGCTATACTGAGACTTCATATCGCTGCTCACCAACTTGAGATGACGACCGGCATTCGATAGACAAAAGATGACCAAGTTATTTTACTTTTTCAAAATAAACCACTTTGCTAAACTTAAATTTAAACTCTTTACAATATTATTATTACACACCTGAACGAGTTTTAAATAAAATCAAGAGAGGAATATCGCTACAGAAAAGGATTAAAGCGGATAAATTTCCTAACGAACAGAGAACACAACACTCACCTCCAGTTGCCACGGCAGAAAGAGGAAGACGAGCCTGGTAAACTTGCGCAGAAGGAGAATGTTCACCGAGTAGCAGACGTTCCAAGTGAGGTCAATGAATTTATTGAACTATAATTAACAAAACCTCAGTTTAAATATAGTGTTAGGTAAATAAAATTATTTAAAGTAACATTCACTTTGTTTGAAGATCATCGTGTATAATTTATTTTCACTTTTAGATGAGTATTTCGTTTTTTAAATAACGGAAGTGGGGGAGAATGTTCATACAGTAGGGACAAAAACGCTAAATGGAACAGCCAATGGGTGTGTAAGAATGTAATTTCCTTTAGCGGGAGGCTTTAAACTTTAAAAGATGAAAGAGAATAACTCTGAAATATACACTTTAATTGTTTGCAATTTCAAATCAAGGTGTTTATTTAAAATCTCCAAATACATGGGAGATTCAATCAAATCCTAAATACAGATGAGAGTTTCTGATAAATTTGAAAGATGTAATCCAAATGTTGTTTATTGTGAAATAAGAATTATAAGAAATAAATTATTTGAAGTAGATCAAAACATTAAAATGTTTATAATTTATAAAAAAGTATATTTACAAAATTATTATTTAATAATAATTAATTTAAATCTGTTCAGTTAACAAAAATTGTATTTCGCTGATGCTGCCTGTCTACTACCTATGTTGAGAGGATTCATAGTTTGGCTGAAAGGCCTGACATACAGTAATTAACCAACATATGGCGCAACTTCTATGTTATACATTCTTTGGTTTTTAACAATCCAGTTTAACAATTATTGAGGTATTATCAAGTTAAATAAGTCTACTGACAAACCGTGTGCCGCTGAGTAGAGTTCACCTAGGGAGTGGGAGGGGCAGTGGCGTGATGATGTTATCCATAAGCGTTATTTAAGCATTTAAGCAAAATGATTATGATTGCAATTTATTTGTAATTTAACATAACTTATCGTAAATTATTGGAGGCTACTATCCCCCCTTTGCCCCCCCCCATATTACACATGTGACAATATCATGTCGATACATCAGCTGATTGGAAAAAATGTGTTGATTTTTCTCATTAATCACAGTATCTGGGGGCCGAGCTTTGCTCGGAGAAGGGCAGTCAGTTGGTTTACATGACTGAGAGTAATATTTCACCACTTCCCCAACTGATTATCAGATTTGTACAACTCATTTACCTCTTTTCTGCATTTTTAAGGTCACTCCAGTTGGTATTCATATCTTTTATCTATACTTGTTTCTGTACCATACGTTTAGGTTAAAATTTTGTATTATTATTAACTCTTATTTTTTGTACTGAGACACTATTTAGAAATGTATCTTCTATATTCATTAATCACAGTATCTGGGGGGCCGAGCTTTGCTCATTAGGATACATGAATAAAGAACTTTGAATTTGAATATTTATAATTCAAACTCCTTTTGATTTATTTTGGATAAAACCACTTTACAGTTTTAGTCACTGCTCTCACGAAACCACATGTTAACAATCCTCTATCCAATATTCTAATATGAGTAAGGTTTTCTTGCTCGCGTGCATACGTACTTACAACTCTGGTCTCAAAAACGGCTGCAACGATTTCCTTCAAATGTTGGAAATAACTAATTTCTGGATAAAAATAGGTTCTAGGCAGGTCTTATCCCCAGGAAAAATCAAGTAATGGAAAAAATTAAAGTGAAAAGTTAAAAACATTAAAACTGGGCTTATCCTATACTCTAATATGAGTAAGGTTTGCTTGCTTGCGACACGGATCTCAAAAACGGCTCGAACGATTTCCTTCAAATGTTCGAAATAACTAATTTCTGGGATAAAAATAAGTTCTAGACAGGCCTCATTCCCAGGAAAAATCAAATAATGTAAAAAAACTAAAATGAAAAATTAACAAAATTAACATTGGGCATATGGAGTTTCAAATCAAAACAAAAGAATGTAACAGCTGTTCATAATCAACCAGGGAACTGTCAAAGTAATACTCATGTTGTATATGATTATTAACATGTGGTTTCCTGAGAGCAGAGATTAAAAGATTACATAAATAGAGAAGTAAAATAAATCAAAGGGACATTGAGCTATAAATAACAACTGGAGTGACCTTAAAAATGTAGAAAAGAGGCAAATGAGTTATACAAATCTGATTATCAGTAGGGGGAAGTGGTGAAGTATTACTCCAAGTCATCTAAACACGCTGACTGGCCTCCACCCGAGCAAAGCTCGGCCCCCCAGGTACTGGAGTTTAAAATAAAAACAAAAGAAATCTAACAGCTATTCATAATCAACCAGGGAACGGTCCTGTTGTTTATAATTAACATGTGGTTATTAACCTTAGACCAAGGTGTTGGGAGCTTTTTGAGGGAAGATCACTGTGTGTATTGGGTAAAAAGTTATGTAGGTCGCAAGGATCCTGAGGCATATTTCACTTAGTTTTGGCAAGGGCAAGGGCATCTACCATCGTTTTAAATACAAACACATTACATCAACCCCAATAAATCCCTAAGGATAATGCTAGATAACAGGTAGTCTGTAGAAAGGCATCTTGTTGCTATATAAAAATGCAATACTTTAATTCAAATATTTTCTATTACAGCTTCAAATTACTCAACTCGTGTTTATTTCTTAACGAGCAAGTCATAAAATGGAACATCATTCTACAGCTCATGTGATATCAGAATAAAAAGTTATTTGAAAGACTGATGATTAAAGACCCCGGTCGTAATGGGTTAACATCGCTTTCTGAATCAGCTTGGTTCAAATTTTAATTTTGTTTCGCTTTTAGTGGTGAGGGTTCTCCAATAAAGAGAAAGTTCTTCTCGCTTGAACGACCTCTCCATCTTAGTTTCCTAGACAAGTGGGCGTAGAAGTGGCGCCAGTTGCGGATGATATGTGTGGCTGGGCCTTTCAGCCAATCTGAACCTTAGCCATTGGGCAAACAGTGGATAGGCATCGTCACCAATGCTGAATCTGTTCTGTCAAACATTCAAATGGCTGTTGATGTAACTAATTTGTAATCTATGATTAGTAAACGGTAAAAGACACTTTAACACAATTTCTATCCATTTATTCTATGGGTCTGTTTTTATCTGATGTGACCATCACGTGTGTCTGTTTTGAGTAACACTGACATAGTTTGGGTGACTCGACTGTCCTTCATTCCAACGTCTTTGTGAAATGTGGATTTGGCATCAGAAACAGGGCGAGCAAATGTGGCTTGATCCTCTCGCCAATCTGTTCTAGAACTGTGTGCAGAGTGCAGAGTTAAAGTCTGTCACTCTCCTCCTAGTTAAAGCTGGATCAGAAGCTCTGTTTACAACATTTGATCCCTGATGTCTTGGGATCAGAGAATTCCTTCTGAAAATCCTACGCTAAAGAGTGTTCCAAGCCTGACTGTCATGAACTATACTTGGCACATGGATTTGACTGAAGAAGGCTCTTGGCTCAACGTGTATATAAGAAAATATTTGATCCTAGTGCAATCCTTGAATTTTCAGTTTCCAATTTTTAATGTTAAAAATATAAATACCCCCGTAGCAGCAAACCTGCTAAGCAAATTTCCAATGCATGTACATGTTTCTCATTACCACATAAAGCCACTTGCCAAGTTTCATAAAAATACACAAATAAATAGGTGATATATAGCATTTTATTTATTCTCGATAAGAATAACATAGAGTATGCAGGTTTGCTGCAACAAGGAACACAAAATATGTGTTTTTATGCAATTATTAATATAACTTAACAAGTCGAAGATGCATACCAAGTTTTATTAATTTATGTTCATAATTAAGGGAGACATTACATTTTACTTATTATAAGAATAAGATGGGGGCTGAGTATGCAGGTTCGCTGCTGTGGGGAAAATCGGCAAACAAATTTTTTTTGGTGCAAATATCAACATACCAGTGCTAGGTGAAGCCACATGCCAAGTTTCATCAACATACATTCATAAATAATCGAGTTATCAAATTTGTATTATCCTCCATAAGGATAACATTAGACAACGTACTGTGTTTAGCACTTCAAATATGTCTGCAACGGTTGGACGTAGAATCACAATTTAAACACCAAAATAATTTTTTTGTAGAGCTGAACTGATTGGTAAAAGCAAATGTGAGGTTTACATTAAAATTATCTGAGGAAAAGCAAAAAACCTTTTTCCCATAAGATTAAGATGGTAGATTTTATGAGCACATTTTTGGGATTTTCTCCGCAACCACTTAACCTAGGTTCATGATTCAAAATACTATATTATTTTTTTTTAAGCTCTATAAAATGGTTGAAACCAAAATTAAGTGTTTTAAAAATTTTATGGTGAAAAATGCAAAAATAAAGTTACAATTCTGTACAAGCAGTCAAAGGCATGAGTATAACCTTCCTGTATTATCCTGGAACCACACTACACCACTTGCATACTACTTTACCTTATACCCCAGCCCAACCTTACTCCGTGTGTAGTGCTGCCACTCCATCCGCTCTCATATGATGTAGACCCTGCGAAAGGAACAGATCTTGTGCGAATGATGAAGTTGGACTGGCCTGGACCAACGTATCTTTCTAGTGAAAGCAAACAAAATTTTGCCCCCCCCCCCAAACCAACAGTATCTTTGCCAAATAATTTATGACCTAAAAATAAAAAGTAGAGGGTGAAAGTCAATAGTATACAAAAAAAGTAACCTTAAAAAACACAAGTTTATTTATAGGTCATTATTGTTACAAATCAACTTGAAAACTTAAAAAAATAAAAATAATTGTCCAGCTTTTACTTTTGAAAAATTGTTTAGTAGCTAATATGTTTTGATTTCATTCAACGAGTCATTAGCAATTGCCAAGGTAGCTAGTCCACTCAAGTGCTCTTAGCTCAAAGTTTATTTTTGATTCGGTTTATAAATTTTAACTTGGAAAAACCTCTTTCACCGCTGGGATACTGGAGTGTTGACAGAATTCTAAATGCTACAGCAATGATTGGGAAGGTATCCACATAACCTCGTTTGGTCATAAAAGACAAGTCTCCAGCTGGGTGACTTCTAGGGAATAAAAAAAGCACAAAAAACAGCACAGTGGCAGTGTTTTATATTTTTTCATCAGACAGACAGACAGATCACCCCAATCACATCAGTCTCTTCCATCGCTAAAACGGTTTGAAGGAGTTTGAATCTTGGGTTGTCACGTAGTCCACTGTTGGAATTGAGCGAGCGAAGTGAACGCTTGAGTCACAAAGACGAGTCAAGGTTACCGACAAACGGAGTGCAAGGCAAGCTCGGTCACACTTTGACAGAGTAGCTCCGGTTACTCTCCATCCATAATAGTTCGCAGTTTCCTCCTCAGATTGCGACACCCATCAAGCGGTCATTTGTTACTCTGGTTCTGTTGAATTTCTCGAGTAACACAAGTCAGTCGTTTTTTCAGTAGATTGCAGCACAACTGTCAACAATTTTATATTTAGTGCAGTACGAACACAATTTACAGCAGGAATTAAGCGTTGTGACTGACATTTACGGCCGAAATTAAGCGGTGCTATCGTCATTGATGGCCAATATCATGCAGTGAGAACGTCAATAAAAGCTGACACCAAGCGGTTTGGTCGTTTATTACCGCTGTGTCTGTTCGTCTTTAACAGCGAATTGCGGCGCAATTGTCATTAACATCCGATGTTACACAGCCATATACGATGGATCCAAAACCGAGGATTACCCCAACAGAGAACCGGAACTGACGCTTCCCTAAAAGAAATACTTTTTAAGCAAGCCTTAAATTTTAATTCTTTTACTACATGAAGTTTTCATTTATTTCCATAACAAGTTGTTACTGATTAAATTTATTAAAGACCTATAATACTTTTTAAACAAGCGACTTTTTCCAAATAGCCCTACGAGCAAAGCTCGGCCCCCCAGGTACTTTAGTTATAAATTAACTATTGTTGAATCTATTGATAGTTTTTAGATTACTTAATTACTTATCATTACTTATTATTAATATTTATGTATATTAAGTGTATATCTTTAAACATCAGTTAGAAATCCTAAAATTTCGTGAGATTTTAGGTTACTCAAAACATCACAGCAGTACAATTTAGTGTAATGGATAAATAAAATAACAATAAAATCATTTAAACTTTTGATATATTTATAATATTAATATGCCCTTAAATTATACAATAAAACTATTTACAAATATATATCAATAGAATAATAGTAATACTCAACTTGACGTTTTACAATTTAAATAAAAACTCTGTAAAATACTTTTAACTGCATAAACTCCGTAAAGATCTGATTAGAAAACGATTTTACTGATTTGAAAATGAAAATAATCTATATTATACAAATACTGCTTAAGTAGCAAGTCTAAGTAGTGAAGTGCGGCGAATGTTGACCTAATGGACAATCCGGGTTACAGTTATCACAAGCGCAGCGACTAAGGCACGACGAATAATCACACGTTATCAGCGGGAATGCTCTTATCTCCAGACC
The DNA here is from genome assembly GCA_963675035.1 of Allygus modestus. Classification (NCBI taxonomy): domain Eukaryota; kingdom Metazoa; phylum Arthropoda; class Insecta; order Hemiptera; family Cicadellidae; genus Allygus; species Allygus modestus. The sequence goes on from OY776116.1 coordinate 145,526,177, forward strand.
GGCAAGAAGCTGCCCCATCCTGCTGCTGCATCGGGACTTTGGCCTGGAAACAATTCATAAAATTAAACAAATAAATAAACTACTTCTAACATCACTACAAAATATATTTATACTGTACTTACATACAAGACAGTAAATATACACAAAAGATTGTACATGACACGATTTCAACCAGTTACACCGGTCATCAGGCCCAATCAGAGAATGGCAGAATAAAAATGGCAACAGCGAATATACTATTGGCTACTGGAATTTCCCGAAACAAGTTGTGGTAAGTACTACCAGAGTCAATAAGTTATTTATAAAATTTGTAATTTACTCATTAAAGATTCTATTACTAACATTAGGATACCATTGGGGAAATTAGTTTACACACAAAAAGGAGATTAATTCAACAAAATTTAAAATAAAAAATTCTTTTTAATATTTCAAAAAATTATAAGGACAATACCATCTTAAACTAAATACAATTTACTTTTGGTTTGTAAAATATTTGTTCCTGGATTATCAATTAGATTTTGAACATTTTACAGTTAAAAAAAAAAAATAATATTTTTTACAGGTGTTTTATTTACATTATAACATACAACCTTGCATATGAAACATGAACGAGCATGCATGTTCAAAGTGACATTAAAAGTGGACGAGAATTTCATAATCCAACGTCTCAAATCCACCTGGAGTGAAGACGTAGTTGTTATACATTATTGCATAACCAGCAAATTTGTGTTTCATAGGATAGATTATGTTTTGTTTATTATTCAAAGATATGTAGTACATTAATATAATAGATATTGTCTTAAATATGTAGTACGTTGCACGAGTAAAAATCCAGGCAGTCCTTAAGCCCAATGCTAAAATTAACATTAGACTTATGGACAGCCTAGTTTTCACTTGTGCATCGTTCGTAGTTATTATTATTAGTAATATTAAAGAAACAATATTTCACAGATTTGAAAAAAATAATTGTACTAGTTAGTTCTGAGAACATTAGACTATTGCAATTATTGTGCATCAAGAATTAGACAACATTAAGTAATATAGTAGAACTCCAATTATCCGAATTAATTGGGGATCGGGCCGATTCGGATATGCAGAAATTCGGATAATCAGGTATACCTCGGGAACTAAGCAAAAAACATCACCATACTTAAAAAATCAGAATTTTATCGACAAAGTTATTATAAATGTAGTGAACAGAAAGTGAGCGAACTGTATCAAGAATATACGTCATAAAAATTAAATTTCAGGAGTTAAATTGAATACAGTATATACAGCTGCTCTTTTACTGTACGCATACTGTACGTATTTCACTATTCAATGTTGGTTATTTCACTTGAACATCTGGAGCAAAGTGAGTTTATCACTTAGCGAAAGGACAACAAGTTTACGTTTTGTACTCATATTGAACGATAATCTCGGTGAAAGAACAGTAGCGACTGATGATGGGCAGGGCGGGAAGGGGGTATGACTCATTGTTCCCCGCGAAAATATCGTGCAGAAGGTAACAGCACGGGCTTTTATTTTAGCGCTCACGGCGCATTATCGCTACACGGGCTCCCGCTGTTATTTTCTTGATTTTTATGTTTCTATTATTTCACTCAAAATCGATTCGGATAATTGGATATTCGGATAATTGGGGTTTGGATAATTGGATTTCTACTCTAATTTCAAGAATTATTACAATTTAGTTCAATTAAAAAAACTTTGCTTGCATCGGGTTAAATAAAGTATTTTAACAGTAAAAATGAGTATTACTGTATAATTATCTTTGAAAAAAAAAACAACTTTGAGACACATATTGGTTTCATTGTTATCTTAAAACTTTGAAAAGATCCATTTTAATGACGAGAGGTGTTATGAGATGCAAGTAAATGACAAATAAATCACGGGTAAGACGGTGACACACTGTGATTTTTACTGACTGAACAACTTTAATCAAGAGAGTGACATAACGATTTGTCTGATCTGGTCTGACCCCTGGGTCAGCAAAATGCTGACCTCTGCTGAAACTATTTCTGGCATCAGCTGAAACTGTGTCCGACTGACACAAAAATTAGTGGTCCCATCATTCACCTGATCCTCACTTTTTTAACTTTCTGTTTTGATATTCATAAATATTATGCAGAATTTTACATCCACTTAGAAATTAAAAAATGTTATGTGAAACAGTTATATTTTGTGAATTATCTGAGTTTATTTTTTCTAAAGAACATAGGTAGTTTTAACAATTATGTTGAAGACAAGCAAAATATACTGAAAAATATTGGTTGTTCAAATGTTTACGTTGCAATTAGAATTAAAATAAGTAATCCTTATGTTACAGTGTTTATTGTGTAGGGATTATTAAAATAATATTAATAGGACAATTTGTACACTAAATTTGCTTACATTTTTTAAATAAAAAACTCACTCTTTACATGTCCATTTTGGAGTTAAAAAATATATATATCTTTAGGGCTCCATCCCACAGGCCTTCGATATTCTAATGTTTATCTCTTGGAGTTATTTGATTCAATTTGTCGATTTGTTAAAAGCACATAATTACACAAGTGTTCCACGAGGAGGATCCGAAAAGAAATACAAATGTATCAGTTTTGTTGTTGTTTTGTTGTTATCAATCATTCAAACTGAATACGCGACCGGCAACAAACTAGGGAACAACCTCCCCAGAGTCACGGAAAATTATATGTGTGTGTGTGTGTGTGTGTGTGTGTGTGTGTGTGTGTGTGTGTGTGTGTGTGTGTGTGTGTGTGTGTGTGTGTGTGTGTGTGTGTGTGTGTGTGTGTGTGTGTGTGTGTGTGTGTGTGTGTGTGTGTGTGTGTGTGTGTGTGTGTGTGTGTGTGTGTGTGTGTGTGTGTGTGTGTGTGTGTGTGTGTGTGTGTGTGTGTGTGTGTGTGTGTGTGTGTGTGTGTGTGTGTGTGTGTGTGTGTGTGTGTGTGTGTGTGTGTGTGTGTGTGTGTGTGTGTGTGTGTGTGTTGTGTGTGTGTGTGTGTGTGTGTGTGTGTGTGTGTGTGTGTGTGTGTGTGTGTGTGTGTGTGTGTGTGTGTGTGTGTGTGTGTGTGTGTGTGTGTGTGTGTGTGTGTGTGTGTGTGTGTGTGTGTGTGTGTGTGTGTGTCTGTGTGTGTGTGTGTGTGTGTGTGTGTGTGTGTGTGTGTGTGTGTGTGTGTGTGTGTGTGTCTGTGTGTGTGTGTCTGTGTGTGTGTGTCTGTGTGTGTGTGTGTGTGTGTGTGTGTGTGTGTGTGTGTGTGTGTGTGTGTGTGTGTGTGTGTGTGTCTGTGTGTGTCTGTGTGTGTGTGTGTGTGTGTGTGTGTGTGTGTGTGTGTGTGTCTCTGTGTGTGTTGTGTGTGTGTGTGTGTGTGTGTGTGTGTGTGTGTGTGTGTGTCTGTGTGTGTGTGTGTGTGTGTGTGTGTGTGTGTGTGTGTGTGTGTGTGTGTGTGTGTGTGTGTGTCTGTGTGTGTGTGTGTGTGTCTGTGTGTGTGTTCAAGTTCAAGTTCAAGTTCAAGTTCAAGCAATTTTATTCATGAAAAATTATTGTTTATTACAAAATCCCATGTGTCACATAGGACACGCGCGGGACAGAAAAATATACATTTTCTTTAATACATTATTTCTTTACTGACAGCTGTACAGTTCTTTTACACTTCCGTCAAATTCTCAGGAACAGTTCATACATGATGATGACAAATTTCAGAATTTTTTTAAATCACAGACAACGGCCACCACTTTCATTAATCATGCTCCGGTAACAAAATTCACCAGTATAAATATGTTACGTATATTCAATAATTTAAAACAAAAATACTAAACTCTAAAACAAATTCATAACAAGAAATAGATTATATTAGATACAACATTATCAGGCTTCCATAACAATTCATGCAAACTTATAATGCTAGCAAGTGAAAGATGAAATGACTAGATTCATTAAGTAATCAAATATTCAGGCAGAAAACTAAATTAACAACAACAAAATAAACAAAAATATTTTTTAAAAATATTGACAACTTCACTCAATATGATACTGCATTGAATATTGCATGGCTTTAGATTTAACTACAGACAGAGTTTTATACTGAATTTCATTTCCAAAATATTTTACAAAATCATTAAAACATTTAGGGCCAAGACAGCAAAATTGGTGTTTACTCATTTCTTTCCTAAAAAAGCCTTCTTCAATCAATGTATATTGGGCAGATCGTGTCATTCTGTTTACAGGTTTTATTCTAAACAAACTCTTGTATTTATAAATAAACATTATCATACAATAAACATGCAACTGATCAAACGTAAGAATTTTATTCTCTGCAAAAAGGTAAGAAACTCTATCATTTCTTTTTAAATTAAATATTGTACGGAGGGCATTTCTTTGACACACAACTACCGGTTTTAGAACAGTGGAATATGTTCCTCCATAATGTACGATTCCATATCTCAAAACACTCTCAAACCAAGAAATGTACACTTTTTGTAAATACTGACTCTTAACATTATCTCTCAAATGATACAGTGCATAATTTATTGTTCTTAGCTTACTCGATAAGTGATTGACTTGCTGCTCCCATTTCAAGAATTGATCCACATACAATCCAAGATACTTTACACTTTCTACTACATCTATGTAACTACATGAGCACTTATACAGACAACAATGTTTATGACACAATAACTTGAACTCATTCTTTAATTCCTCTTTCTGTTTGCTGCAATCGAAAAACATCAAACATTTGGACTTTGAACAATTGATTAATAATTTATTAATGATCAGCCAATTTGATATTTTATCTAAATCTCTACTTATTTGTAATTGTAATGATTCTCTATTATAAGCTGAGCAGACTAGAGCAGTGTCATCGGCATAGGCAAATATATCAGAATTCAATCTAAGTTCAAGTAAATCATTAATATAAATCAAAAATACGATAGGGCCCAACACCCCTCCTTGTGGTGTGCCATAGTGCACTTCCAGAACCTCACTCAAAACATTATTAACTTTGACTGCTTGCTTTCTTTCTTTACAAAAAGATTGCAACCACTCCAATGCCTTACCACCAATACCATAATTTCTAAACTTTGAAAAAAGGACATCGTGATCCAACACATCAAAGGCTTTTTGGAAATCTAAGTATAAAGACAAAGTATATTTACGTTTATCAACAGCATTAGTAATTGTAGTGACGTGTCTTTCTAGAGCCAAATCTGTACCTTTGCCTGGTAAAAAACCATATTGATTCCTTGAAAACAATGACCTTCCATCAAAATACTCCAGCAATTTTTTTTTAACTAAAGACTCAAATATTTTGGCTACTGTATTAATGTGTGTGTGTGTGTGTGTGTGTGTGTCTGTGTGTGTGTGTGTGTCTGTGTGTGTCTGTGTGTGTGTGTGTGTGTGTGTGTGTGTGTGTGTGTGTGTGTGTGTGTGTGTGTGTGTGTGTCTGTGTGTGTGTGTGTGTGTGTGTGTGTGTCTGTGTGTGTGTGTCTGTGTGTGTGTGTGTGTGTGTGTGTGTGTGTGTGTGTGTGTGTGTGTGTGTGTGTGTGTGTGTGTGTGTGTGTGTGTGTGTGTGTGTGTGTGTGTGTGTGTGTGTGTGTGTGTGTGTGTGTGTGTGTGAACAAATTCTAGCTAGATTGAACTCTCAGCTGTAACTGGACATACGTCTCTGCATTAACAAAAGAAAAAAAGGTGAGTGCTACCCAAAATAATAAGACCTGGGGTTTTAAATAATAAGTATTGCGTTTGGTTAAAAACATTAACTACTATTCTGACCAAAAAATATATTTTAGTAGCTCCCGCAATAAATATTTTGATTTTCGTTATTATTAAACAGACATCTCAACAATAATTTCCGGGTGTAATTAAATCGTCTTGAACACTTACAAATATAGTAACACTTACACATTCTTTTCACACACAAGACAGCATGCCTAATGGCAATTTGTAAGAGCAATCAAAATCGACTGCCTTGATAACTTACTACTTTATATGCGAGTTAATTTTAAATACTTCAATTTTTAAGTGGCAAATGTTTAACATCTTTCTGCACTTTAATACACATACTGCCACCACGACAGTTAACAATTGTTTAACGATAATTTAATATAAAACCCATTTAAAAGCACAAAAAAAGCTTAGGTAGATGAAAGTATAACGAGGAAAACCAATGACACATTTATAACCAACGTAGTAGAGATCACATATACATGAGATGGAATATCATTCAAGAGGATGATAATAATTTAATATGAAGTTTGGTACAAATGTGTAAAGTACCATTTATTTGAACGAGTTCGAAAACCAGATGAATCGCACCATCCGAAGGGGGGTTTATGGGGGGTTTTGTACCCCACAAATGGGTTTTTGGTGTTTCCACAGGTAATTTTTATTTAAATCAAATTTGAATTTTTACCATTGAATTCAGCATAAAAAACAAACAATTTAGTATTTTTATCATTGCTCAAAGTTAATTGGTTACTGAGATATTGAAAGTGCTAAACACAGTACGTTGTCTAATGTTATTCTTATGGAGAAAAAGAAAAATTGTATATCTCGCTTATTTATGAAAATAAACTGACAAAATTTGGTATATGGCTTCATCTGGTTGTGGTTTATTGTTGTTTGCACAAAAAAAAAAACAATTTTTCGCCTAGGGTTCCCTTAGCAGCAAATCTAGGTATTTGGTCCCCATGTTATTCTTATGGAGTATAATAAATGTATATGGATGAAACTTGGTATGTGACTTCACTAAGATGAGTTCTATTGATATTTGCATAAAAACCCATTATTTTGGGTTCCTTGTTGCAGCAAACCTGCGTACTCATCCCCAATGTTATTTTTATTGAGAATAATTAATATTTTAAATATGGCTTGTTTGTGAATATATTTCTTATGAATCCTGTTAAGTGTTTTAATGTGTTATGTTATATATTCATTGAAAATTCGTTGAGTATGCAGGTTTGCTGCGACGGGGGTATTTTTGTTTAACAAGTGAATCTTATATAAGTTTGTCTTTGGTGTAGCTCTATAGAAACATATGCCATAGTAGGACGTGTGACTGATTTATTTAAAGAGTCGTAAAGAGTTTTTAAAATGCCTAACTATCTCTGTCATTTCCCATAAATTCCAGATGAAATTTTAGTTACTGCAATCTAAACATGATTATGCCAAGATAGGTTTTCATCTGTAGCGAGTCCGAAGAACTTTGTCTCGTTTGGTTTAGTTAAAAAGTAATTTCTTGTTTTAATTTGTGGATCAAGATCTATTTTGTTTTGTCTGGGAATAACACAAAAATTGAAAGATACAAAAATTGAGGTTGGATGAATCATTACAGGACTTGCAATAGTACAAAAATAAAAAATAAATAAATATATATATATTAAAAAGTTAAATTCTTTAAATTTTTATATTATATGCACACTGTTTACTAACAACTCCTTTTAGTGAATTTCCCCTATACGGAAGAAGCTATTACCGTTGTCGGCATGGTAAGACCTAGGCCTGGGACTAGTGATGGTCAAAACCAGAAATTTCAAATCTCGAAACCGAAACCAAAACTTAAAAAATCGAATCTCGAAACTCGAAAGTCAAATTCCAAAATCCTATTTACTTGCCTGGTTTTGGTTATGAAAAATAAATCCAGTTACTCCAAATAAACCAGTTAACTTACTGCCATTCTCAAAGTATCCTAGAAAAATATTAGTTTCAGAACTACTAGTGAACCAATTATTTGTAGCTTAATTATAAACTTTGGTTAGAGTTGTTCTTTCACAAATAAAAAATCAATAATCCACAAAAGGTGAAGGTAGACGACCGATGACAGTAGGCTTTTGACCTTCACATTATTAATCAACACTCGAGCGTGATTTCTGTTAAAAAAACAACAATGACACAAAAAATCTCGGCAGTTTTGAGTTTTGATTCTCAAAACTCGCCGATCGAATCTCGAAACCGAAACTTTTCCAAAGTTTTGGGGGTTTTGAGATTCGAGTTTTGGTTTTGACACATCACTACCTGGGACCATGATAACTTTTCGTTTTGAGGTCCCCAGATGCCAAAAACACCATTCGTTCAAAACTGTATAAATATATATATATATATATATATATATATATATATATATATATATATCATAAGCAGCCCTTTTAATGGGTTTAATCCGTTTTAATTAATTTAATTTGAAACACATTTTACTATTAAGGTGTCCTAGAATTCAGCATTCTGTTTAGTTGTAGTTATAACTCAATTTTAAATATTTCCTTCTAGTTTTCCCCAACACGCTAAGGGTGTTTTGCACCATAGTAACAATTATGGTTTGAAATTTGCTTAACGTATTACAATATCCAGTTTGCATATCTTCAGGAAACAACCAAACAAAGTTCTCAGAATGACTAGTGGATATCCATGATCTAAATCATATGAGCATATAATACAGAGTTATGTATGGAAATTTGCACTGAGTGATTAAAAACGAAATGACTGAAGAACATGGTTATAAAATGTGAAACAATCGACCTCATGAATAATACGATACAAGAAACCATAATTTTCAAAACAATTATTTCTCCTGTACTTAAGTGGATATGAACTTCCCCTTCGTTGGTGCTCTGTATGTTTGTGCTTTCTTGATGTCATGCTCATTCCCCATAGTAATGTGTAAGTCTTACTTAGCTGTCTGTTACTCCGTAACGGTAGAACTCTCTATTCGACATCTTAGTTAACATATTTCAAGTGCATAAATCACTTGCTCAGTATCACCTATAACATTTTGTATGACATTATTTTGTAATTATTCTCAAAACACCAACATGGTTTTGTCAAGCAACCTCAAAACCAATCATAATGAATTTACCAAAAAACATACTTATTTTACTTTTACCTGCAGAACAAATGTTGTGTAAATTGACAACTGTGTGGTCTTTAAATGGTGGAAAAACACGTACAGATACATGCAGAAAGTTATTACTGTAAAAATAAACTTTTCAGGTATTCTTATGAGGCAAGATTATATCCACCTATCCTGACAGGGTGTGATCCTTAGAAGAACCATTCTGGGATCTGATTGGAGGGGGGGTAAAAAAACATAAAAATCCCGGAATAACGGTCCATAAATCAAACAATATGACGTAAAATGTAATGTGTCAGCTCACTGTGCTGCATCACTCAGCCACAAATAAATAATTAAGACAATATTTTAACAAAAAGTAAAAAAAAGTACGCATGAAGTGATAAAACAAAAATACCCCCGTCACAGCAAACCTGCATACTCAGCGAATTTCCAATGAAGATATAAATGTCTTAATACTTAATAAAGCCACTTACCAAGTTTCATAAAAATATATTCACAAATAAGCGATATATACAATTTTAATTATTCTCTATAAGAATAACATTGGGGCTGAGTACGCAGGTTTGCTGCATCAAGGAACACAAAATTTTTTTTACTAATAACAATATAACTCAACTAGGTGAAGTCATATACCAATTTTTATTTATTTATGTTTATAATTAAGGGAGCCATAGCATTTAGTTACTATCCATAAGAATAACATGGGGCTGAGTATGCAGGTTTGTTCCTACGGGAGCTTTTGGCAAAAAATTATTATTTTGAGCAAATATCAATAGACCTCAACTAGATGAAGCCGTATACCAAGTTTCATCAGTATACATCCATAAGTAGGCGAGTTATAACATGTTTCTTTTCCTCCATAAGAATAACATTAGACAACGTACTGTGTTAAGCACTTTCAATATCTCGGGAACCAATTGACGTAGAGGAATGATAAAAATACCAAATTGTGTGTTTTTTTAAGCTGAATCCAATGGTAAAAATTATTTGCCATTTTCTAAATTTATATGTAAAAAATTCAAAAAATCCATTTTTGGGGCACAAAACCCCCCCAAAATACCCCTTCGGATAGAGCAATCTGGCTGGTTTTCAAACTTAAAGTTATAAATGTTGCTTTACACGTTTATACCGAATTTCATCAAAATCTGATCATTTTTACAAGAGTTATCGTGCTCACGGACACACACACACACACACACACACACACACACACACACATATATATATATACAGTTTCGAACGAATGGTGTTTTTGGGATCTAGGGACCTCAAAACGAAAAATTATCATGGTCCCGGGCCTAGGTCTTACCATGCCGACTACGGTAATAGCATCTTCCTTATAGGGGAAATTTGCTAAATTAATTAATATTAAGTATGCACTGAAAATGATTTTTCTCAGAAGAGTGTAAAACCAGAAAAAGGTTTTCACCGCGGATTTGTGTCATTACCTTTGGCTATGACGGTGAGCTTCTGCGTCTCCTCCGGACTGAGCTGCAACAGCGTCGTGATGACGGGCACAAGCCGCAGTCGGTCTTCCCCCACCTCCAGTGTTACGAACTGTGCAAAACAAGATACACTGTTGGTGTGACGCAATCAGTAAACCTTACATAAGTCTTACACGTTATGTGTTTGTTTTTAACCAAGAAAAAACATCGGTTCATCGGTTCATTTTTTTTCCATATAATGTAGCAGGAATATATTTTTATTTTTGTGACTAAAAGTGTGTCTTTAAATTTAAAGGTCACGTTAGTTCCACTAGGATTGAATGAGTGTTGAGGAGTGGTTGATAGAAAACTTAATTCTTGAAAAGAAAAGGCAAATCCCCTTAGAACTTTCTTTGGCAACCTTTACTTCATCCCCTAAGGTGCTCCAGTAAAAAAAATACATTGGAGTTAAAACACACAAATAACCTAATTAATGAATTTGAAGTACAGTCAAATTTTAATTGGATGAGCAACCTGAATCCCTGGAATGGCTTTGAAAGTTCACTGGCCCTTGGCGAGTCGTTTGTGAGTTTGAAAAGCTCAATAATGATTGAACATTCTGTAATGAGATTTTTAAAGAACTTTTTAAGATCTAAAGGGTATTTTAGAATAACATTTGGATTTTTAATAATTGTGAAAACTATCTGATTGTTTGTTATTCAATAGCTCCATTGATTGTAGTAAGCTGTTGAACTGACTATGGTTGTATTACAAATATTTCAGTTAGAAATGTTTTTGGAACAATTAAACAGGCCTTTTTTAGTTAAGGTTATTTCTTTATTCTGAAGTAGTTTTAAAATATATGTATTATCAGTGTTATGTTGTTTTGAAAGTGTCCCGCTTTGTCAGGGAGTCAACTTTGATTTTTCTTCATGCACTCTCTGGTGTAACTCATGTTTTCGTGTAATGTTTGTCCTGTGTATTCTGTGTTTTTATTATTAACATCTGACAAGGCTCCCAGGATTAAACTAAGGTGAGAGGAGCTCAATAAAAATAAATCAAAAACTATCCACTAATTGACTGGTGCCCATGCTCAGCTTCTATACTGAAATAAGAAACTTTTTAAATGTGAGCTCATCCTCTTACGCAATAAAAGAGCGGACTTCTAGCTAGAAGAGGTTTGCCAGTCCGAATGTAATTTTGATTTTGTCCGCAATTTGCATTGAATTTCCTTTACAAAATTAGGTCTAATTACTTAAAAGGCTAAAATAATATTTTGTCCACGCTAGGAGTATGCTCTTTTATCTCGTAAGGGGTACCAAAACCAAAACCAAATTTCATTCGTGTTCACCTCGAGTGTCAGCCGTACCTTGAACACTATGTTCTTGAGGTACTCGTTGTTCTGCGCGTGAGGCTGCCGCTGCACACACCGCTCCAGCCGCCCGATCTCCTGCTTCAACACCGCCACCAGGTGGTCCTTGCGCGCCGCGTCCTGCTCCGCCTCCGCCAGCAGCGCCGCCTGGTGTTGCGTGCGCACCCGAGCGTGCGCCACCTCCGCGCGCAACTGGCCCAGCTCCGTCTCCAGCTGCTCTCTCTCACCTGCACGCAAGACAGGGGTTGGTGCTTTGGAGTTTACAATAGCTATTTGTGTAAATTTTCCCGAGGGAGACAACATACATTACTCCTGAAATACACCCAATTTTTCCCCCACCTGCAGTTTTAATGAATAAATGTACAACACATTAGGTTTTACAAAACAAACACTATAATAGGGGACAGATAAACTGCCAGTTGAGTGTGTGGTTTGCCGGGCTATCAACCAAGCCAAGTAGACGTAATGTATTGCCAAAACTCCACACCAGCTGATCGGAATAACATTCGACTGATATTTTTCTATGGCAACAGTGACAGCGTACAGCCATGCTATTGGCTACAGCCCAACTATCAATTTATTTGTCCGCTATTATAATCACTTAGGCCCTATGAAAAAAAAATCAATAGAAATCATCAGGGCAAGTTCAGACTGAACAATATTAGTTTTGACAAAGATGTAATACTGCCCCAGAACTGGTATGACACAATAAGTGGTTTAAATTACCTTCTGTCATCCAGTTATTTTAACGTCATAATATGCAACCTAAGTTTCGGACGTTTCGGTACATAGGTTTATTCAGTCTCCAGTATGAAATCAGTCCATTGGATGTCGTTAAACATAAAACTTCTTAAGATTCACACACCTACAATAGTTTGTGTCTCTTGAGTAACTATAGCCACTAATCAGTCCTAGGACCTTAGGGCTATGCCCCAATGAACTTCAAAGTTACCATGTTACTCTTATGGAGGAAAGATTTGTCATGATTTTCACAGATGACTAATTTAAAATATTGTAAACAGCTGTTTATTTACTTAGGTAGCGAGCTGCAATGTAAATATCTGAGTGAAGATTTTAAACACAATTCTTGGGCGTAGCAATGCGTGAAAGGAAACAAATTGTGTATGTCAATAAAAATATTTTCAGTCTTATTCTTACTATATGTTTTTGAAAAAGAAGTAGTTTACTAAACAAAATTAACAGTTGGTAAAACTGACCGTGGAGATTATCATTGGTTTCCAACAACTTGTCCAGCGGTAGCAGCGGCTTGGGGGAGATGGAGGGGGGAGTGTTGCTGGGAGAATATTCTGGAATGTACTCCGACCCCTGGAACATGATGTAAGGTATGTTGGTTATAACTGAATGGAGAGTGGTTTGCATATCAACAATGTGCTTTATTGATAAGCTTGGCAAAAGTATATCACCTAACACTTTGTCATCCAGGAAGTATGATAGGGATGACAGGGGCACACATACCCTTTCTTGCTCCATGTTTTCACTGCGGCTGGAATTGTCACCTGTTCTGTGCAACACTGAATGTGTGACCATGAACCTTTTGTTCCTTAACTCAATCGCATGACAAGCTTTTTGGTCAATACTTGCATAATAAATGTACATATACAACATCCCCCATCAGTTCTAACTTAGCAGAGTAAGTACCATAAAAAGTAACCTTTATCAATATTATCAACATGATTTTTTAAAATATACAACATCCCCCATCACTTCTAACTTAGCAGAGTAAGTACCATAAAAAGTAACCTTTATCAATATTATCAACATGATTTTTTAAAATATAAAACATCCCCCATCAGTTCTAACTTAGCAGAGCAAGTACCATAAAAAGTAACCTTTATCAATATTATCAACATGATTTTTTTTAAATATACAACATCCCCCATCAGTTCTAACTTAGCAGAGTAAGTACCATAAAAAGTAACCTTTATCAATATTATCAACATGATTTTTTTAAATATACAACATCCCCCATCAGTTCTAACTTAGCAGAGTAAGTACCATAAAAAGTAACCTTTATCAATATTATCAACATGATTTTTTAAAATATACAACATCCCCCATCAGTTCTAACTTAGCAGAGTAAGTACCATAAAAAGTAACCTTTATCAATATTATCAACATGATTTTTTTAAATATTTTCATAACAATTCTAAACAAGTTTATACTTATAAGAAACGTTTAAAGTGCCTTAAAAAGTTGTTTATAACAAATATTCATCTAGTTTTAGGCAATTACATTCTGTAATAAAGGTTAAATACTTGTAATCTGCCTCGTGATCCCAGACTATATTTTTGACTGGATTAAAGAACATTCTAGGCATTTAATACAGCGTTTCTATTAAACTTTAAATCATACTCTACAAGAACATAAACAAATTACTTAAGGAAGTCCAAGTGCTCGTATACAGGTTCTTGGTTATGTTATTTTATAAAAGAGAGGGATGCTGCAGGTCCAAAAGTTGTTAACGTTTTGACTTTAATAATATCTATGTTGTTCATAAATATTTAACAAACGGAACAAACTATCATACGGACATAACACATTCGGGATGTCTCACTTAGGCAAATGCCAGAATGGTTCCCATAAACGGGTCGTACCTCTCCAGGAAGGGGAAGGTAGGATGCAGGCCTACCTAACCTAGTTTAAAGATTTCCTCATGATTATTTTGTTTTTTGTAAATTCCAATACATTTTTAACCATTGTAATGAAAAAAAAACAACTGTTGTGGCTAAAACAAGTGGGAAGGTGATATAAAATACATTAGGTTAGCTTAGAGTGGTTTTATGTTAGATAAGCTCTCACCTCCCCATCCTCCCTCTCCAGCAGTGGGGGCTCCGGCCGGCCCCCCGCCCCCCCGACAGTAGCGGGGGCCTCCTCCGCCGCCACAGCCGTCTCCGCCACCGCCTCCGCCAAGCTCCGCTCCCTCAACTGCCCGCGAACACTCTCCAACTCCTTGGACAACGCTGCCACCTGCTCCTGCAGACTCTTCTCTTTCTCTTCTAATTGGCTCTGCAAAAGCAATATTTTATTTTGGTTGACTGAAACAAAACACTGTATAGGCCTACTAGTTAAATAGTTATGTTCAACACGAAAGCTTACCTTTACAAAACATTTACCCCTTTTCAAGGAATAACACTCAGTCAAAAGTCACTACTAAATTTGTATACTAAATCATTTTGTTCCGTGGAGGAAGTAAAAGAGAGAGTAACAATAAATGTATAAAAAAGTGTATGTTGTATGATTTGTGAATACCAGCTAACATACACTTAACTACATACTAACATTTAGGATGTTTTAATAGATTTAGCACAGAATAATACTGGAAGATAAATTGAGCTGCCAAGAGCAAAACAGTTAATTTTTAGTCAATCTCACTTCCTGATTCTGATCAATAGTTAACAATATTCACCGGATTTTACCAACTGATTAGATTCACTCTTTATATCTCTATTTAAAAATACAAATTTGATATAGCCTACACGTATCAAATGGGGAAACCATTATAATAAAACTGTAAAGTACATCAGTTTGTTCGTTACCATTCCTACATGTATCCAAATTCATGAAATACTTTTAAACCCTTTAGAGTTTTGCCCAATTCTTCGCTTTCTACGAATCTTCCCTGTGCAACTGTTACTTTGACCTAGTTATAAAAGTGTTCCAATTGTTACTTTGACCTAGTTATAAAAGTGTTCCAATTGTTACTTTGACCTAGTTATAAAATTGTTCCAATTGTTACTTTGACCTAGTTATAAAAGTGTTCCAATTTTCTAACTCCCTAAGTAGTGTTTAGTTATGTTGATCGTGACTACGATGCGGTATTCACAGAACGACTTCTAACCATTACTGGCCTATGCACCTTTGAAATTGTTAAATGACTAACTATACAATAATCTGGACAGCTTTGGAAAGTTTAAATTTATCCCCAATTATTCCACGCGCCATAAGCATTTATTTTAATTCCCTCACCATAGACTTTCTTTTTATGAAAACCGTCTGAATTACATGACCATAAAAATTGTTAGCAAATTACCAACCAGTCTGATCACTAAACACCTTACAAAAATATGCTCTTGAATATTTTTAACAAATTATTAATAGACAAATCATATTATAATTCTGAAACAAATTTTTGGATAATTTCTTAATGTAGACAAATTAAAACTAATTTATCAAGAATCTGGTAGGCCTAAGTAAAATAAATTCATGACAATATAATACAGACCAGCTGGTATTCATAAGTAACTATTATGAGATATAGCTTACTTTGTTGGACAAATTCAACTTCAGCAGAAAATATGTTTAAACAGCAGAAAAAGGCTGTCAGAGTTATAGCAGGCATTTGGCCTAGAGAATCTTGCAAATTCAGTTTTAAAAATACAAATGTTTAAAATTTCGCGCATTATATATTTTAGACTTGGCACTATTTATTAAAAACAACATGATTTTGTTTAAAGACTGTAAACAAGCCCAAAGTTATAATACACGACATAAATCTCTCTTTCAAAACCCAAGTCATAGATTAACTTTATTTCACGAGGGACCCTACTATCAATGTTTAAAATGAACTATCACCAACTCTTAGAAATGTAAAAAATTATGAAAGGAAGGGGATGCCAGAGAACCGATTGAGAGGAAGTGTGAAGAATCAACAGGAAAGATAAATCACGGGGAAAAATCTCACAAATATACACATAAACTTGATAATCAGTTGAGGATACGTCCTATCCGGCTATCGCCTCGCACAGAAAACAAGATTTCATACCGGAAAAGACCACTTAGACTAAAGTATTAATTTGTTTTTTACTAGTTTTATTTTAGTTTTACTGACCACACAACTGGTTAAAGTGGTCAGTTCATTTCCAACTTCTCCACTGTACTTGTTTTGTATTGTTTTTTAAGGAAATAAAATCATTTATCATTTATCACTTTCGGCTAGTGCTAAAAAATATAATATGAAGTCTGTCGCACCTTGTAGCACTGCACCAGCGTGTCCAGGCTGAGCTTCTGTGTGCGGTGCTCCGCGACGGCCCGCTCCAGTTGCCGCGTCTTGTCAGTGAGCGCGGCCGTGAGGGCGACACACCGCGCCTCCACCCCCTCCCTCTCACTGGTGGCCGTCGCCAGGTCACCGCGCAGCTTCTCTAGCTGGGCCCTGCGACCACAGCACAATTCAGTACAGACCTAATAATTAATACACAAGCAGATTTTGTGTCAGCTGAGATCTCAGGAACCACTGGACCGGTTTTTATAACTGAAGTATCTATTGAAGGGCTCGATGCGTAGGTTTGCAGAAAATCATTAAAATATACATCAGCCTCATGGCTACACCCCACAAGGCCTTCAAAGTTGCAATGTTAATCTTATGGAAAAACAGTAATCATTGAATTTGATCACTTGACAGCATTTAAAGGTAACAAAACACAGTACAGAAGCAAGATCAGCTGTTTTAAGCTAACCCATGAAATGGCATCACAATTTAAATTTTCCCAAATTCGAGCAGCTGAATTTGCTAGTAATCCTTTATTGTACATTCGTTAACCCTCCAACTGCTCACTATATGGTTTTTCCATTCTGCTGAGGTATTTTTCACTGTCTTGCATACTTTTTTTACCTATAAAAAATATAAACAATTATTCTACCTATATCGCACAAATCTTAATTTCGATCAGCAAGAAAAGGAGAATCTAAAAACTATAACTTGTTAATGAATACATAAGACACACTTACACATCAGAGGCAAACTAACAAAATTTTCTTGCCACAGTGGTTACAAAATAAACACGTTTACAATTTTAAGATAGCCGAGATGAGCTAAATGATTCTCAGTGTGCAAAAAATATTGTTTGTTAAGGTTAAAATAATTATTTCTCAAAACAAGTCATAAACCACGACCTCAACACTATAAATGGCGCCAACAATGGAAAGACGCAAAATTTCATAATCGGTTACAAAAATCACAAAAAAACACCGAAAGACTACTTCAGATACATCATTAGATTACAAATTACATGTAGAATCATATGGTACTGATTCGAGTATCGATGTAATGCACAATAACGATGTATCGCACCGTGAAGAAAAGGGTTGCGATCGCGACCTTAGCAGTATATGCGTAACGCAATTTGATTTTGATCGCGATCTTCAGCAGCTGGAGGATTAAACATGCAGAAAACAGGCAAATGAGCTAAGCACATCTGCTCCTCAGTAGAGACGTGGTGAAAAATTAGTCCAAGTCATCTAAACAACTTGGCCTTTTTTTCAACGCCAATGGCATTTTTTGTTACGAGTGCACACAAACGCTTTAAGGGAAAGATCACTGTGGACACCTCGGAATTTGAACCCGTGGCCCCCTGAACCGAAGTCCAAGACGCTAGCAAGATGCCCCAAGCTCGGCCTTCCCTCAGCAAAGCACCCCCCCCCTAGAAGTATTTTAAATTTCTTGTAGTGATGGTTTTATCAAGTGTTGCCAGGACCTATCCAGTATGGTAAAGTACGGTACTGACGTGGCATCGTCCAGCCTGTGCCGCAGCGTGTCGCACTGCCCCCGCAGTTCCTCAGCCTGTTGTCGCGCGTCCGTCTCCCCCTGCGTCACGGCCGAGCTCTGGTGCTTGCGCAGCACACTTGTCGCCCGCACCTTGTACTTCTCAAACTCCGCGCGCACGGCTGCCAACTCCTCCTCCCTCGTCTGCAGGGTGCCAGTCAGGTTCGCCACCTGGGAGCTCAGGCTTGCCACCTGTGAGACAAAACAATCATTGATTGCTACATTAAATCATTTATAGTTTATACCTACGGATAGAAGGATTTTTGTAAAAAATATACAACATGCACTTAAATTTAAATTGCAGAATCATTTTAAGACGTGATTATTTGTTACGTATTTACAAAGATACAAAGTACTGCTGTTATTTTATGAAACTAATGATTTTTTGATTTATTTGTATTATTAGATTAATGGATTATGGGTTTAAGCTTTCTTTCTGCATGTCAATTGAAAATTTAAAAATAGCTGTACCATTATTATCCTCTGTAAGGTTGGCAACACTTAAACTATGTTGTTGGTTTATGCATCAGCTGGAAGCCCTCGTAAGACATCTTTCCTGCGAACATTACTCTTATGCAAATGATACCTCTTATGATCATACCTGGGCTGAAAGCTCTACGAACCTTGCTGTGTAAAGTCAAATTTTACTCCTTGTAATGAACAAGTAAAGAGCTACTTTGTCTCCCGCCGGAGAGGGAGAGAAAGTATATCCATAAGAATAATATTGACAATCTGGCAACACAGTTCAGTGGAGAACTGGCAACGCTGTAGCTATAACATGCGGAACAGAATCAGCTGGTATTTCGGTGCAATAATTAACGCTGTAGCTATAACGGAATCGGATCAGCTGATTGATATTTCGCTCCAGCTGCAATTAACGTTCCAAGTTCCGAGGTTAGTTATTACGCATTATGTAAGCAAAATGGACAGCGATTGTGAATGTGAATACTTATCAATACTTGTGGATTTTGGGGTGTGGGAAAAATGTTGTGTGTATTACAGGAGTAAAGTACATTGCCTCCCTTGAGAAAATAGTCGCCCTCGCCTACGGCGTCGAGCGCCAAAAATTTCCCTCAGGGAGACAAAGTTGCACTTTACTCCCTTAATACACAAATACCCATTATCATGTTTCTTAATCACCAGTAATGTCTATTCAGCAGTACAGACACTGTTTTCATTAAGAGATTTTATTCAACAAGGCGTTTTGCTACACAAAGAGAAGAAACTAATTTACTTATTTGGAGTCCGACTGGATTTTTCTCAAACAATTTTGGCAATTCCAAACCGATTCTGACCAAATTAAGTCAAACAAAATAAGAAAAACTTTGATGAATGAGTGTCATATTTATTCTTACGAAAGTAGGATATATCAATCTTACCAACTTAATTTAAATAAATATGCGTCAACTGTACCTGCGTCGACAGCTCCTGCTTCTCTCTCAGCATGATGTCCGTGTTGGTCTGCACTGCGGAGGACAGTGTCGCCAGCTCGAGTGTCGCGGCCTCGGCACTCGCTCGCTCACTCTCCAGCTGAGCGCTCAACTGCCCCACCCGGCGCTCGAGTTCCATCACGTTCTCCTCCCACTGGTGAAGAGTGGCCCGAGTGCGGCCCAGCTCCTCCTGTACAGGTGAGTTACATAACTCCTTATCGGGTAAAACAGCTCACACAAAACTAGTGTTTGTTGTGTTACTCGATTAAAAAAATTAAATGATAAATAAATAATAAAGTAATTCATGTTAGGCTAGATCTATGGAAGTTAATAATATCAGTTTATTATTCTCATAAACAAGACAGAATTTATACTCAATACTCAATACTCAATTTATTGCCAGTAAGTAATACAATGTGTGGATTACATCTTCCAGCTCGTCACATAACATTAAGTAATACAATTGAAACATATCATTATCAAAAAAAAAGAATTAAACTCAAATAAAATAATTTCTAAAACTAGATTAAAAGATACAAGAGGAATGCCTTAGCTAATTAAGGCAAAAAAGTCTTCAGTTTTATACAAGGGATTGTTTAGGAGAAAGAGTTCAATTGATTTTTTGAATTTTGGGTAGGCCAATATTTTTGAATTCTGGGGAAGGGCGTTCCATAATTTAGGTCCGAATTTTTGAGTTGCCAATGCGTACATTTTAGAGCTATGTTTTTCTATAACTAAGTTATTAGCTATTAACTATAATAGTTTACTTTCAATATGCATGTGATAACTAAATAAACTGCACTGCACATATAATGGTGTTTAAGTGGAAAGCAGTAAAATAGTGACTGTTTACAGTGGAGTAGCATTGAACCTGCATTAGTAAAAATTATCAAAAAACGGTCACTGGAGGCTAGCTTTAATCTTAACGGTTTACAAGGCATTAGAACCTGTAACGAGCATAATGAAAAAGAAACGAATCTCTTGCTAGGAATGCCTTGGACACTTAATCAGAACACCTGGAAAGATAATAAGCAAATAAATTATATAAAAGCTATGAAACAGTAAAACAAACATAGAATAGTTTTTCGGAAGTTAAGGAGGATAAGGGAGAGTTGCAGATTAAATTTGAAGATTTGAAGGATAAGATAAAAAAATATATGAAACGACAAATAGACAAGACTACAAACCGAGATAAACAGACGGATAGGAAGAGTGATTCCAGATGAAGAAGTAAATTACGATCTGAGCAGATAAAGAAATACTGGTCTGAGAGAAAAACAGAAAACCTCAGAAAATGATTAAAGTGCACCAATGAAGGTGATAAAAGAATAATGATAATAGTAACTTTAGCTTAAATAATTTATTTCATAGAACCATGACATTTACAAACAGCTTTCATTTCAGCTGTTGTTTAAAGATTACTATATATTTCCAGCTGGAGATATGAAACAGTTATCTGCCATTAACAACACTGTTTAACTCAATACTATGATTATACCAGGGGCAAATGAAAGGGGAGGCCTGGGGGTCTATCACATAATGCGTGGGAGAAAATAGTGATACCATAGTGAGCAGGTAGCGGCACAGAATCTACGTTCAGATCTGTATTATAGGGTCCGTGGGGTAGCGGTTTATTTTTCTTCCACCAGTGGTCTCGGGCCTCTGCTGGCAGTAATGTACAGTTCAGTGGCAGCCATTGATTGTTTACGTTTGCCGTTTGGTTAGATTATCTCTGATGTATCAAAGTACCATATGGTGGTGTGTGGTGTTCATGTCCATATTTACATTGAGTGTCACTACTCTACTACTAACTTATCTATTGGTCTCTCCCCGCCCCATGTTACCTGGGCCTGCTGACACCTGGCGTCCTCCGTGGCCACCCTCTCCTCCAGCAGTCTGATCTGCTCCTGCAGGGAGTCCCGGATGTCCTGCAGTGTCTGCACCTCCGCCTCCAGGCTCGCCACCCGCCCCCGCTCCGCCCCCAGCTGCCCGTCCAGGTCTACCAGGCTCTTCTGTAACCATCACATCAAATGTTACTTCTGTTTATGTAAAAAACCTACACAGAAGAGCTCTTCGGCACATACACTTTATGAATTGAAACACCAAGTCAGTTTTCTACTATTTATATCCTAATATGTAATTGTGTATGTAAAACAATGGTAAATAGTCTGTCTTCAGGTTTCTGGTGTACGTAAAACAATGGTAAATAGTCTGTCTTCAGGTTTCTGGTGTATGTAAAACAATGGTAAATAGTCTGTCTTCAGGTTTCTGGTGTATGTAAAACAATGGTAAATAGTCTGTCTTAAGGTTTCTGGTGTATGTAAAACAATGGTAAATAGTCTGTCTTCAGGTTTCTGGTGTATGGAAAACAATGGTAAATAGTCTGACTTCAGGTTTCTGGTGTATGGAAAACAATGGTAAATAGTCTGACTTCAGGTTTCTGGTGTATGGAAAACAATGGTAAATAGTCTGACTTCAGGTTTCTGGTGTATGGACAACAATGGTAAATAGCCTGTCTTCAGGTTTCTGGTGTATGGAAAACAATGGTAAATAGTCTGTCTTCAGGTTTCTGAAGGTATCGTATGACCAAGAAGGCTGAAACTTAAAACATTCATAGAAAATTAGATGGGAAAGAACCTAATGTAGTTGATTTGAGTTTTTTGCCTATGTTTTCCCTATAACATGTTCTTAATGTAGGCCTACAAAAAAGGCAAAACTTTAAAATGAACTAATGATCAGCTGTAATTGTGTATAACATGATTTAAGTTTCTGCTTTGGTTATACAGTGGAACTTGGATAATTTAAATCTCAAGGGACCAGTAACAAAATTAGAATTACCGAAGTTGATCGAAAAAGGCTTAAATCCTTCATAATTCATATTTCCAGAGAAAATGAATCATTAATGAAATAGTTTGTTGAACAACACACTTTTAGACAGGTGCGAAAAAATCACACATAACTTCCAATCAACAGGGATGGACAATACAACACTTCCAGCTGCCTCAACACTGCTAAGCGGGGTTAAGATACAAAACCTTAGCCTCATGCCTACTGGGCAAAACCTGTTTTAGGGCATTTCTAGTTTTTATAACTGTATTATGGTCACTTGCTTACCTAGCCTGAATAAAAAAGTTTAAATTATCCAAAATAAAGTTCAAATTAACCAAGTTTTTTTAATATTGTTTAAAGAGAACTTGCTAGGGACCGAGCGAAAAATACAAATTAAATAAGATTTTGAATGATAGACATTTGAACTATCCATGTTCCACTGTATTGAGAAGTGTTTATACTTTCGTATTGATTTATTTTCTTCAGCATGTAAAAAGCGAATACGCTATCCACATACAAGAAAACTACTTGTTCTACAAGCAACTAGTGGATCGTAATCTAACCTCGTAGTTCTGTATCTCCAGTGACAGCACACCCTGCTTCCTGGCCTCCAGTCGGGCTGACTCCACCGTCTTCTGCATCGTGGCCAGCTTGTCCTGCTCCTCCCTCAACCTCTCCTTCAACTCTACCACCTCCTTCGCCTTCTCCTTCCTGATCAGCTCCTCTGCAACCTTCTCCTTCACAGCTGTCTCCAACTCCGCTTCTCTAGTAGCCAGAGTCTGGGTGACACTGGGGAAAATACAAATGGCATTGATTCAAATTTGTTTAATGCAATTTCCACCAAGTTGGATTGTTTATGGTAAAGTATATTGCACAGATCTTTGATCGAAGTGACATTTAATTTTAGGTATTGAAATATGGTTTATTACAGAAAAAAGAGAAGATGATAGAGAACCTAGAGAGTTAAACATTGTAGAAAATACTTAGTTTACTTGAATGTGGTTACACTAGCAGAGTAATAAAAGGTAGCAAATTAACTATCAAACTAATTTGCGCTTTTTCATTCTCAACTCACAGAAAATCTGGGACTTTTAATTATAAGTTGTTCAGATGACAGTCGCAGATGCCACAAAAAACACAAATCACATTTTAAGGCCAATTATTGACAGGTGCATTACTTTTTCAAGAAGTTAATTTGATTTTCACTCACCTCTGGCTAAATACTAAAAAATAAATTCTTTGAAAAAGCGAGTTATTTTCTTGGACCCATTCTATAAACGGTTGGAAAATTGTAGGATGCTATTTGAGATTTGTGTATTAACACATGACATGGTTCATTGTACTACATTTGTCATGAATTTTCAAGACAAATTACAAAGCGAACACTGCAAGTATGTTGACCTAAAAATTACGGAAACACTAACATCGACAATGAAAACGTTTATGAGAATACAGATTACTTCGGTCCAGTTCATTCATCAACTGCCGGTTTTCTCAGGCAATGTTAACTATTACAATCCATGTCATCTGCAAACTTAGTCCCAGATGATTATAAACTCAAATTTTATAATACCACTGAAATTAAAACTATCAGCCTCACCCATAAAACAGTTCATGGGGCTGAGCTTTGCTTCGAGAAGGTCAGTCTGTTTATTTAGATGGCTCTGTGTAATTTTCACCATACTGACGAGCAGATTAGCTCATTTGCCTCTTTTCTGCATGTTCACTCAAGTTGTTATTATAGCTCTCTTCCGGTTGGCAAAAAGCCTTATCCAAAACTAACCTTTGTCAACCTTACACATATTAGAGTATATGAGCATATGTTGTAGTTGACAACAACATTGACATTACCTGTCCCGTTCCCTGATAGCAGCGTCTAGGTTGGCCTTGAGTATCTCTAAGTTGGTCTGCGCCTCCTCCAGTCTGACCTTGAGGTTGACCTCCGAGGTCTTGGCCTCGGTCGCAGCCTTCCGCATCGTCCTCGCCTCCTTGCGCTCTGCCTCCACCTCATCTCCCAGGCGATCCAGTTCTTGTTGCAGGGTCTAGGAAAAAATAATATCTTTACTATCTCCAAACAATTACCATAATTGCAATCGAAATTGTCTAACCAAATCTGTAATTGTATTCCTTATATTCTGTGTTCTATTTAGGATAATCTATAAAATAGGTAGGACCAATAAGTGCCTGTTAGGGTACTTTATCTTTTGCATATCTACTTCCGTTTTTAATTATTTTTACCTCCCGTTCTATGACTCATCTTCAAGAAACCATTTGATTTTTCTTTCGTCAATATTGGGATATCACCTGGCAGTGTGCTTCTACCACATGTTTCAGCACACCATTCGTGTAATTTGTGTAGTTTACACCCTAGTCAGGGCTGCCACGAGGCGGTTGGGGGCCTGAGGCAAGGATTCTGTGGCGGTCACTTACTTTTTTATCTTGGTATTTTTTCTCTTTCAGCCAGGGGCATCTAGGGCCTGGGGCAAAGAGCCCAGGTTGCCCCCATTCCTCCTCGTGGCCAGCGAAAGCCTCACCCAACTGTTGATTATGCAAGAGATCTTGAGTACAAACACAAACTATATCATTTCCTCCCAATGAGTAATCATTACCGCTGTCACTTGTCATCTCCCCTTTCTGATAATAGCGTGAATGTAATTTATTGCCTATACCTCAACAAAACTCAAGATTCAAGATCGAATAACATGGATGAAACTGAAAGCAGAATATCAAGTACGCATCTGCACACGATCTGTCGGACTCGACAGAAACAAAGAACTTTGGACGCAACGGATTAATGGATTACAGTTTATTATACTCGTATAATATTAGTAGCAAAGTAAAAATACAGGCTAATTTCACAAAATAATAATTATATACTAAAATAAGTTTTAAGGCTACTATGTTGATGTTGTGAAAACCACTTGGCTGGTTGATAAAATGAATCTGGTAATCACCAAAATAATTTACAATTACAAGTCTACAATGTTTGCATGATAACTGTTGGGGAAATACTGTTTGGGGATAACTGATTTCTTCACTGGAAATAAAGTGAAGAATGGAAGACAGATGTCCTTTCACGTTTGAGTTGGCACACCTGGTTGTTGCGAGCCGAGGCCGTCAGCTGGTTCAGTCTGTTGACCAGTTCCGTCCTCTCAGTCGACCATTTCTGTCGTTCACTGTCCAGTGTTTGTTGCGTTTCAGTTGCTCGTTTCTTCAACTTTGCTGCGACTACTTTAAGCTGGAACCAAACAAGGTACATAATAATGGTGAAATTAGCAAACAATCAAGTCTAGGACAATATCTGAAGTCCAACCTAATCCAACTGCTGAAACATGACATTACAAAATTAATATTTAGACTCATAGACTCGATTGTTTTAGACAAACGTCTCACAATGTGATCAACTTTACAATTGTTTATGATTGTACTGCATTTGTTACATATTTAAATTAACAAAAACTTAATTTAGAAAGACATTTTAAATAAATTAACGATATTTTGACAGCTCAATATCATTAATTAGGCTTTATATGAATTTATTAAAAACCAAAATTATCAGATTACTCAATTAATAATCTAATTTAAATTAATTAACTGTAAATATTATTTGACAATTAATTGGATTAAAAGGGACCATATCAAATTTGGTGACCTCAGTTTGGAAAAGATTCGGCCTGAAAAATGAAGCTTTAAAAAATATTTCTGTTTCAACCCTAAAACATTCTGTTTCAATTCTAAGAAACTACTCACTTGCTCAACATTGAAAATTCTAAATCAACTTCAAAACTGTATTTCTGTTTGTTACGGTAACGTTTGTATTGTATACTCTCTATTTTATGCAGCTTTCTCAATGGAGAAGAATGTTATTTATTTATTATTAATAAATTATCTTTATACATATACATACATTTTAAGTTATTTCAGTTTACCCACTGGCCTTGAAATATACTTTTATGAGTTTGATATATTGGTTACTAGTGTGCGAACATTAGAATGCCTTTACTTTCCAAGGGAAGCCTGCTTGTCCTATCCATATATTCCTACTAAATGAACAAAAATCCCACCAAACTGTTTTTAAATGGCAAAAAAAGGCTCTAAGGGCAATTAAAAATATACCAGCTAGGGAATCCTGTGTGCATTGTTTAATGAGTATCACATAATGAATCTCCCTAATCTTTATATTTACTGTTGCTTGATGGATATCAAGCAGTCTTTGAATAATCTTCCTACAAGACAAGAAACACATAATTATCCTACTAGGAAAAACTACCTTCTCGAAACAATACCAGTAAGGTTAGAAAAGGCAAAATGTAGCCATGTTTTTATGAAAATCAAATTATTTAATAAATTGCCAAAATAATTATGGTGTTTGCCCTTGAAGCAGTTTGAAATAAAAGTAAAAAAATTGTTAGAGAAAATTGTTTTTTATTCAATAGACGAATATTTGGCCCATGATATTGATATTAGTGTTTTAAGTAGTTTAGAAAATCCAAAAGTTGTCTGAATCTTTATTGTTTATTTATTATTCATTAAGTCATTGTTGTTATAAATTGTTATTGCATTGTTGTTTAATTAATTTGTTGATTATACTGTTACCATCTCATTTAGCTTTACTGTTGTTAATTTTTAAGCATGACTTATGTAAATTTGACTTGTAACAAATAAGGCTTGACTTTTGTTAATTGCACATTGTGTGATTAAAGACAATAAATGATTCTTGATTCTTGAGTGGACTGCCGCATACGCAATCACAGTGATGGGGGAGCTGTGCAAGGTGCAGTAAGCAAACGTTCTTTACTTTCTTGATGACCCTCGTAACACGGGAGTAACTAGTATCCTAACCCGTGACATAGTGGTGGTGTGATCGTACCTTGCAGTACCGGTCCTCGAAGCTGTCCTCCACGTCTCTCAGCCGCCCCGACTCCTCCACGCGGCCGACTGTGCTGGTGCTCAGCTGATCACTCTCACCCGCCCCAGCTGTCGAGGACACAACGTAAGTATTACGATGGCAAAGAACATGCTGCAAGTATGGTGAGCAAGTGAATTGTAAATAATACTATTCTAGCTTGTTGTTCCCTAGTATTAATCTTAATCGGTTTTTAGGTAGGACAGGGGTGACTGAGTCATGCTCAATGATATTTTATTAGTATTGTGAAAAATATGTCTATGTGCAATTTTTATTCGATGGTTCTAGTCACTGCGTTCAAGAAATCACTTATTATTTCATTTATTTATTTATTAATTGTATAAATATAAATTTAACACAGCTACAGTTTAAAGCTACAAAAGCCAAACATGGGTTGTCTGTAGCTCATATTTTACTGAAACACTTAACTACATATCCTTCTTGAGTCAATTAATCTGTAATTTACTTATTTCTACGTCCTTGATTGTTGATTGTTACCATGTGTTAGGTACAACATTTACCATTTGTTAGTTTGGCAGTTCATTGGTTATTTATTCACAGCCAATTTTTTATAAACAAATGTGAAAGTTATGGAAATATTTATAAGATTACGGTTTGGGTGTTCTACTATTAGTTTTGTTAATTACTTTGCTGAAATATTTGGAAATTACCTGTCCAAATATCTGTATTTGATAAAAACAGATCAAAGATATCTGTATTTTTGAAACTTATTATAGCGGTGGTTTTTTTATTTATAATTTTGATTTTCGTTTACTTTGCCTATTGCTTATAGTGTTAACAAACTTAGCAGCACAAAAATTTAAAAAAATGATTCATCCGCTGTTTGATACTAGCCCCTCTGATTTGACCATAGTTCCACAGTCTTACACGACTCTACGCACCGTGGTGGTCGCGCAGTCTCGCCACCTCCGTCTCCAGTTCGCGGACTCCGCTGTTGGCCGCGCTCAGCTGATCCCTCAGCTGTTTGATGGTGTTGTTGCTCACGTTCTGTTGGCTGTCCAGATCCTGCAGCCGAGACGACGCATTGCTCAACTCCTCTCTCAGCTGGCTCATCGCGTTGCTGTCAACCATCACTGGGTGTTCACTCACTAGTATGTTTACAGTGGGCCTACAGGAGGACCCTGACTTACTTATTGTACAAGCCTACTCGATTTAACCAACTCTTTGATGATATAAATTAAATAGGGGTGCGCGAGAAGTGGTTTTTTTTTGGATCGAGTCGAGTCAAGTGTGTTGATTATTCTTGAGTTGCGAGTATTTTCCATCTGCATTATATTGTTGTAGGTAGTTTCAAATAGTGTACTGGAATTTGGATCCCACTCCAGATATAATTTGAGTCTAATAATGGGTTCTAACCAAGTTATGAGTAGCAATACACATTTTTGGAGGGTACAATCAAACTTGATTATGTGTAGTAACAAGCAATACCCCGTAGCAGCAATCCTGCAAACTCAGCGAATTTCCAATGCATATAAATTTATCTTAATAACACATAAAGCCACATACCAAGTTTCATCAATATACATTCATAAATAAACGATTTATGACATTTTAATTATTCTCCATAAGAATAACATGGCGGCTGAATATGCAGGGTTTGCTGAAGTAAAAATGGGTTTTTATAAAAATATCACTATAACTCAACTAGGTAAAGCCACATACCAAGTTCTATTAATTTATGTTCTTAATTAAAGCAGATAACACGTTACTTATTCTCCATAAGAATAACATGGGGCTGAGTATGCAGGTTTGCTGCTACGGGAACTATTGACAAAAAAAAGGGTTTTTGTGCAAATATCAATAGACCACAGTGAAATGAAGCAATATACCAAGTTTCGTCAGGATAAGTTGATAAATAAGCGAGATATACAATTTTTCTTATCCTCCTTAAGCATTGGGCATTGGACGACGTACTGTGTTTAGCACTTTCAATATCTCAGTAACCAACTGACTTAGAGCAATGATTAAAATACCAAATTGTGTGAATTTTTAAGTTGATTCCAATGAAAAAATATAAAATTTTAATTTTTCAAAAATTATATGTAAAAAACTCAAAAAACCCATTTTTGGGGTACAAAAGCCCCCCAAAATACCCCTTCGGATAGGCCGATCTGTCTGGTTTTCGATCTAAAAGCCATAAATGCTGCTTTACACGTTTGTACCATATTTCATCAAAATCAGACTTTTTTAAGAGTTATCGCACCCATGGACATATATATAGTTTTGAACAAATGGTGTTTTTGGTGTCTGGGGACCTCAAAACGAAAAGTTATCATGGTCCCGGGCCTAGGTCTTACCATGCCGACTACGGTAATAGCTTCTTCCCTATAAGGGAAATCGCTAAAACCTGGTTTGGCCATTGGTTTGGGCCGGTAAACACAGTTTCGCTTGCCATTTGGCTAATATCACTTGGTCCGGTCATCGCTTGTATTCAATATTACATTATTAAATTGATATTACAGGGTTCAATAATAATTTGGGCCAATATTATGTTTTCCGATATCATTTAAGAGTTGTCATATGCCCCTGATTATGTGTCACATCGTCAATTACAGCCAGTGATAAAAAATACAAACCCAATGGTTGATAATTGTTCTACAGCTGGAACAGTAATTTCGAAAACACAACCAAAACTAAACGTTTTAGGCTATAATTAGTTATAATATTCCATTAATTTCTTTGTAATACAATACTGACCTATGGAGATTTGTAGTTTGATTGTAGTGATGGTTTTTTAAGAAGCAGAAGTTGGGATCTCTGGATCCAAAGCTCACTTGGGAACCTCATACTCCAAACATTATTTCGAAGATTTCACAAGTCTGGTTTTTGTTAAGAAGGCTAAAGTATAATATCTCTAAAAGTAAGTGACAATCATAGTTTTTTCATTCTCACCTCCTCTTTAGGAACATCGAATGGGGAAATAGTGTAGGAGTTGGCAGGATCTTTATTTGGCAGAAAAAGGCATTACACATCATGTTTGACTTTCCAAGCAGAAACTCGTGTAAACCATTTTTTGTCAAACGTCAAATTAATAACTTTGCCTTGTATCTTTATTTTTTATAATTTACTGTTTGTTCAGGAAAGTGAATTTAGTATTATCACTCTTATCTTATAAGATTTACATAATTATAGTTTAAGAAAATTTAACAATTTGGACAGTCCAACAGTCACGCTAAATAAATCTATTCAAAGCCATATTTTACAAAAACAGTTTTTCCCAAAAACCAAGCATGACTGAATTTAGAAATAGGTTGTCCAAGAGGCTCCTGGACCAAAGTTTTTATTCTGTTGTGGTGTTTTTAAAAGTGGAAGTTCTGAATATTCAATTAGTTATATTTTTTTTACATGGCTCAAATATTGACGTTGCCTATTATATTTGTAGTGTTTAATGGCAATAATGGGTTTTTTCTTATTTTTATTTCTTGTTCTTCACCTGTTGGCCTCCTGCTGGCTCGCAAGGTCTTGCAGCTGTTGCGTTCGGTCGGCCAGCTCGTCTCTCAGCTGTTTTATCGTGCTGAGGTCGCAGTCTTGTTGGCTGTTGAGCTCCATCACCTTCTTCTCGTACATGGACACCACTTCCTTCAGCGAAGATATCGTCTCTCCTCTCCGGTTCAGTTCCTGCAGCAAATGAGTGCAGTGTTATTAAAGACACATGCCTTAGAAAGAGCGGGGAGAGAACGTGCCCCCTACCTTTGAGAAAGAACAAATTTGCAAATCAATCTCAGAGGAACCAATGAATAACCAGCCAATATGCTACCAAAAATAATTGGGATCACGATTGCATATGGAAGTTATTAAACATTATTGAGCAAAATAAACGTAAATTGTTGAATTTTCAATTCTTCATTGTAGGTTTTTTTTAGTTTCATAACCATGACAAATACGTTAAAGCTCATGCTTTAGCATATCTATGAAAATAAGAAAAACAGTTGGACAGAGAATTTGAAATCGGAGCTGGAGTTCCTAGTTTATTTTAAGTCGATTATAATTATGAAAACTTGCTGTATGTAAAATTGTCAGTTAATATATATATATATATATATATATATATATATATATATATATATATATATATATATATATATATTCTTTAATTTTTATCTGTACCTGAGCCTCCTTCCGACACATTGTACTTAAGGCTAGGGTCTTGATTTTACCTAATTTTAAGCTACCGGTACAACAAAGACAATAGCTTTAGTAATCTACCCAACTTAAAGCAACTTTTAAGAGTATCTCATTTGACTGCATTGTAAAGAACAATGATCTTCGTTAAACAGAATTTTTCAATCAGTTTTCAATTCATTTGTAATTGCACTCGATTGTGTTTAACTGGAAAGAATGATTTTTTTAGGGATTTGCACTCACCACAAAAAATCTCCTCACGATTCTAATGTAAAATGAGCTATTTATAAGTTTAGTAATTACAACTTTTACATTTAGTTAGTTACTTCAACACAAGGTTCACAATCAAGACAAGACATTCAGGTCTAAACTTAATTTGATAGACCAGTTGCTTGCTTATACAGTCTGTAAGCTTTCAGAGATAAATCTGATGGAAGATTACACAGTTATGAATCACTATTACTTCAACTGATACCCTTAAAAATAAATGTTTACATATCAATCACCAAACCTTAACCAAATAGAATTTACAGAATTTATAAAATAATTGGAAATAATTTATAGCAAAATTGAGGTGATATTAAATTGCATATTTGGACAAATTCACATGGTAAAGTTGAAAATTGGCGTCTTAACTGTGAAAAATATTTTGTTAGTGAGATGTTGACTTAAAAAAAAAATAAAACTTACTATTCACATAATCACAATTTAGGCCAGTATGACTAAAATAAGTAAGAGCAGCAAAGTAAAATATTTGGCTGCTAGGAAACGTGATAACTTAGGCATGGCAGTCGCACGGAAAATCAGGATAGCCCGTGATCAAGTTCACAGCAGTTACGTGATCACAAGAGCATATACAATTTTGTTTGCTCTAAATATTTGATTGGACAGAAATAAATAAAAACAAAATATAATCTATTATTCAATACGCTAGACCATAAAACATTATTTCTTGGTAAAAGTAGTTTTCAAACCACTGAGTTACCCTTGACTTATGAAGGTGAGTTATGAATCAGTCGTACAATACCGAACTGACCTCGTTCATGCTGGTCATTTCCGAGAGCAGTTCCCTCTTCTCCTGGCAGTCCCGTTGCAGCTGTCCTTCGAGGGAACGGAAGGATTGCTGGAATACGAGGTAATTAGTAACATGATCATTTGTTTATTTAGATGTGGAATGTATTTCAAAATTCAAATTTGAAAATTACATTTCAGAGGAGGAAAGAGACAGGACACAGCTAACTCACCTTGTGAAAGAATGATGAGTTAAATTGAATAGGTACTAAAAAAACACACAAAAATCAGTAATATTTCAAATAGCTGTTTCGTCTTTTTCAAACTTAAGAAGAGAGTGTCAGTTACAAATTAAGAGTTTTTAAATTGTTAAACTCCAGCTTTCAGCTGGCTGAAATATTAATGATTTTTATGTGTTTTTAGTATTCAATACAACTCATCATTCTTTCACAAGGTGAGTAGCTGTGTCCTATCTCTTTCCTCCTCTCAAATGTCTAAGCCCAGCGCTTTTTCCATAAAATCCTAAATTTTAAAATTAATAATCACAAGTTGGTAATCCTTAAATGATTGTTAACATAAACTAGGATCGTTTTTAATTGCAACTAAGGAACAGGGATAGTTTATATATAAATGCAGGAGTATTATTTTTGAAGTGCCTCTTTAAAAATAATATATTATTTTTAAATACCTCAACCCCCACGATAACATAATTGAAGAAAAATCATCATTTCACAAACAATTATTACTAATTCTGATAATTAATAACTCTAGATTTTTTTACTTTGACCTTTCATATGCATGTCATTTTATTACCGAGCATATTTTAAACCATATTTTAACTAGCCTAGCATGTAGGCAATTTTAATTTGGACCATGCACATTTGTGTAACTTTTTGTAATGTACACTAATGTTTATATGTAAAAAAGTACTTATGACTTATAATTACAGCAGTGAAAAGTATTAACACATGTGTTACTGTTGATCTTGGTATATAGGGGCCTATAACATAACCTAACAAGGACCAATTTATTCCGAAAGTGATAAATAATTTAGACTAAGTACTCTATCTCAGTCAAGAGTTTTTTTCAGAAGTCTTGTTTGATTTCAACTCTTTTATTAGCACGCTACGTATCCTTTAATTGTCCAGTATTTTCATAACAAGCAGTGATTAAATAGGATTTATTGGTATGGATAAATGTAATTTATTGATAGAAATGAAATGAAAAGTTACAATGATGATTTAATTAATGACATTATATTTGCTTTGCTCAGTAACAGGAAGATAGCAGAGCTGTTATCTTGGCTTGATAATACTATCAGTTCCTACTCTGGGAGTCAATAACACTGTGCATATAACTGATTGTCTTTACCATGCCTTTGTCAACCCCTAAAACTCCAGAGAAAAAATAACTTGTATGAGCTCATATTTTAGCTTAATCCTTTCGAAATGTCACAAACGCTTCCCAAGCCTGACCATGATGTGTTGCAGGATAAATGTGCATTTGGTGACTTCGTTTAGATAATGTAATGTGTTTTAACTGTTTTCAAAAAACAAATATTCAAAGAAAGCAGGGTACTAAATTTAGAATTAAACATATTTTAAATTAGCCTACCTTGAATTAAGCTACCATTGGCTAACTACAGGGTGTCCCCCTTATCTCTCTGAGAAAACTTATAGAAATTGTTTCTGGGGTCTACACATAGGCTATAAAAAATATTGTATAAACATAGGGCCCATCTCACTCCGTTACCCATTAGTGTGCCTGTATGCGTTCTTTTAATGAATTCAGTATGTCTTAGGAACCACTTTAGGTGCTAACTTGAAACTTGACCCATGTAATACTTGTTTTTTCTGTAATACTTGTTTACGGAAAATTTGGTATTGAATTTGACGTTTGTAGCTGTTACTGTTTCAAAATGCCAGTAATTTGAGTTTGTGAAGCTTAATTTCTTTAAAAGGAACATTTTTGAGTAGTCTAATTGATCTACATATTTAAAAAAATTAAAATTGTAACCCAAAAACTATTGTAAAATACTTTAAAGATCACTCAACCCATAGCAGGGCAATAGCAATTTTTGTGTGTAAAATCAAAGTAATTTATGTTAATTTACACAGAATCTGTAAGTTTCAAGTTAGTACGTCAAGCGATTCCTAAGGTATACTGTATCGATTAATTAACACAGTCACACAAACGGGTAACGGAGTGAGATGAGTCCAATGTTTATATAAAGTTTTTTACTTGTGTTGACCCCAGGAACAATTTCCAGAAGTTTTCTCAGAGAGTTCAGACACACCCTGTATCCTACATCTATATACAACAAGTTTACCAATGTGCGAGACCGTACCTGAACATCTTCTTTAACAGTTTGCAGCCATCTTCCCATGTCCCGCTGGTAACTGCCGATGTCTGATGCAAGACGAAACTTATCTTGCTTCAAGATTATGAATGTATTTTTCAGTTTGCTGATTTCCGATGATTTTTCTCCTGAATAAATAAAACAACTGAACAACTGAATGGTTTGAAACAAAATATACTCTCTGAGCGTGTTTTACACTAGACATTTTATAGGAGAGAGTAAATAAAAATCAGTCAAAAATAATTATGTGCCAGTTGTTAGTATTTTAACAAGTGTTTGACATTCTTTAAAAACCATGCCACTTAACACAGCTGTAATTATAACCTTGGGGCCGAGGGAAAACTGGTTAATGGCACCCCCTTCTATTTCCGCAGTTTGAATACCTAGGCCCTATATCCTTCTGAATACATAATTTTATGTTTGGGCAAAATGTAATAAAAACCACTAACTTTTGATGGTTTCTTTATTATTTTTATCTTTAATGATCAAACTGACTGCTGTAGAACTCGGTATTGTTTATGACACAAAAGATAGGTTGCATGTAAAGGCTGTGATTTTTTAAGGCGGACAAAATTTAAATTTGAAACCTTTATAACTAGGCCTATATCAAATTTATAAGACTTTAAATCGAAATTTAAAATATTCAGTTTTAATTTAAAAATACCTACTGTTTCATAAATTTGTAAAAGTGATAGGTGCAGATTTGAAAAGTAAGTATGGTATTTGGACCACACAAAATGCCTTGAAACAATGAAAAGTGCTTATGACTATTTAGCTCATATTATTTTGAAATAAGTTAATGTGTGCTTATTTTATCTCAGAAAAAATATATTGCTAAAGATAAAAATAAAATTGGAGGAACAATAAATAAAGTTAAAAATATATAAAAAATCTCAGTTACACCTACCTTTTTCACTGTTAAACGCTTGTCGAAGCTTTATTACTTCTGCTTCCATTAATTGTTTTTCCTTAGTCAAATCTTCAATTTCATCCAACAGGTTTTTCTTAATAGTTTCAATTTTAGTAATTTCCTCTTCATATTTGTTATCAGTCCCACGGTCAACTTGGACGTCTTTAACAACAGCTTCCTCGTTGGACATTCTTCTTGAAATATCCTCAGTCTCTTTGATCTCAGTGCTTATGACATTTGTTGTGCTATTGCAATGCTTGGTTGTGTTTTTGTCAAGTTGAACATGATGATCCTCATCACCCAAGTTCTTTAGTTTTAATTGATCTTCAAAACTGGTGGATTGGTATACAATTTCAGTGTTGTCAATTGATTTTTTGTCAGGCGAGGGTTTCTTTGTACATACTGTATCTTCATCTAATACAATTAAATCATGAGTCTCGTTACCACAACTATTATCTTGAATTTTACCATCACTGACCAAATCATTTTCTTCTTTAATATCCTCCTAAAAATAACCATTCATACAATTCATTACTTTTGTAAAAATAATTATTGTGTAGCCTAAAATCATTATGACCTAAAGTTTACCATAAACAATTTTAAAAATTTAAGTGTTAAGAAAATATAGGTACTTTTAATTAAATTCGTACAAGACCTATATTGGGAAAAGTCAAACTTTCACTAAGGCCAAAAGGAATTGTGACTTAATTAAATTATGACTGAACATTTCTGCCGAGGGTTTATTTTATAGCCACTCTCTCAAACTATTCCTTGGATCAACAGATATTTTGCTTGAAATGATTGCTTTTTGTATCAGTATGATCTTAATTTTAATTGAGTCATTCAAAATAAAAAGTTCTTGGTTGCACTTCCGCAGACGCCCGGTGTAAAAATCAAATGAAAAAATTGATATAAAATATTGATACAGGTTAATGTTTTGATATTTCAAAAATAAATATATCGGATCAAATCGAAACAACTGACATATTGTAACCTTAATAATATATGTTTACAACACCGAAACAACACTTGATTTTCATCTTCATATCATCGTTACAAACTCTGTGCATTTCATTGAATGTCTAATTAAACTACAATTTTTAAAAAACTCGACGCAGATCATTTATAACTCTATAAAAGAGAAATGAGAATGTCAGGGAAAGATTCTTCTAAATTTTGTAAAAGCAAATAAAAGCTTATATCCGGGAAATAAAATTGTAAATGTTTCATGTTATTTATGATAGTTTAATTTTTGTTAGTTTCCAGTTAACAAATGTATGATAAATGTACTTGTATTTATTGTGAAGCATTAATAATCAAAAGAAAATAATCTGTTACGTGCATCGATATTTTATATAGATTATTTTCATGCGATTGATTCACTGGGCGTCTGCGGAAGTGCAACCAAGTTCTTTCTTTAGTGATATTCTAAGGACAGATTAGTACCTAACTGACAAGTTTAAGACTAGTTCTAATTTTAAATAAAAATTGATACGAGTAAGCCAATATGCTTTTGATAACAAATGATACAAGAATTCCCTGAAACATATTAGGTACAGTTAAAGCAGACTTTTAAGGAAAACTAAAAAACCAAGGCCAAAACAAAAACACAAACAGCCAACTCCTTTTTAGAGCCATATCCTTGGATAAGAAAATAATAAGAACTCTAGCCTAGGCCTAGAAGTTTAACAGTTCTACATCAAATAAGTTAGTTGGGGAATCTCAATTACGGTAGACCAATCCATCAACTGAATTTACAAGAATCAAGAAACCCGAAACAAATGTAATATAGTGAGTGAACATGAGCTTAAAAGTCATGATATATAAAACTCCAGAAACTTTTACCTGGCCGCAGTTCAAATAAAAAGAGAAATCCAATCAAAAGGTAACGTTGCATTGTTGAGAATAAAAGAGGGAAATACAGAATCAGTAAAATATCAAGAATACTGTACAAAATTCATAAGTGAACGAAAAATTATTAAGATAGACCTCTGCCATTGAATAAAATATATGTAGAAGTACCTAAACGTTAATAAACTTTACCAACGGATAAGTTACTTATAGGACACTTTACCCGAATGTTGCTGAATAGCTTTAAATCATCTCAAGAGTGCAAGATGATACTAAAGCCAATAACACACCTGTCATAATAATTGGAGACATAAATGTTTATATCATGTCAAAACCAAGCCAGGTAAACAACAACAGTACGGTAAATTAAATCCTGACTTCCCACAGATTACAAATAATTAAACTATCATCAACAAGGATAACATCTCTCTCTGCAACTCCAATATATACTAGTTTTGCCCCAACATAAATCATGAAGAACTAGTAAACAAATTTCTGACAGTGTTATCAGAGCATACAGCTCAAACCAGCAATATCTAAATATAGGCTAAATAAAATTCCTACTGGTTACTAACCAAATTATAAAAAGGCCTTCTTTACTATTTACAGACCTAAACCCCCCAAACCCCCCTTTCTTTAGGGAAATATCTAAGCCTACCAAATTATAGTTAAGTAAATTGGGCCTATATTATTTTTCAGGAATAAGAAATAATAACTAACTTACCATTAAAGGTTTGCACTAAAATTATCTTTATTACTTTCAAAAATCACAATTACAAAAATTCAACAAACTTCATTATTGTTGGTTCAAGGATGATAATTTGCGATTCAAATCCTCCTAAAAGATGACATCAAACACCAAAACATTGTCAAATGACACAGTCGGAGTCGATAGCTAACCTTTAAATCTATCAAAATACAGCTGATTGTGACTGGACTACTGGAGTAGTGCCGAGTAGAGTAGTAGTGCTTCGAGTAAAAAATAACTTCAAAGGCTATAAATATAGGACCGTCACCGACATATAAGTTGCTAGAGGGGTTCACAAATATGAGTATTGATTGTGGATTTATTTATTTATACCCGACTCAGGGCTGGAATTAAGCATAGGCTACATTGTCGTGCACCTAGGGGCCCGCACCACACAAGAACCACAAACAAAAGCCTCATACAAGCAAATAAAAGGTTATCAACTTGGATCTGGACGTCAACAAGGGCCCTCACCACAGGTTGAGCCTAGGGGCCCGCGGCTCTTAAATCCGGTGCTGATCCGACAATAACGGGAACAAGGAACCGAAATAGTTAATTTTAAATCACCGTTGGACCAATTTGTTAAATTCATCGTTTTAAATGTTTTACGAGGATAATGATAGTAAATTGTTTATTAGTTTAAGTTAACGCATAAACACTACAAATTGATACAGACAGTTCAAAGCTGGTTATCAGTGAACAATCTTATGCTGAACTCGAACCAGTCATTATGCTGTTCTTGACTCTAAATAAAAGCCCTATAAATTTGTCCTAGAAAAGTTTGAAATAAAAAAATTTATTCTTTTTTTGTATACCTATATAATATGTAATCGTGGTCTTGTCATGTATTCCAGCTTTGTAGTAGACTGAGCAAATAAATTAGTTACACACTTAGAACGTAACAGCCCCTTTAGATTGCAATGTTTTATTCAAGGTCTTTTTACAGATGTTTTTCTTCTGTCATGGCTTATATGGAGGTGGATCTACAGCATAAACCCCCAGAGTCTTCTTGGTACAAAAAATAACTGCTATATATCCGCATCACCAAAGTCATATATCCGCGTTGCATTCTTGCACGGGAATTTTCCGATCAGTATAACTCTGCCTTACCTCGCCCTCCAATTACATATTCATTGTAATAATGTTAATGTAAACCATGAATAATTTTGAAGACTTTCTTTCTTGTTGGCACAGTAGCACAGTAGCGACCTATATGTAATCCTAAGCATCACTTGACCCCTTCTGAAAGGGACAATATTTTAATGGACCTCTCTTTTTTCAATAAACTTTTATCACGTCAAAATAAAAAGGTGCAGCTTTTTAGAACATTTCTTATGAACCTTTTGATTGAGAAAGCGTTTTATATTTGTGTGATCTACCAATAGTTTATTAATAAATAAGCCGGATTATGGAGCTGTAGGCCCCTCTAGTTTTTGTTTGTTTGCTTGTTTGAAACTTTTTGTATGTGTTTTTTGTGTGGTGTGGGCCTCTGAGTGTGCCTATGAAGCCTATGTTTAAATCCGGCCCTGATAATATATAGAAAGTATGTTTACTTTAAAAATATAACTCGGTTGATGTTATGACTTCCAGATCTCAATCACAATCTCATATAATACGGTATACCTATTGAAGGGTAGACAGTTTTGAAACTCAGCTAACTAGGTTGACGCTCGGAAGTGGAGCACCTCACAAGCGCACGTAGCGGTCGGTGGAGCAATTAACATCAGCTCCATGTCTACTCACACAATGACAGATAACATAGAAGTCTAGAATATAATTATTCACAGTCGAGAAACCGACTTATCCAAAGCGGTGGCCTGGAATTAGGCCTATTTTTGTGCCCCAAACACTAGGATCGCTAGTGCATGAGTTCCGGCAGGGCCGACGATGCCCCGGTTCCGGGCGACACACTAGTATGAGTTTCCACAACTGTCCACACCATGTTAGTTACATATATTAGACTGTGTCTAAACTATTATTAGCTCGCTTCATAATCTGAAGTTTGCCGGTTCGATCCTGAGCAAAATCCCAAGAGAATTTTGTGAAGATTGATCCAGCTGCTATGGTCATTGGGCTGTTAATTAATCATTAATCATTGGGCTGGCTAAAGAATCAGTCGGTCTTAGTCAGTAACAAGGCTGCACAAAGCATCTCACCCATTCTACACTCTTCATTCATTCATATTAGCATCTCGCCCATTCATTCATATATTCGCCTTAAAATACGCCCAGGTTGTGTCAGCGTCTTAAAAAGATATTAAGATATATTATATTGAGTTCCGCACAGCACTAGAAAAGCATACCAGTGAAAGGTCTTGTAAATTAATTGTTGTGAAAGGTGCTTGGCCGTCAGTATATAGAATCGGCCTTGAAATAA
Source organism: Allygus modestus (assembly GCA_963675035.1). NCBI lineage: Eukaryota > Metazoa > Arthropoda > Insecta > Hemiptera > Cicadellidae > Allygus > Allygus modestus. Next base: position 145,566,935 of record OY776116.1, read on the forward strand.
GGAAAATTAAACCCAATCATTTTTACTCAAATACAACATTCTTATTACAACTTTAAGGTGTTAGTCTCATATTGCCTTTAAAATTTTAAGAGCTTTGTCGATGAAATTTCCATTACAAACACCACCCAGTCTGTTTTTCAAAGATTTTCCATCACCATCAGAACATTTTGAGAACTGAATGTTCTTGATGTTCATCTAGTATGTCAAAACACAACAAAAGCGTCCAATAATCAGATTTTGTCTTATTTTTTTTATTCCAGCACCAACGGCATTTTTGTTAATAGAACACAGAAACACCTTTAGGGAAGGTGGTTCAAACACCTCAAATTTGTATAGACACCCCTGCATGGCTATGACCCCACCCATGGCTATGACCCCTTGAACAAAGTCCAAGACCGTTAGGCTGGCGAGATGTCTTTAAGGGGTTTTTGGCTCCTTATTGGTCCGCTCGAAATTCCTGCTAAAGGGGCAGTAGAATTATATTGTTCAATTGGTTCCATAAGATGTAAAAAATTTTGAAAAGGAACAAAATTAAAGAAGAATGTATGAAGACGTTAAAGAGAAGAATTTATGAAGACATTAGAGAAGAATGAATGGAGACGTTAGAGAAGAATTAATGAACGTGACTTGAGTTAGAGAGCATATTTAAATGGATTGCAAAGGTAACATTTTTGTTATTTCAGGTAAATTTGACAAAGATTGGTATTTACCGGGTGTCCCCGGATGCGAAGACTGGCGGGCATTCAAATGCTCAAATTCAAATTCTTTATTTGTCCAAAAACAATAATTTTATACGAAAGACCATTTATAAAAGCACGGGTTAAAATTATTAAGAAAATACCTATTTACACAGTAAAATATATACAATTTATTAAAACTGACATATACAAATCGCTATAAAAAGCAGAGAACTTATTTACAGTCTAGAATTGTAAAGTATTGTATCACAGAGTCCATTGGCTCCACCTGTCATCGCCCCCGCCTCACTTGGACTGGTTTGTTTGACTTCCGGCGAATCACTGGCCAACGTTATCTCCTTCTTCTCAGAACTGTCCTTTTCCATTGCTGTAATCAACCAATCACTCATTTACAACTAATCATGGATAACTAGTGGGCCTGTGTAGCTCAAAACCGAACAAAAGTTGCTCCATTTGGTCTGATTAAAAGAGTTTGTCTTGCCGTTTGTGTTCTTAGTTTATAATGTATTGTCTTTTGTTTTGTTTTCCTAAGCTGTAAAAATAAAATGCATTTTTACGCTCACCCTCATAAAATATAAAATTTAACATAGATTGGGTTGTCATTTCAGTAGTTTTTATTTTTATATATATTCAGCTAACAACGTATGCTCTTCTGTTATCATGTGTTTCACTATCAACAGCTGTTTTAGTATGCAATTAATACAAATTATTATTCTCCATGTTAATGTTATGGACAAAAAGCGAACTTTAAGGGGTACCCATTCCCTTGAGGATAGAAATAGGCTATCAAAAATTTAAAAAAACCTTAAGCACCTTAAACACCTTATTGCAAAACTACGAACTGAGACGAATTCTTTTACACTTCAAACATTAAAATTAGTTAAGAAATATGGGAGGAGTTGCTTTGACAAAAAAACGGCTTCACGTATTATATATAAGGATTTATTGTTTTAAATGTAGGTTTTACTTTAATTTTCTGTAAGTAGTTAATCAAATAAAGTCTTTGAAATGTTTTTGGAAGAAATATAAATCTGAGAAAATTGCCTTTGAGAAAAAAAATTAATAATAAGTAATGACAAAATAAATCTTTATTCCATACGATTGCTGTACAAATTTAAAACTAAAATAAACTAAAGAAACTAAAAAACTAAAGAAACTAAAAGAAGCTCCAGTACAACAATAACAGTTCTTACTGTTATTGTTGTACTGGAGCTATATTATAGTACAGAATATTACATGAATTCATATCTGCCACCAGAATTGATCCTCGACTATAAAATTTGTTACACACCTCTCCTGTCGTCAATCCTTATTTTTTTACCAGCAGAAGAATAGTTTTGGGATCGTTGTCCCATCATCAAATCAGTGGGTCAAAGATTAAACTACTTATTGTCTCAGATTACAGAAATGCATATATTAACACAACATAGTCATCAGTCATGTGGTAAGCATATGCATGTTCAGTCCTGCTGTCTGGATTTGTCCTTAAAGATTCAAGATACTTATTTCCAAAATGATATACAATTTTACATTATTTACAAAATAGTGGACGGCCGCTCTAAATAAATGTTTGTCCTGTCTCTTTGTATTGAGATGAGTAGTTTTATAAACTGTGATGTGTTCTCCTTTAAAACTTTATGCACAGGTTTAACAGTGGGACTCGATGAATCGGATTGACTGTCATACTAACACTCACTATTCTGGAACAGAGCCTTCTCCAGTCTGATGAAGGGAGCTTCCACGGCCAAGCTCAAGACGGCGGCTTGACCAACCGACAGGAGGAGCTCCCCCAGCACATCTCGCGCCTGCACACAACATCCAACATCCCTTTTCAGATTCAGATTCAGATTCAAATCACTTTATTCAAAAGTACATACATTGGGTGTGTACATGAATGGTATCAACATAGTACATAGTTTTGTCTAGGTACATTTTAACTTAAGTCTAAGTTTGGCTTGTAGAATGAGTTTTAATATCAATCTTAATCTAATAACAATAATAATTTCAAAATCCTGAAAACAATAATAATTTAAAAATCCTGAAAACATGTTTGAGAAAGGCATGTGTTATTTATTGATTAGAACAAATTCTTCCAAGGAGTAAATGGGGTTGTCAAGCAGAAAATTATTTAATGTTTTCCTTAAAAGTTTAAAGTCATTTTTTATTTGTTATTGCTTGAGGTAAGTTTTTATACAATTTCATTCCTTCATAAGTGGGCTGTTTGGAGAAAAGACTTGTCCTATGAGACTTGACAAAAAGTTATTTCTATTTCTTGTATTGCAGGGGTGTACGTCTTCTAATTTTAATTTGTTTCTTTCATTACATTTTACAAAGATGATCGTTTGAAAAATATATAAGCTAAATACAGTTAAGATTTTCAAATCTATAAATTTATTTCTGCATGATTCATCAGGCCTCATTTTTAACATGGCCTGATGCCTTTTTCTTTTCTTTTTGATTGCCTTTTAGCGAATTTCCCCTATAGGGAAGAAGCTATTACCGTAGGTCTCATGGTAAGACTTAAGCCCGAGACCATGATAACTTTTTGTTTTGATGTCCCCAGATGTCCAAAACACTATTCGTTCAAATTTATATATATGTATATATATATCTATATATATATATATATATCTATATATATATATATATATATATATATATATATGTGTCCGTGAATGCGATAACTTGAGTAAAAAACGTCCGATTTCGATGAAATTTGGCTCAAATGTGTAAACTGACATTTATGACTTTAAGTTCGAAAACCAGAAAAATCGGACCATGGGAAGGGGGGTTTATGGGGGTTTTAAATTTTCCAAAAATCAGTTTTTTGCATTTTTTACCCTAAAATTTTTAAAACACTTAATTTTGGTTTAGACCATGTTATAGAGCTTAAAAAACAAATAATATGGTATTTTGAATTATTAACCTAGGTTAAGTGGTTGCGGAAAAAATCCAAAAAACATGCTCATAAAATCTCCCATGTTAATCTTATGGGAAAACAGTTTTTGGCTTTTCCTCAGTTAATTTTACTTTAAACTTCACATTTTCTTTTACCAATCACTTCAGCTCCACAAAACAATCATTTTGGTGTTTAAATTGTGATTCTACGTCAAACCGTTGCAGAGATATTCAAAGTGCTAAACACAGTACGTTGTCCAATGTTATCCTTATGGAGAATAAATAAAATTTGATATCTTGATTATTTATGAATGTATATTGATGAAATTTGGTATGTGGCTTCATTTTGTACTGGTATATTGATAATTGCACAAAAAATAAATGTTTTGTTGATTGTCCCCGTAGCAGCTAACATGCATACTCAGCCCTAATGTTATTCTTATGGAGAATAAGTAAAGTTTTATATCTCCCTTAATTATGAACATAAATTAATAAAACATGGTAAGTAGCTTCACCTGGTTCAGTTAGTTATATTGATAATTGCATAAAAACTCATTTCTTATCTTCCTCGTTGCAGCAAACCTGCGTACTCAGTCCTAATGTTATTCTTATGGGGAATAAATAAAATGTAATAAATCACTAATTTATGAATGTATTTTTGTCAAAATTGGTGAGTGGCTTTATGTACTAGTGAGAAACATATCAATGCATTGGAAATTCGCTGAGTACGCAGGTTTGCTGCGACGGGGGGTATTTCTGCATTCAGTTATGTGACAATTGAAATACAGGTTTACACACCTTCAGTCAACAGTTCAGTTCCAGTAGATTATTCTTACATGTGTTTCAGAACTCTTGTTCGATCGTCAGGGACTTACAAAAATGTCATTCTTTTGTTAAATACTTAAAAATACTTAAACGTTGTTAAAAATACTTATTATCAAAAGTTTAACAAAATATTAAAATCACAACATATACACAGATAAACATTTAAACATGAATTACCATGTTTAAATATACATCTGTGAATGTGTTATGATTTTAATATTTAATTAAATTTTACTATTGACTATATATACTTCAATCTACTTCAATATCCCCAGTATTAATAGACAATGATTTTACTTTTTATTTTTGATCCAGATTTTTATAAAACAGAAGAATGACAACAACAATAACAATATTTTTATTGCCACTACAACAGCATATTATATTTAGCAATTTTTGTAAGTCCTGATGATGGAACAAGGTCTCTGAAACATATTTAGGAATAATCTACTGGAACTGAACTGTTGACTGAAGGTGTGTAAACCTGTGTCTCTGAAACATATTTAGGAATAATCTACTGGAACTGAACTGTTGACTGAAGGTGTGTAAACCTGTGTCTCTGAAACATATTTAGGAATAATCTACTGGAACTGAACTGTTGACTGAAGGTGTGTAAACCTGTGTCTCTGAAACATATTTAGGAATAATCTACTGGAACTGAACTGTTGACTGAAGGTGTGTAAACCTGTGTCTCTGAAACATATTTAGGAATAATCTACTGTAATTTAACTTTTGACTTATTGTAAACCTATATTTAAATTGTGATCCCTTTGAAATGAAAACAATAATAATCAAATTATTCAACCATTGGAAATTGTTAATTGCATAGGCAGAAACAATCAAATCTTAAAACTAGTAATATAAACAGTTTACACGTTGCTTTGCTTTCTACGACCTCCTATTCGCTAAAAATTTCATTGTCAAATTTGGGCTTTCGGAATTAGATATCTAGATTTATTGGTATCTTTATTTGACTGATTTTTAGAGATCAATCTTGTTAATTAATAAAAACATAATTAATATCTTAAAACCATTTAATTACTATTTGTATAAATCCCCTACAATTTCAAATTAGTTGTTCTGATAATAATTAGTTTAACTAGTTGTCCTGTTGCTCGAATCCGAGCAAGTTTGTACCCAACCAAAGCAGAAAGGTTACTTCAGTTGTAGACAAACATAACAAAACATCTGATATTAAAACGGATGATAACAACGTACTTTCAATCTACACGTAGTTTAGACTTCCGCCGTCGGATATCGCCACTGTTCCGAAAATTCAGCCCTTTACTGTATTTAAGTGACGCCCTTTCTTAAAATTCGGAGACGTATCGGCAAATCTATGTAAAAATAGCTTCAATTTGACACCTCAAACGTTATAATCCGTCCAGCCGTTATCGAGTTTAGACTGTGAAGAAAAAACCCCTTGCGTATTAATATATAGATTTATCCATAAGGGGCAAAGTTGTTTCACATTATTCTAGATTATTGGTATACATTAATAGTAAATCCCGTTGCTCATTTGAGTAAATGTTTTTCTTGTCTGATTATCCAGCTCATATCCAGTCATATTGGTTTAACTTATATTGTGATGCCATTCCAAGAGGTAAGGTAGCGCGAAACAGCTTCTATACTGTGTTTTGGTAGTATCAACAGCTGCTGTTAAATTTTCAATTAAATTGATTTCTATTCTTCCTTAAGATTAGTATTGGGTCTCCAAAAGCCCAGGGGGCAGAGCCCTGATGGTGGATGTTTTCCAAACCCCTAAAACGAACATCTACACGTTAAGGTCTTTCAAATAACATACAATTTAAATCATAGCAGTTTCACCAGTAGCCTGCTGACAAAAATCACCTTAATTTGTTATAAGGTGATTATTATTCCAGTAATACTGGTATTTTTTCCATCAGAGGAAATACTCAGAGAAAATCAAATAAATTACTAATGGTATAAAATTGTACAATGCACTATTGTAGGTACCATGTACAAGGGGCTGTGGTACTCCGGAGTTTTTTGAGACGCAACCATCATATACTGAACACCCCCATGGACCATGTAGAGGCTGAACGCAAGCCTTCCGAGGGGCTGGAATATTCTGCTCGCCAAAAATGTTCTTATAGGACCTGGAAAATTTTAATACATAAATTAGTTTATTTTGAGAGAGGATTATCAATTAAATGTGAAACAGTTTAAACAAATAGAAGTGCAGTAATTAGTTGTGCATATTGTAAAATACTTTGTTATAAATCTGTTGCAGTGAATGTGATATGTCGAAACTGATTTTTAAAAGTAAGAAAATATTAGCTACAAGAATACTACAAGAATCCTTGTAGTACAAGAATTATATACACGAGGTTGAGCTGCACACTGCAGTAGTGTGAATTCATCTACTGCATTTCCGTTGTTGGGAATTGTTGTTTGTTAGTTCCACTGCTCTAATTCACTGCAATACACTCTCTGTGTGTTTGTATTCTTTTACTAAGGGGAGGGGGGGGGTCATTGTAGTAGCTTCCTTTTCCAGGAGGAATTTACTAGGTGGATGTATGTTCATATTTCCCATTACAGGGTTAACACGTTCCCTGTATCACTGGCCCGGGCTGCACGGTCAAAAGCGGCCTCCCCCTCTCTTGAAACTAAACCAGTCAGTGTGAGCCCAGCACTGATTAGAGGCAGGTGATTTGTTGTCAGCGTGTAGTGCGGGTGCCTTAGTGTTGTCGGGTGGCGTCAGTTTGCGGATCCGGTGTTTGTCTCTTTTGGCGGTGATACGTTGTTTTCAAGTGTATTCTCGTGTTAGCACCCAGGAAAATTTCAGAAATTTTTAGCAGCCATTATGTTAACGAACATTAAATTATACAAGGGGACCTGTTGCTCGAAACCACATAACTTCATTGCAATTAACGATATTATAAAACAAATGCCCTAAAATACATAGAATGCCATGTGATTGTCATTATACATTAATATTGTAATTTTGGAAACCAATGAGGTGGAACCCTATAATAATTAAAATATTTTTCTCAAATTCAAAATTGTAATTCTTATAGCGCTAGAAAGTGTGTGCAAAATCAGAAGGTGCGATCAATACAGCTGTTTTTAATGCTGTAGTGTTTCACCTACGACATTCAAACCTTGTAACCAAAAGTAATAAGATTTTCTTCGCAAATCTAAAGAATCAGTCGGTCTTAGTCAGTAACAAAGCTGCAAAGACATCTCGCCCATTCCACACACATCATTCATATTTGCATTAAAATATGCCCTATTTGCCGTCAGCGTCTTGTACAGTGATTAACACTTTTGCTGCGTCGAGCAATGTTCCGATTCCGGGTCACTCGCAGTGAGTGCATTAAGGTAATGTCGTAACCGACCTGCGTAGCCGGTTTCACAGGCGAACACCAGCCAGGCGACAGCCAGCGCCCAGGCCACGCGATGGAGGCTGATGTAGAGGGAGGACTGCAGAGCATCGTACCGCAACACCTGCTGGTCCTGGTGGAAGTGGGAGACCCCGAACACACTGGCGGCCGCGAGCAACGCAGCCACCGACCATCCCAGCGCCACCGCCACCTGCGAGGCAACTGCTGCGTCAAACTGTCATAGTGTATCACAACACGGCGGTTAACTTGTCACCTACCACACAGAAGATAAACTTATTACAACCAATGAGCGTTATGTATTATCAAGAGTCACTACTATTGGTTTAATACGTTCGATATCAAGCATCTCGTGTGTGACGCATGGGTGTTCGTAGCGGACCAATTGAAAAACTTATAGTATTAATACAAATCAATGCAAGTACATGAAGAACCATACCCCCAAACCAAATAACTTGTTTTAAGTTTAATTTTAATTATACCTCATATGTACAAAAAAATCTAACACAAACTAACTGGCAGCCAGAGCCTTTTATAACAATAAGGAGTCAAAAATCGTGACATCGGGCTGTGGTTTGGGCCCCAAGCGTCACAGATGTGTGCCGACGGTCTATAGCAAAAACAGTGCATCACAAGTATGTGACGTTGTTCTGTACTGAAAGTCCAATTTTTGAGTCAGAAGCGATCGCGTGCTGTTGTGAAAGCAAATTTTTGCTCTGTTATGTTTAAGGGACACGTCAGAAGCAGCCGAGAAGATATAGTTACCATAGTTATATGTTACATGTCATCACCATCAGCTGACTGATGAGTGAGTTTCTGCACATGTGGGAACGCAAAGGTAAGGCGAAGTGAAAACCCCTTGGTTTGTCCTTGGCTGGTAATTTTCTTCCGCATTGGTAAGGTGACGTGATCTGATGACAGATCAGTTTCTGGTTCCCATGATGAAGTTTAGCATCAGTTCTTGAACTTGTTTAGTTGTAGAGGGATTTTTCAAACATACCTGAGACAGTTTGAACTTGGTGGCTTTCAGAGAGTGGAGGATGTAACCCAGCCCGATGCCCACCAGCCACGGGGCGGCCCGCGTGTGCGTAGTGGTGTACTCCAGCCCGTAGTTGTCCGCTGTCCGTAAGTCCCTGCATAAGATGTAAATGAATCAGTAGAGAACAAGTAGCAAACATGTGAAACATAGAGAAATGCTGTGGAGGATGTAACCCAGCCCGATGCCCACCAGCCACGGGGCGGCCCGCGTGTGCGTAGTGGTGTACTCCAGCCCGTAGTTGTCTGCTGACCGTAAGTCCCTGCATAAGATGTAAATGAATCAGTAGAGAACAAGTAGCAAACATGTGAAACATAGAGAAATGCTGTGGAGGATGTAACCCAGCCCGATGCCCACCAGCCACGGGGCGGCCCGCGTGTGCGTAGTGGCGTACTCCAGCCCGTAGTTGTCCGCTGTCCGTAAGTCCCTGCATAAGATGTAAATGAATCAGTGGAGAACAAGTAGCAAACATGTGAAACATAGAGAAATAATGTGTAGGATGTAACCCAGCCCGATGCCCACCAGCCACGGGGCGGCCCGCGTGTGCGTAGTGGCGTACTCCAGCCCGTAGTTGTCCGCTGTCCGTAAGTCCCTGCATAAGATGTAAATGAATCAGTAGAGAACAAGTAGCAAACATGTGAAACATAGAGAAATGCTGTGGAGGATGTAACCCAGCCCGATGCCAACCAGCCACGGGGCGGCCCGCGTGTGCGTAGTGGCGTACTCCAGCCCGTAGTTGTCCGCTGTCCATAAGTCCCTGCATAAGATGTAAATGAATCAGTGGAGAACAAGTAGCAAACATGTGAAACATAGAGAAATGCTGTGGAGGATGTAACCCAGCCCGATGCCCACCAGCCACGGGGCGGCCCGCGTGTGCGTAGTGGCGTACTCCAGCCCGTAGTTGTCCGCTGTCCGTAAGTCCCTGCATAAGATGTAAATGAATCAGTAGAGAACAAGTAGCAAACATGTGAAACATAGAGAAATGCTGTGGAGGATGTAACCCAGCCCGATGCCCACCAGCCACGGGGCGGCCCGCGTGTGCGTAGTGGCGTACTCCAGCCCGTAGTTGTCCGCTGTCCGTAAGTCCCTGCATAAGATGTAAATGAATCAGTGGAGAACAAGTAGCAAACATGTGAAACATAGAGAAATGCTAAGAGGAAATAATCTGCCTTCTAGAAGGAGGGAAAAATAGGCAGGATGAAGAACGAGTTTAAAAATGACTAAGGAAAGTACAAAACTATTTGAAATATGAATAACAATATTTGGTAGAAGACTAAGTTTTTGAGAACGGTATTTATTGAAGAAGAAATTTTTAACATGAACAATAAAACGAGTTCGCACGCAGCACGCTGACGTGAGGGAAATGAATTTCCACATAAACAACTTTTAAAAATCAAAATCAGTGTTAAAACATGCATTTATTCCAATTTTTATCAAAAATTGAAAACACTTATTTTTTGGCTGATCTGATGCTCCTGATTCCATTTACATGCAATGCTGGGAACACAATATTGCCCATTATAAGGTTAGGGAGAAGGCCCAGTCAGGATTGAAAGTAGGCATGAGGTTGCTGGGGATGATAAAAATACACATTAAGACCACGTTCTGTGTTCAGTCGATACACATTTTTTTTAATACCTTGATATATCTTTGTGCTGATAAGAGTGGGCTTAAAACTTTCACCTCGCTAATCTCCATCTTTCTACATGAATTAGTTATACACCCGGGGCTTTTTTTACCCTTTTTGGGCCCAAAAACTCTAAATTTGAAAGATTAATCCCCAAAGAAGGGGTTTAAAGATTTCCGATTGTTTTGCCCAACGAACTTGTCCAACTGATATACATATGTATATATATATATCATTTTGAACGACCCCCAAAACGTGTTCAGGGGGTCACGTTAGAAACTTATACGGTGGTCCCGGGCTTAAATTTCACCGTGCAGGTCATGCTAATAGTTCACTTTACCAAAGGAAATTCACTAAATAGTGGTTATGAGTACCGTACAAATAAACAAAATTAGTGATGTGTAGTGAAATATGTTTAAAAATATGCCGAGAAAAGTAACTTTTAACACTTTTTGTGGTCTCAGGATTCATCCCAGGCTGGCTAATCGAGATTTAATTGCATGATTTCTTATCTCACTTAGGCAAATACTAGAGTGGTTCCCAAAAGAACTGTACTCTGAACGCCTGTTCTTCCTGGGTTAAAAGTGAAGTGAAGATAAAAATGATTGTGAATTCTGAATTGTGTATTTAATTTCAGAATATTAAATTTGTTCCCCAATTAAAGATGAACACAGGTAATTGGTAATTGACAGAAAAACCCTCTGGTAAACCTGGAAACCCAGGTACTGCAGCTAAATCACAAGTGTACCTAAAACCAAATGTCTATGCCTCTCGTATTTTCCCATGGATCCCATCAAAGGGCACTGAAATGAAATTAGTAAAATTTTACTGCTCCAAAAAAAGGCTGTGTTTTTTTCAAAACAGTCGTAACAATTCTTATGGACAATCAAAATGGAACTGCATAGTCCTATGGGCTAATTGCTAAAAAGTTGAAATTTACCAGAGGCTAGTGTATTACCTTGTTATGAGCGATCCAGCTGGCAATTTATTGAAGAATGCCACAAAAAAGTTGATGGAAATGGCAGCAAGAATGACCATGGGTAAGCCAATCCTAGCAAACATTCTGTGTCGGAGCAACGGAAACAAGATGAGTGGAGAGAGAAGGTACAAGTGCATGTCCACACACAGGTACCACGTGAACGAAAGACACTGCAACAGAGAGATCACTCCATTATTTACATTTTACATTACTGATAAAGACAAAAAAAGTATTTCTTATTTCTAATGACGAGAAAATAAATTAAAATGAAATACAAGACCATATAATGTATCAAACATTCAAACACTGATTTAATACTCATACTGGTTATAGGTTTTAAGGAAAAAGCACAAAGCTTTAACATTTCAGTAGAGGAAAAAAGATAGGATACAATTAACTCACCTTAAAAAAGTACTGACGAGTGAAAGAACACATGATAAAAGGTAATATTTCTGTTATACTTTGAAGCCAGTACAAACCAATACAAAGTTCTCTTTAAGTTTGATAAAGGGTACAAAGTATAGCCGAAATATTACCTTTTATTGTACCGGTATGTAAATTATGTGTTCTTTCACTCATCAGTACTTTTTTTTTTAAGGTGAGCTAGTTGTATCCTATCTTTTTCCCTCTACTGAAATGTTCAAACTGGTTATACTGTTTGATGATGCATCTATGCTTTTAAAACTCAGAAGCAGCAGTTAGGCTATATTGTGTTTATTAAAAATGTTAGTTCTCTCACATCATTATGTATTAATGATAATTAATTATAAAAATATAGTGTATTAATTCAACTTGCATGTTGTGGTAACAAGAATATGAGATCAAATTATTACTGTTCAGTTAAACTAATCACATCAGACCAACCAAAAACCTTAAACGAAATCTGAAAGCTAAGTTTTGTTGATTTGTTCTTACTCAAACATCACGTCACAAACAGGCTGTTGTGCTCACCTGGTTGTCGGAGTGTATGTAATTGTTGAGGAACAGCAGATTAGTCCAGCCGTTGGTCCTGCAGTAGGCCTGGTGCCTGACGTAGAACGTTCGCCACAGCGGGCCGTCTCCCGCGCGAACAGCCAACGTAGCCGCCATCAGAACAACCAATCCCAGCGTCGGAGTGACACTGTGCCAGCCAGTTACATTAATATAGTATTCTTGTAATGAAAATGTTCTCTGGGTTTTTCCTTCATTATTTTGTTGTTTGAAAGTTTTAAACTTTTTCTAAATGTTTGAATTGTTATGATTAGTATACCGCTATCATTTTTGGCATGATGATAGAATTTCAAATTATTCCAGGCAAACATAAAAGAGGGGAAAACAATCCTTCCGGACCAGTGAGCTCTATACAATCTGGAGAACCTTGCAGTTTCTGACAAAAAAGTGTGCCGTATTTGAAAAGCAGCTGGAAGCACAATATCTCCCCTCTACCTAGGTTGATTTAAGTAAGGTGTGCTATTGCGCATCGTAGCGTGACGTCATCTGGAGGCGGAATCGCGTTACAAAGGTATTCTGACTATCCTATGTGAAGGAGTGGAGGACATTGTGTTGTCAGAATACTTCGGTAACGCGCTTTTTAGGAAAGAGTTTGCAACAATGGAAAACTACATCGGCGGCTATAGCCTATCCAAAAATCAGGTCGGGATCAGAACGTGAGGGTACACGTTCTGATCCCGACCTGGGTTTTTGGATACGCTCTAGCCGAGAGTAACACCAGCTGTCACTGTAAAGCAGCTGATCAAATAAACACCGTGACGTCACCTGGAGGCTGCGCAGAACATGCTCAAATTCGTCCTTCTGAATAGCACACCGTACTTAAATCCACCTAGCCCTCTACAGCACCAACATAACAAAATAAACATCATGTACCAAGGTGTTTGTAATGTTGGTACTGTAGAGGGGTAAATTTCTGCCGATGGCAAGAAAATCCAACCAGCAGTGGTCTCTCCAGTTATACATACAGCTCACTGTTCACGACTCAGTCTGTGGATTTTCGTAGTCCCAAGGGAATTATTTAATTTAGTTAGTCAGCTGATTGTAATGTAAAATGTTAAAACCGCCTGGCTTTAAGCCTAGGAGATTCCTGTGCGTAGAACTAAAATTACGGCCAGTATAATTTATTCATGCCTGTTTTTTAAACTAGAGTATGACATTGCAGTGCAATTTTGTATGTATTAATTTTATTGCAATGTGTACTTCCTTGAATAATAGTTTAAGAAAATAGCTAGCTTTGCATATGGACTGTAACCTCAGTGTCAACAGTTAGATAAATGACTTTCTGAAAATGCTGCGGAAACAACAATTATGAACCAATCTAATTATTTCTACCAACCTTAAATATAGATTGTAAATGGTCATTTACTGAATACAAGATGATATTCGTTTATTTTTATCAAGAGCTAGACAGGACTAACTCAGATTGATGCATTACAAGGTCAGTGGAGACAAGGACGAACAAAAGTGCAATAACCTGAGATGAATAATCATGAGAAGGAACAAAAAGAATCACAGGAGAATGCTAACAAGGCTCAAGATTGGAAGAGAATACTATGCTGTTGCTGTTGATGTAGTTGGCCTATCAGTGATTGTCTGACTGGACATATTCAACAATGTTGTAATTATCAATACAAATAAGTATGCATTAGACAGATTATAGAATCAAATGTAATAAAGAGACATATATTGACTTACATATATATCGACTATTAACACAGTGTAATTTTAAGGTTCGTTTATGTGATAATAAAAACAAGGATTACTAACTTGTGCAGGAGGGAGAGAAATGAATCCTTATGCTCCATTGTGTTTTACTTTCTTCCCTTAATAGATAAGGTGAAAGTTTTGTTGTTGTTAACATTTGTTATCAGAGACAATTTCCCCTCTTAAAACCAATGTGTGTAGTAGAAAATGTCTATCGTCTCCAATAAAGGGAGGTGAACATTTCTAAAAAATAGTTTACTATAATACACTCAACCGTTCTTTAATTTTAATTTTTTGATTAAAATATTGCCAAGAGGAAGAAAGTATGTGCCAGATTTCTAGAATAATTTATTTTTTACTCACTAAGAATTTATTCTTTGATTTTACTAAAGTAAACTAAGTTCTATTAAATCAGGACTATTACTTACAAAACAAAACGTATTCATCAAACTTGTTTAAGATACACATCTTAAATATGACATGAGACAAAGCATAACATTTACTGTTTGTTTTGGAAACACTTCCCCTTCTATCATGAAACAGCATGTTATAAAGCCGAATACATGTACACCATGTGTTATTTCTGTTGTTAACCCTCTTCAAATTTCATAGTGTGAGCAAAGGTTGGGGTTTGCTCAGTTGGGGCACAGCAGTTGAAAATCAGGCCTGTGACCTTTTTCAAATTCCCTGTCTCTCCCTGACTTTCCAGAATGTGTGAACAATGCAGAATATATACCAACATAAATTTAACACATGTAAGTAATTCAACGAATAAACTGACCGTATGATTCTGTGGAGGTAGAAGAACAGCAGTCTGAACGGCCGCTGGTTGGTCCCGACCTCTTGTAGGAAGAAGTAGGCGATGAGCATCCCAGTGATGACCAGGAACGTGTCCACAGCCAACATTGCGTTCTGCAGTGGACTGAAGACCGGCTTGGGCATCTCCTGCACATTATGTTATCATTAAACAAGTAACTGGGGGGCCGAGCTTTGCACAGAGAAGGCCAGTCAGTTTGTTTATTGCGCTTAGAGTACCGGTAATTTTTCACCACGGCCCTCTCACGATGAGCACATTACCGCATTTGCCTCTTTTCTAAATTAATGAAACTCCATTTGTTTTGTAACTCAATGTCCATTTAAGCTTCAAAGTATTTTTTTTATGCATATTTAATTCATTTTACATATGTCCACTCTATATGTAATCTTCATTGGTTTTAGCATTGACTATAAATACTGAAGTAGACTTCCATTGCCATTGTAAAATGTGTCCCTAGTTTTGTGTATGCCAGGATTGAAAGAGGTCGTAGTTTACACTAATCACCAACAGAGTATACTGCTGTCAACTATTACTTATCCTCTCAAGGAGGGGATAACACAACAGTTGGTGTGTCAGGAAGCAAACATAAGTTGATTATCACTTGCTTTCTGGGGTGGAGATATTTTAAAAGTTAACGTAAATAACTAAAGTAAAAAGTTGACAGCAGCACAATCTGTCGGTGACCCAATCAAACTACTTCAATTTTAAATTCTAGCATACACTAAAATTGGGACAGCTGGTCCATATGGATGGAATGTCTCCTTCAGTATTTATAGTCAATGGTTTTAGTCAGGAAACACATTATGGCGTTCAGAAGATGAGCACTTTTACAGTTCACAATTGATTATGAAGAGCTGTGTAGCTGTAAGTTAGTCCTCTAACTATACAAAGTCCAAAAACGTGGTACAGCTAACTTGTTATATGTTAACTTCTATGCACAATGCAGTATTAAAAAAAATTGTTGTTGAGTTTTAAATATTATTGTAAACATCAAAACAATTATATTTATAAAAAATGCATCTTTTATATGTGATTAAAATAAACATTGTATATGCAATTGAGATGAAGAATATTTGTCTTCAACATTTGGAAGAATCACATATTAAAGTGTTTGAATAACAATTACAATTATATTTATTAAAAATAAATGCAAACTATTTAAATACTGGTAAAAATAGTTAAACCAAGGTCTTGTTGACTCATACAAACACTAGAGACCTTCATTTAGTTTGGTGGATGTTAAATGAATAATCCGTGTCACTCTGACTCCCACGGTCAAACAATTCACAATTATTTAAATTCATTTAAATTATAATCACATTAAATGTTCACACTGAGATAAGATTAGTTACGTTTTGGTGCATGAAGGCTATTATTTCCTTCTTTATATTGTCATTATTGTTAAACAGAGCGAGTTCATCAAAAACTCCTTTGGTTTAAATCTGGATTCTATTAAATATATAAATATAAAAAAGATCTTTAAGTCGTGTACAACATGTTTTGTTTACAAAGACAAAGTTGATCAAAAAACTATTTGATCACGATTGATACAATTTTGCCAACAAAACTGTTATGTAATAAAATATTATTATGTATCGTATTAATAGACAATTTTATGAACTATAATATTTTAACATTTTAGAACATTAATGACTGCCGTTATAGACAAGCGATTATTAAAATAAATAATACTCTCTCTTATTTTAACTATTGTTCAAACTAATTCTATATTGAAGACCTTGACACACTTTTTACTTTCTCCCCTATACATAGTATATGGAGAAAGTATTGTTTTCATCAAAATTTTCAAATTTGAGTTGTTAGTGGGAATATTCGTTTTGGTGCTCCCTGAACCCAAAAAAGTGGTTTTTACGTGATGTCTGTGTGTGTGTGTGTGTATGTGTGTGTGTCCGTGTGTGTGTGTGTGTGTGTGTGTGTGTGTGTGTGTGTGTGTATGTGTGTTTGTGTGGATGTGTACAGAACTAGAGCCCTAACCAATGGGCCAATTTTTATGAAATTTGGAATGTAGGTACTAATCCACGATATCTCCAGGCGTTTTTTTTATTTTTCGGAATTTTTGATTTTTAAGGGTAATTATCCCCCAAAACCGCCAAAAATCTTGAAAAATCAAAATTTCTCAAAAACGGCTCTAACGATTTTAATTAAACTTAGTCGTTTGTAGAACTTTAGTTTTCCAATAAAATGACCAATTGTAAATTTAACCAATTAGCAACACGTGTTCACATGCCCCGTGCTGATTCTGCTCCTAACTTGTCATTTTTAAACCTGTAATTTGAATAGAACAATTTTATTTTTAAATTGAATAACAGCGTATTATAATTAAAATGTAGTTTTCTTTCAGTTTAAATTAAGTCAAAATGGCACACACTTCAAATACACTTCAAACATAAATAAAAAGCAACAAAATCAGTGTTGACCTTGTGCAACTCACAAAGAATTAACCAATCTTGTCAACTCCCAAGCTAGCCTGCCATAGTTTATTTTACTTGGGCCCTTTCACCAACGTTGCTATAGATTGGTTAACTTATAGAGTTGCACAACTGGTCATCAGGTTTGATTGTGAGCGGGAAGCGAACCTGTAACCTTCGTTAGAACACCTGGCCCAGGTGTTTCTACGATTTATCCCACACGGCTATCAAACTCCTATCAACTAGCTAGGATGCAGGTTTAACACATTAAGCTAGTCATTTTATTTTATCCGCTATAGCCTACTACAGTATCCGATTGGTAACTAATGACTGCGGGCAGCTACAGTTCTCTTGAATAAGGGCGCAGACTGACATAAACCTATCCATCGCCACTAGGCCACTGGTCGTTATGGCCGAGTGAGCTAAATCGTGGAATCACCTTGACCAGGTGTTACGAAGTTCGTGGGTTCGATTCCCGCTCACGGCCAAAACTGACCAGTCGTGCAACTCTCAATGAGTTAACCGATCTGCGGCAACGTTTGTGGGAAGTCCCAATTAAAATAAACGTTGGCAGGCTTGCTTGGAAGTTTACGGGATTGGTTAATTCTTTGTGAGTTGCACATGGTCAACACTGGTTTTGATACTTTTTACTTATGTCTACTATGTCTGTGCCAATGTGACTCTTTAAACTGGAATAACAATATTTTTATTCAAAAACGCCATTAATCCATTTAAAAACACCAATTATCTATTCCAATTGATATGTTTAAAAAATGACAAGTAAGAAACGGAACCAGCTCGTAGCTGGGATAAACTGTATGCTACCTTGTACGGGACGATCCAGTTGGCGGCCGGGACGAGGAAGTGTAAGAGTGTGTGGTGTCCAAGGATCACCCAGATGATGGAGAGGAACCTGAGGCCTCCGAGGTACACGAGGGAGTGACGTGGGTCAGAGGTGGAGCAGAGGCGGCGGCCGTTGGTCACGAGTGAGAAGCTGAGCAACACGCTGCGGCCGCAACCCCCACCACCGGCTGGGAGGAACATCACAGCAACAGGTACAGTAGTTTGTTTGTGGAAATTATTTGTATTGTATAAACATAATTTTAATAAAGAAACTATAAACTAAAGAAACTTTTCAGAAAAGAAACTACTATGATAGAATTTGGTTCATTTGGAAAATGACAAATTGAGTCGTTCCTTCAGTAGCCCAGTTTGCATCTAGATGTGATGTATCAATGTATACACTATGCACCTTTTATACAGTACTTGATTACATGTATAACCTATCATTAAAGCGGGATAGTCAAAACTTAAATATATGGGTACTTAAATAGTGGATAAACTTTGCTTAAATTTGTATTCCATGTTAAACACTAATTTTGAAATCCAAGCAATCAACCAAGAAATCCACATTAACAACTTTGAAGTTGTTATAGTGACAAAACCGTGTCATATTACTAATACATATCAATCTGTAATTATGATTTCAATAAGAATTCGGAAAATACTAAATTATCCATTAAGGCTTCTCGTTATTGGCCTACAGTGTTTATCTAATGGATATGACAATCTTATTTGATCAGAAAATAATTTACAAGCACAGCTTTGAATATATCCTCATAATAATCAAATATTATTCACAAAAAGCCACTCTGTGCTAATTGTGAACCAAAATGTGTAGTGACATTGTTTTATTAGACTCTCGTTATAACCGACCTCAGATTGTTATCAATCTCCGTATTAATTACTGTAACCATGAAATATTTTTGTCATTGATTTTTTGCTGTTTCCCGGGACTCCTCAATCTATCCATCCAGGAAGTAAGGACCGGTTTATTATAATAAGAACTGGCTTCATATCCAGTGATTTTTACTTAATGAAAGACTGCACCCCTCTAAAGTATGACAAGCATTTTAATTATAAATCAAAGTAGTTAGTATTGCAGCTCAGTAAAAAATAGAACCTGGATAAAAATTAGTGTAGGAAAAATAAACCCTGACATACACCGGTTTAAAAGCTTGGTACCTAATCTAATACCTAATAACAAATTGGATTGACAAATAAATAACTAGAAGATTTCATGGCTTGTGCTAAAACATTCATAAATTATATGATTGAAGAATCTCACTGATATTATTTGTTTATATTTTAAACTATAACACTAATCATTATTTGGGTTTGATTTTTTAATTTTCATTCAGCTAACAAAACAAAACAACATTCAAAATAAAAACTAAAAACATACATCTAAAAAAATCACATCAATCTGTTTGTTTTAGTAACAGAAAAAAACACATATTGTATGCATATACACAATTAAACAGACTAGAAACACTACAATTCAAAGTAACCAAATTGACGACTGAATTTATTTTACTTCGTTTTGTTATTAACATAGTAATCTTTAAATCTAATCATGACATTTTCACAGGTATTGTATTGATCAAGGAATATTCAAAATAAACATTTTGACTTAGCCTACTTACCTTTAGGTGGATAACACATTTCATATCCTGTACTCATTGTGACTAGAAGGGTGATGGTGCAGAGTACCCAACTGTCAACATAGAAAGTAGAGATCTAAAATTAATAAAATAAAACTATTAGGAAGGATTTCAAATTATTCCCTACCCGTGAAGGTATTCACCTGCCTGTATCCTTCTCGAACAATACATTATTTTAACAGAAATTTAAGAAATACTCAAACAAATCGTTTTGTATAATCAGTGCTAGTATAATCAGTGTATAAAACAGGACTAGTTGTCCTGTTGCTCGAATCCGAACAAGTTTGTACGCAATGAAAGGTTTCTTTAGTTGTAAACAAACATAACAAAACATCTGATATTAAAAAGAATGATAACAACGTACTTTCAATCAACACGTAGTTTAGACTTCCGCCGTCGGGTAGCGCTACAGTTTCGAAAATTCAGCCCTTTACTATGTTTAAGTGATGCTCTTTTTTAAAACTCTGAGACCTATTGGCAAATCTACGTAAAAACACCTTAAATTTGGCACTTCAAACGTTAAAATCCGTCCAGCCGTTATCGAGTTATGACTGTGAAGAAAATACCCTAGCGTATTAATATACATCATTAGAAACTGTTCTGATCAAATCAGCTGTTATGAGAAGTTTTGAATACAATTACTCAACTAAATTTTTTGAAATTTATAGTTATATAGGTCATAAATTTTACAAATGTACAATTTTACAATTTTATTTAGCAAGCTAATAAATTACTGTATTTCTTTCTGGACATAAATGTTACAATTCAGGAAAAGTTAGAGTATCTTTATTTGTTCAAGTTTTATATGTTTTAAACTTGTTCATGCTAAGAAATTTTATAAAAACTGGTCTAGCGTAGTTGAAGAAAATTTGTTATTATTTGGAATCATAATGTCAGTAAGAGAGTACACATTTTTGATTACAAATCTCCAAAACATATTTCCAGCTTAAGCTTTTAAAACAATGAAAAGAAAATCGATAGCTCATGCTAAGCGTTGAAACAAAAATATAAAGATGTATACCGCCATGCCTAGACAGCGATGATACCGCCATAGTGTCATGAAGATCCAGTTTTTAATAGCTACTTCGGAAACTAGAACCCAACTTGACATCTTTGACACTGACAGTAAAGACCTACACATGGGTTTATACTCCAGAATCAGAATTTAATTAATTTGTAGTTTGTACAATACAAACTTACACTGCCACCCAATCAAGGGCATCAAGAGGAGGGGAGTCATACTTGGAGCAGCCGTAGGTGCCGACCCTCGCGGACATGTTCCATGGTGCCACGATGTGGGAGAAGTGAGCCGCCACGTCCACGTCAGAGCAAGACGCCGGCAGGCAGAAGGACAACTTGGGATTCCTTAGGAGGGGCAAGCCGCCCAGTGTTGTTTCCTATTGACATTGTTTACATAATGTTAACACTTATTGTATTTTTGCCTTTCGAGTTGTAAAAATAATAATTTCATTCAAGCTATCAAAAATCGTGAATGGAAGAAAATATTTAGGTTAAATTTTATTTTTACTCAGTAAGATACAAATTACAAATTTCAGTATTATTTCTTCTCAATTAAATCAAATGTATTTTTAAAATATTTTAATTTTAAAAAATATTGAGGAAATAATTTGTATTAAACATAAAAACGATGTTCCTTTTAAGGTTAAGTATATGACTACCTAATTAAGATCAAATTAAATTGATTTAAGTCCAAAAAATAACCTTTTTTGATATGTTTACGTTTTACCTCTCAAAAAGGGTCTACCTAAGAATGGTAATCTTAATATAAAAAAATGAATCCTTATTTCCCTTTGTCATTCCATAACTTGAGAATGAGAGCACCAAATTGAATAATTCTTATTTTGTTGTGTTCGTTAATGTCAGGAAAAGGTTCTTATAAAATAAAATATTTAATCCGACCTAAGGGCTCTGTCCCACTGGCCTTCAAAGTTCCCATTGATTTGATCAAAGCTCAGTTAGTTACACCAAACAACAACAAGGTATATCTAAACATACTTGAAAGGGATAAACATATGTTCATTATGGAAATAAAAAAAACTACTTGAATGGCAACTCTCATTGTGCAGCTAAAAAAATTACTCTAATGGCAACTCAAACTATTTTCCGATAGGTGAGTGAGCGAAGCGAACGAGCTCATCTTGAATATGAAAGAGTATTTTACATAAAACAAATTCAGTGACATTAGGACAGGACAACGTCTGTTGGGCCAGCTGGTTTAATATGAAATAATACTTTTTAAACTTTAGTAGGTATCATTTTATATGGTTCACGGCTACCACTCTTGGTTTTCACAAAATCTCTTGGAACATCTAATCTTTTTGTAGATAAACAAATCAGTTGTAAATCACACATTTAAATTGTCTGCATCAAATTGATCTTTCTGCTTTACTTCTTCTTTACTAAGTTTAACACTTGCTGATACTTTAACAAATTGGCAAAACTCCCTCTATAACTATGAGAGTGATACAGACCGCATCAGGGTGGGCCATGCGTAGAGGTGCCGTCAAGTTGAGGATGTCCACGAGGCAGAACTGAGAGGGGAAGGGCGCAGAGGGGGCGGAGAAGCACTGGTCGAAGTTGCCGAGGTCGTGGACGTGACCCAACATGAGCCCCGAGGGAAGCTTGGAGGATGAGTCCAACACTGGTAGAAAAAACAAAAGTGTGTCAAGTTTGGGGTGGAATTGACTGAAATTTTGTTAGGGAAATCAAAAATAACATTTTTCTAAGAGATAACAGATAATGTTATTTTTTTAACACCAACTGCCCGCCGCCATAGGCCAATAGGCCTGTGCGGCGATCTAAAGACAGCGAGGTACCGTAACAGTAAATAATCACATGGACACACATCCATGGTGGTCCATGGTGGCATGGTGGTGTACATTTTCTATTGAGAATTCAGTGTGCTTGACCAATTCTCTATGCTCATCAGAAAATGTATCTTTGCAAATTAAATCTTTAGCATGAGGTATGAACAAAGGCAGTTTGGTGTAATAATGTATTAACTACAGCTAGGAGGCATTACTCCTGAGCTGATTGTAGATAGTTCCATCCAATTTCGAGTGTCTATCGTGCAATAATTTAATTGTATGTCCATCTTCTCCCTTTATAAAATAAAAGTGGTACAAAATTCTGAACAAAGCTGTATTCTGAGGCTAGCCCACTTATAAATTAACAAAACAATTTTAAAATATAATAATGAAATTACTCCAAAAACAGATATAAACAATGATTGACACATACTGCGCAGGGCCCATGGTTGGAAGGTTCGTAGTCCAGACTGGTAGGTCCTAGCGTCCTGTAGACAGTTGTTGCTGAGAGCCTGTAGAGGACAGTACAGCTGCTGCAGCCACTGCGGCAGTCCCTGGGGCAGCACCCGCGAGAGTCTGGCGGGGAGCTCCTCCAGCCGACTGTCAAAGCTGCCGGGGAAACTGGCTGGGAACACACAAGAGGACACTGGCCATGTTGGAATAATTTATACAAAAATAAGAACAATTATGTGCAGTTAGTAGCTATGAACACATTACACAATTTGCTACTAGACCTGAACATTGCATTTGCATTGCAGAACAAATGAGTAACCTAGTATAAAATGTATGGATGCTGATGATGGCCGAGCGCCGAAACGAGTTCATCAAAGATTAAATTTGGATTGACGACGTATGTAAAATATCAAGGAACACTATAAAACAGAAATTATGACAGTTAATGATGGGAACACAATGTTTCAAGTTAAATGTTTCTAAAGCTAAATTTGGATGCAAAGTGATTTAAAAAAATTAATAACATAAAACTCATAAAATACAAATAAACTTCATTCACTAGTTAGCTAATTAATTTAGATTTTTCTGTCAGACTTTAAAATTAATTATTTTGTAACAAAAATATGAAATTTGATAAGTTTCAAACAAATTTTTTTTAACATTTAGTTTATTAGTAATGCAAAGATACGATTTATAATGGAGGCATTTCAAGCGCATGTCGATGGTCAAATTGTCAAATGTCACTTCTTCGCCTGCGCTCTACGCTGTTACACTCTTTCTGGCATTTAGTGAAGGCTCTTGGCAGGCCATTCAACAGATTGTTGGTAATAATGTTTGTAATTTTAGAACACTGTGGATGATTTTGTTCAGCCGTTTGACAAGTTTGATTAAATGCAGCAGCTGACTGAATAGCAAGTTTGATTACATTTTCTGCTGTTAACTATAATTTGTAACTAACTGTCTCCATGAAGATCTAAGGTTCAGGATGAATACTTCTCTACAGTTCAACTTGAACCTCATTTTTAATAGTCTACTAAAGATCTTATGGTGCAATAAATCCCATGAAACAGTTATCTTGCTTTTAAAAGAAAGTACGGACAAGCCACCAGAACAGCGAAGATGGCAAATGTTGCTGCTGAACTTGATATTGCCAGTTGCAAACCCAAGCTGTTTGGGATATCTTTAACCAAAAAATTCCTAATAATAGTTTAGCCTTTCAAAATGGTAAAAGACATCTCCGAAGATCAATACCTGCTGTCCTATTGATGTAACTAATAATTTCAACACTCTTTTCCATAGTATATCAATGAATGCCTTCAATCGAACAGTTCTGTTGCTCAATGGCCATCCCTAAAAGAAGCAACATCTAGTTCATCTCTGCTTCAATACCCAACCAGTGAGGATTAAAAGTTACAAATTATGTTCTATCAAAACTCTGTTTGGAAGAATGTTTTATTAACTAGATTAGGTAAAAAAGTTGCAAATTATTTTTTCCCATCCTTTGACTCATATTTGTACAATGAACTCTTAAGGATATAATTTTAGGTTTCTTAAAAAAAAAACTATTCTTATAAAGGCATTTCTTCATATTGCTACTTCTTGGAATAAAACCATTTATTTAACAACATAATTTAGTGCCACTATTAATAATGTGATCTAACTACGCATTGATAATTTATTTATCTTAGAGTAAATTAAATTAGGAATAGTATAAAAAATCACTAGTATCATCTAAATATTTAATATAGTTACTTTGAACTACTAATTTTCGGGTCTATGCACAGAAAAGTAGAAATATAAGTGCATGTTACTGCCAAGACCAGCTGTCTCTTACTAGTGATGATAAATTGTTATTTTTGACACAATATCCATCAGCGCAAGCTGTGAATTTTAACAAGTTGATAATTGGCTGCCAATCACTTGACACCGCAACTGTTCCGTTTACCATTTACCAGTCATGTAATGTGTTTACCAATTTTGATTTGAATTTTGTTAAATCATGCTAACGCTTGTCTTTTAAAACTGCTCAATAAAGGGTAAAATTTATTAAAATTCAAAAGACCTCATTTGATTATATATATATATATTTTTTAAGAAGAAGAATTACTAAAATACTTCTTGAGTAGCATGATATTTCCAACTGCACCAGGTACAATTAATTATGTCTCACACTATCAAATATGTCTATATTCATACTGAACATGTTGCAAATGCAATTGATTTCAACCAGCCACACTGGTCATCATCAGGCCCGATCAGAGAAGAATGACAAATAAGTGACTTAGTCAAATGAATATTCTGAATGGGCCTGATGACCGGTGTGACTGGTCAAAATCGATTGCCTTTGTAACATTTCCTATGTAAATTTACCTACTTGAGTTGAGTAAATATATTTAAAGTGATATGTGTGATGAAATTTACCCGTAACTTGTTTAATAATTATTATTGTTATAAACATATTACAATGATTATTAGCAAAATAAACAAATAACCCGCATATACAGTGAATTTTCAATATAAATTTATACTAGTCGACCCGTACGGAATTCCGCACTGCGAACCAAATCTTGTCAGCTGATCAGATGTTCTTTTGTTTACATTTTTGCTCCTGTCAAAACAAACTATTCCCTTTATTTATCTTTCATTTTATTAAAATTTCTGAAAAGCAGTACATTTTTAGCCCATGGGTCTATTTTTCGTAATTAGCTGGCACGATAAGCTTTAAAATGAGGGGTTAATCATGGAATTTGATAAAGGAATAATGAAGATCTCATGGACTGACAGAAAAACAGGCTAGAGAAATAATATATAAGATACCTAACTACCTCAGGAAGGAACTTTAT
Organism: Allygus modestus; assembly: GCA_963675035.1. Classification (NCBI taxonomy): domain Eukaryota; kingdom Metazoa; phylum Arthropoda; class Insecta; order Hemiptera; family Cicadellidae; genus Allygus; species Allygus modestus. Next base: position 145,592,931 of record OY776116.1, read on the forward strand.
TACAGAGTTTAATTAAAATATATTCACAAATAACCGATATATGACTATCCTCAATTATGATTATCCACTTGTATTTATCCTCAATAAGAATAACATTGGACAACATACAGTGAAATTAATTAAATAATAACATACGTATGTTCAAACCTTTTTGGGCTAATTTTATTTTGTATTTCTATTGGTAGATTGATCATGAATTAATCTCCCTGTAAGTTGTTTTTAAAGAATGTTAACCCTAGAAAGGTATTGAAAAGTTATTTTTGGTTAAAAAAAGGAAAATTTAGAAAATATTGAAAATGATTCAAACTGTTGTTTTGCACTTTTGATCTTATATATTACTAGCTGCTAATCCCGTGCTTTGCAACAGGGAGAAAATTCAGAGCAGAAAAACTAAGCAGTTATGTGTGCTGCATTCTGTGGTTAGCCGGTGAAACTACAATGAATCAAGATCAGCTGTTTGTATTTTCATCACCTCAAACAAAAATGAATGTCCATAAGAATAACATTGGAACTTGGAAGTCCCGTAGGGCAGAGCCCTGAGGACTTTTCAACATGAAAATAGGCGTATGTGTTAATTTGGTATATAAGGAAAATTCCTATAAATTTTCATGCCAATCGGTTTAGTAGTTTTTGAGTGATTGAGAAACAAAATGCAGTCAAACAGACAGACCGACAGACACACACCATCCCATTTTTACTTTCTCCCCCTTATACATAGTATATGGAGATAGTATTGTTTTCGTACAAATTTTTGAATTTGAGTTGTTAGTGGAAATATTCGTTTTGGTGCTCCCTGAACCCAAAAAAGTGATTTTTACATGATGTCTGTGTGTCTGTCTGTATGGATGTGTACAGAGCTAGAGCCCTAACTAATGGTCCGATTTTTATGAAATTTGTTATGTAGGTACTAGTCCACGATATCTCTAGGTGTTTTTCTTTTTTTGAATTTTTGATTTTTAAGGGTAATTATCCCCAAAAAACATGAAAAATCAAGATTTCTCAAAAAAAGCTCTAACGATTTTGATTAAACTTTAGTCGTTTGTAGAAATTTAGTTTTCCAACAAAATTACACCACCCGAATTTCTGCAAAAATTCGGGTTCAGAAATTACAAGAGTTAAAATATCAAAAATTCAGTTTTTTGATTTTTCATAAGAAAACATAAATATAAAAAACATTACTATTCACCATTAAAAAGAGCTCAAAAAACTAAATAATTTAGTATTTTGAATTACTATTCTACGATTAATGGTTGCGGAAAAAATTTAAATTTTCATTTTGCGGTAAACGCAGTACGTTGTCCAATTTTAATCTTATGGGGAATACAATAATTACTATTTCTCTCTTATTTATTGATCAATTTCGTTCAAACTTGATATGCTTGTCAAGTTAGCATTGACCAACAGAGCCAATTCAAAAAATGTTGCCCCTTAATAACTCTGAGGCGGGGAATAGGGGGCATTTCCCCTCTTAAAACCACTTGTCTAGCGTTGGATTCTTTAGTGCCTCCTAAACAGGGATTTGGGTGGACATTTTTGAACAAAACTTGTTGATAAGATTTTCTGTAGATTCTACCGCACTTTGTTACCGTTTATTATATATTAGTATGATTTCTTTAGCCTGTTTTTCTGTCAGTCCGTGAGATCTTCCTTATTCCTTTATCAAATTCCTTGATTTACCCCTCATTTTAAAGCTTATCGTGCCGGCTATTAACGAAAAATAGACCCACGGTATAAAAATGTACTGCTTTTCGGAAATATGAATAATATGAAAGATAAATAAAGGGAATAGTTTGTTTTCACAGGAGCGAAAATGTAAACAAAAGAACATCTGATCAGCTGACAAGATTTGGTTCTCAGTGCGGAATTCCGCATGGGTCGACTAGTAACTCTGTAAAACTGATTGACTTAAACCAGAAAACAAAATAAAAAAATAATGTTTTTATGTGCTTGCATTGGTGAAGATTGTCATAAGGGTTTTATTAACAGATAAAAGAACAGGCACTGGGAAATAGCTAGATACTATTTTCCATAAGAACATAGCAAGTTTTTAAATACATTTTTGGGACTTCCTCTGCAAGCATTTAACCTAGAGGTCAATGATACAAAACACAAGATTAAATGTTAAACCCTTTAAAAATATCAAAACCAAAATTGTGTGTTTTGAAAAATATAAAGACTGATTTTAATTAATTGTTAACAACTGAGAAATTTTGGCAGTCCGAAATGAAAGTAAACAAACTGACAGATGATCGATGATTGTGTGGTTGTTACAACCTCACTGGACATGCCAGAGCACAAAGTGAAATATTATGTCCTTTAATTGAATATCTTGAATTAAACAATAACTGGTCTTCTATTTAAAGCAAAACAAAGATCTCTCACACATTAAATCATCCTACACAAAACGTAATAAAAGTGTGTAAGCTCTCCAATTCTGGAGAAACCTAATAAAGTATATCGGTTTCTATTAATTATTGCATGTTTAAGTAACTATCTAATTTAGCATGGACATTTTGAATGCCAATGGGATTGAGACCGTAAAAAAAGTGTAAAAGCAGTAGAGCCTGGCCAAAATCAGCCATAATTTAATTAAAATCTGGGTGTGAGGCCAGAGAGGCAAGAGAGTGTAGTTTATTCAGTAAAACTTCCAATCTGGCAGTCAGTAAGGTATCACAAAATGTAATACACATATTGCCTGTCACGAATGATAGTGGAAATACGGTAAACATTTAAATCCATATTAAAACTTTCTTTAATGCCACTGCAACATTTGTTGTATGTTCTAAACAATGTTTAAAACTGAACAATCCTTGAATTTAACAACTATTGAAGCTAGCAGCAATAAAACTATAGTGAATAAGAAACAAAATTAGAATCTAGTTTACATTTTTAAATAGTAAATCTGATATAATGTATTTAAATCAGCAATTGCCATCAAAATAGCTACATCACTATTTTTGTACAGTATATTGTTTTCAAAAATTTATACATTTTTGAAAACAATAATGATAGTGATAATGATAAAGACTAACAACCAAAATCAGTCCACAACACCAATATCCAACAAGAAATAGACAGTTTATAACAACAGATCATCACTGTTTTGAGTTATAAAAAAAACATTATATAGTAGAACTTGGATAATTTGAATCTCAAGAGACTAGTAAAAACATTTGAATTATTCAAGTTTTTTTAGTATTGTTTATATAGAACTAAGGACCAAGCAAAAATTGGAATTAAAGAAGCTTTTGAATTATAGAAGCTTGAATTATCCAAGTTCCACACTGTATACTGGTATCATATATTTAAGAAAATATCCAAACAATATTAGAGATGAGACACACGTAAACAGATTTGAAAGAGATAAATTAAAAAAAATCATTACTGAAAAAGGTTCTCTACTCCATTGATGAGTTTACGGGTTGATTAACATTTACATTGTTATTGTTTTGATATATACAAAAGCATTTCTGAATTTATAGCACTATGTAGATTAAGTTTATTGAAGCTATTCTTGTATAACATGTACTTATGGATAAATAAAGCATAGATTGATTGATATATCACTGTATATCAAAATAGCTATATATTATATCATTTTTTTCACAATACAGTGCCCCTTGGTTTTTGAAAATAAATAATTTTCTTATCATTATATACATTACATATCTCATAATAGTAACAGTTTAATTTCTAATAATAGTTGATAAGTGTAGCTACATACCTGACACATTGTAGGAGAGGGCCAGAGACAGCAGCAGGAGAGATAGCCGCCACATAACTGATGAGTTCTACACACATTGTCAGTCAGGTGCGACCAAGGCCAGGTAGCTGGAGACACCCAGACCATCTACCCTTCCGCTCCCTAATACACACATACACACACATATGTTCCATTTAAAAAACATACATAGAACGGTAAAATATAATAATATTGTTCATGTTTAAATAAAAGTACGTTACAAATATTTTAAATTTAGAATACTTATTTGTTATAATTTTAGTTACTTATCTTAATTTGTGCTTAAGAATATGCCCAAATGGGTGGACATTTGTTGTTTCAAGCCAAAGCTTGTGTGTGGGCATGAGTCAACAAATATCACATTATTTATTCTTCTTTATTTACTACTTTGACATATATTATTTGAAAAATGTTTAATTATTATGGAGGCTTTTATTTCAAACTTAGGAAAAATAGGTGCTGAATAGTTGTAAGACCAAGGGGATTTAAACTATTTTTATTTATGTCCTGTAAGAGTGTCAGTGTAGTTAGAAAAAGTTAATTGTATATGAATTATTATTTATTTACCTATAACCTGATGTGTTATGATGTTCTATCATATCTCTTCCAATATCAAAAAGCCAGTTAAAAAAAATATGTAAAAATAGAATGTATTTAGATATTTCTCAAATATTAAGGGGATTGCTATATCACATATATGATATATATATATATATATATATATATATATAATGTGTGTTTGTAACTAAAAACTTTTTATTTAGTATAATATTTTATATATGTTTAACTCATAAAAACTAAAAGACAAACGGCAACTGTGGGAGTCTGAGTAATATTTGTAATATTTAGTGGTGGGAATGTGGTAAATTGTGAGAAATGGTTTAGTAAAATAACAACGTGATTTTTATCAACTTCCGTTAGGGTAAGTAAGTCTATTTTCACCAGGACATCACCATATACTAAACTTCATATACTAATTTGCTTCCAACATCATCAAGGACAGAAAAAACACTCAACTTAAAAATTGACTTCTAAATTAAAATAAAACAAACTTGTAAAAATTGTCATAAAAAAAAATTAAGAAAATGCATACATATTTAACTGGGTAATTAATATTTCTAAAGTCTGCAAATAGTAGCTCTAAAAATTTTGCAAGTAAACATTTTTTATTATTTTTCAATTTATAAATTCTTAAAATCGTTTACTTTTTCATTATAGAATTCCATACGAAGCACATACCTATCAACAGCGAGGAAAATCTAAAACAAATCTTACATCTTCAAAAAAATTGTAATATTTACTAGTGATGAACCATGCTAGACATACTTCAAAGATATTGTGATATTGTCTGTGATATATATTCTCTATACATATATAAAACTGTTATTTATGTAAAAAATATGAAAAAAGTTATTTTGAGACAGTCATACAATATCACAATATACAATCTCACTATCAATATAACTATCTTTCAATCAATATCACAATACAATATCAGAAGTAGTCAGTACTTTGTTATTCCAAAGCATACAAAATATAAGTTACAAAAAGAAACCAAAATTAAAGAAGACAATCAATACTATAATTCACATTTGTCAATGGCTCTGTGCGTCAGTCCGTCTGCGGCTGTTTCTCGAGCTGTATTGGCTCCCAAGCTATGAAAAGATATTTTTTAGGGGTAATCGAGGTCTGGGAAGCTGCACGTGTTGTTTGTTGTAGGTAATAGTATTACGGAAGAAAAACTGCTACATTACTTTTATTATACTGTAATTGTTTATGAGTACAATGAATCATCGGTCAAGGCAAAACTATTCCTCTTCTCCCTAAAGCCGAAAGTCTTGAAAAAGAGTGTCCGAAAAGAAAAGCCATCACGTTGTGTTGTAAGAATATGTTAGTTTTATTTGCGTTAAATTTATTTTGAATCCTATACTCTAATATGAGTAAGGTTTGCTTGTATGCTTGCTTGCGACACTGATCTCAAAAACGGCTCCAACGATTTCCTTCAAATCATCAAAATAACTAATTTCTGGGATAAAAATAAGTTCTAGACAGGCCTCATCCCCAAAAAAATCAAATAATGTAAAGAAACTAAAATGAAAAGTTAAAAAATTAACATTGAGCTTATGGAGTTTCAAATCAAAACAAAAGAATTGTAACAGCTGTTCATAATCAAACAGGGACCTGTCAAAGTAATACTCATGTTGTTTATGATTATTAACATGTGGTTTCCTGAGAGCAGAGATTAAAAGATTTGAGTGAAGATTACATATGTAGAGTAGTAAAATAAATCAAAGGGATGTTGAGCTATAAATAACAACTGGAGGACCTTAAAAATGTAGAAAAAAGGCAAATGAGTTATACAAATCTGAATATTATTAGGGGGAAGTGGTGAAATATTACTCAGAGTCATCTAAACAAACTGACTGTCCTTCCCCTGAGCAAAGCTCGGCCCCCAGGTACTTATCAGTTAATTGATCAGGATACCTGGAGGGGTCCTGGATCTACTATGATGGCAGGAAATTGTCTACCATCTACACACATCCAGACAGACAGACATCTCCACGAAAACCTCTTGTTTAGGTTAAGAGAGCATCAAAATGATCATTCCCAACAATAACTCAGATTCGAGAATTTTTATAAAACCATAATCTCTACATATACAGTAGAAATAAAGAAAAAATAATAAATTGATTTGGCAGAAGTAAGAATGTATGAATTGACTATATATACTCACATAGTATGTATAGTCAATGACGTACGTCAAAAAAGGTTTGTGTGATATAGAGCATAGATAACTCCGGGGAACCATCAGGATTAATGTATTACTTAATTACAAACTTTTGTATATTGTGCCAGCATTTTGAAAGCATAACTTGTTTCTTTAATTGGCGAAATAGATGTTGCAATTATTTAGGAGGAAGTCATTTTTTTAACAGACCAGGAAAGTTTGAATGTTATAACATCAGTCCTGAGGCTAATTAATTATGAGGGGTCAGGAAATAATTATTATTCTTTTTTTTATAACCATGTAAAACATGGAGCAATGAGAACCTTCAATGATTGGCTCTGAAGGGTATTTCGAGGTTCTAAATAACAATGATATGAATTTGAAGGCATAGGTATATCTGAATAGGTAGATATGAAATATAGGTACCGTAATCCAAGCATTTTTATTTTGTTTAAGTTTTGACATAAGCAGCAAATTACACTTTACAAGAGTAGTTTTTATACACCTTTTTTCCTATCTACCTCCATCTGGTCAGGTGCAGAATAATACAATTGGATAATCTTTATATATTATTTCTCAAGGATGTTCTTTTGTCAGTAGGCCATGTCTCCTTTAAAAGTTAATTCAAACCAATAATTAAGCCATAGTTAAGATTACCTTCACTAATAAATGTGAAAAATAAAAATAAAACCATAACAATTATAATTTAATGGTTCATTCTCACTTATTTATTAGGAGGCACCGCCTTGACAAGTTCAACCAGCAAACAACCGGAGTTTCACTGTGCAAGCTGCGTATTGACAATTCTAGTAATAATTATTTGATTTATTTATTTTAAATTTTTCCGGTTCCATGCAAGCAGCTGCAGTTTATCCTGTTGCTTCTGTATTCCTGCCTTTTTTTAGACAGGAAGTCAGGAGGTCACCACCTCGCTAAGTCATCGACTATTAATGATGTTAACATTCCATATTTTTATCTTTATTGATATATAAATGAGGAGGTTCTAAATTGGACCCTTATTTAAGAACAGGTGTAGATATTTAAGCACTGGCTTTAACTACTAAACTCAGAGTGTTAAGTTTTAATTTTTGATTTCCTTGTATCATCCTTTTGCATAACATTTTATATGTAGTTATCCACAGTATTTCCAGAATTCAAAATTGTAAACATTTATTTTTATTTCTAAAGGTAATTAAGCCCCCAAAACGGGCAAAACAAATGAAAACTCAGAATTTATCAAAAACGTCTACAGCAATTTAATTCAAATTTGGTAGTTTAGTTTAAAATTTGCTCTCTAAAAAATATCGCCACCCGAATTTCCGGAAACATCCAAGCTCATAAATTATAAGATTTAAAACGATTCTAAATTCTGTTTTTTTCCCATAAAACTATAGCTTTAAATAAAATTTATCTATCACCCTAAAAAATAAAAAATACTAAACAAATTGGTATTTTGAATTATCATTCTTTATAACTAATGGTTGCAGTGAAAATTAATATTTTCATATAGCTTTTAACACATTGGGTGCTGACATCATCAATTGATGATTTTTTTTAACATTGAAACATATGTGTTTTCATGTTTGAACATGTTTGTCCGCACTCAACGTGTTAACACACAGTAAGTTATTCCAAGGTCTTTCATTATCTTTTATCTCTTACTTTCAGATAATTATCATTAAAACTTGGTATCAGAGGCAGTTCCAGAACACATTTTTCAGGGGGGGGGGGGGCAATGACTGGTATACACCAGTTCCTCTAGTAAAATTTTAAAATACAGGCTACATTTTGTAATTTGTTTTGTTTGAACAAACAAATTTCAAGTCATTCACGTTAAAACAATTAGTTTTAGACTTATAAACAAAATATCAAACCCAAAATGTATAACAATTTTGTGTACAAATACTGTTTTGGAACGTTATAAACTTAAAACATTTAAAGTAGTATTCATAAAACCGTTGAATATTTTCTTTTACAATTTCTTGAGTAGCATAATACGTGTTGTTACAATTAACAGGATAAAATAAACTACGTCTCACAACACTACAAAATATATTTATACTTATACTGTACTTTCATACAAGACAGTAATATACGGAGGGTACAAGGCGATCAATTTCAACCAGTGACACTGATGAGATGGTCATAATCAGGCTCAATCAGAGATTTTTTTAAACCAAAATTTTCATCCTATAAAAATCATTTTCAAATTTAAAACTGTATATTTTTATAGACATATTATCGTAGGGTAAGGTTAATATTAGTACATTAAAAACTTATTTCAATATAGGTACTAAGTTATTTTTGATATAGGATAATAACTGATTAATACATAACTTAAAACAAAGTTTTTTATAATGTCCAATAAATAAAGGAGAAAAAGGTTAGAGCAGATTTTTAAATGTAATTTAAATGTATTTCTTATACATATACTATATGCTATATGTCACAGAGGTCCTCAATCTTGATAGGTATATCTATCAAACGATGTAGATATATTAACCTCGTTGGGATATGCAAGGAGGTTTATTGGTAATACTGAAGGCAACACTGCTTAACGATTTTCTGTGAAAAAGCGAGCCGGTGATTTTGTGAGGATGAGGCAAATTTCTCCTTCTTTGAACTGTCCTGATTATTTGTTTTATTCTTATAGCCTAAGTGAATTTACTCATGCACATCATCACTGGTATAAAAGTAATCAAAGTTGAAACAAATTCATTTTTTCGTTTGATTTATGTCTTGCCGGGAAATATGATAAACTATGACCAATTAACAAATACAAGTTTATCAATGTTGAAACAATGAATAGCGTCAGCGTCTTACACAGTGATTTACTGATTTAGCTATCTGTTTGATTCACTTTGTTGGCTGAGAGCGGCTCGCAATCTTGTTTATTGGTGGTTCCTCCGGTATTAGTATTACCAAATAGACTTCCTTGGGTATAGCACCTACAGTGTAATTTAAAAACTGTTTTTGATGACTCAGTAATATTTACTTATAACAGTATAGGACTAATAAAACAACATTAAATAAATGCTACCTACCTATCAGGAAACGAGCACATATACTTTCTTCTCATTTAGCCCAATTCTAATCAGAAAATTACTTATATTAACTAAATTTAGTATGTATAAAGTACAGTAGCATGTATTGACAAATCTTCTAATGTACCTTTGCAGAATCACAAGTATCCACAAAAATCAATTTTTGTAGGCACTTCAGAATTTTTTGCTACTCACACTGTGGGTTTAAGTTTAAGGGGAGAAATGCCCCCTCCTTAATAAGCCAATAAGTCTTTATTCGGCCACTCAATACAGTACGTACAATAGGCTATGTTAGTTAACATCAAAAGGAAAAAAACAACGACATAATTTTAAACCAAATCCAAATCTCCATGCAGGAAAAAAAGGCAAAATCAAAGTTCGTGCCTAAACAAACCATGCAGATGCAAACAATAATAATTTACATACCTGTGTTAGTGTGTTAGTAGGCAGAGTAGGCATACCTACACTGCTGACTGCTGGTTACTCTACTTATTGGTTGTCTTGGTTAGGTTAGCTAAAAAAGTGCTTTGATCTGCTTGGAAAAATTCTTTTGATTTATAAAAGGGGTTTCTTAAGAGCCAATTGTTAACAACTGCAGAGAACTTTGAGGGTGGCAGGTTTCGAACATACATCTGCAAGTGATTGAACAATTTAATACCTGAAACAGGAAAACAACAGTTTGATTTCAGCAGCCTATTTCTAGGAATAAATGTATTACTATTGTACCTGGTATTGTGTCCATGCACATCACTATTCAAGATAAATGTGTTCTGCCTATTTTTCATTATACTGTAAGATATTGAAAAATATATTCATTGCAAATATTAAAATACAAATCTGAATGAACGAGGGTTTACAGTGCTCCAGGTAACCAACATGACATATAACTCTAATGGCTTTCTTTTGAATTAAAAGGATTCTTTGAACACCTGAAGCATGACCCCATAATCTAGTGTCATATGCTACAATAGAGTAAATAAACGGCATCAGGAAACTGACACATACTTTCTTCCTTTTAGCCCAACTTTAATGAATAAATTACTTTTTACTTACTAAATATAGAATACAAAGCACGGTCGAATGTACAGAACATCTTGTAAGCAAGTTGTTTTCAAACACATCCTCCCAAATCCCTGTTTTGGAGGGACTACAGAATCCAGTGCTCCATTCGTGGTTTTAAGAGGGGAAATACCCCCTATTCCCCCCAGGGTTATTAAAGACAACATATTTTGAATTTCCTCTGTTGGTCAATGCTAACTTGACAAGCATATTAAGTTTGAACGAACTTGTCAGTAAATAAGAGAGAAATAGTAATTTTTGTATTCCCCATAAGAATAACATTGGACAACGTACTGTGTTTACCGCAAATTGAAAATTTAAATTTTCTTTGCAACCAGCAATCGTAGAATAGTAATTGAAAATACTAAATTATTTAATTTTTTTAACTCTTTTTATTGGTGAATAGTAATATTTTTTTATGTTTATGTTTTTTCTGAAAAATCAAAAAACAGAATATTTGATGTTTTAAGTCCTGTAATTTCTGAACCCAAAATTTTACAGACATTCGTGTGGTGTCATTTTGTTGAAAACTAAAGTTCTACAAACTACTAAAGTTTAATCAAAATAGTTAGAGCCGTTTTAGAGAAATCTTGATTTTCCATGTTTTTTGGCGGTTTTTGGAAGATGATTACCCTTAAAAATCAAAAATTCAAAAAATGAAAAAACGCCTGGAGATATCGTAGATTAGTACCTACATACCAAATTTCATAAAAATCGGCCCATTGATTAGGGCTCTAGCTCTGTACACATCCATATAGACAGACAGACAGACAGACAGAGACAGGACATCACGTAAAAATAACTTTTTTGGGTTCAGGGAGCACCAAAACAAATATTTCCACTCACAACTAAATTTCGAAAATTATGACGAAAACAATACTTTCTCCATATACTAATGGGGAGAAAGTAAAAATGCAAAATAGGCCTGTTTTACCACAGGCAAAGGCACTTCAAATACTAATCTCCTCAGTAAAAACAGAACTCTACTCAGTCATACAACATTAATGTGATCATTCCATACCAATCTATTATCTAATACAAAACCCAAAAACTTAACTGGATCACCTTTTTGATACATCTGACAAAAAACTAAACGTAATTTGCTGAGTCTTTGTTTCATTCAAGGCTAGCTTATTTATAACAAACCAGTATTCAGCCAGGGCCAGTTTCTTTCACTGCAGACTGGGCTAAAACCCAGTTCTTGTGAGAGGAAAACAAAGATGTATCGTACGCAAAAAAGGGCATTACCATTTACATTGTAATGGAGGTCGTTCATTGCTATAACAAATAACAAAGGTCCTAAAATAGGGGATGTTTATTTAGTTCCAAGTGGATTTAACTCCAAGATTGTATTTCAGTTCTTTAGTTCCAAAATGAATAACATCACAAGTGGTGTTGGTTCCAAAACTCAATAATGATTTAAAATAGGGAGTCGTGTCCAAAAGTACAGTCAATATAGAAATGATCAACATTTAGACAGAAAGCGACGAGAGAAAACACTAGAAAACAGGTCTGTGAAGTTGGCATACCCAAATTAGCTTATCCACTTTTAATCATACCAATCGTTAGTTCTTTGTTAGTTCTTCAATATTTCAGTTAGTTCTTAAAAAATAAAAAAGTTATGACACATACAAAGTGGATATGCTAACTTCACACTAATGATTTCCAGCGCGCACATTAATCTAAATGTAAATGTCTATATATAAATCGTTAGTTCTTCGTTAGTTCTCGATAGTTCTTCAATATTTCTGTTAGTTTTTAAAAAATAAAAAAGTTATGACACATACAAAGAGGTTTTGCCAACTTCACACTAATGATTTCCAGCGTGCACCTTAATTTTAATTCAAATTTAATTTCTATATTTATAAATCGTTAGTTCTTAGTTAGTACTCCATAGTTCTTCAATATTTCCGTTAGTTCTTAAGAAATAAGAAAGTAATGACACATACAAAGTGGATACGCTAACTTCACACTAATGATTTCCAGCGCACACCTAAATTTTAATGCAAATGTTAATGTCTATATATAAATCGTTAGTTCTTAGTTAGTTCTCGATAGTTCTTCAAAAATACAAAAGTTATGACACAAACAAAGAGGTTTCGGCAACTTCACACTGCAGATTTACAGCGCGCAACTTAATGTAAATGTTAATGTCTATATATCAATCGTTAGTTCTTCATTAGTTCTCGGTAGTTCAATATTTCCGATAGTTCTTAAAAAATAAAAAAATTATGACACATACAAAGTGGGTACGCTAACTTCACACTAATGATTTCCAGCGCGCACCTTAATCTAAATGTAAATGTCTATATATTAATTGTTAGTTCTTCGTTAGTTCTCGATAGTTCTTCAATATTTCCGTTAGTTCTTAAGAAATAAAAAAGTTATGACACATACAAAGTGGATACCCTAACTTCACACTAATGATTTCCAGCGCACACCTAAATTTTAATGCAAATGTTAATGTCTATATATAAATCGTTAGTTCCTAGATAGTTCTCGATAGTTCTTCAAAAATACAAAAGTTATGACACAAACAAAGAGGTTTCGCCAACTTCACACTGCAGATTTACAGCGCGCACCTTAATCTAAATGTAAATGTCAATGTCTATATATCAATCGTTAATTCTTCATTAGTTCTCGATAGTTCTTCAATATTTCCGTTAGTTCTTAAAAAATCAAAAAGTTATGACACATACAAAGTGGTTTCGCCAACTTCACACTGCAGGCTTCCAGCGCGCACCTTAATGTGAATGTAAATGTTAATGTCTATATATCAATCGTTAGTTCTTCGTTAGTTCTCGATAGTTCTTCAATATTTCCGATAGTTCTTAAAAAATAAAAAGGTTATGACACATACAAAGTGAATACCGGTACGCTAACTTCACACAAATTATTTACAGCATCCACCTTAATTTTAATGCAAATATTAATGTTTACATACAAATCGTTAATATAACTAACGGAAATATTGAAGAACTATCGAGAATATTAATAATGGATGATTCCAGTACTAAATTCAAATCCAAAGTCAATATGTTTACCGTTGACAGTAAACGACCGATTAGCTACTTTTAGTTTTGACAGCGTCCAACCAATGAATTTTGATTGGTCCAGCTAACCCCAAGGTTACATAACAAAGTAAAAAGCTGAACTAGATGACATGCTTTTGGGAAATTTTTAGTCAAAGAGTAGTGACTCAAGATATAACATAGAGCTCAGTGAGTTGCACGGGACGATATTTTTGTAAAAAAAACATCCGGCCAAAGATTAATAACTTCATTAATAACTTGATTAATTACTTCATTGGAAGCACACAGAGTATACATATTGAATAGGGTGGCCTCTCACCCTTCAGAATCCCAGTCGTCGGAGAAGGCTGCAGTTTTTTACCCCAGAACGACACCTTTAGAGAGATTTACCTCAGTTTGGTGGTAACATATTCTGAAGATATACTATACTGGTAGATGATAACTTAAGTAAATTAGGAATTTACAACACGTCTCAGAGCGTGTGGTGCGTACTATATGTTGTAATAACTTGTATAATGTATATGCTTTACATAATGTCTGCTCTAGATAGTGTAAAAAATGATCATTTGTATTTGAGAATACCAATAGAACTCCTTGTTGAGAACTGGTGTCCACAATCACAACACTAGGGGTAATATGCAGATTGATATACCCTATGTTAGGCTAAGGATATATCAAAAGCAGTTTCCTGTTATCTCATTGAAAATGTTTAATAAGCTTCCTGATTCAGCTAGATGCCAATCTACATTAAAATTTAAAGTGATTATGAAGAAGTTCCTATTGGCCAATCCATTACCATTTTATTCCTACTCAGAGTTCCTCAACAGTCCTGCTGAAATCGTATGAGTACAGTAGCTATTTCTGTTCGTTTGAGTTTGAGAAGCATGATTTGATTTTTGCGTAGCCTAGTGCATGTGCATGGTGTGCATTTTATTTTATTTTGTTGTATATAAGTATTGTTTTACTATTAACATATGCCGTTTCCTATTGTATATCATGTATGCTAAGTGTAATAAAGAATTATCAATAGTCTATTTTGCTGCGTTTTGTTAATATGTCAACTGTTGTTAATTATACAATTCAATAATGTTGTATTCTTCCGTAAGATTTGAATATAAAAAAATCGTAGAATTTGAATACACAAAAGCATATCAAAAGGTTCTGCAGTTTCTTAGGTCTAGCTCTTGTATATTGTCAGGCCCACCGCGAGGGGAGGGCAGGGGGGCAAAATCCCCGGGGCCCGGGCCCAGGGGGGACCCGGCAGCCTTAGAGAGTACTCACTGCTAGTCGTATAGCATAATAATGGAACAAAGAATTGAAATTTTAGATTTTTTTAGTAGGCCTAGATAAAAGTTTTATTATTCATTCTCGGTGACAAATAATTTTAATATAGTGAAACAGAGGAAGTTATTCTGATCGGCGGATGAGTCAAATAAAAGCTAAACTTTGTGGAGTCGTAAGACCTAGGGACAGCTCACAGAATATCGCGCGGGCCCCGCGGCCAGTCTACCTACAGCTGATAGGCAAATAATTCGAACATTTGCCGAAAAAAGCCAGAAAAGTGTTGCTATACCTCTGTAGTTCGATAGTGTTTTTATGACTTTGCCTCAAGTTAACTTAGTAGCTACAAAATCAGTTTTAGGGGTTTTCACCCAATGTATTGCTAGCCATGATAAATGTAATAAACAATTACAATTCGTACAACATGTTTTTATCAGTTTACATCCACCAACCACAACTATAGCCAATTTTTTTAGAAAAAAACTCAGTGCGTAGTCCTAGTTTTTACTTAATAAGTTTAATTAAATAAAACTATTACGATGACAAATTAAGAATTGAGCAAACAATATAATATGTACAAATGTACCAATGTGTTTTTGACTTTTCGTTTCGTTCTCAATGTTTATGCCTACTTTCTTCCATAACGTAATGGTAAAAGTAGTTAACATTTTTGATATATTATGCATACTGTACTTTATGACAGCTTAGTTGTACTTTTCCCGTAGTTTTGTAAAGTGAATGTTTTTGTGTTTCACACTTTCACAAATCTTTAAACGGCGTTACTGTAAAGGTTGTAGATGTGTTCTAGCAAGTGCTTGTGTGACGTCATAACCGAATGTGATCCCGCTGACTCTGTACAACCGGTCGCTTACACATTTATTCAAAATCAATGTTTATAAAAACAAAGATTAACTACTGCAGTCTGACACAACTGCAATTCGTTCTGCCGTGATTTGAACGATTCAATAAATCTATAAAATGCAGTAATGTTCTGCATTAGCGTAGTGTAGTGATTGGCTAGTTTTTATTAGCGAATTTCCCCTATAGGGAAGAAGCTATTACCGTAGGTCTCATGGTAAGACTTAAGCCCGAGACCATGATAACTTTTCATTTTGAGGTCCCCAGATGCCAAAAACACCATTCGTTCAAATTTTTATATATGTATATATATATGTATATATATATATATATATATATATATATATATATATATATATATATATATATGTCCGTAAGCACGATAACTCTCGTAAAAAAGGTCCGATCTTAATGAAATTTGGTACAAATATGTAAAGTACCATTTATTTGAACGAGTTCGAAAACCAGATGAATCGCACCATCCGAAGGGGGGTTTTTGGGGGGTTTTGTACCCCAAAAATGTGTTTTTTGGGGTTTCACAGGTAATTTAAATTTTAATCAAATTTTAATTTATACCATTAGGTTGAGCTTAAAAAAACAAACAATTTGGTATTTTTATCATTGCTCTACGTCAATTGGTTACCGAGATATTGGAAGTGCTAAACACAGTACGTTGTCTAATGTTATTCTTATGGAGAAAAAGAAAAATTGTATATCTCGCTTATTTATGAACATAAACTGACGAAATTTTGTATATGGCTTCATATGGTTGTGGTTTATTGTTGTTTGCACAAAAAAACTATTTTTCGCCTATGGTTCCTGTATCAGCAAACCTAGGTACTCGGTCCCCATGTTATTCTTATGGAAAATACTTAAAATGTTATATATCGCTTATTTATGAATGTATATGGATGGAACTTGGTATGTGACTTCACATACATGAGATCTATTGGTATTTGCATAAAAACCCATTACTTTGTGTGCCTTGTTGCAGCAAACCTGCGTACTCATCCCCAATGTTATTCTTATGGAGATTAATTAATATTTTAAATATCGCTTGTCTGTGAATACATTTCTTACGAATCCTGTGAAGTGTTTTAATGTGTTATGTTATATGTTCATTCGAAATTCGCTGAGTATGCAGGTTTGCTGCGACGGGGGTATTTGTTTAAGATTGATCGTATATCTAGTGCGGCCTTGGTTCTAGTATTAAGAATGATGAATTTTCCCAGCTGCTACACCAATTATTGGTCAAGATCATAACTGAAGCAATTCACAAAGAAATTACGCTTCGTTACAAACATTTTTAGTACCTTATAATTACTTATTTAATAGAACATATGAAGAGTTTGTAGGTAACCAATAGATTAGGCTACATTAAGTTGTGGGGGGGGGGTCCTTGCCAGTGTTTTGCCCTGGGGCCCACCATTGCTCTCGGCGGCCCTGGGTATTGTATAATTAATACCGCTTGGTATATGATATGATATATTGTATAATATAATGAAGTCACAAGGAAACCTTATTGCAGTAGGTTGGCTAACTTGTTTAACTTCTACTCCATCTGCACCATATGTTAATTTTTCTGGGACAGACAACCAGTGTTGCCAGAAACCGGGTAATTACCCGGTTTTCGGGTATTTTGATGGCCGTGTGGGGATTTTGCGGGGATTAAGAAAAAACCGGGTAAAACCGGGGATTTTGGACTTGAGTTGCGGGGATTTACCCGAAATACCGGGTATTTAAGATTTTCGTGTGACAGTTGATAAGATAAACGGCAGCGGTAAACAATCAAGCGATTTAACACAAACTGGAACATAATAAATATAGTCAACAGTATCTTTGACATAAATGTTGTGTTGCATTTGCTGTTTTCAAAGGATATATCTATTATTTTAGTACATTACTTGTTCATTGATAAATAAATAATTGTAATGTTATTATGATTGCACTTAAGTTAGATTATGATATTCTTTTACTCATCTTGACCTTAGGCGTTCGCCTATGTAGCATATGCTTAAATCCGGCCCTGCATTGAGGTATAGGCCATAGGGTATTGCTTTTGCATAGTCGGGAAAATAGCGGCCCCCTTATATGCTTCACTTTCTCTTAGGCAATTAACATGTGTTGCATACGCTATATATTACGATCGTTATTTAAAGAGCATTAAAAGGCTCTTCCATAATGGGAACATTTGCTGGACGAGGGAGTGGTTAGGGAATTTAGTCTATAGTTAGGAGGACATCTCTGATGACCCCAACGAGGTTAATGGTTAATATATCTAGAAGTCTCGTTAATTTAATCATACCATAAGACTATAACTACAGTATGATCGTACGATTTTTTTTACTCGTCGTTCGGTTTGTCATCCTCTGACCAGTGTACCAACTTTTGAACTTGTAGGAAATCTAGCGCATTATGGTTGAAGAGTGTCGTCTCCAGTTTAAAATCCGTGCATAAATTTCGCCATGCTTTTTTTAGCACTTTTAGACTCCCTCCCCCTCCCATTGTCACGCTCAGTCACACTGCTCATACCTCCCCCCCTGTCACGTCACACTAATTAATTATTAATTATTTGATTGTTGGTATGGTATTTTATCAATCTGTAACTGACAATTTCGCAGGCTTAACTCCATTCTTCGTGACGCGTCACGCAGCCCTTGACCCCCCTCCCACGTGTCACGGTCTGTCAATATGTGCTGCACCCCCTCTCCCCCGGGGAGGTGTGACGTAATATATACACGGCCCCTAGGGTCGGAATTAAGCTTAGGCTAAGGCCCGGACCTAGGGGGCCGCACCACACAGATCCCTTTTCAAAAACCTGATACAAGCAAGAAAAAAGGTCACCAATTTGGACCTAGACGCAACAAGGACAATAAGGGCCCTTAAAATTGGTTGAGCCTTGGGGCCCACGGCTTCTAAATCCGGCCTTGACTTTAATAAGCACTAAGATTACTAAAACTAGCATTTTTCGGGTACACTAGTTAATTTCCGGGTAATCATATGGCAATTTCCAAGAAATTACCCGGTTTTCGGGTATTTGAAGCTCGAGCGGAGATTTTGTGGAGATTACTACAGGATGACCGGGTAAAAGCGGGGATTTTATAGGTAGTTTGCGGGTAAAATAGCAAATCCAGTCTGGCAACACTGCAGACAACCAGACTATATGCCAAATGCGAAATGCAAGTGTCAGTAGTAACTTTCAAAATCTAGGTTATGTCGAAACCAAATTTCTTTTAACTTTATGCTAGGCCCTATGTGTATTCTTGTTTATTGAAATTTAGACATTAAAATAACATGAAGTGTTACTACGAAGTTTTGGGAGTCTCAAGGGATTCTGGAGATGAGGAAATAAAAAAGGCTTATAGGAAGTTAGCCTTACAGTGGCATCCTGATAAAAATCCTAGCAATATTGAAGAAGCTAAAAAACAATTTGTTTTAGTCCAGCAAGCTTATGAAGTCCTGAGTGATGGAAATGAAAGGGCTTGGTATGACAATCATCGTGAATCAATTTTAAAAGGTGGTGCTGGTAACAATTATGTTGACACTGCTTTAGATGTTTTTCAGTTTTTCACTTCAAGTTGTTTCGTCGGTTATGGTGATGATGAAAAAGGGTTCTATAGTGTATATAGAGAAGTTTTCAATAAACTAGCAGCTGAAGATTCTGAATACAACTCTGATTTGGATAGTGACTTTGAAATACCTACATTTGGTAAGTCGGACAGTTCATTTGATGATGTTGTTCAGCCTTTTTATTCATATTGGCAATCTTACTCAACCAAAAAATCGTACGCTTGGTTAAATGTTTATGACATTAAAGAAGCCCCCAATCGTAAAGTTGCAAGACTCATGGAGAAAGATAATAAAAAAGTTCGCGATGAAGCAAGAAAACAGCGGAATGAAGAAGTTAGAGCTTTGATTTTGTTTGTCAAGAAAAGGGATAAACGTGTACAGGCACATGCATTATACGTGAAGGAAAAGAAGGAAATGAATATGAAAAAAACTGAAGCTAATCGACAAATGAAAATTAAAAAGAGAAAAGAAGAAATTGCTAACTGCCAAGAATCAGAATGGTCAAAGTTTTCTAATTTTGAAAAAGAGCTGAAAGATATAGAAGCTTCTTTAGCTGCTGAGTTTGGTGACAATTCTGTAACAGATAAATCAGATGAAGATTATGACTCAGATTCCTCTTTCAAAAATGATACTTTATATTGTGTTGCATGCAATAAGATTTTCAAAACTAGCAAAGCTTTTCAAAATCATGAGAACTCTAAAAAACATAAAGAAAATGTTTCAGTTCTGAAAATTGATGTTTTAGAAGATGACGAATATTTAAAAGAAGAGGAATTTATGGATGAAGGTGAAGGAGACACTGTTGAAATCTGCGCTCTTACTAAAACAACCAATTTAGTAGACAACGATTTAGAAGAAGATTTAGGCCCAGAGAATAGTAGATCTAGTTCTCCAGTTATTGAGAGTGAAATAAGTACTAAACCCAAGACCAAGAAAAATAAAAAGGCCAAGAAGAAATTCAACCAAATTGATCCTGACAATTTTACCGAAAGTGACTCTAACTCTGCCAGTAATTTAGGCTCAGGCTTATCTGAAAATCTTGTTCTGGGAGCTAGTAAAAAGCAAAAAAGAAACATGATCCGTCAAAAGATTCTTCTTGAAAAAACTAACAAACGGGCTGAAAACAGTGACTCAGATTCTGAAGCTACAGATTTGGGTGATAGTATAAATTCAGTGAAAAAAGATAAAAGAGTTAAAAAATCAAACATCAAGACTAAAAAAGCCTCTACAAAAGTAGTTGAATGTAATCAGTCTGAAAATGAAGTTGAGTGCAATAATGTGCTATCTACGGTTTCAAACTTTGTTGATAAAACCAATAACTCAGACCAAACTAAGGAGTCTGAATTTACCTACAAACAGATGCACGTTTGCCAAACGTGCACTAGTTCTTTTCCATCAAAAAATAAATTATTTGATCACCTTAAAAAGTCAGGCCATGCTATTTTCAAACCATCAAAAGGAAACAAAATGGACACAAAAGCCAAGAAAAAGATTAACAAGTAGGTTTTTAATGACAAGTAAATTAATATAGGAATCAGTTCAACTTAAAATGTACACATAGTTTATTTCTGTCAAGTGTTTTATTTCTGCAGTAGCTTTCTCCAATAAATGTATTATAATGTAAATAATAAATCTAGACCAGTTTAAACACGATTTTATTTTTTTGCCCGAAACTTTGAAGAATCAATATCCTTCTTTTGATTTAATAAGTTAGTTGGGTTTTAGGCCTATTCTGTTTCATTTTAACAAATGAAGTTAATTATACTGTCAATAAACTATAGACCCGTCACTCGGGCTTTGTTCATAGCCATGTCCTCCGTCATTTTACATTACCGATATTTCATAATAATGTACAAATACAGTGGAGAGTCATTTTCCAAATTAATTGCGTCGATGTGTAGTTAAGATAGTCAAACACTACACCATACTCATATCATTTAAAACCCAGAAATAAAAAAATTAATTATAAAAAAGTCCATCCATACATTATCAAATCTAACAGGTGAATTCATTCGTTAATAGTAATGAGGTTTATCACTGTCTATTTTACAGTTAGCAGCAACTAATTTATGCAACACTGCACCACGGTTAAGTTATATTGATTGTCCACGTAGTTAGAAGAATGTTAGATGTTTTTTCTTAGACTGATTGGTTAGCTGAAGTTTAAAATAACTGTACCATAGTCAATATAATTGTTGATTTACTGTACTCATAGAAAAGTTTTGTTTTTATAGCCTAACTTTTCTCTCTTTCATAAGGCTGTGGGATTAGGCTAAGCCATCAGAGTAAAGGTAATTCTGTTATATCTGAGAGATCAGTCTGTAGAAGTTGGAACAAAGAAGAATATACAAGCCATCGGTAAACTTCTTTAAGGGAAATATGGAAATTAAGAATAGAGGTTTTAGGTTTATTTACTAGATCGGGGGGGGGGAACAATTTAAAAATGTTGTTGTGATTTTGAACTAAATTTAAATTGAAAACAGGCTTTACTAACAATATTAACTTTGGCTGTAAAATTGTTGATATCAATAATGAAAAATCATTTGTACAAAAGTTGAAAAAGGAAGAAAAATTGTGAACGAAATTTATTTAAGTATTAAATTACATAAAGCCTAACATTATTGTAATTAGTAACCTTTGTTTCGTGACACTTCAGTGTATGGATCTTTACATGTTTACTTTCATAACACCTAACCTATTTTATTTTTCTCGATCAGTTAGTATTTGTAATTGGTGGGTTACTTACTTGTAATTTGGTATTTAAATTGTTTTGTTTCTTCATGCTGAGTGTGAAGTATTATAGATGGTGTGTTATTTGATTATGTATATATATATATATATATATATATATATACATTACAACATGGACCATAGTGTATGTGTAGTGTTAAAGTTTACAATGAATAACGAACACATGCAGTGTGGCTGGGTCCCTATAGATGACACATGAAGCCCATTTTCTTGCATTTCTCTGCCTCAATCGTTTTCAGTTAGAGATTTTGTGGCCTCTTGTGTCGATAGTGTTGAATGTACTTGGTGCCTCAGCTTCTTTTCTGTGTTGCTTGGGGCAGTGCACAGTGATAGGGAGTACCCTTCAATGGTTCTTTTATTTCATCTTTCCTACTTGTTGACACCAAAACTTCTAGTTTTAGTTGAGTAAAGTTTTTTACACAGTATTCCTGCAGAACTCGCACAAACCTACTTAGAAAAAAAAAATCAAACCTTGCCCTTCTAATATTATAATTGTAAAAGTTTGGATGTATGTTTAGAGCTCTATCTCACAAAAACTACTGGACTGATTAAACAAAAGTTTTGTATGAACATAACTTATATATCACATTAACATAGACGTGAGAATGAATACATCCAAACTTAGGGTTCCATCCCACGGGCCCTTTAAATTCTAGATCTTATGTGAAGATATCGTGAATAAAATTACCAGCTGTAGTTAAGTTTCACAGTTACTGCAAAGGAAGTAATATAGTAATACCCCCGTCGCAGCAAACCTGCGTACTCAGCGAATTTCCAAAGC
This sequence comes from Allygus modestus, assembly GCA_963675035.1. Taxonomy (NCBI): domain Eukaryota; kingdom Metazoa; phylum Arthropoda; class Insecta; order Hemiptera; family Cicadellidae; genus Allygus; species Allygus modestus. The sequence continues at coordinate 145,615,777 of OY776116.1, forward strand.
ATAATATATGTCTTAATACCATATAAAGCCGCATACCAAGTTTCATAAAAATATATTCATATATAAGCGATATATACAAGTTTAATTATTCTCCATAAGAATAGCATTGGCGATGAGTAAGCAGGTTTGCTGCAACAAGGAACTAAAAAAATGGGGTTTTATGCAAATATCAATATAACTCAACAAGGTGAAGCCACATACCAAGTTTTATTAATTTATGTTTATAATTAAGGGAGTCATTACATTTTACTTATTCTCCATAAGAATAACATGGGGGCTGAGTACGCAGGCTCGCTGCTTCGGGGATAATCAACAAAAAAATCAATTTTTTGTGCAAATATCAATATACCAGTTCTACGTGACCCCACGTGCCAAGTTTCATCAATATACATTCATTAATAATGGAGATATCAAATTTTATTTATTCTCCATAAGGATAACATTGGACAACGTACTGTGTTTAGCACTTTGAATATCTCTGCAACGGTTGGACGTAGAATCACAATTTAAACACCAAAATGATTGTTTTGTGGAGCTGAGTTGATTGGTAAAAGCAAATGTGAAGTTTACATTAAAATTAACTTAGGAAAAGCCAAAAACCTTTTTCCCATATGATTAACATAGGAGATTTTATGAGCAGGTTTTTTTGGATTTTCTCCGCAACCACTTAACCTAGCTTAATAATTCAAAATACCATATTATTTGTTTTATTAAGCTCTATAACATGGTCTAAACCAAAATTAAGTGTTTTAAAAATTTTAGCGTAAAAAATGCAAAAAACCGATTTTTGGAAAATTTAAAACCCCCATAAACCCCCCTTACCATGGCCCGATTTTTCTGGTTTTCGAACTTAAAGTCATAAATGTCACTTTACACATTTGAGCTAAATTTCATCGAAATCGGACATTTTTTACTCAAGTTATCGCATTCACGGACACATATATATATATATATATATATATATTAATAATCAAATGAAACATTTTTCAACTGAGTACCCTTAAGGAATTTCTTTATTTTTATTTTTATTTTTAAGACTACATGTTTCGGGACATAAGCCCATCATCATGGTCAACAAATACCTAACCTAGTTTTATGATATTAAAAATATTACAAAAACAGACATATGAGGAAATTACTTATGTCTGTTTTTGTAATATTTTTTTAATATCATAAAACTAGGTTAGGTATTTGTTGACCATGATGATGGGCTTATGTCCCGAAACATGTAGTCTTAAAAATAAAAATAAAAATAAAGAAATTCCTTAAGGGTACTCAGTTGAAAAATGTTTCATTTGATTATTATTATATTAGTAGCCCTAACAAATGAATGCAATATAAATATATATATATATATATATATATATATATATACATATATATAAATTTGAACGAATAGTGTTTTAGTCATCTGGGGACCTAAAAAAAAAATTGTCATGGTCTCGGGCTTAAATCTTGCCATGAGACCTACGGTAATAGCTTCTTCCCTATAGGGGAAATTCGCTAAAAGTAAACAAAGATTTGATAGTGCTACTCAGGTTATTATTGAAGGTTCGAGCGCAGTCGCGGGTAACTGCCAGTTTATTGGCTAAATAAAAATCTGGGGCGGATATAGGATTTTTAGCTCATTATGATGGGCAACGAACTATTGAGATAAGAAATAGAAGGGTCAGACACTGTCTTTCTACTAACAAAGAAAATCAGGAATATAGTATAATTTTACTATGTTAAGGTGATAATTAAATTTGTATTTAATAGACGTGAAAAAGTATGAAGTAAAGTTGTTATCGAATAGCATTCCTTGTAATTACCATCTCAATCGAGCAAGAGCAATGAACACAACCAATCTCAATCTCTTGCTGCATGTAAGATCCAAGACCCTGATACCCTTCAAGACAAAGCCTGAGAAAAGAAGATCACTGCACATAAGACATTGTGTTTGCTACAGTAAGTAATATGTTTGATAAATTGTTCACCAATTAAAACAATTTTGGTGAAATTTGCAACTTGCCCAGTACTTGGTCAACAACATAAGTTTATTATACTTATTGAGTTGTTAACACTTTCTTTTTGTATTGGCTACGCAAGCGCTAAATATCCAAATTCAAGCAATCCAGTAATTTTTAAATGTCAAAACTTTGAGAGTAACAGTTGCACAGAAGTAAACAGGTTGTAAATGTTGTTTAAACTACATGACCAGTGAGTGCTTGCTGTTTATTTTTGTGCCCTACTGCAAAATGTAGATTTTGTAACAATAAACAAATTTTCTTTTTATAGAAAGATAAAAAATGTTTGAACACCTTGCACATTAAGGGCGATGGGAAGGGACTTAACACATTCAATGTGTTAGGGTATATTCAGGATAATTGCATTTGTTTCCTTGCTAGGCAACCGCCGGAAATCCGATGCGCCGCACTGACCATGTTAAAAGAATAGTCTTTAGCACAAGAATGAAAAATATTAAGGGCTGGCTGAATTCCATACAGCAAACATGTAATACCTGATTTCAGTTTTAGAAGATACTAACTATCGACTGCTGCTTGAGAACATATTTACACCAGCTAAATACGGTCAACTCTACTGAAAGTGATTGTGGAAGCCAAGCCTCTGGTGATAACTTACTTTTAGGTTATAACTTAGATGCAAAATCAAAAGAATTATTTAACATATTGACAACAAATGTAATAAAATTCAAAAATTCCCAACAAACATAATGTGTGTTTGATATCTATTACAAGCGTCATCCAGAAAGTAAAAAAACTTTTGCATACTGCGCCAAACACAACTCCCCCACCACCGCGACTGTGTGTGCGGCAGTCCACTCACCTCCCTACCAGAGCATTAGCCCAGACTTGTTGCATGCGGTCACACATCTTATCTTTAAAGCGATTCAAAATGGCGGCGTCAATAGAAAATCCTGCCAAATGTTAGAAACGAGTGTTTTTCGGTTTCTGAATGCAAAAAATGTTCAGACTGTTGAAATTTTAAAACAAACACCAAACAAGATTCATGGTGAAAGTGCAGAAAAGTCTTCAAGGGAAATAATAGTGCATCAGGTTTAATAATTAAAGAAAATCCATTGTGTACGATGAGGATCAGAGTGGCAGGTCTTTGCTCGTTAATGATTTGAAAGAAAGACATGAGGGAAAAACTGGAAAACAGCCGCTAAAATGATGGTACATTACATACATTTTCAGGTTTTGTTTTTTGCACTTTCGCCATCAACTTTCTTTTATTTCTGTCTACAAATTGAAATAGTTCGGACATTTTGCATTCAGAAACCGATAACACTGTGGATCTCAAATTTGGCAGGATTTTCGATTGTCACTGCTGTAGAAACAAGACGCGTGATTGCTCAGCATTGAGACTTGGCTCAAACTTTGATGGGGAGGTGAGTGGACCACCGCACACACAATCTTGGTGAGGGGGAAGCTGTGCTTGGGGCAGTAAGTAAACGTTCCTTACTTTCTGGTTAACCTTGTACTAACCAACATCATTGATTAAGTTTTAAACTTTTGTGTAAGTGGAAAATGTAAATTCATAACTTAAGTAAGTAGTTAAGCCTTCAATTTATGTCTCAAAATATAATGTTTTGGGTTTGACAATATATATACTTGTACCATCCACCATTTACTCAAAGTCTGTTCTCCCCTTCACAGTGGGGGGGGGGACATGAGGGTTGTAATAGACAGATGAACTCTCCATAAGTTGCAAATAATACCCCCACTGCAGCAAACCTGCGTACTCAGCAAATAACCGATGCATACATGTATAATACGTACCTCACTACCACATGTAAGTTACCTTATCAAGTTTATGCCCAGAATCCTTTTATAGACTTTTATATAGCCGCAGATGATCTTCGATTCTCTCGTAAATGGTGGAGGGATATAGAACCACAACAATTTAATAAATAAATTCATATAATTACAACATAAGTCTTTTACACATTAACATATTATGGTTTTATAATACAGAAAAGAAAATACAGGAGCTATTTTCCAAGATTAGGCTAATATTTAAAATAATACTATACGTATTATATAAAATGTCTAAAACGTTTATATAAGTCGAACAAGCTAAAAATCTTAATTTTAATTTTTGTGAATAAACGACCATCAGAGGGTTACTTTACACAACCTCGCTTTCGTATGTTACAGCTAATATATTACAATGTGACAGCGGTCGCAGCGGCCTAGCAGCAGGTGGATTTGGCCGGTTCTGCTTCCACTAGATTGAAATCGAACCCGCTCGGCCTCGTGAAGCCCGTCTTAATCCCGTCCCAGCCATCCTCCAGCTTGTACTCTCCGGACTGTATCCTGTTGTACACCTCCTGCGTGATGGCTGCGAACGCCTCCTCCACGTTGAGGCCGGTGCGAGCCGACGTCTCGATGGAGAAGAGGTCGTGCTTCTCCGCGAAGGCCTTGACCTCGTCCTCGCTGACCTCGCGCGCCGCCCCCGCCCGCACCAGGTCCAGCTTGCACCCCACCAGCGCGAACACCGGCCGGTGCGGCTCGATGTGGCGTCGAGCCTCCAGCATCCACGCCGGGATGTTCTCGAAGCTGGAGCGGTTGCAGATGTCGTACACCAGCAGCGCCCCCACTGAGTTGCGGTAGTAGGACTTAGTAATGGACCTGGGAACCGACCATAACACCAAACAAATATAATCCTAAATACAACATTCATAACACACTAGTGGCTTGAAGGGTCCGTATGCCCTAACCTAGCTCTAGTAGGTACTCTGCCTCACCTGATTTTTGTCTATTTACATGCTGAGGAAAGTAGGAACACATGTCAGTTCGTAAACAAAGTAGACACTTAATCACATGATTTAGTGTAAACAAAGATGTTTTTAAATCCCCACGCTTTTTTTGGGGGATGTTTTATGTCATTTCTCATTTGCTGGTAACTTTTAAGAATTACTGCTATTTTTCCCGAGTCCCTGGGATCAATACCTTTAATTTAAGGATAAGGATCCTTTGGGATTTTTCTCATAATCCTTAAATTTGCCAAACACCCACAATTTTGACATTAAAATGTTGCTTTCAGATTTAAATATGAAGGTAACATCAGTAGTTTGTGATTAGATGTTGTATGAGCACTAGATACAATCTCAAACACTCCTAAGAAAAATAAAAAATACTACATAACTAAAACAACATGCTACATAACTGCCTTTTTTAAAGCGCAAAGTATGTTTTCGGGCAGCGATTCTTAAAATATATTGGTGCACTATAGCACTCAGATGGTATAATATTTGCTTAAAGCTCCGGTCTACCACTTCCGCTCAGTGCTAGGAAACGGTTTGCAGCATCTCTCTTTACAGCTGCTACAAAGACCCTTTATTTAAAGTTAAAGTACATTAAAAGAGGGAAATATTAACTAAAAATGTGTCTTTTTAATTTTTTAAATTGAGTTGCATCTCCAAATCCTTTTGAATGTACTAAAATTAGCTTTTGCAAACTACCACAACCTTAAGACAGTAACATTATTTTGAAATTATAAAATATAGCATTAGTAGAATTAACTTTCTTCTATAAAATCTTATTCGGAATGTGTTGATAACATAATTATCGTAGCCGTAAACAGAAACTCTACAGACCTTTACAACGCCCCTATCTTAACAATGTATTGTCACGCGGTAGCAAATTTTTCTGTAGGGTAGAGCAGACCGGAGCCTTAAGCAGAATGACAGTTTTAAACCCTAAATGGAGGGCACCTTGGGAAACAAAGGAGTCTTCCTTAAACTAAAGTCCCAGGATACTAATCACTTGGCTACCAAGATGCTCCAAAGTATATTAAAAATATCCAAGAAAATTGTTCATATTAGAAGTTTTAAATTAAAAGAACAAAACACCCCTAAAACAACAAACATTAGTCTATCATGATTAAATCCAAAAAGACAATCAGGAACTTTAAAGGATATATTGGTCCTCTTGAAGGATCCAGCTACTGAGAATGAGTTATTACCACCATTGCCAAGAATGCACGGTCAAATACCACAAAGAAAATCATAGGACTACAGACTTCGCTGAAAAACCACTCCCCTGAGCCAGCTGATTACAATACGCCAGACTTTCATTAAGTAGGTAACCTGAGTTTTTTAAAAAGGAGGTAGACACATAGACATGTGTGTCTGAATCAATTGTTTATTAAAAGGTTCTTGGATTTGTTTTTCCCAAATGTAATTCTATTTTTTTTAAATAGGCCTACCCCTGTTGCAGCAAAACTGCACACTCAGCGAATTTCAGTTGGATATTTATGTACCCTCATTACGACATTATGCCACTTAACAAGTTTCATCAAAATATAATTGTAAATAAAATAACATTGCAACTGAGTATGCAGATTTGTTATAAAAGGGATTGCAAAGATGGCGTTTTATACAAATATTAATGGGCCACAACCAGATGAAGTGACAAATCCAAGTTTTATTAATATATAAAACAGGATAGAACCTGTACAATTTTTCTTAATCTCCATAATAATAATATTAAAGCTGAGTACGTAGGTTTGCTGGCATGGGGTCCAAACAAAATTAGGACAATATAAATAAATGTCAATAGATCTTGAACAGATGATGCACATACCAAGTTTAAGAACATATGTTTATTAGCAATCGAGATAAAAAAAATCTACTTTTTAATCAAATTGTTTCTTTTTTTAGCTGTGTGCAATGAAGCAAAATAAAAATTAGATATTTTACAGAAAGTTATGGAGTTTTTTTCTTAAGTTAAAAAAATATTTTTAGGGTAGGTACGAAATCCCACCCAAAACCCCCTTTCCCTTTCCAATTGGACAATCTGCCTTTTTGTCAAACTCGTTCATTAATCAAAGTTTACCAAAGTCTTTACCAAAGTTTGTCAAGATCAGACCTTTTTTAACATGGTCTCGGGCCACTTCAGCAATAGCTTCTTTCTTACAGACAAAATTTGCCAATTAATCAGTAACATTGAAGCAACTACTGTACTTGATGTTCTTGTAAATAAAGAGATTTTGTTTTGATTTGATTAAACTACTTTAAACCATCAGACAATTTAAACCTTGATAACATACCTAAATCGTTCTTGGCCAGCTGTATCCCACAGCTGCAGTTTGATTCGAGTTCCATCTTTCACCTCAATCAATCTCGCAAAGAAATCGACGCCCACAGTAGGGTCGGATACCTGTAAAAGTACATAGAACTTAAATTAGGAAAGTATATATCAACAAAGCAAATAATAACGCAACTTCCACAAATTACAGTTACAATTTAATTAGATCCACAAACAAGTGGCAATATTTTTCTTATGACAGGTGACAACCACATGGTGTTAATCACCTATCGATAAGGCTCAAGTAGGCTTAGTCAAGTTTCTCAGAGTTGGAAGTCACCTCCCATACAAGTTGTGTGCTCTTAAGTCATTGTCAGGCAAGCTTGCCAATAGACCCAATTTACTATTAGGCCCTACATGCGGATCGCGGATAACGTGTAAGTAGTGTAATACAAAACAGCTGTAATATCCCCACTTTAATTCAGTCCAGTTGGGATAGTAAGTTAATGAAGCCTACCTAATTTTAGTCTATAAAACATTTTATTTTAAAATTTAATTTCACATAAAACTTTATTCTAATTCTAGAACAGTTGTCTCATCTTTTATAGTTGACAAAAGTAATAATCATTACAAGGTCTACCAAATGGTTGATGTTAAGATACAATTAACTACTAGCGAATGCAAATTTGCGTAGCCTTTATTAGTATGAAAATTTAAGGTTGGTGGCGCCTCCTTAGCTTAATGGTTAGCGTATTGGATGTTGATGCAAGAGGTCACAAGGTACACTTCCCAGAGTGCCCACATGTCTTTGAGAGGTTTGGACCGTTGTCCTCTAACAATGTTAGTAATACCAAATTGATAATGATTGCCAAAGGTGTAGACAAAGAAAATAAACTATCAATAAAACAAAAAGGAGACTGAAGTAGGTCTCTTTCACCTGTGGGGTAGTGAAAACTTTAAAATTTGAGAAGAACGTTGAGTTTACCCCTCAGTGAATTTTGGCCAACAGAGAATAATAGCAGAGTGGAGTCAAGTACTTTACATTAGCTGGGTAGCACAGTGGCTAACGTGCTCGCTTCATAATCTGAGGTTCGCCAGATCGATCCTGTAGAAAATCCTGAGAAAGTTTTTTGAATGTTCGGTACTTTGGTATTATACGGATGCCACTATTTTTGGATGTTAATTTTTACCGGATACAAAGGATAACTACATAATTCGAAAAAACGTACTTTTATTGACTTACTGTACAAATTTTACATCATTCTGATGAGCGGTCTTTGTGTTGTGCCTCCCAAAAGACAGCGATGTCCGCTAGGATCGTGTTGAATGCGTCGCCGCCGCTAGCAGCCACACCCGATCGCCACATGTACTCCGCCAAATATACAGCGCGCTGCGGCAGTTATGTTAGGATGGGTTATCATAAAAATACGTACGGTTTCCTCTTCATTTCGAGGTAAATATCACACCAAAAGAACGTCACTCATTATGAAAACAAATGTAACGTAGTGGACAGTAATAAATCACTCATGACACTGGCCCAGATACAGGCGGTGACAGGTGATGCGCGCGCTCCGGTCAACGACCTGACCTTGGCCTATTTGGAGGGGGTTTGGTGGCCTGAAGTATGACTCATCAGGTATCATTCGATTCGTAACAAAACAAGGAAAGTCCTACTATCATTTTTATGATAACCCATCCTAACATAACTGCCGCAGCGTGCTGTCTAAGGGTGGCATCCGTATAATACCAAAGTACCGAATGTTCAATAATGGATTCAGCTGCCATTGTTCAATGGGCTACTACTTAATGATCCTGGCTAAAGAATCAGTCGGTCTTAGTCAGTAACAAGGCTACATAAGGCATCTGACAAGATGCGTCGGTGTCTTAGACAATGATTTAATGATACTTCGGCTCTAAATATAAAGCTAAGATGAACTTAACTACAAGACCATGCGACCTTCTACTAAAAGGAAGAGCAAAATAAATGTGACAGAGTACTGTAATACGTGATAACTTAATTTTTGACAAACTTGAAGAGAGGACCTTGTCGGACAGTCAACCGAAACTGCAAATTGAATAGGAGCCCAACTTATATATCCGTCCAAAGTCTAATTTCTCTCCATTTTCACGCCTAGTTTACCCCCAAGCTTAACATTTAAACTTAGGCCTATCTGTTCATGTTAGGTGTTCTAGGATGTATTCCCTCCACTAGAGAGAGAGCTGAGTGGTGAAGGATGATTGATTTTAGACAGTGGTAACTTCTGTCTTCTGTCAATGCTGTTGTGTTTCGTTAGCATATTATCATCTTAATTTAACTCAAATATAAAGAAAGGCTCTTTTAAATCTAACAGTGTGGACCAAGATTAGTCAACTAAATATTACCTCAGCAAACTTTCCATCAGTGAAATACTTCAACAAGGAACTTTTCCCAACAGTACTGTCTCCAATTAAAATTAGACGGAACTGGTAATCAAATATTGGCTCGACCATCTTATTCTTTGGATTTTATAGTGATTTTACCTTCCAGTAAACATTATAATAACCTAATATTGACAATTTTGCACTACAACTGCGATTAGTGCGAATATGAAAACATTAAACACTTTTCGTCATGGTTATTTACATTTAGTCAGCTGATGTTGATATTTTATTTTCTTGGGAACAGGAATGGCCGATTAAGAATATAGAAGTTGTTACCATTGAGTACTATACAAAAATCAGTAATAAACTCAGATTACAAATATTAGCTAATGTTTCAACCAAGAATAGGCCCATCAGCATTTCTGAGACGTCAACAAATCAAATCTAAAAAACTTCCATCCATTAGATCCTCTGAGAAGGTAGCATGAAATAGTATAGTCGTAAAAAATTATTTAAAAGAAGAGGTAAGTGTCAAACTGTCTGAGGCTTTGCAAAACATAACTTAAATCCAGGCAAAACTATTGAAGAAGTTCAGACTATTTTCTGATGATGTTCAGAAAATCCCAAAATGGTGCAATGTTTATATATGTGTTATGAGCGGCTCGAAGTTGCAAAATTCTTAACCTTTGAAAATATCACTAGCTCCGTGGCTTGAATCCAAATTATCTGAATTTCCTTGGAATTAAAATACCACTTCCAGTGGAAGGTTTTTAACGAACAAGTCCATCGTTAACCTCAAGGATAAAGCCGGATTTCCTGTGGAAGTTTCTAGATCGAGAGTTGACCAAGGGCGTTTCCATATATGGTGCGATGCCAAAACTAGCTCGCTGATTGGCCCAGGGCAGGGAGGAGTCCCGGTATAAAAGCCGGTGACCGCAAGTTGCCGGCAGATAGAGAGATAGCTTCAGACTCGAGGGATCCATTCAGAAGACAGTTAGTTAGATAGCAGTCAGCCAGATAGGCGCAGTGTTTCTTAGTAGATAGGGTCATCCGCGCCACCACGATGTACGGCGTGCTACTACTGCTCTGTAAGTTGCTCAACGACTCTTAGGTCTGGGACTGTCCCTGTCTCACCTCTCCCATAATCTTGATTGATCAATTGTAATTCTGAAACTGTAAATTACCATGTTAACTTAAGAGAATTTATATCTAAGCTATTCACCTCCTGGACCTTCAGTCCGGTGACTGGGCGATTGTGTCATCCTGACTATGTAAAATGTATTATTAAGAATGTTAATAAAGTCCTCCGTAAACTTACGGTACGCCCACACCGCTCGGCTTGTTATTTAAATCCCAGTCACCCAAAGAGCGCCGCAGGGGTTGGGCATTACTCCCCCCCCCTGGCCGCCCATATAACAGTGGTGTCAGAATAAAAAAGTTTTTAAGGAGGCAGTAGGGACTTTTGTTGGGGGTGCCTTTTTAATGAGGGGGTGAATATTGAGATTATTGTTTGTTTAAAAGGGATAGTAAAATGAAAATGCATTGTTAACATGGAGACCAAACTAAAATGTGAGTGTGTGTGTAGTTGTAAGAATGGCATGATTATAAAGAATAGAAATCGCAAAGCTAAGTTAGTAGGTAATAAAGTGAGGGATTGGATCAGGAGCGTAGCCGCTGAGCGTAGGTTAATAGTTGCAGTAAATGTAGAGGATCAACTAACAAGTGTAAATCCAACTATTAAATTAGCTAAACAGGGTTGTTTCCGGTTGTGTAAGCAAGTATGTTTGGTGGATTTTGTAGAGATTTAAATCACGGATTATAATTTGTTGTTTAAGTGGGAAATTAAATTTGATTAATTATTGGGAAATGTGTAATGGCGGAACAGGAAGCGATTAGACAGTTTTTGGATGAGGCACTTAATAGGACAGGATATATTGAGCATCTTAAGCAAGCAGGGATCGTTTTTAGGGCAGGTTCGATTGATTATACAAGGGAAATTATATCTGAGGAAGTATTTGACAGAATTTGGAAGGACGTAACGCTCAGAAATACATTGTTATGGACCATTGAAAGGGTGCATTCTCATTTGTCAGGCGTAGTGAGGGATGCTATGCAGCATAGTGAATCGCTCTAGAAATGTTTTCTAGGACGGGAAATTATTATTTATGTAGGCAAAGGCTGTACGAGGAGTTTAGGGACGAAGTTGTAGCCGGAGTAAAGGTAATATTTATGTCGTTTATTTATATCGATGTTGGGCTGACGCATGCGATTAGTGAAACTCTTACTAGACACCTAAATAAATCGGATGTTCACAGGGATGTTTTGTTGCCTAGACACCTTGCGTTTGCTAAGATTCACACGATAACACAAGGACTATTTGGAGAGCGAATTCGCGCGGTTGAAGCTAGGAGCGATTTTATGATTGTTGTAGTGGCGGAAATTTAAAAACTGGGGAATAAAGAGTACTAAATTCGTGGAGCCGCCATTAATGACTCAATCACAGGCTAGGGCATTCGGTTCGGCGCCGGGCGAAGTTGTAAAAACTAACGAACCGTCACCTTTCAAAACAACGTTTTTCACTAAGGTGGGGACAAAAACGGCTCAGTTAGTGGCATTTTACGAGCATGTGCCAGAGGCAGCGCCGGCGCCGGCCGCCCTTTCCAATGGAACAGAACCGGGGGTTCAGGTTGAGGACGCTATCCCATCAATGGGATGCCGACCGCCGCTTGGCGGAAAATAGAGAATTAGTCCCGTATGGGACTCCCCCGGCCGGCCGACACCGCCCGGTCGGGGTGGTGATACCTGTCCGGCGGGTAGCGCCGGTGGAGAGACCACCCCCAGCTCAGGAGGTGAACGACCCAGGCCCACCCGTGGGTCAGGGTGACTCTCCCAGGGGACGTCTGGGCCGCCACCCACCACAGTAGAATCAAATAGTTAAATTGTAAATAGAACCTTTTCTTTTTATTTGTTATTAATTAATTTTTCGTTTTTAATTTTTATTTTTACTTTATTACATAAACTGATTCCATAAGAGGAAAAACAATTCGGTGTGCGCGTGCGGAGGCTGCCCGGGAGACCAGAAGAGCTGGAGGAAACCACAGGTATGTGAAAATTTACAAAGAAAAAAGAATAATTTATTGGTAGAAAATTGATAAAATTTAAATTATGGAAAAAGGAAAGTAAAAGTACTCTGTCTACTCCATGTCGCTCATCATGTTTAACATTCAGAAAAAGATAAAATAAATAAATATCTAAATTAAACGTAGTTTGTCAAAAGCAAAATAAGTGTTAAATAACATTCATATGAATTAAGTTGTTAAATTACTAAAGATTTTCATTAGGAAATATTACTGTCAAAATTATCTAAATATTAATCGAAGCAGTAAAGCATTAAGTAATATAATTAAGCAAATGCGTTGCACGCTATTAGGACAAATCAAACAGATATAAGATAAGAATAACTAAGGACTCAAAATATTAGGCGTTAAGATAAATTAGGTCAAACGCATCCTCTCCTTATTCAATTGAACTATGCAATTTTATTTAACCAATTTGCAACCAATATGCAAAGGTGAAGGCTTAACAATATTCAGTAAATATATTATAGCTTGTGTAGACATATATAATCTGCGTATATCATATATTATATCGTAACCAGCTTTAATTAAGGTTATAACTCATAACACATACATACAATTCTGGTAAGACGATAACTGTGCTAGGAGGTAAGCGATAACAATTTAAAACGTGTGAAAATTTGATTTGATCTAACTAAATTCAAACTTTAAATTAAAATGTAATGTAAAATGTAAAATGTAAATAAACCGAGGAGGCATATCTCGACCCTAACCCGCTTAACAAAGTTAAGCGAAATTTACTTGCGCAAATTAGCTGTAGGTAGTTGTGAGAAGTGCCACAGATGAAATATTATAGTGGCACAGAAGTATGAACGAGGTGTGTATGCAGAAGGTAACAATACGTAATAATGTAATGTAATGTAGTTGTAATGACGGGGTTTAATAAAACCTATAAAATTGCTTAAGGAAAAATGTGTGAAATATTAATATAGGAGTATGTAACTAATTAACTAATTGTGACGTAATAAAAGTGAAGCGAAAAGTGTCGAGTGAGAAGGGTGACCCTAGCAACAATGGTGGTAGTTGTTAGAATGGACACCTAACTACATATTACTAGGGAACTGGACTATATCGGTTGACGGTAGCAACAAGGGGACAGTTGTTTAAAAGGTATAATGTAACAAAAATAATTGTGATTAGATTAAGGTGTGAAATTATGGACGACTTCAAGTTGAAATATTATTGTTCTTGCATGAATTAGGAAATAAGTTTTAATGCGTCTAATCATTGTATTTGTATAATAAGCGAAGGGCACTTGAGTTCTAATGGGTCAAATATAGCAACCCCAACTTAAACTGGGGTTTAAAAATCAAAAAAAAAATTTTTAAATACATATAAGATTTGTAAAAGTCATAAAAAGTAAATAATGAATTAAAATGAATAAAAATATTAATTTTCTTTTGCTTTATTGATATTGATGAAGGTAGAATGGTAGATCGATAATGTGCATAATTCTTATACGCAAGTGCTGCACCATATTTGCATAAATAAACATGTAGAGCTAACTCGACAATGTTAGCTATGGTATTTTGGTGATTGCATAAATTAAATTGTATTGTTACTGTATTTTATTATATTATACTGTATTGTATTGTAAGAAATTGTGTTGCTCTGTATAACATTGTATTCTATATTACACATGGTGTATAAATATTAATTGTTTGCATTTTCAACATATATATAATGGAACTTGGGAAACAGAATGTCGGAGACAGTATATCTAAATAAAGCTTAGTAAAATCGCATAAATATGTAACCGCTTGTTCAGCCACATAACGGTAGAGGTAGATTTTTATTATATTTTATTGTTACATTCTATTTATACCTATGTTATTCTATTTTATCAAGTAAAGGTATACATAGGGTGTTAAGGCCTTTAACTTTCAAAGAGGTTTAACAATAAATATTGAGGTAAAGGGTTATTTTGAGTGTGGCTAGCTAAAACCCATTTACTAAAATTGCTTGAAGCTTAATTATGACATATTAAAAAAAATAATAAATTGGGCTAACCAGTAAAAGACATAAAATATCAAGGCTTTTAGCCGAGACATAGCGATCAGTAGATGTAGACACTTAAACTAGTATGATATTCCAAATTTGAGATAATATGAAAATAATGAACTAAAATTAAACTAAATTAAAATTGAATATAACTTGTGACAATTGCTTAGGTATCAAACAAGGTTAACGCAACCATAGTGGCTTGACTGGGTGAAATTGGACAATAGATTGAATATTATAGAAACTAGCTAATTTGATTAAAGAATGTTGATTCGATTTAATGGAAACCAACTTATTCAATACAAAGAGATCATTCCAAAAATTAATCAATTCCAGACCTTTTATTAACTGAAAAGAAGTATAACAATTGTAGAAGTACCTGTGTAATCCGTAGTAGAATGGAAACGAATAAACCACTTGTTGTAAAGACACATGTTTAACTGTAAATGACCACACCCTGACGCGCTAAAATTCAGCGATTGGGGTCTGCGCCCACGCGGTTCAGTTATCGCAGGAAGCGATAACGCCAGCGCCGAACGACTTGGAACGAAAACTGTTACTTGTAAGTTATTAAACAAAACCTTGTTGTCAACTGCGTTGACAGTTAGAAGTAATTGGTATTTTGAATTAAGTAAGCTGTAGAATATTGGAAATTTTATCTGTTGTATTAACATAAGAAACCCTGTACTGAGGAGAAAGAGACAAGGACACCTATGACCGGGACAATAATCAGAATTTCGCAAACAAGGGTGAAAAACTGGTTGTTCTTCGGAACCCCAGTCTTTCATTTAAGCAGGGGCGAATGTTATGAGCGGCTCGAAGTTGCAAAATTCTTAACCTTTGAAAATATCACTAGCTCCGTGGCTTGAATCCAAATTATCTGAATTTCCTTGGAATTAAAATACCACTTCCAGTGGAAGGTTTTTAACGAACAAGTCCATCGTTAACCTCAAGGATAAAGCCGGATTTCCTGTGGAAGTTTCTAGATCGAGAGTTGACCAAGGGCGTTTCCATATATGGTGCGATGCCAAAACTAGCTCGCTGATTGGCCCAGGGCAGGGAGGAGTCCCGGTATAAAAGCCGGTGACCGCAAGTTGCCGGCAGATAGAGAGATAGCTTCAGACTCGAGGGATCCATTCAGAAGACAGTTAGTTAGATAGCAGTCAGCCAGATAGGCGCAGTGTTTCTTAGTAGATAGGGTCATCCGCGCCACCACGATGTACGGCGTGCTACTACTGCTCTGTAAGTTGCTCAACGACTCTTAGGTCTGGGACTGTCCCTGTCTCACCTCTCCCATAATCTTGATTGATCAATTGTAATTCTGAAACTGTAAATTACCATGTTAACTTAAGAGAATTTATATCTAAGCTATTCACCTCCTGGACCTTCAGTCCGGTGACTGGGCGATTGTGTCATCCTGACTATGTAAAATGTATTATTAAGAATGTTAATAAAGTCCTCCGTAAACTTACGGTACGCCCACACCGCTCGGCTTGTTATTTAAATCCCAGTCACCCAAAGAGCGCCGCAGGGGTTGGGCATTACTCCCCCCCCCCTGGCCGCCCATATAACATATGGGTGAAAAAGTACATTTATTAAAAAATAAAGGA
This sequence comes from Allygus modestus, assembly GCA_963675035.1. Lineage (NCBI taxonomy): Eukaryota > Metazoa > Arthropoda > Insecta > Hemiptera > Cicadellidae > Allygus > Allygus modestus. Next base: position 145,631,920 of record OY776116.1, read on the forward strand.
ATTAAACAAAAAACAGATAATGTCCTGAAATATACTAAATTATAATATTTCAAAAAACTACCTACACATTCTAAAAACTATACAGGAAAAATTAAGGTATATTGATCTTAATGTTCATTATATTACTTATATTCGCGTTCCTCAAATATTTTGGCATACATTAAATTGTAAAGTACATAAAATATTGAAAACATTTATGTTAAAAATATTGATAATGCATAATAAATATATATTTTTTAAGCCTTACTCTTTGCTATATTTTTGTTTGTCATTACGGTATTTGGGTTTAACATCTGTATCTGTAATAATTTGTTTATTTTAGCCTTTGTCGCCCTTTGTCTTTATTTGGTTATGTTGTGTTGAATAGAAAAGTTGCAGAGTGCGAGTGCATTCGACTGTACGAATTAAAATGTTGTGATGTTGATTTTGTTATTGAAGTTTTAGAAAATTAAAGTTAAACATTTTAAAGGTATTATGAAATGTTTCGCATTAAACATATTTTTGTATTACTGGGATACTAACTTAAAGGTTTAGCTTACATAGGCCATCGTAATAAAATAAATGGCTTATAAAGTATTACCATTGACTATATAGCCTAGTCTAGTATTAACGAATCGGTAGCCTTATTTTAAATAAAAGCGTTGCTTCAACAGAAAATAAAAATGTCTTTTTCAAAATGTAGGAAACAATTCCATGATTCTGAAAAGAATAACTTTGTTTTTATGCAGAAAAGTTAGAACAAAATAGGTTATGTTAGTTTATAATAAATATTATGGCTACAAATTATCTATAGGCCTATCGAGGAAAACTAAGTTATATATGTCTGGGGTGGATAATCGGTCACCAATTATTTAGGTAACTTACGATACTGTAAGTTATTGGGTGTTTTACGTTTGATCTTTAGCATTTTGATTGGCTGCATTATGCGGCTGTTAAGTTTGTTATTATGGTTTCTAACACCACATTTTTATGGTGTTATAAAATGTTAAGTTTATGGGAACCTGTTACTTCACCAGGAGTTTCATGCTGTCTTAGCCTATCAGAGTTTTGAGCATTTTGAATGCCTCAATCTGATTTTACTAGGCCAATAGACATTCTTGCCCAATCCCGCTATCAACCTGATAGCCTCTTTCTGTACAAGACAAACAGTGATGCTGTCTTATTGGTATAACTCCAAGGTATTACTGAATAGGCCCCTTACCTGAGATGAGATTATTTCTTCTTTGAGTTCAAACATACATTTCTGCACTCAAATATTCTATAACACACTCCTTGTAATAATATTATTTATTTATTGAACTTTTTAATTTTTTTTTTCAAATATGTTAGTTAATTTTGGCTTTAATAGGGTTGGATTGTGATGTATATCACCTGCCAAGTTCACCAGGCCCCCGCCAACTGTGGTTTGACTGGTGATAGTTGAAGAATTGGTGCTGGCGACAGTAACTTAGTGTTGGCTGTCAGAGTACCTTAACTGACGTGTCTTAACTATCAGAACGGTATAAAGAACAATTAATTATTTAATATTGTGATATGTATTATAATTTAAGTACAAGAAATATAAGAATAGCTATATTGTTATTATAATATTATTTCACAACTAGCGTAGCTAGCACTGAACATATGACATTTATGTAGGCCTACATTCTAAGTTGGTCTAACCGCAGGTGTTTTATAAGCCATGAATTAGTGTTTTGTACTTTTAAGACGCAATTTTTGTTTCTTGATCGGATCAACATGGCAAACTTGACTTCTCTTCGCATGATGCCTATTAAATACATGTAGTATATATACCTCAATTCTTTCTTTATATACTAAAGTCATTCTGCAAAATTTTAATAGGCTAATGTCTGATGCAACACGTTTATCAAATTGATGTAGCCTAGTTTTGTTGTTAAACGAGTATTAAACAGTGAGTAGGCTAATTTGTATTCCAATAATACAATGGGAACATGATAGGTATCTTATATCTTTAATTAATTATGCCTAATCCAAATTCAGATTGCTTTAAAATCGTGTCAAACATGATATTAGATTTCTAAATACCTACTGTACAGAATAAATTTGTTATCATATACAACATTTTGTTATATATTTTAATGCAGAACTGGCAAACCAACTTGAAAGCAATATGGGAATCAGTTTTCTTTAATTTCATCAGCTATTTTTCTAAGTACGGTATGAGCAATGTGCTGTCATTCACAGACCAAGGCTGATCCAAGGCTTTTTTCATGTGCTTTTTTCCTATAAATCATAGAACTAACAGTATGATAACTCTCTAAGACTCGACAACAGACACACATACAATAATTATTGACATTTTATACATTTTAGATGCCATCACACAAACATAAGAAGAAAAAGAAGAGTCACAAGCGATCAAAGAAGCATTCATCTTCAAGCTCTGAGGGTACTTGTAGTCCATGGAGGGTGCCTCTCTCTGATGTAGACAGTGACGACTCATCAAATCAAGAACGACTGACTCCTTTGGTAAGACAAGTGAGCTGTGATATCTGGGCAGTCAAAACTGAGAAATCCAGTGGTCCACCTTATTGCAAGTTTCTTAATTCTTATCATTGTATAACTTCCTATTTATCTTGACAGCAATTCCGTACTCAAAGTAAAAAGTTAATAAGCATATTGTTCTGTATTCAAACAAAATTAATTTTTATAAAACACGTGCGACAAAAACCCAATAAAATATTCCTTCCATAAGTGGATCTTTAAGGGTCATTGAGGCGGAGCCCTAAGGTCCGAGGAAAGAATCAGTGACTTTTAAATCATCTAGAGAAACCCTCTTTCATTTGATACCTCAATTGCCAAAACTGCATGTGATATAAAACCGCAGATGACTGCTCACAAACCTACTTAGGGTTCTTATATAATTTCCTATTGTACATGACTGAAAATTAAATTTATGTTCAATATTTGTTTTACTTTTAGTTAATAAGTTGATATACAGAGTGTCCCGCATCTCTCTGGCCAAAGGTGTACATTCAAAGATATTCGTTGGGTCAAGACAAACACGTATCATATAATTAACATGTCTAGTTTTTCATTTGTCTGTCTCAGTGTGTTCACTTTAAAGTTCATATTTTAAAACTATGGAACCGAATTCAATCAAACATAAGTTAAGTCAACTGTTTATGGTGATAGGTTCTATCAACGCAAAAGTTATGGTGTGATTATCTCTGACAATTTCAAAATCGCTGCCTTTTTGAATTTTATGTCTTAAATGGCCGTTTTACAAAATATTTACAATTAATAATAATCTCTTTTAGGGAATTCGATGACAAATTTAATGAATAAATAATTGAAAATGAGTAACAAATAACCGATCTGATGCAATTTACGTGGACCGCACATAGCCCATCTTTGGTTTCTCCACAATACAGCAATGGAATAAAAGTGAAAAATACACACAGGCAGACAAATGGAAAACTAGGCATGGAGTCCCACGTACATGTGATGAAATGTATCTTGACCCAAGGATTAATTAAATATACCTTTATCCAGAGTTACCGGGCACTCTGTATTTATAAGTGAAATATATTGTCTCTTTTTCTATCCACTCTTTATTCTTTGCCATAAAAATTTTTTACTAGGAAAACCATGTGCTACTATACTTAAACGATATATTATTAAATAATTTTATATGATGTTCATAAATTACCTATAATGCACTAGTTACTGCTTCAATTTCCAGTGTGTTTCAACTAACCTGTCATTAAAAATCAAAAGTCACGCTTCAAATATATTTTAGGTGCGGAGAACTTACATGAATTATCTCAAGCAAGCTTTGACTCTCAACTTTGAAGATTGGGTTAACAACTCAAGTGAATGTGATTCAGAGACTGTCCAAGAGATGGTTCATAGATGGTCCTCAGTGCTGGAACAGAAAGCTATGAGGACTTGCATGATTTCCGAGTTGTATCGGACAAGTATGGTTTCACTTGTAAGTATCCTATATTTAATATAGTATTGAAAGAAATAAAATTTACCCCCAGTAGTAATGAGGATTGCCGAAATACCAAATGCTGAGTTTGCCAGACTGATATTTCGTATAGAATATTTGCTGATTTAAACATTCTATTGTACTACTATTGTCTGATACTATCCTTATGGATAAACATGATTATCTAATTTTTTTATGTTTAAATTAACCAGACATACAAGGCATACTCCTTATTTTTCCATAAGACGATGGACAAATATCAAATAGCTGTTTTTCTTTCTGTACAGGTAGTCTCGGAACTTTCTGGAAATAATAATTTAGAATAATTGTTTCTTGGGTTGAGGCAAAAATATTTTACAGTATAAACATGGGTCCCTAGTACCTACCTAATTTTATATCTGCTATGTGTTTCTACATACAATACAAAAACACCTTGAGGTAAAAAATTAAAGTGTGACATGATAGTGTAAAACTAGTCTAAAAACTTTAGTACAAATTTCAGCTTTTTTATAAATACCAATTCAAAATTACAGCTGTTAGAAAACATAAACTAAACAAACATAAATTTTTAACAGCCGCCATTTTGGATTGGTTTTTAGTTCTCAAAAACTTGAATTGTTACCAAGATTTGTAGTGAAGTTTTAAGCATTTCCTTGGTTGGTTATGAAGCAGTCATTGGCCAAAACACTATAAACTGCTTAAACCAATTCATAAAACACTGACTAGCTTCTATTTATGCATAACTCCATGGATACTGGTATAGTTGCTAAATATGAGAGTTCATCAAAGGTGTTGATAATATATGTACATTATTTATGCAGCTGAAACTTAGTTAGCAAAAGCCACATGATTTGTTGGATTCTTGGAAGTAATGCACTATTTATTTATTTACATGCTTCAAAACAGTTACAAACCAATTACATTGAAGCAGTTGGCATCAATTTACTATTCTTGGAGATCTTCACTTCACTTTTAAGTATAACTAGGCAAACCATATAATAAATATTTAAACATTGTCTATCAAAACACAAAGAACAACAAATAAATTACAAAAGAAATGTTTTACAAAGAAATTCCAATGTGTACTCAGATCTAAGATCCCATGCAAATTTAGCCTTGTCAATTTTTAGTTTGGTGTCCATTTTTGGTTTTGAGTTAAAAGAAAAATTTACTTTTATTTTGGAAATGTTTTCAGTGATTTGTTTATTTATAATGTTGTTTTTTTAGATAAGGCAAATAAAGGCAAGCACAAACGACAAAAAGCTTTATATTGAAGATACAAATTTGTCAAGGTTGAAATCAAAAGTTCCAGTGAACAAAGTATCACAGACTGAGGCTTTGGTGAGTCAAGAAATGGCGACACAAACAGATATGCAAATGCCATCTTTACTGGAGCTTCCTTTGCCCAAGTCAAGTCCTTCTAACATTCCTTATGATCCTGCCATTGACTTTTCCGATTCAAACTCCAGCGACGGCGGCGTCAGCAGCTCTCTAGGGTCCAAACAACCGCAGGCCACCTCCGTAGTGTGTGGTGGCCAAGACATTTGTAATATTAGTTCTACTTCTGACCTCCTAGATTTAGCCGAACTGTCCACCGGAGAAGACAAGGTAAAGACAGTTTCCACAGAGAATAGTTTGTGTCGAAGAAGTTCAATAAATGGGAACATTGACAGTAATTTTTCAAATATGGAATGTTCTACGGTGGAGCTTGAACATATAAATAACACGGACATTCAAAACACAAACAGTTTAAATGATGACATTAGTACTGGTTCAAAAAAGCTTATTACACTTAAAAAGCGACGAACTAATATTGAAAGTGATCCTTCCCGTTCAAAAACCAACCTCGACGAAAGACTCTCCGCCTTGGGTTTACTTGCTGATTCAAAAAACAACATCGACGAAAGACTCTCCACCTTGGGTTTACTTGCTGATAATGGCGAAGACAGCTCGTCTCAGCCACTGGATAAATCCAAGAGAAGTAATTGGTTCGCCGAGGAGACGGCTCAGTCGTGCAATCTGACGAGGATATTGATGAGGATGACGACGAGGCAGAGGGAGAAAGTGTTGAAGAAAATAAAAGAGTTGTTTGGGGACGAGAATGGCCCCTTGACCGAACTGTCAGAAGCAAACATATGCGTGTGCAGGAAGAGAATCGCCTCAGTGGTTGTAATGGAACTGACTCCAGTTTACCAGGCTAAAAAAATTGCCTCTAGACATCTGTTTAAATTTTTGGCCAAGAAGATAACTAGGTCCATAATGGAAAAATCTCTTGCCCCAGGTAAGCCAATGTTTCCCACAACATTTATTATTACAATTTTTAAGCCTGACTAATGTATTTACATATCTGTTCCTTAAAGGCGACATGTAAATATATATCTGAAAACTTTTTTAGGTAATGTATAGATATATATATATATCTCCTTTTTTTGTGACTATGAAGTGTATATTTTTTTCTGTATTTTGTAAAAATTACGCATTTTATACATTTTATAAACAATCTCATAATATTCTTAAAACTGTTGAGTCACTTGCATCCATTTCATAAGCGAATGGTAGGTACAAATCTTATATATTCTTTACTTCGGACTTTACCATTGGCTGTCTTTTATTGTAGAGGGAAAACAATAGGTAATTTGGTTTTTGAGACTACCTATTTAAGAGCCATGTTTCACAATCGCAAAAGTAAAAGGCAGTTAATTGTCTCATTATTTTTCTAAACATATAGGTAATAATTGCGTTATTTACTGGGCTTTTATTAAATGCTCTTACGCAGCTCAGTTGTTGTCGTGAATTCAACACATTATGTCTGAATTTTGTTGGTTTATGTCACTCAAAATAATTATTGTTGACAGAAACATGTTTATGCACATCTACTAAGTATACAAGATACAGATAAATTAGCTACTAGTATCAGGTACAGTAGAGTCTGGCGCTGTGTTGACGCCGACGAGTCAGTAATTTTTCATGTTTCGACTTGTCTATATAGTGTGATGTACGCATTGCAGTCTGCACAACGGTAGTCCGTTGTTGTCTTTCTAGTGTGCACAGTTTGTTCCAAAAACTAATGCAGCGGATCGATCCGAAAACATCCGTAGCGCCCAGCAGGTTAAATTAACTGCAGCTAAAACTGAATCCCGATATAGGACCAGATTAATGAGATCCTACTGTATGATAATTTCTATTAGGTACAAATTTTAGGGCAGCTACGGTCTTTATTTTAAGGTCAAGCTTTTTAAAACTCGGGAGGAAACCTCGTTAAACTAAAGCTCTATTCAGTCAAAAACATTAAAATCTGTTAAAAACTGTAGAAGTTGCAGTTACAAAATCCCTAACCTATTAAATAAATAAGTATAGCTAGATGGTCAAATGCCTAATAAAATTGTTCTAATTTTAATTTCTGAAATAACTTCCAATTATAGTTTTTTTCACAGTGGCCTCTTGCCACATTAATTGAGCAGTTGTCCCAGGACTACCTTAAAACTGGTCTATACCAGTTGTTATGCTGACATTGGGTACAACAAATTAAGTTGTCCTTACATGGTAGGGCCTAAGTATTTTGGCTGTCCATTATGACAAACTTCCCTTTCACCTTTGGTCCCTCCATTTGCAGCGGCTAGGGCAGAATCTCCGGGTTTGGTCCCCAACCTGCCAACCTGAGAATGGATGGTCTCTGGCTGTTGTACATGAATTCCCTGTTAGTTGAGTTGACCAGTTGGAGCGCAGAATGCGGGTCCCCTGTCCCAGCCTCATCCCAACTGTAACAGGAATTGGCCCTCTGAAGGGTCGATTTGGCCCACCCTTTCCTTTCCTGATATATCCTATCCTTCTGGTAACCTGTGCAATATTCCCGCCTGTGGAAGATGTGCCTAGCAGCTATGCTGGGGTTTCCTAATCCGCAACAATGATTGAGCAGTTTTTTTATAGAACACAATTTACTAGATTGTAGCACACCCACATTGTAAAACTACTTTTTCGGGTACTTTGGTATTATACGGATGCCACTATTTTTGGAGGTTAATTTTTACCGGATACAAAGGATAACTACATAATTCGAAAAAACGTACTTTTATTGACTTACTGTACAAATTTTACATCATTCTGATGAGCGGTCTTTGTGTTGTGCCTCCCAAAAGACAGCGATGTCCGCTAGGATCGTGTTGAATGCGTCGCCGCCGCTAGCAGCCACACCCGATCGCCACATGTACTCCGCCAAATATACAGCGCGCTGCGGCAGTTATGTTAGGATGGGTTATCATAAAAATACGTACGGTTTCCTCTTCATTTCGAGATAAATATCACACCAAAAGAACGTCACTCATTATGAAAACAAATGTAACGTAGTGGACGGCAATAAATCACTCATGACACTGGCCCAGACACAGGCGGTGACAGGTGATGCGCGCGCTCCGGTCAACGACCCGACCTTGGCCTATTTGGAGGGGGTTTGGCGGCCTGAAGTATGACTCATCAGGTATCATTCGATTCGCAACAAAACAAGGAAAGTCCTACTATCATTTTTATGATAACCCATCCTAACATAACTGCCGCAGCGCGCTGTATAAGGGTGGCATCGTTATAATACCAAAGTACCCTTTTTCGCTATTCTATAATGTAATAATCAAAAATGCATCTTTTCCAGATACAAAAAGTATTAGATGGAGAGTGAAGAAGTATTTTGAAGATGGTAAGATCATCATGTCAGAATCTGACTGTATGTAGTTGCTTAGTTGTATGTTATACTGTTTACCTGTGATATTATTTTCTTAAGTAGGCCTATTATTATATTTTTATTGTAAACTACTTTAAGAACCCTACATGCATGTTCCAAAGTGCTGATAAAATCAAAATAAATGATAGGATGAATATCATGAATAGAATTAAATATGGTATTTCCCCATAGTTATATAGTACAAATTTCAACCCAACTTTGATTTAAATTTAGGGTGCACCAAGAGAGTGATTTAGTTTAAAACAATAATACTTAAAAAAACCATTAAAAACACATTTCTCATAGGGCACCTCACATCATACCACTCTCAAAATAGGTTTTCAAGTAGACCATTTTTATTTGTTTCATGGTATGGGGACATGACAGAAGTCCAATTTGGCACTTGTCCTCCCAACGGATCTAATCTGACAGCCAATCAGATGTAAGCTAGCTGCGCGGGCAGAGCCAATTAGCTTTTAGCTTAATGAAGCTTTACTTGTCTCCCATTTATAACTTTGATTTACTCAGTTAAATGTGCTCTTTGACACAGTTAAGTCGTAAATGAATTATTACGTAACAAGACAGGCGAAAGAATGTTATTTGATTACTTTAACATCTAAAGTAAATTTAAAGAATAACAAACAAAAGCAATTGTGATTTAAAATTAAAGTAATAAATACAATGAAATGAGTCATGTTAGGCTACATTTCTTTTTTGTATGTTCAGGTCTTTTAAAAATGCTTTTCTGATGAAGAGTCGGCTCATGTGTTGTTTTTTAGTTGATTAAACTTCTTTTATAAATTTATTAGGGTGTAAGGTACTGTACTAAAAATTTTGATGTGATTAAGTATTATTTCCACTCATCAAAGTAGTAATGCCTACTGTAAATTCTGCTAATGAGGTAGTTTTTGTATTTTTTAGACCTAATTTTACAATGACCAATGGCGTTATAGCATCGCACACTTTTATTGGCTGGCATGATATTCTTCTGTTTCATTAATTTCATATTGGCACAGTAGAAGGTTCCCTGCAGTTTCAATTAATGATTTGTGCTCATTAAAAAATACAACTGTGTAAATTTTAGGTATGTAAGTAATAAGATCTCTTATGCACAAGGAAATTAAAAACATATTTTCTCTCTTTTTGTGAATAATAATTGTGGTTGAACTATTGTTAAGGATTTTGACAGTTTTTACAATTGTTTCACTTTCACTTGATTGCCAGCATCTGATACTTGGACACTTCTATATTTTATTGCAAAATACACTTCATAAATGGGGTGAAAGAATTATCACTAATTTCGCTAGCAATATTGAAGTACTATGTACAAGCAGTGCTGGCAACTAATCGCTCACTAGTGTGGACTTTTGCTTAAAACGCAAGCAACATTTTCTTATTTTTATAAGTATTTTTGAGTCTTTTCCTGTGTTCTTAAGTTAAGAACAGGAATATCATTTGGATTTCGTTGTGTGTTTATTTTTGTTTATAAAATGGACAAAAATAATCATGAAATAAAATGAACATAAATAAATGTTGATAAATGGACCTTTTAAACTAAGAGTATATAATATAATTTACATTTTGTACATTAATCTTTTGTAATTTTCCCTTGAATAAAAGGAGAGTGAGAGTTGATTGTTGGTTCACTTTATTGTTAAATAAAATATTGAACAGTTTTTGTGTTTTTGTTCATTTGTTGTGTCCATAAATTCTTTAGGCTGACTATTTTTTAAGGCAAATTAATTTTGCTAAGAAATCGCCATATTATAAGAATTAGAATTTTAGGACCAGAGCCCAGTTGAGGGCCCCCTCGGAACTGCAATGATGAAGAAACAAGAGGTCAGGATATGGGAAAGAAAGGTTAGGGAGAACTGCATAGCTCTCAGGTAGTCAAATTGACTCCCATTAGGGATGTCCGTAAAATAACAGAGCAGTCTCTTTGGAACAGGTATCTAAGTGGAGCAGGTACGTACCGGAACAGTCGGTTGAGGCAGCCTGTTCTAGCTGTTCCGAGTATGTGAGCCGTAATAGCTCTCGCGCTTGGAACAGGAACAGTTACACTGTGAGCCTACAGACTAGGTTCCCGAGTTGCCTGTGTCAACGTCAACATAAAACTGGGGAATACACCAACTGTCAGTGCATACCTTGACGTTGTCTACTCGATGTGTTCTTAACAAAAACCTTAAATTGAGTAAAATAATAAAAACTTTTGTCAGTTTGGAGAGTGTTTTTAGTGTGAAAATTAAAACTCGTAACTTAATACAAGTATTTTAAGGTTAACACATTTACTAAATTAAAATATACTATTTTTATTTCTATGGAAGACAAGACTGATAACTCAATACAAATTATTTAACTGTTTTGATTGCTTCGTTATCAAAATTACCCCTAATAAATTTAGAATTACTCATTACTGGCTATAAAAGGGTAAGGTAACTTAATATTTTTTCACGATCATATGCAAAATAAGGAAAATTACTTTTTCGGCAGATGAATACATTTAATAACATAAGCAAGGACAGCGAAGTCGTCTGGCCAGAAAAGGTAGTAGATTCCGCAGCACTGGCCGTTCTAAACTGTTCCATAACAGGTTTGAGGCGGAACAGTGTCGTCGGAATCGCCAGACTCGTAGCCGAGAACCATGGGATCCCGCCGCTCCAAACTGTTCCACGAGATAGGCTCTTACGGCTACAGCACATCCCCATTTCCTATTTCAAGAAGTGTTGAAGCAATCTCATAAATATATAAAATTGTCTGCTAATTATTAGTCAAGCTACTTAGCATGTTATTGTTTGTTCTTTACTATGTAATAGATTATTCATCAACTATATTGTAATACTTTATACTTTTGTATGACAAGCTGTGTTTGCTGCAGAATATTTTCTGCTATGAAAATGAAAATGTTATGACTATAAAACAAGTATCAGAGTAGTCTCAGCCCACAGAAGGCTGGTAAACCGTCAGAATCTTAATCGGGAAGAAGAATATTAATTATGTGAAGTAGATAAAGAATCCGCTGATCACATATGAATTGGGTAATGACACAGAACTAGCTCACAAAAAGTTGACATTTACAGGAAAGGTTAGAGGAAGAAGTTAGGGATATGGATGCCTTTCAATTGATAGGAAGCTTAAAGCTATGTAGTATTCTGAAACAAATTGAGGGTACTGCAAAATGCCTTTTGGGCCAAAGTAGCTAAGAGCCATAGCCCCCTCCCCCAAAAAAAAACCTCGCAATGAAAAAAAAGGAATTGCCGGCATTTAATTCTCCCCATTAGGATGTTACAAAAAAAATACAATTTAGAATAAACTTTACATTCAGGGTGATGCCTGCAATTATGCTTTTACCTGAGAGCCTATGATCAGAACATTGGCACATCCTTTCACCCTTTGTCTTTTTAATCAATAAATTTCTTATTTTACTATGAATAGAATATAAAGGACGGTAATCTACATAGAAAATCTTACTAATTTTACAGGAACGTTCACCCAAATCCATTATTAGAGGCATTAAAAAGCCATTTGCTAAACACAAGTGGTTTAAGTAATTTATTCCTACTGCAGAAACCAACAGACATACTAACTACTTTGTGTGTAAAAACATGTGACATAGCTGAGGGCCTGACCTGTACTGGTCCTTCCGTCACGAAAGCCGAGCTCACACTGAACCAATTTAGAGCTAGAATTTAGCTTGTAAAAATAGGAAGAAATTAACAACATAACTCGGTAACAATATTTATTAGGAATCAAAATAGAGTAAAAATATAACATGCAATATAGAAATATTGTAAAATACAATAGTATTTGTAGAAAAACAAGAAAGCTGACAAAAAATGTTATTGTTAAAATGATCTTAGAAATCAAATCCAAATCATCGAACTTGTAGGAAATTGACATATACAATACAATATGTATATTCTTTGTCTGGGGATCTTTTATGCTTTACGATCACCTTATTTCCCTATAAGAAACCTTAAGTTATACTGCAATAAGTAAGTGAAATCAGCTTTAAATATATATAAAATACTGGTTGGTTAAAATATTACCCAGTGGTCCAAAAAATACTTGCCATTGAGACATACATTAAACTTTCCCAGTGTTCAATTTGCTTTATGTGGCATCCTTAGAGCAGTTGGATTAAGCAGACTTATTAATAACCATTTATAGTTTTGAAACAAACTTTCGAGGAAGGTGACTGTCTAGCATACAAGTCCCCAAACTTGACAGTAAACAGTGCAATTAAAACAAATCTTTCCCTTAATATAAAAATTTACATAAGGCTTAAATTAAATGTGACACACAAAAAAATTTACATAAGGCTTAAATTAAATGTGACACACAAAAACTGCTATGTTTATGCCAACAGCTGCTTATATCATAAAATAATTGATAATTTTTAAGTACATTATACTGCTAAGGCACTAGCACTAAGTGCTGGGGGGGCATGAGGGTAATTTCCACATTTTGATTGGAGAGGCAAACATGGTCGTGATTGTAATTATTGTGACTTTTCATATATTACAATAATATTTTCTCCACATTTTTTGGGGGGCAACTGCCCCTCCTTCCCCCCCCCCCGAATTACGCCTATGGGGGGGAGGGGGGGTTGGATGTTCTAGCTTCCATCAGCCATTGTCAAGCGGTTAAGAAGACAGCTAGTCAGGCGCAAGTTGGCTGTGAAACTCGGAACTAACCTAATCATATGGATCATATGGCGCTGGCTATCTACGTTGAGTGAAAACAGCGTAATCGCTGGAATAACACGTCTGAATCATACACATTTTTATTTATTTTAATTTCAAATTAAACACCTGCCATGAAGTGTTTTCCTACGCGCCAGAAAGACCAGCGACTTTTCAATAGCAATTTGCGCTCAACATGTCTTTTCCTTAAATTTTCTTGTTTTATTTTAACAAATATTTTAAAAGCATAATTTTGTTCGAAGTTTGATAACATTTTGTATTTAGCTTGTGTATTATATCCCATACTCTAATATGAGTAAGGTTTGCTTGCTTGCGACACGGATCTCAAAAACGGATCCAACGATTTCCTTAAAATGTTCAAAATAACTCATTTCTGGGATAAAAAGAAGTTCTAGACAGGCCTCATCCTCAGGAAAAATCAAGTAATGTAAAACGAGTTCGCACGCAGCACGCTGACGTGAGGGAAGTGAATTTCCACATAAAAACTAGTAAAACTCAAAATCAGTGTAATAACATACATTTGTCCAATTTTTATTGAAATCTGAAAACATTGATTTTTTGGCTGTTCTGATACTCCTGGTTTCATTTACTTGCAAAGCTGGGAATACAATTTTGCGCATTATAGGGTTAGGAGAAGGTCCATACAGGCTTGAAAGTAGGCGTGAGGTTGCTGGGAATAATAAAAGTACTTTAACAAAAGAATAACAGGCTTTTCTAGTGTAAAACCCCCATAAGACAACGTACTGTGTTTAGCCGATACACATTTTCTTTAATAGCTCGGTAAATATTTATGCTAGAATGACGAGATATGGCTTAAAACTTTCGCCTCTCTAATTCCCATATTTCTACATGCATTAACTTTACATCTGGGGCTTTTCTGACCCTTTTTGGGCCCAAAAACTCAAAATTTGAAAGATTAATCCCCAAAAAATGGGTTTAGAGTTTTCCGATTGTTTTGCCCAACGAACTTGTCCAACAGATTATAGAAAGGAACGTCCCTACCAAATTTGAAGTAAATCGGGCAAAAAATGCGACCGCTAGAGTGCATACACATATATATATATATGTCTATATATATATATATATATATATACACATATATATATATATATAAAATTTTGAACGACCCCCCAAAACGTGTTCAGGGGGTCACGTTAGGAACTTCTATGGTGGTCCCGGGCTTAAGTTTCACCGTGCGGGTCATGCTAATAGTTCACTTTCCATAGGAAATTCACTAAAAACTAAAATGAAAAGTTAAAAAAATTAACATTGGGCACATGGAGTTTCAAATCAAAACAAAAGAATTGTAACAGCTGTTTATAATCAACCAGGGAACTGTCAAAAGGACTCATGTTGTTTATGATTATTAACATGTGGTTTCCTGAGAGCAGAGATTAAAAGATTTGAGTGAAGATTACATATAATATTACCCGTATAATATTATACCCGTATATTATACGGGTAGTAAAATAAATCAGGGACATTGGCTTATAAATAACAACTGGAGTGACCTTAAAAATGCAGGAAAGAGGCAAATGAGCTATAAAGATATGGTAATCAGTTGGGGGAAGTGGTGAAATATTACTCCCAGTCATCTAAAAAAACTGACTGGCCTTCCCCGAGCAAAGCTCACCCCCCAGGTACTTTGTTCTAAATTTGACAGAAAAACATTAAACAAATAAATAACAAGTTGTTTTTATTATATTTAGGAAATGTACTGATTTAATGATACATATCACTCACAGGCTAAATGGATATTTAACCCTAGCAGTGGCCAATGGTGTAAGTGTGGAGTGGCAGCCTAATTTTGTCGATTTTGCAGACCTTTTTTTGAAAATTCGTATAAATTCAACCATAGAAGTAAACCTAGCCAAATGCATATTCATTTTGATTGGAAAGAACACGAGGTTCTAGAAATATTATAATAATATAGATCTAGAAAGGTATTTTTTCAATAAAGTGAAAAGAATAAAAAAATCGAAAATTTATTTTTTGAAATTTCAAAAGCAGCCTCGGTGAAATTTTTTCTACAGATTTGTTATGGAAAATTCATTATATACATTTTGTAGACAGTCTAACTCCCTACGTAGAAATATATAACATGTTGGGGAAAGAATTTTATTTTGTAAGTTTTAGTGGCGTAATAAAATAATAAACGGAAACCGGAAAAATGTGCAAACTGTACAGTGTTTGTTTGTGATGTAAATAAGTCATGTAATACATGTTATATACTAATAATTATGTATAATATTTGTAAAGCTAATGAAGAAAAGAATCCAAAAAAGTCATATAGTTGATGGTAAAAAATATTATCACTTATAAATATATGTATATAAAAGAATGTTTTGATATTTTTGCGTTTTCTGAAGAAAAATATTTCACATTATTTAGTATATAACTTTTTTACTAAATATTTTATCCCCAAACAAATATAAACAAGTTGTAGTAAATTCAATTACCTACATAAAAATGTAAACACCTAGGGTAAATTATTGTTTTTATATATGTTATGTAGAAATAAACAAACAGTCGTGTACTTGGCAAATTTGTGAAAAGTAGCCCAGTATTTTTCATTGAGATATTTGTAATTTGTATAAACATAAATAATGTCATATTATATATATTTATTATTACTAAAGGTATTTACAAACAATAAAATGTATATATGTACATATACATAGGGTTGTGGCATATTATATACGAGATAACTGTCGGTCACTAGGCCTATGTAGGAGTAAATACAACACTTATAAGCACTATTTGTCACACTTCAGTAATATTTATGCATAATATAATGCATAATGATTACTGTTATATACACACAAATACTTCACTAACACTAAAACTCTGAAATAATAACATAATTAGTAATAAATAACTCATGAATAAAAATAGCAAACGTGTAGGTTAGGATATAAATACAAGACGTAAACAGAGCAGAAATACGTCGAAATGCAGACAGCTGGGAGACAATGAATTTCAACCAGTGCTGCCAATGGCAGAGCACAAATTGATCTGCATTTCTTACCCTCCAAAATAATATATATTTTGAATAGTAATTATAACTTACACTGGGTATAAATCAGATTTTCCGGAACGACTGTGGCAGCTGTTTGGCCATTTCACAACAAAACCAAAAACACCTGTTTTCATAAAATCACATTTTCTGCCCAATCAATATTTCGTCCAAACCATTCATATCGAAATAAAGCCCCTTGGTTTAGCAGTGCATTGGTACCAACCGCAACTTCCCACGACAAAAATTACCCGATCTGGGTAATCTCAAAAAAGTCGTGTTTTGACATTTTCCTAGCATCGACTGCAAGAATCGCATCGCGACAAAAATTCATTGGATTTCTAATCGTCGTGACATTGTTATATAGCTGCTACAGGGTTTGTTTATGTAATAAAATGAAAGTTCAGAGTATTATCTTTCGAATGATATATATATCGTTCACTTTTGAGTTGATTATTAGTGGTCTTTTTACGTTACAAAATTATCGGTCCCAGAAGGGCTGCGGCAGCTGTTGGCCATTTAAGGCGACACAGCCAAACAGCTGCCGCAGCCCTTTGGCCACGGCTAGGGTTAAGAGATCTTTTATATGAGATATAAATCATAGTTTCTTGATCACAAATAAACGAGATACCAAGCATTCAAAAACATTGGTTCTTATGGGATAAAAATCCAACATGGCCGCCCACTCCAATGTCCTCTAAAAACTGGTAATAGCTTGAAGTAAAAAGGGCTGATTTATAATAATATACTAAGATAAGGCCACAGAGTTGTCATTTACTGCCCTCAGGTTTAAACTCCTTCAAGAGCATTGGCCGACCTTAGACTATATTGTCCAATGTCATATGGCTAATTCATAAAAAACTAATAATTCAAATTTCCTTGTTTGATCATGTAATGTTCACTAAACTAGAAGTGTTGCAAACTTTACAAAGGTCAATAAAGGGTTAGTTTATGAGAACTAGGCCTGAGGCTAGGTTTTGATCTTAAAGAAATACACAGGCTAAGGCAGCAAACATCACTGCCTCTGAAATATATCTTGGCTTTATAAGGGATGGTGTTAAAACTTCAGTCTGCACGCAGGCAGAATTAATAGTAACTTCGGTAAGTTGAATATTAGTACAAAATTATTAATATTGTAATATATTAACACTTTTGTCCTCGTTTTGTTTGTACAACAATCAATGAGTGTCTTGTGAAGACTTTTTGGAAGATATGGTAAGAAAATAAAAAAAATCACGTATTAAAATTAGCCTCACCTTCAAAACAAGTCAAACTTATACAATCATCAAATAAGCCATAAATAGCATAATTTAATCTGGTACGATAGGGAGATTATCTTTTTCCTCAACAGCCTAAGATTACACATTATACCGAATAAATTATCTGATTCCTACCTAAAATCTTTTTTTACTTAAAATTACTAAATTCATTATTTTATTATATGAATATCAACATAATGTTAAATTTTGAGGAGCCGTTAGAGAATCTCCTGACTATACCAGATCAACAAATATGAAAGCTTACGTCCTGTTATTGTTGCTATTTTCAACAAAAAATGGAATCAATATTGGGTACAATATTATCACAAAATACTTGTGCAATTCAGAACTACACAATTATACAATATAATATACTATACAATAAAAAGGGCTAAATCTCAAACAGTCTTAATTACATTATATTTTAGTTCAAGTGCATTTGAAATTCAATTATCATTCAAGTTTATTTTGATCAATGTCCGATGTTCAGTATCGAGAGTGCGTACATTAACTATGTTACATTGTCAGATTCAGTCACACACAAGAGAGGAGAAGTTCCGACCAGATGCTAAGTCTGGTTTGGTCTTGCCAGTGACTTGTTTAACTTTGTAAAATTTTAAAATAGGAAGAGAAGGAAAATCACAATCATCATTGTAGCCACTACAACATGAGGCTGCAAACTGGTCCGGGAGGGGCACAGTCCTCAGTGACTAGTCATACAGCACTCACTGTAGCTGTCGAGAGTTACGGCTGCAAACTGGTACGGGAGGGGCACAGTCCTCAGTGACTAGTCATACAGCACTCACTGTAGCTGTCGAGAGTTACGGCTGCAAACTGGTACGGGAGGGGCACAGTCCTCAGTGACTAGTCATACAGCACTCACTGCAGCTGTCGAGAGTTACGGCTGCAAACTGGTACGGGAGGGGCACAGTCCTCAGTGACTAGTCATACATCACTCACTGTAGCTGTCGAGAGTTACGGCTGCAAACTGGTACGGGAGGGGCACAGTCCTCAGTGACTAGTCATACAGCACTCACTGTAGCTGTCGAGAGTTACGGCTGCAAACTGGTACGGGAGGGGCACAGTCCTCAGTGACTAGTCATACAGCACTCACTGTAGCTGTCGAGAGTTACGGCTGCAAACTGGTACGGGAGGGGCACAGTCCTCAGTGACTAGTCATACAGCACTCACTGTAGCTGTCGAGAGTTACGGCTGCAAACTGGTACGGAAGGGGCACAGTCCTCAGTGACTAGTCATACAGCACTCACTGTAGCTGTCGAGAGTTACGGCTGTAAACTGGTACGGGAGGGGCACAGTCCTCAGTGACTAGTCATACAGCACTCACTGTAGCTGTCGAGAGTTACGGCTGCAAACTGGTACGGGAGGGGCACAGTCCTCAGTGATTAGTCATACAGCACTCACTGTAGCTGTCGAGAGTTACGGCTGCAAACTGGTACGGGAGGGGCACAGTCCTCAGTGACTAGTCATACAGCACTCACTGTAGCTGTCGAGAGTTACGGATGCAAACTGGTACGGGAGGGGCACAGTCCTCAGTGACTAGTCATACAGCACTCACTGTAGCTGTCGAGAATTACACTAGTAGGATACAGGTCAAAACAAACTGGGTGGTTTTTAAAATTATTATTTTAAAGTAGAAGTTGAGCACAGTTATTGCATTAACTTAACTTACCACAATAGACTAAAATAAAAAGAGACCTGTCAAATTAAAAACTGTACAATAACTTCACGTCTTTGATCTGTTTCAACAGACTAAATCTTACCACCTAATGTGTTTTACAGCCTTTTACCATCTTTCATACAATTTTGGCCGATAAATCTGCTTCAATATCTGGCATTTCCAGGGCAGTCCGCAAAAGAGGTAACTGTACGAACTATTACATGCAAGTAGTTGAATTAAAAGATTAAGAAATGTTAGTTACTGTATAACTTGTAGGGTTTCCTCAACTGCTTCTGGACATGTATGATGCCTTTGCCTGAAATCAATTGGGTAATATGGAAATGTCATAGAATGTAAGTAATCAATCATTGAAACAGAAAAGCCTTGTACCTTGGTGCGAACATTTTAAAATTCCCTTTACTTTCAAAGTTGTTTTGTTTGTTTGGCCATGTTTGTGTTTTTGTTATGTGCTCCTGTTGGCAAGATTATTTGAAGATATCTTTGGAGCAACAGTTTTACATTTCGAGGATTGAAACTGATTGGTCTCAGACAGTCCAAGCAGCCACAGGTTGAATTATTTTAAAGTATTAATATAATTTAAACTCTTCATTTGATCTTGTCAGTTAGCCTAGGCCAGGGCAGACCTTGTCAGTTAGCTTAGGCCAGGGCAGACCTTGTCAGTTAGCCTAGGCCAGGGCAGACCTTGTCAGTTAGCCTAGGCCAGGGCAGACCTTGTCAGTTAGCCTAGACCAGGGCAGACCTTGTCAGTTAGCCTAGGCCAGGGCAGACCTTGTCAGTTAGCCTAGGCCAGGGCAGACCTTGTCAGTTAGCCTAGGCCAGGGCAGACCTTGTCAGTTAGCCTAGGCCAGGGCAGACCTTGTCATTTAGCCTAGGCCAGAGCAGACCTTGTCAGTTAGCCTAGGCCAGGGCAGACGGCCCGTTTCCTGTTAGACGGCTGATAAGCACTGTCACGGATGTTTAATAAAAAAAGATTAATTGGCTGCTCTGAGCCAACCCCCTTTTTCATCCCCACTAAGTTCCTTTATTTCCAGTGACTTGATCAAAATCCCCACTGTGAAATACGTGTACTTAACAAATCTGCCCAAGTTTCCTGATCCATATCGATTACTAAGAGTTTAGAGGAGGAAAAACTGTAATTAAAGATGCAATGCATGTTACCTCTTTTGGTCCACCCTGTACCCTTATGTCTTGTCTTAATTTAACAGTAGACAATAATATTTGTTATATCCAACAGAGTATCTGAAAAGCAACAAGACCGACTCTATATTTGAACTTTTTTAAGGATAGAATCAAATCTATTTTCTGGTGCGGAAAGTACTAATATTCTCTTAAATATTTTTATAAAAGTTAATTATAAAAATTGCCACATATACCTTTTCTTACAGAGCTATCCAATTTGAAAATATCATTAATACAAAAATCACCTATTATTGACCTTTTAAATTCAAGTTATCCAAATATGAAGTGCATCGTGACTTTATAGTCAAAATTAGGGAAATGTCAACAAATAAATTGGTATGTAGATCTTTAGTTTAATCCCTTATTTCTCCTTTTTCTTCGAGTTTCTTTTTCAATAAGATAGTCAGCTACTTCAGCTACTCTTTTGCATCCTGATGAAGAAAACACTCTTTCATTATCAGGGAAAAAGATCATCTCGTCCAGAACTAACCTGAAACAAAATGTTTATGTTTCAGTGCACCATATACATTACTGTAACGTTAGTGACATCCACCACTCTACTGACATTGATGATGGGGGAAAGGTTACACCGAGATCTACAAGATCTTTTGAGCCGCCCGTCCAGCCCCAACTGCTACGTAGCTGATATACGTGGTGCAGTTCTAACTGCGGTGCAGGCTATCTCTAATTCCTACTTGGTAAACCCCAACCTCTTGGCCTTTTTATAATCAACTGCATCACCTTCAACCAGTACATGTCTCTGAGGCTTCCTGCCCTCCTGGTAGACATCTGCAGTCATTCTCTTGTTTCTTAAGTTCACAATATCCAGTTTGCAACTACCCCATTCTGGCTGACAACATAGGTGGATGCCCCTTGCTCCCCCCACCCCTCAGTGTCAGGTACCCTCTTTACTCAAGTGACTAATGCCATTACAGTACCTCGCTGTTTTTAGATTGCCTATTGGACTACCACAGATTGGATCCATCACTCTGTGATAACTTTTTTTAACCCTCTAGGCGTTATGTGTCGCTATAGCGACACAAAACACATCCGCTGGGTTGTTTACTGTCGCTGCGACGACAGTCAAACAGCATTTCCGGAATAGGCTCTGGGGCGCATTGAATCTTAATGAACCGGATCGAAATTGGTATCACCGTTTACGGCAAATTCTAAGCTTTCTCCCGATGTCTGTCTGCAGACGCTTTTTACGTTCGTGCCAATCGTACTTTAGCAGACAGCTGAAGTGTGAAGTTTTGTTGTGCGTCGCTAACCTCACTTCAGGAATGGTGTTGTGTTAAGATGTTTTTTGTTGTTTTTATTTGTAAAAATGGACAGTAGTGACATACGTGGGGCTTTAGAAGAAAAGTTTAGAGATTATGAAGGGTTGGTTGGTGATCCTGGAGAAATAGGTGGCAGTGATATCGAGGTAAATTATCTTTCCGACTGTAATGTCGCCAAGGCCATTTTGCTCATTTGCTATAGCGTGCGACAACAGATTATTATCTAAAACTTTTTCATTTATTTGATTTTTTATACAGTATATTTAGTATCTTTATAACATTTAGAACAAATTGGCTATTTTGAAAATTGTATATTCTAGAACCGTCTGTATTTTGATAGAGCGCAAACTTTAAAATTGTTTATATATATTTTTTTTTTATTTCTTTTAACATCACATAGTTTTCTTTTTAAAATTGTTGTGAGATGTTATGTAGGTATATAATATTGAAGCCCATGATTTTCTGAACAAGAAAAACTATACAATAATGCAGTTTGGAATGTTTTTGAATTTTTTATATTTATTTGAATAAAACGCTGCAAAATCACCAAAAATAGGCAAACATTAACACCATTATTAAAGACACTTGGAGGGTTAAAAGCCTCAACTTCCCGTTGCCGTAGTCCAATAGGCCTGTGATAGTCTAATAGGCAATTTAAAAACTGTAAGGTACATACTGTAACGGCATTAGTCACATGGGCCAGGCAGTGGTAACCGTTCATGATGAAGTATCATAGCAGTCAACCACGATCAAACCTACCATGCCTGACCTACCATGTCTGACTTGCGAGGCCATCGCTCTACCTCTGACCTACCGCATCCACAACTGATTTGTGTGTAAGTATTAAAATGAATGCCCTTTGTGAAAGAGACTTCTTCTTATTAATAATAAGAAACAATTAACCATAAATACAATTTTGGATAAACAACTAGTAACAAAAATTAGCATTACTATACATACTCGGTAAGTTCAGGTGACATTATCTGGCCTTTTTCTGTAACGACATAATGTTCAAGGCACTGAACAATATGATGTCTCTCGAGAGGTAGGAAAGGCACAAAATGGGATATATCTTGATTCTTCACCAATCCTGTTTGCTTAAGGCCACCTGCAATTCAAATAATCGATCAATAAGAAATTTATTGTGGCACAAAATTCATCAAATTAATTTTGATTTGTGTTAATATCCATGACCACAGGCTGTATCGATAATCTTGAAATCCACAGCAGTTCTCCAAAGTAATTCTGACATTATTGACCATCCAAAGCAAGGACCTTGATCAATTTACATTTCGCTCGTCCGTCTCAAAAGCATGGCCCAACAGGTTGATGCTGAAGATCACCGGGGTTTTTGGCATGAACATTAGTAATTGCAGTCATGCATAGTCATTAAAAGGTTTTAACTTATCTTTAATAATGATACAGTAGAGTCTCGATTATCTGACTTTCAGTTATCTGACATTCCGTGTTATCCGACAGTCCCCCTACACGATTGAACGATTAATTTCCACGCACCTAGAAACAAAACAAAAAATCAAAATTTGTTAAAATTGTTTTTATAATTTTCCCTGTTTTCCGACCGTCCCGGTGCACGATCAAATGATAAACTTCCGCGCGCTTAGACAAAAAACAGTTACAAAAAATGTGTTACATTGTTTTTATTATTTTCCGTGCTATCCGACCTTGCCGCGGCCGGTTTAGGTCGGATAATCGAGACTCTACTGTAGTTCAGTTAATATTGATAATCATTTTTATCCGAGAAGAAGAGCTCTAGATTAATCAGTAATTCGACCTGTTAGGTTATTTAGAGATTTGGTTTGTTTGACAACAGCTAAATATTTGAAAATAATACCCTGGAATGTAAATAAACCATTACAGTAATGTGCTTCAATGCAAAAATCGGGAATATTATAGATAAATCTACCACTATACTATGACTATGAACTACTATACTATACTATACTATGACTATATCTAGAATATACTATGGCTTTCAATATTCTAATTTTCTTTTTCAACAGGTTTTGCCCTCTAAAAATTACTAGGGTAATTAAGATTCAAGGGACGAGTGGGCTTTGGTTAGTAAGATTTCTTAGTTGTTGTTATAAGATGATTAGGGAGCCTGGGTATCCCACACCCACAGGTGACCCTGTGACGGCATTGCTGCCTGTTGTTGGTCATTTTATGCTGGCTACTGGAAAGGAGGAAGTTTTTCCTCTAATCTACCCTATATTGTAGAGAAAGGGGAAGGATGATGAGGACGGGTAAGACAGGTAGGACATAGTCAAATCAAATCAAAATCTCTTACAATAATAGTGTCAAAGCCGATATTATCGGTCAAGCTGTGACCAGATTGGCAGAAAATGTGTCTCAGCCAATAGCATGAGGGCTGTTACCTTAACCATCTTATCATGGCTGTCAGTAAACTCCTGCCCTCTAGCTGTCAGCCCAGGTTGGGAACTGAATTTGTACATTAGAAGAAGGTTTCAAAGCTGCCTTCCATTGTGACAACTTCCCAGTATTGGGACATAAACTAGCAGGAACGAATTAGGTTCCAACTAGGGTGGAATATTTCTTAGTAGAATTAATAATACAGTATTTAGGTTCATTTGGAAAAGCTCTAGGCTGTGAGAATTTGGTAAGTTGGGAAAAGGATAGACAGCTAGCTTACCTGAAGAGAATAAAACAGGTGTAGCACAGGGGAAAGTGTTTTTTGTGTGTGTGTTTTTTTTATGTGTCTCCTGTGCTACACCTGTTTTATTCTCTTCAGGTAAGCTAGCTGTCTATCCTTTTCCCAACTTACCAAATTAATACAGTATTTAGTAATATATAATGTTTCTGGCTACCCCCAAAAAGGTGTTCTACAGTGGTCTCATGCCCGAGAAAATTGAGACCTGTTATATGCGAAAAGGTTCAAGTTTTTGTTCATGTCTATTTTATCACAGCAAGTGGACTCTGACGGGAATCACCCATGGTACCCAGGAGGGCTTACATTTTATTGCATTTCCTTGGCTCAGCCACTCGATATTTTCAGCTGATATATTGTAGGATACCTTTGCTTCTATTTTGGTTTGTTTCAAAGAAATGCATGGTGATTGAATAGCACGCTGGCAGTTTGTTTATATTTTACAACTTCCCTTTCCGACAGCAAGCTTTTATTAATTTTTAGTTTGATTTGATTTTTTAATTTTGGTTGTTTATCCTACCATTACTTCTTATTTGATCTTCTGATTACTACTTACTTAATTATAATTCTAAATTGTTAACTTTTAACTAATTGTTTGCTCGGATGTGCTCAGTAAAAGTGGATATAAACAGTGATGCTATCGGGATTTGAGGGCAATGGCTGCCACGTGCTAAGCCTAGCTTCTCTTTGCAAAAATGAGTGTTGTTGCTTACAAAATTCCCTAGGCTATTTAAATATAGCTCACAAATGATCTTCTTTGACTTGATAATAAATATACTTGTACTTGTGGTCTCTTTTACTTTATTGTAGTGAGTAGAATGTATTTGGTATTTACTCTGGATGTCAACAAAAGGTAGGTGTACAATTTCTAAGATTTCTTTAACTATTTGAATAAAATAGAGAGTTACAGAGGAACAATACAATATTTATTTATCTATTGGTACAATTAGGTTTCAAAAGGTTCTCAATTAATGGGATTTACAATAATATACAACTCAGGGGGAACAGTTACAATGTGTGGCCTAGCCTAGAAGGTAAATGACAAATATACTGGTAGGCCTAAAACTAAATGTTCATATTTTGGGTTCTAAATGGGGTTTCTTTACAAATGAGGGCTCTTTTTCTCAGGGGGGAGTATCGTGCTGACTTGAATAACGTTTGGATGATATTTGAAAGAATATTAAGTCCAATTAAGCTGATGTGTTGAAAAATTACAACAATGGAAATTTTGGTTGTTGTCCAAAAGGAGAGTCCAATGGTTTCACTGACTTTATGAATGGTTAAATACTCAAAATTAAATTTGGAAAAATAGTTCAATATAAAAAATACTCTCTTGAGGTTACTTTAACTTTCAGAACATTAGGCTTGTTCTATTTAAATGTCTGTATTCTTTCCAGTCCCTAAATAGAATACAATGGAAGGAGTTTACCAATCTGCTTACAAATGTTCTTCGCTCAAATACCAGTTTTGGGGGAAATCAAATAAAAAGGAGTGAATTTAAAGATGGTATTAATTGAGCAGTAAGTCCCTAATAAAATGAGCTCTAAGCAATGCAAAACTTAGGCCATACTGGGAAATTTAAAATAGGAACTGTGTCCTTCACAGATTCTAGGTCTTAACACTAGGGCATCTGGAGCAAGAAGAAAGATCTAGTAGAGATGAGGTCTGGAAGCATGGTCCATTGTTGAGAAGCACATGTTCACACAATTGTTGACACTGGTCACTGTAATTTAGATTCCTTAAGGACTATTTTTGAAAAATATATTATATTAAATTTTAATTTTATTGCAATCCTCTCACATAACTTATATCCAAAATATTATTATTAACAAACATATTAAATTAAGTGAGTAGGCTATTATATGGGGATAGGCTATGAATAATTATTGGTGATTAAATTAATGAAATACATATTATTATACAATTGCACAGATAAATAAACATTAAATATATAGAGGGGAATGTTTTCTGAGGAGTGATGATAAATGATGATTATTATTAGGCATGGACATATGACAATTAACACAAATAACACATTTAGGGGAAATTAATTAATTAGTACATTCATATGGAAACTTAAATATAAAACAACACATAATAAGAAAGTTTATTACTAAATGATGAATGAATGGACATGTAATACTATAATTATCTCCTCAGAAATCTGTATGATATGAAATTAAAGACAGATTTCGATCAAGTATGAAATGGAATACATGAATTATTTAGTATGAAATATATTTACAGCTAGTTATGAGGTACATTAAATGATTGATGTTGGTTGGTGATAGTACACTTCTTATTCTAAATTTACATAAACATAGGAACAATACATAAATGGGGAAATATGGGATGAGGGATTAAGATAGTTCATGACCGCACAGGGGAAATTGGGATTAATGGCACATTTAATATAATAATTGTTTATTGGCATGGGGATGAAGTTCTTCATTCGCATAAAACACTTTGGTTTATACCTTGTTTGTTACAAGGGCAAAATTCACTGTTTATAATTATCGCATTTATAAATAAATTGTTATTCAACACTGTTTTGGGGAATAATCACACTGTTCACACTTGGGGAATAGGGGAAGGGGTACGCACTCGCGGTTAAGGTTCATGACGATCTCCTCATTTAAAATGATTACACTTGATGGATGATGATGATGATGGACTATTTACACTGTTTTAAGAGTTTATGTTGTCAGGGTCTTCTTCACTATATACATTATCCTCTTCTATTATCGGTTCTATGTATCTTTTTAATGCAGATATGTGATATGGTCCAAATAAGATGTCTTCGTTTTCTCTGGTTACATGAAAAGTAGATTTTCCTAATATTTGCTTAATGATGAATGGTCCTTCGTAAACCTCGAAAAGCTTTGCAGTTTCTCCATAAATAGCTCGTGGAAAACATGTTCGTACTTATTTAATAACTGACTTAAAATTGTTTGTTCTTCTTTCTTGATATAATCATTTGATGCTAAAGATGTATTAATTTCTTCTTGTGTTAATGTGCTGTCGTTTGTTGGATTTGTTTGTAATTCGTTGGAGTTGTATGCTGTGCTATCATATTTATCATATATTAAATCATCATTGTACTCATCGTACATCATATTATCGAAATTATTATTCATATTATTATTTGGCCTATGGCTATTATTAATTATTATTTGACATAACTGTCCTTCATGATGACACATATTAAACTTCATTGTAACATTATCATTATCGATTTTCATCTTTATTTCGTTTGTGTTGAAATTTAAATCCATTTTGAGGGCAGATAGAACATCGACTCCGAGAATTATGGGTTTTATTAAATGTGGCACTATCAAATATTCAATTAGCATCGTATGTTTATCAATGGTGGTGGGAACATATATCGTGCGGGAAACACGTTTAGACTTTTCTCCAACAGCTGTTTTGATAACGGTGTTATTCACTGGTAATTCTTCAAATGGCTGTAGCTTCATTTTGTTTTCATTGAACCAAGCTTCGGCTATGCAAGTTACAGAAGAACCGGAATCAATTAAGGCATTAGTGCTGATATTGTTTAATATTATATTGATTTCTGGACAGTTAATTTGTGTATAATTTGAATTGACATCATTTTCGTACTCATCTTCTAAAAGGAAATTTTTATCACATATTATGTTGTTGGACTGCATAAGATTTATAGAGTGATTGATAGTTTGACCGAGGATAGTGTAAGTAGGCGCTGTATTTAGTGGGTGATCGCATGACAACATAACCCTTTCTCGGCCGTGGTCTACAGCGCCGAGTCGTTTCCCTGTCTCGTTTGAGACGGTGAGGAACGTGGACTAGCAGTATTGTTGTTACTTGAATGAGGGCTCATTGGAGATACAGTTGGAGCATTAGGTGGATTGGGATTCTGTCTAAATATGGCGCAGAGTTGGTTCTGTTCGTTGGTAGGGTGTTGACGATCATTTTTGTAGTTTTGTTCATAGTTTCTGGGATGATATTGCTCACGTTGATACGGCTTGTTGTCATGATGACTTCGATGGTATTGCTGGTTGTTGTTACCATTATTCCTGTAATTTTGTTGATTTCGATACGAAGTGTTGTTTGGAGGGTATTTATTCTGTTGATAATTGTGGTAGTTGTTCATTTTTGGTTGATAGGCCCGTTGGTTAGCATATCGATCGTTGTAATTCTGTTGGTTTGAAGTGGTTGGACAGGCTGGTCGGTTGCTTTGCTGGTTGTTGTGGTTCCTGGCTTTCTTAGGTCCATCTTTTATGTCTTCTTTCTGCAGTAGTCTTTCCATCGCTCGGATCGTGGTGATGTTCTGTACGCTTATGCTGTCTTGGATTATTGCGTCAAATCGCTCCGCCATAAGAGTCACTATCTCCTCTTCACTTAGGCTGGGTGTCATCGATTGTAGTAGCAATACTCTTTCTGTCAAGTACTCCGTTCGGCTTAACGTTCCGTTGGCTCTATACTTCTCCGACTCGATTTTTGCTTTAATTCCTCGTTGGACTGCCTGGCTCCAGTATTTGAGTTCGAATTCTCTCGCAAAATGTTCCCAATCAATAATTTCACTTTTTATCAGCTGTAGCCATCGTGATGCTGGTCCCTCGAAGGATGTCTCAAGCAGGTCTTTCAGGTACTCAGTTGAGTCGCAACATTGATTCCTCTCGATTCCTCGTTCGTAATACCTTCTCAATTTGTATAAATATTCATTTGGATTGCCGCTCCGTCCATTAAATTTCGGCATTAGACGATCATTGGCTTCGCTTCCACTGCGTATTACTTTGATTTGTCCGGCCATTCCGTTTAATTGATTTGCTTGCTTCAGATTGGTTACTTCAGTTTCACATTTGTTTAAATTTTGATTCAAGGTTTGGATTTCAATTTGTTGTGCCTCAATTAGTTTTGTTTGCAATGTAATTTTGGGGATAACTTCATTTTTCAGTGCCGTTAGGTTTGCTTTAGAATTACGTTCATTATCCAATTGAGTTTTGACAGTTAATTCTTCTATTTTCAGATCAAAATTTTGCTTGTGCTCTTCCAGATGAGTTTTGACAGTAGATATAATATTTTCCTGATATTGTTTATTTTCAAATTCGGCAGCGATTTGTTGTTGTGAGATACTGTCCAACACGAATTGTCTCATTTGAGTTTGTGAATTTTCAATTCTAAGTATCAATTTGTCAGTTAATTTGGCAGTTTCTTCAGATTGGGCATTTTGGGTCATTTTGATGGCATTAATTTCTGATCGAATTTCGATTTGATTTTCTCTTGTTTCTTGTATCTGGGATTCGAAAGCATTTCGGCAGGCTTGGATTTCCTGTTGAGTTTCATTGGTATTTTCGTTAATGATTTTGGTTAATTCGGCTTTCGTTTGATGAATTTGTTGATGGAAATCTGCATGGATTGTCTGGATTTCGGATTTTAATTCAGCATTATTTAGTTCAATTTTTGCGCTGGTCTGTTCAATCTTCGTGTTGGTCTGTTCAAATTTGTTATTTAAATCAAGACTAGTTTGCTCAATTTTGTTTCCCAAATTAGTCATAAGGGTAATTAGTATATTCATATCGATTGCAGGTGTCGGTGTAGTCGGGTTTGTAACATTTAATCCGCTAGTTGCGTCGTCTGTGTGTGCATCAGTCATCGAGCGCGAGGAATGAATGAGCGTCGACTTGTTCAATGAGCTAGCGATACGTCCTCGTTCATTCTGATCAATGAATCCAGTTCGGGAACCTTCGGGTGTGTCCGTCAGCGTTCGGATCGGTCGGCTGGCGATTTTTCGTTCTGCTGTTGAGAAAGCAGAGTTAGCGTCTAAGGGCAGGCTGAGAGAGAAATCTCGCGTAGAAGTTACGAAATCGACGTTCTCTGATTGGCTGATGGGGTCAGTGTAAATTTGGTGGTCTTTGCTTTTGGGCGTTTCGTCCTCGTTCTGCGCAACATGGCGGCTGCTGATTTCATCGTCGCTCGAATCGGCGTCTGCTGCGGGGTAGTTTCGTGTTTTCCGTAGATTGTACTTGTTTTCTGCCATCGTGTGTTCGTTTTATTATAATATGCGAGATAGTTAAATATGCGGTACCTTTATACACTGTTATTATTGGTGGGGAGGGAAACAATTACGGGAACTTAATATTAAATATGGTCTTATTCTAGGCTTACTCTAGTTGAGGATTGCAATGTTTATCAACCGTTATTCAAGCCAGTACGTTGGGTCGCCAATTCTTATTTGATCTTCTAATTACTACTTACTTAATTATAATTCTAAATTGTTAACTTTTAACTAATTGTTTGCTCGGATGTGCTCAGTAAAAGTGGATATAAACAGTGATGCTATCGGGATTTGAGGGACGTGGCTGCCACGTGCTAAGCCTAGCTTCTCTTTGCAAAAATGAGTGTTGTTGCTTACAAAATTCCCTAGGCTATTTAAATATAGCTCACAAATGATCTTCTTTGACTTGATAATAAATATACTTGTACTTGTGGTCTCTTTTACTTTATTGTAGTGAGTAGAATGTATTTGGTATTTACTCTGGATGTCAACAAAAGGTAGGTGTACAATTTCTAAGATTTCTTTAACTATTTGAATAAAATACAGAGTTACAGAGGAACAATACAATATTTATTTATCTATTGGTACAATTAGGTTTCAAAAGGTTCTCAATTAATGGGATTTACAATAATATACAACTCAGGGGGAACAGTTACAATGTGTGGCCTAGCCTAGAAGGTAAATGACAAATATACTGGAAGGCCTAAAACTAAATGTTCATATTTTGGGTTCTAAATGGGGTTTCTTTACAAATGAGGGCTCTTTTTCTCAGGGGGGAGTATCGTGCTGACTTGAATAACGTTTGGATGATATTTGAAAGAATATTAAGTCCAATTAAGCTGATGTGTTGAAAAATTACAACAATGGAAATTTTGGTTGTTGTCCAAAAGGAGAGTCCAATGGTTTCACTGACTTTATGAATGGTTAAATACTCAAAATTAAATTTGGAAAAATAGTTCAATATAAAAAATACTCTCTTGAGGTTACTTTAACTTTCAGAACATTAGGCTTGTTCTATTTAAATGTCTGTATTCTTTCCAGTCCCTAAATAGAATACAATGGAAGGAGTTTACCAATCTGCTTACAAATGTTCTTCGCTCAAATACCAGTTTTGGGGGAAATCAAATAAAAAGGAGTGAATTTAAAGATGGTATTAATTGAGCAGTAAGTCCCTAATAAAATGAGCTCTAAGCAATGCAAAACTTAGGCCATACTGGGAAATTTAAAATAGGAACTGTGTGTCCTTCACAGATTCTAGGTCTTAACACTAGGGCATCTGGAGCAAGAAGAAAGATCTAGTAGAGATGAGGTCTGGAAGCATGGTCCATTGTTGAGAAGCACATGTTCACACAATTGTTGACACTGGTCACTGTAATTTAGATTCCTTAAGGACTATTTTTGAAAAATATATTATATTAAATTTTAATTTTATTGCAATCCTCTCACATAACTTATATCCAAAATATTATTATTAACAAACATATTAAATTAAGTGAGTAGGCTATTATATGGGGATAGGCTATGAATAATTATTGGTGATTAAATTAATGAAATACATATTATTATACAATTGCACAGATAAATAAACATTAAATATATAGAGGGGAATGTTTTCTGAGGAGTGATGATAAATGATGATTATTATTAGGCATGGACATATGACAATTAACACAAATAACACATTTAGGGGAAATTAATTAATTAGTACATTCATATGGAAACTTAAATATAAAACAACACATAATAAGAAAGTTTATTACTAAATGATGAATGAATGGACATGTAATACTATATACTGCTGTTTATCATATTTCCTTACAGGTTTACATCTCTCAGTTATTTAACTGATGTTTTAGTATAATATTATTGCAATTAAGAGGCCTAAACACTCCAGTTCTCGTTCTGCAAAGGTATTTGTCAGTCTCTGGGTGATTTGTGCGATTTTTTGTAGCACTCAATGTGTTAAGGTCATATTTTCATTAAAATCGCTGAATACATACGGTATTTAATAAGTTTAATTTAATCAGCTGTAAAATTTATATTCACGATTAGTACCATGTTTGTTCGAATTATATTCAAAAACACTTATCACACCATACCTTCACTATTGTATGACACGGTCGTTAACAATTTAGTCAAATCTCTTGTGTTCAGATCTTCTCTATGTATGCCTCTCTTCCAAGCTGTCAAGGCTTCCTTTGTCAGTTCTTCACTTCCCAAATTACTGAGGAGAATAAATATGACTCGTCTGAAAAAAATATGTCACATATTAAGACAAGTGAAATGGGAAAATGTACGCATAATTACAATTGATTGATCCTAAGTTATGATCGATACTATCAATTGACTGTACAATCTACAGTCGGCCATCCCTAGAATCAAGCAGCATATACCCAAAATAACGAGGAATGAATTTGGTAGCTACGCGTGCAACATATGCAACATACTGGCTGGCTTGAGTAGCATCCATCTCAGCCCCTCCTTCAACGGACTTCTCTCTAGAGCCGTCCACTGTAATATAATATCAGGAATTGTAAATATCGTTGTTTGTTTAATTTAAATATAGCATTATTTACTTTACAGCGAAGTTATAACTTATTAGAATGACACATTAAACTAATATAGCATCATGTTTTTCGTCTGACTAGTAGCTCACACAAGTGACAACATGAACTTCCCTTCCCGCGCTAGACTACTCCACTCCCCCTGCTGGGGCTTTACGAAGGTCCGCTCAGCCTCTTGGTCGGTCGTAGCTCGGCCCCCATCATCCACAGTGCCTTGAGACCAGCTCTAATTAAGAGACTAATTGATGGTGTTAAATTAGCACAGTCAAAATTCTGAAGCTGAGGGAACTGAGTGACCACCTAACTGGACCCACGACTACACAAACTGAGACATGCTGTGGTAGGCGACATCAAGCGATGTCATAAAACAAGAGTTAGGCTTAGGGAAATCTGAGGACAAATAAAAAATGATATGAAAAAAATTGCAAGTAGACAAGTTTTAGCTGGAAATATCCTCTGAAGTTCCCAGTTCAGTCCTATAGCAATCTTTGGTGCAGATTTACATCACTCTGATCCCTTAGGAAATGAAAAAGAACATTCGGTATCCACTTAATTAAAAAATGAACTAATGCCATCATTTTTGCATTTACAAATGATGTACAAGCCTTGATTGTTGTGTCATCAATACAAGAAACAGTTACTTAAGTTATTCCTTCGTCTTTGACAACTAAACAATATTGGAAGAAAGCGACAAGTTTAACGCGGTTACATAAATTGAATAAATATTTACCTGTAATCGTAGTCACCTTCTTTTCCTGCACGTACAAAGTTACTAACAACATCCAATATACCATTTGGCATTTTCTCAATTTCGTCAAATACAAATACAGATCTGTGGCACTGATAGACTCTCTCTCTTATATCTTTCACCAGCTCTGCCTGGAAACATTGATAATCAACAGTAAGCAAGTGAACGTATTAATAGATAGTTGGGATGCTGTAACAACGCTTTTAACCTAGTCACATATGATAATTGATTTACAAGTTTTTATTAAAGTGTACTAAGCTGGGGTTAACATTGTCACTCAAAAATTTCCAAGAAAAGAGATTGGGATTTTGCCCAACGAAGTTAACCCTCCCTAGTCCTCCATCTAATAGGCTATATTCCTAAAAGAACAGGTATTTACCACATTTAAAAAAAAATTACCAAAACTGTAGTCAGAGTGTGGCACTGTTACTTTGGTGACCGGTCTTTTCATAGAAAAGAAACATTTTAATTTACGCTCAGTGAATATTGTAAAATTAAATGGTCTGGTTTTCAAAGTTGTATTTTTAATTTGGCCCCACTCGCTGTTGAGGAAGGTAAATAATCATGAGCGAGTATTCAAGTTTAGGGATGATTTTGGCAAACAGTGGGCATTTGTAAAAATATGGCGCAACGATAATGAGGCTGACCTTATAGTGTGCAGATTTTTGAACATTGTGTAAGGCGGTCAGTCGATCAGAAATTCTTCAGCATCCAAAGTCTGTCAAACCCAAGACCTAATCTAGTGTGTCTAATTCAAGAATATCTCTGAGCGATCATGTTACAAACTCAGAAATAATTTAGAGCCTTTTTATGCTACTGCAGAGCGAGACAACATTTGTTTATTCATAATTCTGTAGAAGAAATTTTGAGGAAGAGATTGCGGATGTTCGATAAATTGCAGGGCAATGGGAGATGGCTAACTAACTAAAGGATTTAGGAAAAGTAGTAGTTTCACATTTTATAAAAAAGTGTCTTTCAGCCACTATAAAGAATAATTTTGTTCCCATAAGAGAAACATGGGGACTGCAATATGCCTGCTTTGTTTATGTATTGACAATGTTCATACTTACTGATTTATTTTCTAGAAAATGTAAACAGTAAATAATATTTCCATATCAATTTAACAATAGACCAATTGTTAGGGGCTATAGCCCGGCAACCAAAGAATAACATAAGACTGGCAATTTTTAAGCACAACACATTATATGCACTAAAGCCAAAACCCCACCTCTGATAGTCCCAGCACCTGTACTACTGCCCGCGACTGACATCAATTATAATTCATTAACACCTCCTGGACATACAGTTAGATTTAAGATGACAATTTGAAAATTTGTGCTATTGAATAAAACAGTATGACCATCACAATGGTTCCACGCACGAGTAGAACATATTATTTGGCATGTTAAAATACCCCCGTCGCAGCAAACCTGCATACTCAGCGAATTTCCAATGCATAATATGTCTTAATACCACATAAAGCCGCATACCAAGATTCATAAAAATATATTCACATATAAGCGATTTTAATTATCCTCCATAAGAATAACATTGGTAATGAGTACGTAGGTTTGCTGAAATAAGGAACACAAACAATTTGTTTTTATGCAAATATAAATAGAATTTAATTAGGCGAAGCCACATACCAAGTTTCATCAATATTCAATCATAAATAAGCGCTATATAACATTTTAGTGATTCTCCATAGGAATAACATGGGGGCTGAGTAAGCAGGTTTGCTGCAACAAGGAACAACAAAAAATGGGTTTTTATGCAATTATCAATATAACTCAACCAAGTGAAGCTAACATACCAAGTTTTATTAATTTATGTTCATAATTAAGGGAGTCAATACATTTGACTTATTCTCCTTAAGATTAACATGGGGGCTGAGTACGCAGGTTTGCTGCTAAGGGAATAACCAACAAAAAATCAATTTTTTGTGCAAATATCAATATACCAGTACTACGTGAAGCCACATACCAAATTTCATCAACATACATTCCTAAATAATCGAGATATCAAATTTTATTTATTTTCCATAAGGATAACATTAGACAACGTACTGTGTTTAGCACTTTAAATATCTCTGCAACGGTTGGGCGTAGAATCACAGTTTAAACACCAAAATGATTTTTTTGTGGAAATGAACAGATTGGTAAAAGCAAATGTGAATTTTATATTAAAATAAACTGAGGAAAAGCCAAAAACATTTTTCCCATAAGATTAACATGGGAGATTTTATGAGTAGGTTTTTTGGATTTTCTCCGCAACCACTTAACCTAGGTTAATAAAAAATACTATATTATTTTTTTTAAGCTCTATAACCTGGTCCAAACCAAAATAAAGTTTTTTAAAAATATTTGTGTGAAAAATGCAAAAAACTGATTTTTTGAAAATTTAAAACCCCCATAAACCCCCCTTCCCATAGTCCGATTTTTCTGGTTTTCGAACTTAAAGTCATGAATGTCATTTTACACATTTGAGCCAAATTTCATCGAAATCGGATGTTTTTTACTCAAGTTATCGCATTCACGGACACACACACACATATATATATATTTATATATATATATAAATTTGAACGAATAGTGTTTTTGGCATCTGGGGACCTCAAAACAAAAAGTTATGATGGTCTGGGGCTTAAGTCTTACCATGAGACCTACGGTAATAGCTCTTCCCTATAGGGGAAATTCGCTAAAAGGGGAAAAAATATCAACATTTTAAAATATTGGTAGATGTTTTTAATTTTAAATTAGTTATGAAACCAATATTACAGCTCCTCACTGAAAAAACAAACAAACAAATAAAACGAGTTTCTGTACAGATGTGTGACAGAACAAGTTTATCATCAAGGATTTTTTTATTATTTGTCAGGCGATTTTAGCCAGCAAGAATGCTGTTTTGCAACTAAGTGAAAACTTAGTATTTAGTCCTAACTACTTTAAAAAATATATATGTTAAACTTCATACATAAAAAGTTACAAAATAAGTAGCTAGTAAATCCTGAGTTACAAAACAGAGTTGCATAAACTTGGTTTATATAAAAATCAGGTTTTTTAACAGTGGTAAAGGCTTCCTTTTAGATATTATTTAATGTATGCCTATGTCCAAATTTTTTTTAAACAAAATTAATTAAGTTGGGAAATTTAAGTGATTTCGAGAGTTCCTTAGGAATCTTGGTTTTCTAAGGTTAGAAAGTTGAAATTAAATAGAAGTGTTTCATGCAGAATAGGTTAAAACTGATTCATAGTCGGGAAACAAATCTAAATAAACAAAAAATAATTATCTCAAGTTTTATCACTGGTAGCGTAGTTTTTTGTTAAACTGTTATATATTTAGGAGGAGTTGGTGAAAACCATTTGAGACAGTAACTATAATAGCGGACAATTAAGTTGCCAGATGAGGGCGTGGTTTGCCGGGCTATCAACCCAAGATCAGCCAATAGTAGACTATGTGCTGCGTTACCAAAACTCCATACCAGCTGATCGCAATAACATTCGAGTGATATTTTTCTATGGCAAAATGGCAACCATGACAGTGTACAACCATGCTATTGACTACAGCCCAACTATATATAATATACATAATTTACTAAGCTAATTGACAAAGCCTGTACAAAATTATGTAGGCTTCTGTAGTAGTGGAGCGGGGCTAGGCTTGTGTAAAGGCGGGGGGGGGGACTCATGATCCAAGGTCATGAATGCTTCGTCCATGCTTAAAACTTTGGACTAATTTTACTTCTATTTTGAGATTACAACTAGTTTTAAAAGCTGTCTAAGGGCTCTGTCGCATTATAACATGCATTAATTAGTTTAACAACAAATTTACTCTCTATTTTTATGTTTAAAATGGGCGATTGGACAGCTTGCCCCCCCCTCCACTTTCAACTCTGGTAGGCCTTTAGTAGATTCTGACTATGATTCAATTCAATGTGATGTTTTTGAAAAGCATGGGTCATGTTTGGAGAGAATATGGTAATTAAAATAATATAATAGTTATATAAGCTTTTGAAAGAGTGATACTTTTAGGTACCTATGTAGCCAATGTATGTAGCTTCAAGCAAAAAAGTTCATATCAATTTTCTATTTCTGAAAAGAAAGTAAGAGCTCTCAATACTTAAGATTTTTGTTGAAAATAAACAGTTAGGCCTAACACAGAAGCTTAAGGACCTTGAAACTGAAATTGCATGCTCAAATCTAACAGCAATGAATCAACCCATGCAGCTGGCTAGACACAAAATAATAATGAACAGAGATCTGACAAAGAGTAGTAGTATTGTAGTATCTGACTAGTAGTATTGTGTCTGAGAGAAGTAGAAGTAGTAGTATAGGTGGTTTGGAGAACCAACACTGGCACCCCATAAGACAAATATCAAGCGTGAATAAGTAGGCCCTTGCATAACCACTTTTTACAAGTTAGAATAAGTAATGGAATAGAATTTGTTAACTCTGATTTCAAAACGTTGCACTTGAATGTTTAAAGCGGCCTAAACACGGTCAGTTTGGTGTGTCAGTTCAGTGTGAACACACCGAACTGACCGTGTGTATGCAAAATTGATGTGAGCTCACACCAAAAATCTGAACTTATGGAACGATAAAAATTCATCATTTCAGCGTGACACACCAAACTGATGGCAGTCCGAAGCGTGACAGCGTGTGTATGGTCGCGTCACTTCAGTTGGTCACCTCAGCCATTTGCGCATACGCACAGATGCCAGTTGGATAGACACGACACCTTAAATTTGCACGTGTCTGCGTCCGGGAAAGGGCTTCCCCAGACACTGTCTGTGTTTATCCATTTTGTGTGTCTGTTTTAATTAGTGATATTGTTAATATGGCCGTTTGAAACAAAGATTTTCTCCTTAATTTATCAAATTATTAATAACGTAATAAACATGTATCATAACACGTAAATAAACACACAGCCTAAATTAATGATAAAATACACATATACATAAAACAAGTGGCCTACACACGGCGGATTTTTACTCCAAGTGGATGGCAGGTCGAACTGACACACAGAAATGAGCGTGCGGAGGCGATTGTTGCGTTCAGTTATACGTGACAGTTAGAAACGATCACACTGAACTGACCGTGTGTAGGCCGCTTAAAAATCACACTAAATAAGAAATAATTGGTATTTAATTTAATGGAAAAAATACAGATTTATTTATTCTAATTAGAATATGAAACTGCTCAACACAACATATAATTTTTACAGTAATATGGTTTTAAATTAGATGAGATTTTTTGAATGGGAAGAAAAATGTCGGGTGGTGGAGCAAAATTCATTAAAGTAAACTGTAAATAGTAGTAAATTCTTCCTCTCCTGGAGAATATGACATTTTTCTCTAAAATAAATTATTTAAGTAACAGAGCTGGCATTTGAATTAAATTGACAATAAACTATTTGCTCAGTGTACATCACCAGAAAACAGTAATTTCCATATCTATTTTGTACATTTAGAGAATTATGTATTCATTGTTTTAATGCCTCCAGAGCTGTTATATGACAACTGTTATATTATATACTTTTAGTCAACAAAGGAATAATCTACTAGAAATTGAACTGTTGACTGGAGTACCGGTATGTAAACCTATATTTCAATTGTAAAAAAATTATCTCACAACCACCTGACCTTCCTCTCCCCACAAAAACTAACATAACTTACAGCTCTCATGTTACAACAGAAATATAACCTATGGCAACCACCATATTATTGTGTAGGGAGAAGACAATAAGTCTGGTCTCTGCCTAGCCTTCTCACCAACAAAAATAGTTTTTATTTTTAGTAAAATTCACTTAACAAATCTAATATATAAATAGTATTTAGTGATACTGTACCGTAATAGTAAAATAGTTAAAATTCTTACCTTGTACTGGTCTACCCCTGCCTTTAAAGGAAATCTAACTGAACCTCGATAAAATTCAACATACTTTGTACTGTCACCTTTTCTGAACATGTTTTTCAAAATCTTTTTACTGACAAAATTTTTCCCAGTACCAGGACTTCCTTGAAAACTAAGAACTAATGATCTCCTAGAATTTTTATTGTTTAGATGACTTTTTAGAGCACTCAAAATCATTTCGACAGCTAGTGATTGTCCAAAAATTTCACTTTTCAGTTCATATTCTAAACCTGCAAAAAAGGAAAATAACAAGATATTAAAAATATATATTAAATATAGCAATTCCATAAGAAAGCTGGACTTGAATTGGCATAAAACCCAGGTACTGCAATATAAAGAATTTTACAGAGGAGAAAAAAGTAAGCTGAAAACATTGTCCGATGAGTATTGTATGGAGTTATGTGTGCCTGAAAGACAATTTTTATCTGCAATGTAGTCCGTCGTCGGTGGCACTGTCCGTTGTAACATTGTAGGACCAAGGGTGTGATGACATCTTTAACTGTTTATAGTGTACTAGGTACTACTAGAGTAGTAAAATGGCTAACGGCCAAAACCGTGGTCCTATGACATTACAAAGGACAGTGCCACCGACTAGGCCACGGACTACATTGAAGATAAATATAGTCTGACGTTGTTATATGTTTTTGTCTAATACTCAAATAACCCTGTTTCATAAAGTTTAAAATATTTCATATAGGCTAATTATTTAGAACAGTAATATAGGCTACACAAAAAGTAGCTATCGGTAATTTTTCCAGGTCACGATCGGGAGATCGATTTTAATTTCCTACCAAGCTTGCCAACAGCGGAATGGACCATGAAATGGACCGGCCCATAAACGAAAGATCAAATCAGATGTCTTTATTCAGACATAAGCAACTGCATATAATAGCAGTAAGTGATGCAACAAATGACTGATTTAGATTTAAACTATCCGATGAAACATGTGACGGTTTTGCCATTCTACCGATGGGTTTTAAAAAGGATGATTCATCTGATGGTTTTCATTGGTAGCGGCCCACACTGCGATTTGGAGGATTCGATGGATCCACCTGTTCAATGTAGGGATAGATGAAACATCCATACACGGATTTTAGATGTTTCGCCTGATTCATCGGATGGTTTCTTATTGGCAGTGGGAAAGCTACCTGCACTGTGGTGGTGGTGCAGAGAAATCATAAATTCAATGGATGGATATGTTTTGCCAGGATAAACAGTTAGGCTAGTTGTTTGTTTGGTGGCTTCAACTTATTATTAAAGCTACTTTTGAATAAACGGTTTAATTTTCGCTGGTATATAATTAAGGTAATTTACTGTTAAATAATTGTTAAATATTCATTTACGTTAACACATTCATTGGTTGTCATAAATTTGTCAACAAAAGCAACATGTATCGCACACTCAAAATGAAAAAATAAATAAATAAAAATAAACTTTTTTTAATGTGGTTGAGTTTTAAATGTTGGTACCGGTAAATGGAAAATGCACATGATTTTTTTTAATTTTAATTCGGGCTATGCAACATAAGAAAGCCACATCTGTACCATGAGAAATTTGGTTGCATCCAAACATACCAATAAGAAAACTCCAAATTTGCAACATCTTCATTAGTGACAATTAATTGATTGTACAACCGTAGATGATTTTCTGTGGGTAAAATTGGAGTGAGCAGGTGTATAAACTGGGGTGAGAAGTTGGATAAGACTGAGAACAAATTGGCCAAAGGAATCTTGGTTTTGAAAAATCGCTCCAAATTCAAAAATCTTGATCTTCTTACTCCAACCGCACATCTCCTACTCAATAATTTTGTGGGGGGCTATGAAATCTAATCTCAAGCGAATTTTCGTGTGGTTAATGAAAGCACTGAGATTGCCTCACAACTCCCATTGCAACAATCATTTCATTAGGATGGATCTGCTCTCCGACCTATGCTTGAATATCTTTAAGGTTGCTACCAACAATTGTCATAAATCAAATTAAATCATTTATTGTCATCAGACTATAATATAGCATTGACAATAGGTCAGGTCATAAAGAAGATAAAAATTTATATAAATCATACACTACAGAATACATTACGGTAACACATCACAAAATTACAATACCCGGTTTGCAACAAGTTGCAATCTAACACGACCAGTGGTTGCACTTCCGCAGACGCCCGGTGGAACAATCAAATGAAAATAATCAATATCAAATATCTATTTACATAGATATAAATAATTATTTATTTTCATTCGATTATTAACGTTTTGCAATAAATACAAGTAAATTTATCCACACATTTATTATTTACTAGACAAAAATTCAACTTAGGCTACATAAAAACATGAAACATTTACAATTTTATATTTCTGGACACGCTGCTTTTAGCTGCTTCTAAAAAAATGTGGTACTTTGGTATTATACGGATGCCACTATTTTTGGAGGTTAAATTTTTACCGGATACAAAGGATAACTACATAACTCGAAAAAACGTACTTTTATTGACCTACTGTACAAATTTTACATCATTCTGATGTGCGGTCTTTGTGTTGTGCCTCCCAAAAGGCAGCGATGTCCGCTAGGATCGTGTTGAATGCGTCGCCGCTAGCAGCCACACCCGATCGCCACATGTACTCCGCCAAATATACAGTGCGCTGCGGCAGTTATGTTAGGATGGGTTATCATAAAA
The DNA here is from genome assembly GCA_963675035.1 of Allygus modestus. Classification (NCBI taxonomy): domain Eukaryota; kingdom Metazoa; phylum Arthropoda; class Insecta; order Hemiptera; family Cicadellidae; genus Allygus; species Allygus modestus. Next base: position 145,674,343 of record OY776116.1, read on the forward strand.
ATACATACGGTTTCCTCTTCATTTCGAGGTAAATCCCACACCAAAATAACGTCACTCATTATGAAAACAAATATAACGTAGTGCACGGCAATAAATCACTCATGACACTGACCCAGATACAGGCGGTGACAGGTGATGCGCGCGCTCCGGTCAAAAACCTGACCTTGGCCTATTTGGAGGGGGTCTGGCGGCCGGAAGTATGACTCATCAGGTATCATTCGATTCGTAACGAAACAAGGAAAGTCCTACAATCATTTTTATGATAACTCATCCTAACATAACTGCCGCAGCGCGCTGTATAAGGGTGGCATCCGTATAATACCAAAGTACCAAAAACGTAAAAACTGACACGTCATGTTTATTTACCGTTTTCCAACACCAAAACAAAATGTGATTTTCTCCCTTGATTTTCTTCTACATATCGTCGTTTCAAACTCTGCATATCATATAATTTTTTTTACTCTAAGTCAACAGTTACAAATCTTTGGGAAGAAGATTAAGAAGAATATTTTTTTAAATGTATTAAATAGGATTTTTTTAACACAATAAAAAAGTGTTTTTAAGTGCAAATTAATAGTCTTTAAATTAATTAAAACTGCCTTAGAGGGTATTAGTGATATTCAACTCATTTTTTAAGAAGAAACTGTTAATCCATAGATTAACAAAAAAAGTAAAAAAGTGTTAAGTTAATCTATATTCAAGACTACCTATTCAAGAAAAACATTTTTTGAGAAGAACTCAAACAAAACTAATATAGGCTATATGTAAACAAATAAGATTACATACCGGTACTGTAAACAATATACTGTGGCCTAATATATTGTTTATGTAATCTTATTTTCAATATTAAAATGTAAAAAATGTAGGGCCTAATATGTAAATTTAAAAAATTGGAACCGAGTGAGGTTTAGCACCTCACATTTGAGAGGTATTGGGTTTCATCCCAGGCCGGCCATTCTGAGAAGAGTTTGTACGGTTTCTCATCTCACTTAGCATGCCCAGCACCAGCGACAGTGCCAAGGTCCCGCACCAGTGCCACGAACCTAGCGATGATACCAAAACAACGAAACAGCGACCAGTGCCAGCGCCCAGCTCCACGAACCTAGTGGTGATACCTCGAAACAACCAAAACAGCGACCAGCAACAGCGCTACAAACCTCGCAGTGATACCTTGAAACAACAAAACTGCGACAGCGACTTTAGTGAGTGAATACGTACTGTCACTGAACGAAGGCACTGGCGCTGGTTTGTACGATTTCTTGGGACCAGCTCCTTTAGAGCCAAACAAATATCAGCGCCAAAGTCACCGGTACAGAAATATTTAACAAGCCTAATCTGAATATGATACCCTTTACAAACTCACCAATCTACTGTTAGCCTAGCCTATATTTTCCATCTCCAAGCGCAAATCGCAATGAATATGAACTCTCTTTGATATTATTTCTAAAATCTCTTTTTTGAACCATGTTGTAAAAAGGATCATTCCGTTAATAAATTAATTTAAATGAAAAGTCTGTTGTTGATTTAAGTTATGCATCAGCTGAACACCTCGCAAGACATCTTTGCTGAGGACATTAATCTTATGGAAATAATCATAATCATACCTGTGCTAAAAGGTCTAGGAACCTTGGGAAAATAGTAGTTGAATATATAACCCTGAATTTACCTTGTAAATTAGCAGGAATCCAGTAATCTTCACAGCCTTCACATAATCCAACCATTTGGCATGCTTTGTCCAAAATATTCTTGCCAAATTTTAAAGTTTCTTCTCTTGTGTCTGAATTTCTGTACAAGTATGAGATACCACCACCAATTAAGGTGGCAACAGTTATAGTAGCTGGGTCTAAAAAACTATCAACACGAATGACACCTTTTAGAAATAAAAATAAACAGATTAAAAGTTTGAATGTATTCATTGTTTTATTCGTAAAGGCTCACTCACTAGTTTTCATATAAGACCTAGTAATTATTCAAAGCTCAAAATTCACCATAGAAAATTAAATTGTCACAATAAGTAGCTAAACCGCTTGATTTTAGACAGCAAATGCACCTCACAAAGTCACAAAAATCAAACCAAAGCGAATAACCTTAACCATGAATATACTGGTAGCTGGTATCTCTATAGTCAGGGTTCTTTTGGTCTGTAGTCTGTGGTCCTGTCGGCCTCATAGGTTATGCTATGCTATGATTCACAAGCCTTATGCCATGCCATTCGTTGCCGAGATTGCCGACGACGACGACGACACGATGACAGCGCCGACGACAGGAATCGCTACGCACCACGCGTTCAACGATTTATTTCTTTAGTGAAGTGGCGAATCAAGGTTCGTAGAGCTTCCAGACCAGGTGTGCTTATTTACATAAGAGTAATGTTCGCAGCAAAGATGTCCAGCTGATTCATATATCATATATCAACAACATACCATAAAGGGTTGCCAACCTTAAGGGTATAATAATGGTACAGCTATTTTTAAACTGTCACTGGACATGCAGAAAGAAAATTTAAACCCTTAATCGATTAATCTAATAATACAAATAAATCAAAACAATATAATAGTTTCATGTTTCATACAATAGTTTTAAAATAACAGCTTATCATAGAATGTAAGCAGTTAAACAATGTGTTAATTCTAATTACACTGATGAGGAAAACATGGTACTCGTACGATAAATATCGTGTTTCCAGCAACACTGCAGGTTGGATTGGTGATCACGTGACCTTACAGCTGTTTTTACGAGGTCTCTTCCGGTTAAGTAGAAAACCTTAAGTAGATCGACTCAGCACACCTGGTCTGCAAGCTCTACGAACCTTGGTGGTGAATAACGTCGTTGTCCAAACTTCTGTCCATAGAATCTAGAATGCACCACTAGTCGCTAGTCTTCCAGTTTTCCTCAAGAAATACATAAATATTCCGGTTGCTTGTCAATGCTTGTTTGTGTTAATGAACTAAGGCAACAATTGCTTCATCTTCATTTTTTCACCAAGGATCTGCATTCAGACAATCCATTGAGGAAGACCTATCTCGACTTAAAAAAAAAGTTTAGGGCAGCAGTAAAGTCAGCTAAAGCTAAAAGTGTACTTTTCCACTTGAATAAATCCGATAATAGATCTAAAGCAGCATGGAATATTATTAATGAAATGATTCCAAATAAGACACCTGAAATTCACAAAGATATTCAGATAATGCAAGATGGTCATCTGACAAGCAATCCTAACATCATAGCTGATCTGTTCAATGTATTTTTTACCAGTATAGGGAACATAAACGTTGCAAGTGATCCCATTGCACTTAGTCATTGCAGTAAGATACCAGGTAGTTGTTCCTCTCTGTATTTACACCCTACTACTTGTGAAGAGGTCATCAGTGTCATTAACTCACTTAGAATGAGTAATTCGGCTGGAAGAGATGGTATCTCTTCCAAAATTTTAAAGGAGATATCTGAGTCTATTGCTTATCCACTGACATATCTTTCAAATCTAACCTTTGAGGAAGGTTTATTTCCTTCATGTCTTAAATCATCAGTTGTCAAACCTTTGCTTAAAAAAGGAAATCCTAGTATTCTAAATAACTATAGACCAATTTCTCTTACCTCAACATTTTCAAAGATTCTTGAAAAACTTTATTTGAATCGCCTTTATCCATTTTTAATTTCCAACAATGTTCTTTTTGATAAACAATTTGGGTTCAGGAAACATTTCTCAACAGTTGATGCTATGTTTAGTTTTATATTTAATGTTTCCAAGGCTCTGGATAGCAGGGAAAGTGTTTTTGGTGTATTTCTCGATCTTAGTAAAGCGTTTGATATGGTGAACCATAAACTGCTCATAGAGAAACTTAACCATCTTGGCATTAGAGGAAGAGCAATTGATTGGGTGTCTTCGTTTCTCATTGGAAGATCACAGACTGTGGAGATCTCTTACATTGATAAGGGTGGTTGTCTTAGTAAACATCAGTCAGAGGAAATTATTGTCAGCTCCGGGGTTCCGCAAGGATCGGTCCTTGGACCAATCCTTTTTTTATGTTTCATTAATGATATTGCCAGCAGTGTTCCTGGCGTTGATTTATGTTTGTTCGCTGACGACACTTCCCTTAGTATTTCTAACAAATGTAGAAGCTTTCTTGAGGTCGATTCTTTCATTAAGTGTAGTCAACTGTTACAGTGGTTCAGCGAAAATAACCTTCTTGTAAATACTGATAAAACACAGTTTATTGATTTTAAATTGAAAGACCTTCATGGAATATTTACTAAATCCACTGTGACGATTGGTGATATTGAAATTGAGTCAAGTCAGCAAACAAACTTTTTGGGGCTTGTCATTGACTCCCGTCTTAATTTTTCTTTTCACATTGCTAAGGTTTGTAGTAAGCTGAGCAGTTGTTTGTTTATCCTCCGTCGTTTGGCCTTTTTTTCAAATAGAGAAGTTCTGTTGTCACTTTATTATGGCTGTTTTCTCCCCCATATGGCCTACGGGGTGGCTATTTGGGGATTCGAAACGGTGAAGCATAAGCAAGTGTTTCGTTGTCAAAAGAAGGCGCTTCGGTTGATTTTTGAAATGAAAATGTCTGAATCATGCAGGGGAGTTTTTTCTTATAACAATATGCTGACTTTCCCTTGCTTGTATATCTTGGAATGTGTAACATTTTTGGTAAAAAACAAGGAGTTATTTCAGTCTTGTAATCAAAATACACGTTATAGCTTCAGAAACAATCTTTCCCTTTCCATTCCACGCCATAACACAGCTCATTTTGAAAAACAAACATACTTCTCATCTATAAAACTGTTCAACTCTTTGCCCATATACCTAAAACAGGAATCAGATGTTACTAAATTTAGACGTCAGACAAAGATTTTTCTCATAAATAAGGAATATTACAGTGTCCATGATTTTTTCAATGACAATTCTGTAATTTAATTTAAAATGTTTTTAGTTATTATTTCTGTTTGGTTATTGATTTTATTTTTAGCTGATACACAATGTAACAAATTGTGACTTGTTGTCTATGCTATATATATAGTCTAATGGCAATAAAATGATTTTGATTTGATTTGATTTGAACTTTCGATTACGATTGTTGTTTTGTGGTGGAAAAGTATGTATCCAAAATAGGCACCATATAATAATATAGAAAACCCTAAACAGTAAAAATTATCGGGTTAATTTGGTTAAATATAGGTTGTTAGATTTACAGCGCTGTTGTAGAAAATATGTTTATTGAAGTTTGTCTCTATTCTGAGTTCTGACACACATTTGTATGAAGGAACTAAATTGTATTTTATATGGCTGTGAAATGATTTTACAGGCATTAAAATAAATTTAGTTCCTTCATACAAATATGTGTCAGAATAGAAACAATCTTACACAATTTACAAACAAAATTAACATATTTGTACAACTGAAATATAATAATAAGTTTATAAAACAATGAAATACTCCCAACAACTGATAATAACATGTATCAGCAAGTTTCTATTATTAGGAATACCAGTACATTTTAAGTATAGCGCTGAATACAAATATTACAACAGAATATTTATTGGAATTTTTTAATACATATTTCGTTTTATGTGTGATATAGGGCCAAAGACGAGTATTAAATGGTATGTTACCTTACTTTTTATGCCTTGATCATGTTTTAAAACCAATCTCGAGTGTATTTTGAGCTTTTAGAGAAGAAAATCAACTCTTAGGGTAATTTATAAAAAGTTTAGGGTAATTTTATCACACGTTTAGGGTAAAATTTCATCTACCTGGTGGCAACACTGTCTGAAGCTGAAGTTCAGAAGTTCTGAAGTTCATGAAACTAGTGAAATCTGTAGATGATAAAATAGGTTAGTTCGAGTATTCTGTAAAGTAAATTATTATGCCATTTTATCACAATTAACCTATAAATATTATTTTAATCTCCGGTTGGATGAGACACGACATCAGACACCATAGTGATAATGAATATTAAAAGAGTTTTGTTTAATAATTGGTGAAAAGTGTTTAAAAACAATCTTCCTCATTAGAGCCCTACAACCTACAACATGTCAGGTGGGTCTTCACTGCTATAAAGTTAGGTTATGCTACTGAAATTGTAGAACACAGACAGGTCTTAGTTGTTTATGCAGACACTTAGTAATTATACCAACCACATTCATTTTTATTTGATAAGTTGATATTTCCTGAGAGAATTAAATTTTCATAGCAAAATTCTCGTAGGTAGGCTTATAGGGAAGAAGGTGTTATAACCATAGTCATCGGTCTTGATGAAATTTAGAACAAACATGTTTAAAGCAAAATTTATGACTTCGGGTTAAAAAATCAGACTGATCGCCTCATTCGAAGGGGTAGGCCTATCTTAGGAAGGTTTTGAACCCCAAAAATGGGCTTTTCAATTTTTTTCATAGGGCTATAATCTTCAAAATACAATTTTATTTACCGGTACCGCAAAACCTGCTAATTCCGGATAGGGGGGTATTCCCGAACACGGTGTACATATTTGTAAACATAAATATTTCTAAACTAACCTGCAAAGTTGAGAAGTCGATCTTTATACTTTCGTTTAGAGCAGAAGACGCTTTACACCGCTGTATAGGTTAGAACTGCGTACGATCTGTTTGTTTTATTTTGTAGGATTACCAACTTTTGACTTTTTGAAAAAAAAGTAAGTATGTCTAACTAAGACATGTAAGTTAATTTTCGTCAAGTTTGTCCAATTTTTTTTGCGAAGGTATATTTTTATTCAAAATTTAAGAGCACATAATATTAGCACATATATTTTAAAAAATATATCACATTTAAGTATTCTATTGTAATCCCGGACACTTTAATAATACTCCGTGGATGTGACTGTTGGGCCGGCTGTTGCGACTAGCACCTGCCGTTACTGATGTAAAAAGCAGATATCCTGCCTTAACAACATTGCGGTGTTTAGCCGCCTTAACAACATTGCGGTGTTTAGCCCTGATACAGTAACTATCTGTGTTTGTTATTAAAATTTGTGCTTTTAATTTATGAAAAATTGTTTGTACAGTCTCCAAGATGAAAGAAAATAAATCAAAAGCCAATATGTTAGAACAGGCAGTAAAGGAGGAAAGTTAATGTCATTATCGTGATCAATGATCATGTCTGTGGAAAATATAATGGGCCCCATGGAAAGCAGACAGTTTTCAGCCCACAGGAAGACAATGTCATCGCTGATCATGTTGGACAAATATATATAAGTCTATTATTCTTTGTTTCATTTAAACTCCTTTTCCCCTTATGGTTCTTTGTTTAGTTTCATGTTAGTTGCAAAGAAACAGCTGAAAACGTGACGTAAGAATACTTTTTATTCATCCCCAACCCATTAACAATGTTTATTTTATTTTTAAGCCTTTTGACTGGTACAAAGGCATCTTCAGACCTCAAACACCTCCCACTATGGACAGCAGAGGTTGGTTTAGGCTAAAATGATATTTAGGTCAGTGTCCAGGATTAGACCATTTGTGGAGGTTAATCCGGACACTTTTATTTATTTTATAATAAAATCTAATACATAGAAAGGTACAGGGATATAGTAAATGATACACACACTTTACAATGGTATGGTTTTTATTGGTGACATCGTTGTTTGAAAGGCACTTTAACCTAAAAAATGTAAAAAAGTGTCCGGGTTTTGCCGGTTTTACAATATCATTGGATTCCGCTTTTTTCTGAATAACATGGTTTTTAATGGGGTGTAATTTATTCTCTGATATTGATTAGGCTTCACCCACCTTGGAATATTCTATACAGTATACACAGGCTCCGAAGCCAACACATGAAAACACAGTCACAAACACAAACACACTATAGGGGAAATTTGATAAAAAAAATTAAACCTGAAACTATTTAAAAATAGGTTGGCCCTACATAATATTCAAGATTATCTTTGCTTACATTTATTCTTAAATTTCTTGTAACTTTAATATTTCATGAAAGGCTGCCAATAACTTAGTAATTGTTTACTAATACATAATAGATAAACCCAACAGATACCATCCATCGCCCCTACAAAAACAATGGTTTATGGTTTTTGATGGGAGTTATTGTTGTGGGCTGATGTGTCTTAGTTTTTTATATAAAAAGGGTGGATATAAATGTTATGTTCAAGTAGAATAATTTTTTTAGATATGAGAATTCCGATACGACCGGCCCCGGAACCTCCCCAACTAAACCTGCCTAAACAAAAAGGATTCAGGCCTAATGCCGCAACAACTTCAAATGACAGGTGGGCTTACTGTGAATAGAATATACATTTGATATACAGTATATTGTCCTGCAGGCATTTACTAAATAAGTACCATAGCTTGTAAGAAAAATATTTTGTTTTAGTTTGTTTTTGTACATTTTTATGACAATGGCATATTTTAATGTCTTGAAAGGGAATGGCCTAACCCTTGTCTTGTTACTATCTATTGTCGACCTTTTGTTAAAAGGCATCAATAATACGAAGACAAACAGCAGATGGGTCCAGCATCGAACCTACCGGACGCAGTAGCTCAGAGGTAAAGTGCCTGACTAGCAAGTTCGACGTGGCCGGTATCCCGGTCCCGTCCGACTCCTGTAAGATCATGAGCCTCTTACCCACTTACCCTCTTACCTCTGGCTTGCCCGTATGACTTATGCCGTTACGGTACCTCGCTGTCTTTAGTTCACCGCACAGGTCAATAATGGTGACAGGCAGTTGAGGTTTTATTACAAAAAAACAAATTTTAGATTTGTCTCAGGATTTATCTGGCACACCTCAGATTACAAGGCAAGCACTTCCACTTGCTGCCCAGCCAGTTATATAATTTTAAATTCCAGGTGAACTTAAGTCATTTAAATGATAGTAGAGATTGAAATGGTCAACAAAGAAAACCTTGGATCGATGTGTGCATTGATTACTGTGACCACAGACCCTCAGAGGGGAAAATCAGTTTGTAATCCCGTTCTGCCAACATCTGAAACGGAGAAATAGAAATGTATAGGATCCAAGGAGAAAGTAAATAAAAAATTCAATAAAAATAAAAAGGTAGGCTTAGAGATATTTTAAAAACCATCTACCTTATTAACGTTTATATTTAAAAAAATTTAAATAAACCTTTTCTTAATAACTTCAGTGAATTCGCATACTTTAGAGTCGGGCTCACAATTATATAATTTAATTCCAGAATAATATGTTGTAAATTCCTAACTAGAAGGTTTATGTCTTGGATATGCAAGACTACCCTTGTGTCTTGTGTTATAATTGTGGTAGTCTGAATTAATTGAAAAATTTGAAATATTTTGTTTGATAAATATAATTAAATTATAAATGTATATAGGCTACTAGGAACAAGGTTAGGATATTAGTACCGTACTTTTGAAAGTACCTTATATTTTGATATGAATCCCCTGTGAAATATGCAAAACAACATATAACCAGTAACATCTCAATTGAAATATCATTATTTGTACTACACCTTTTTTTTATTATTCAGTTTTTGTAAACAGTAATTCCTGTTCTATTACGCCTATTCCACAGTACACCATCGAACTATCACGATAGTAGTAACAGTTACCGGTATGTCACAACTACATATATGTATCTCTTCTTCCAGAGACCCGTGCTTCGAGCGGTTTAAGCTGTCTCGGTCTCAGTCGGCAGGGAAGTTGGGGGAGACCAAGAAGCCCCCTCCCCGGCCGCCGCCCCCCTTGAAGATGGTCACGGGCTTGAAATCCTCCTCATCTCTGAATTCCTCCCGGCAGGTAAATCTTGTACTCCAATTTGTTTGTGTTAGTATACTCGCTTGCACAATTATATCAAAGCAGATCATCTATTCACAAGTCGGAACTAAATCCAGGTCAGATTTTGAACTAGTACTTGAAAAGCACAGCATACATGTAAAACTTGCATATGAAGTTGTTGTTGATAAACGCTATGTTCTAGTGATGTGATGAGTTGAATCTAAATACAATTATTTCTAGAGAGTTGTCCAAACTAATTTTAAACAACATATCTGACAATTTTGTTGAAATTACACTAATACAGTAGACTCAGAAATCCGGATTAAAGTGGCGGACGGCCCGTCTGGATTTAGAAAAATCAGGATGTCCCGGAGGTGGGCGTGAGTCATACGAGACACTAACACGGCAAAGTGAAGTCTGCACTAAGAAAGTGGGTGCAGTGAACTGAGGCTCCCCTGCTCCCTCCTCCCACCGTGCGACAACTTTGACTGCCTCGTAAATCATTAACTTAATCAATTTTACTGATAGAGCTCCGGATGTTGCAAACTACATGACAGTTTGCCTTTTTGTCCTGGGACGAAAAAGATCATCAAAACAGTACTTTTTTATCCGAGGAATAAAAAGAACCTCTTGAAAACAGATGTTTCTGATGCAGTATGACAAAAAGATTATTATTACAGGGGGTTTACTGATATTGGAAATACTGGAAATTTTTATTGTAGCTCATACTGGAAATTCTGAAATAATACTGGAATTTCTAATTGTGTATTGGAATTTTATTACAATCAGATTGATTACCGACCCGATAAAGGAAAAATTAAGGTTTGACAGTTAATCCCAAGTTCCAAGCATGAATTTAATTTTTCCTCTTTTAAAATCTAAAATAAACTATTTATTTTCCTACATCAATTTTGTTACGGAAATATATACTATTTATAGTTTATACTATTTAATTGTCTTCTTTAGAACCAAAACAAAATATTAATGACATTATAATTATTCCCTTCTTATTAAAATGTAATGTTCCCACATAAAACTGGAATTTTGTCAAAAAAATTTACTGAAAATATTGGAAATATACTGGAATTTCAAAATCAAAACACCATGTATTACTAAACCATTCCCATTCTCACCCGTGCACTCCCCTCATGTGATGTTGGCAGCCGACCCAGCTGCTGTACGGTCTACTCGGCCGCAGCAGAGGCAGCAAGGTGGCCAAGAGCAACACGAGCGCCGCGCTGTCAGAGGCGGCGGACAGTGGGCGGCGGAGGGCCCCCCAGGTGGCGGACAGTGCCAGACGGCCACCCCCGACACCGTGCGGGCTCCTCATAGACCTCAACTCCCCCCCCGCCTCCCCCACCCGCTCCAGCAGCGACGGCTACAGCCTCAACAGCTTTGGCAGCGATGGCCTCAACAACGCCAGCTCTCAGGTTAGTCACGTTTTCGCATCAGCAGGAGTTATATTCCACTAGATTGTTTTTATGGGTGTGTCGGGAATAAGAGCGAGGAGTCCCTTAACCCCTCCCAAGCAGCGACGGCAGAGCGAAAGCCCTACTCAGTTCGCTACATAATTTTGTTGTTGGATTATTCATTTTGAAATATTTAATTTTGTCCACTTCTGTCCGTTGGTTAAAGTAAATTAGTTTCACTTTCATGATAATAATTCTTTTTAACGAGTTCTGTGACTAAAATTGGCGTGTGTATATATATTAATCATTCACTCTGAACATAGTTTAAAAAGATAATACAATACAGTCTAATGCATAGATAACATTGAGCTTGTAATTCACACAACTGCATATAAACAGCTGAGTCAACATTCAAGAGTTTTACATTAAAACGGAACAGAGATGACGATGAAAGGCAGTTAGCCCATTACTTTTATACTTTTTTACTGCAGTTAATATCTCATTTTTATTTTAAGTATTAAGGCGGCAATATCTTATCTCTATAAAAAGTATGAAAGGAAAGAGATGTCAGAGAAGAAGTTTATATAAACAGGGTAAACACATAATTGATCTACTCTTCTTTCCAATAAGTAAATTCTCCAGCATCTCTTTCCTTTCATAAATTTTCTGTATCAAGGCCCTAACTTAAAACCTTATCTATATAAAAGTTATTACTAAAATTTTGTACGGTATTTGAGTTGACTGTTTTTTAAAACAGAATCATATTTACGGGAGACTTTTTTCCAGAGACTTAACCGTACTGAATTTTGTAGGTTGAAAGCGGGTTTGAAGATGACTTTGATTCGCTGTTGTCGACACCTAACGCCGCAGACCCCTGGGCCATAGACACCTTCGCCAGCTCTAAACAGGCCCAGACAACCGGAAGCTCCGTTCCTTTCGAATTGAGCAACGAAGACCCTCGGAGTAAACACAAGTCTGTCAGTACGACAGCGGCAGCCGTTTTGACTAAACCGACCATAATACGGGCCAAAAACTCGAAGCCTGCAAGACCCCCGCCGCCAAAACTGCGACCGTGCTCAACGCCCCCGTCGTTCGTGAGTGCCCCGCTAGACCCCCCTGCCGACTGGTCGCCACCCATGCCCAGTGTGCCGCCCCCACCACCCCCGCCTGAGGTGCTGGCCACCCCCCACCTACCTCCCAGGCCGACATGCCTGCCACAGGTTAGTGGAGAGAAATGAGAAATTGCTTGGAAAATACTAATCAATACAAATTGTCTTAACTAACTGAGCCTAACTTAATTAGAAGGATGAACTTGGCGAATTCTGTTGATAGTTTGGTGGTCTTTATGACTGCTTAATTAGGTCAGTTTTGCATAGGCCTGGGGGTTTTTGGGAAGTTGTCATTTAAACTTAAGTAAGACAAAAAAATGCACTTAGTGTAGTTAAATAAACGATTTATAATAATTTCAACACTGTGTTGGGAACAAGTATTTCTTCTAGAGCAAGTAATATTTATTGTGCAGCTACATATAAGTTTTTACTACAAGGATTTATTCGGTGTCTTATAAATTTATTACAATTATGGTTGAGTTATTGGGCAACATCCACCTTGATATTCGGCGTGGATCCTTGGTCGATCTTAAAACAACAAACACATCATAAACCAGATCTGCACACTATGCCCCGACGATTCGTCCGAATAAAAGGACAACGCGCCTCTTCGGGGAATTTTATTTTTGCCTTCGATGTTTGGCAAGGAGTTGCTCTGAGTGTCTTACCGCGACTAACCTGTCCGGTGGGTTCACATCCTTATCAGCAGTAGGGGGCGGGGGTTCTATTGTTGTGGCGCTGTTTAGTTTCATTTCAATTTATTTTTTTACCAAAGGGACAACATGGGATGGAGTGAGGCACTGGGCTGTGAAATACAATTTTCATAAACTAACATACACACTGCCTTCAATATAATTATGCCTCGGAGAGGTTATAATTATTCAAGTTACCAAGTGTCTAAAAAATTGGACAAGAAGTGTTGCACAATTGGGAGCAACTGTCATTGTGAAATATTATAGCTTCATTTGTGTTTTAGGAAGGAGCACAGAAGAAGAAGCCGTATTGCATAGCATTGTACGATTATGAAACTGGGCATCCGGATGACTTGTCTTTCAAGGTAATTCAAGCATTTTACACCTATAAGTTAATACTGACAATGATAAAAGCGGGTTCTCGCTTTCCCTTTTTGGAACTGGACGCTTATTTTTTTGCATGGCGTTCCCCACTGTTTCACAATAACATAGTAAAGTAGCTGGTGCGATAATGAATTTTCTGATTGGTCCAAATCTTTATTAATCATGTAATTTTAATAAAATGTGCTAGTAAAATTAGTTCACAAATTCGAAAATTTTGGAAATGTTTAAATTTCACATTTCATCCTAAATAAGATTTAATTTGCATATTATATCTGAACTTTGTTCAAAATGTGCTGCATTAGCCAGTAACAATTCTGCACAGCACGAGGTATCTCACAAAATCAGTCATATTTATCTTGAAATATTCAAATACGTGTCAGCTTATATAGTAATATTTTTAAAGTGCAAAAAGCAATACCTCGTAAAGTCTCAGAAAGAATATTGTGCAAAAGCTTATTGAAAAGATAAGGTATTTTTAAACTAATACGTTTTTATTTTTCAAACTGCAAGTTTAGTTAAAATAAATCCTCTCTGCTAAAGGGGGAAGTATGTGTCAGTTCCTAATATCGTTACCTAATTATTATTAGTCATGATTGACTCTGGTTCTTTCATGCTCATTTCTACTGCTTGAATAAGCTTTGTCCCCCTCTTGTAACTTTAAAGTAAACTACTTATATTAATTTCTTGTGTTTCAGGTGAACGATGTGATTCACTTGACAGAAAGAATAAACAACGAATGGCTCAAAGGAAAGCTGAACGACAGAGAAGGAATGTTTCCTGTGAATTTCGTCAATATTGTGGTGCCTTTGGACGAGTCCTCTTCAGAAAACTCCAATAATTATAAATATGTGATTGCGCTTTACACGTTCACCCCAGAAACCTGGGACGATTTAGCTTTCGAGGTAATTTTCCATTTTTTTTATAAGGGATACAAGAATTGTTTTTACCACAGTAATTTTGATACTTCCTACAATCGTGCTGGAACTAGGAATGCCTGTTATATTGAAACTAAACTTAAGGAAAAGAGACTGAGTTCGCACGCAGCACGCTGACGTGAGGACAGTGAATTTCCACATATAAACTTTTAAAACTCAAAATCTGTGTAAAAACATACATTTATTCAAATTTTTATTGGAATCTGAAAACATTGATTTTTTGGCTGTTCTGATGCTCCTGGTTTCATTTACCTGCAAATCTGGTAATACAATTTTTCGCATTATAATGTTAGGAGAAGTTCCAGGCAGGCTTGAAAGTAGGTGAGTTGCTGGGGATGATAAAAGTACTCTAACAAAGGAATAACAGGCTTTTCTAGTGTAAAACCCCCATAAGACAACGTACTGTGTTAAGTCGAAACACATTTTCTTTAATGACTCGGTAAATAGTTATGCTAGAATGACGAGAGAGGGCTTAAAACCTTCGCCTCAATAATTCCCATCTTTTACTTGCATTAATTTTACATTCGGGGCTTTTCTGACCTTTTTTGGCCCAAAAACTCAAAATTTGAATGATTAATCCTCAAAAAAGGGGTTTAGAAATTTCCGACTGTTTTGCCCAACGAACTTGTCCAACTGATTACAGAAAGGAACGTCCCTACCAAATTTGAAGTTAATCGGACAAAAAATGTGACCGCTAGAGTGCAAACACACACACACACACACACACATATATATATATATATATATATATAAAATTTTGAACGACCCCCAAAACGTGTTCAGGGGGTCACGTTAGGAACATCTATGGTGATCCCGGGCTTAAGTTTCACCGTGCGGGTCATGCTTATAGTTCACTTTCCAAAGGAATTCCACTAAAAATCCATACTCATTCATAGTGCGATAAATCATAGTCATCAAGCTGAAAGATATCATGAAAGCCTGAGTTGAGAGTTACTTATGCTCAGTCAAAAACAGCACAGCTTGTCACATTAGGATGTTAAATGGGACTTCTTAACTCAGGAAGCTATGTAAAGTAATCAGGACATGATCTTTACTCTAACAAAAGTAAATAACTGAGCTACCGGTAGTCCCTTTGTAGATTCAGGGAAGGTATTATACTCAAACTAATTCTTGATCAAAAGTTTCTTTCCTTACTGACGTTGATTTAAGAACGTTGTCCAATGTTTATTCTGAGGTGGGTTATCAATATATTTTCAATTCATTCTTATTTACTGATCAATTTTATTAACTTGGTATGTTTAACTAACCAATAGACCAATAGAGGAGACTCGGAATATGTTGCCACCCAACTGGTAAGGGTGGAGAGGAGGGGCTTCCCTTGATAAAACCTGTGTGAAGCAAATGATTCTGTAATGCCTCTCAAAAAGGAATTTGGATGACATTTCTGAAAAAATAATGTACTCAGAAGATTTATATATCGGCTACACCATACTTTAAATTACAGAAATAGTACCATGTAAAGGAGTTTATTTATCTAAACAAGGTTAATAGGGGCAAAGTATGTGTCAGGTTTGTGATACTGTTTTTTCCTAACCACCCTCCCTGGGCAAACTTCATGTGCCACTTTTTCCTCCATATCCCGACAATATGTGTGACGCTCTTTGTGTCATAACTCCCTCTTATGGACACCCCTGACTACCATCACCCTCTTTTCACATTAATTTCACTCAGTTTTGTTACCAGTAGCCTAGCTTGCTTGTGAAACCTAGCTTATTACATTTTGTATTATTAACGTTGTAATAAAGTGGAACTTCAAAAACTTGAACCTCAATTTTAACTGGGAAACCCTTTTAACTAGAATATGTTCCGATGTTGTTCCTATATTAGTCAGAACTGTATGTTATCGGTTCGGATTAAAAAACCCCAGTTACTGTGTTTTGAGCGTCTATTGTTCATGTTGCAACCCGAGAAAACTTGTAATAACAGACAGGAAGGGGGAAAACATTGCCAAACTATGAGTCTTTTGGTTTACTTTCCTACTCTACGACATTTCACTGGTCACTGAAGGAAGCTGGTCATAGAAGCTGTTGAAACATATCCAGGCTCATTTTTGACATTTTTAAGTGATAACGTTATTTTTAAGGATTGTATGACTCATTAATTGCGTTATCGTAACCCTCAATAAGTCAATGTCTATGGAAGATCAACTTGATAAGTCAAACCTTGATATTTTGATTCTATTGTTCAAATTGTTTCCGTTCCCCCTGAGGTTCGAGTTAGCGAGGTTCCACTGTAAATCTTATTTACCCATAACTAGTTATGTAAAATACCCAAGTATTTAAAACTCGGGGTAAATACCCTGGGGTTTACCCGGGTAAGTACCCAAAATTCTTAAATACCCGGGTATTTTGGGTATTTATGATATTCTACATAAAACGCCAATGCAATTCATATCCACCCTTACTACCGTTGTTATTATCAATGTATTACATTTGAGGAGATTTAATTGATTACATTTATTATTTTACCAATAAATAGCAATTTTTATAAAAAGACCCGTCAATTATACAAACCAAACTAAGAAAGGAACTGGTTAAATATAAGACATTCTATACAAATTTTAAAATATTTAATTTTATAATCGGCCAATTACAGAATAAAATCACAATGTAATTGAATTTTAATTTGTTTCCTCCAAAATTTTAAATTTATTAAACTCCCCAAAAACCATCAGAGCAGTAGTAAATACCCAGCCCTGGGTATTTATCTCGATCTTGATCAGAAGTTAAATACTTGTGGTAACCATGTTATACTCTTAAAAACGGTTTTTATGATCATTTTATAATCCTTACAGCATGGGAATTTCAATGAACCTAGTAAAAATCCTTTAAATTTTATAAAAATCATAAATACCCACGTTTCGGGTATTTACCCGGATAAATACCCATTTTTTATCTACCTACCCACTGGGTATTTACCCGGCCCACATCACTACCCATAACATAACAGGATATCATGTTTAAACAAACAAATTTCAACAATATGTTCTTTTTCAGGAAGGAGACACTGTATTCAAGAATATGTTCTTTTTCAGGAAGGAGACACTGTAAAAGTTTTGAAGAGAATCGATGACCACTGGCTGTTCGGAGAGTGCAAGGGCAGAGAGGGTCAGTTCCCGGAGAACTACGTCACTGATGTGTCGTCTTTCTTCCCTTTACAGGAAAATTACTCGTAGCGCTCTCGCATTACGGTGCCTTTATATAGCAATTAGAGTTTAAACTGGGATCCTTGTGCCTTATTTTGATCACTGCTACAGTGTAAATATACTCATTTTCAGCGTGATGTGATAATTATTTAATTGACATAATTGTAGGGATTATAATATTATATTACCAATTGTATGACAATTTAGTCGTTATTTTTATCACTATGGGTGTTAGTCTGTTACCTTATACAATTTTGAGATTTACGCGTGTCTCGCTAGTGGGGTGGGAAGTATTACTAGATGAGTTGTTTGTTAATTTTTATTTTAAGTTACCAAATGAATGTGTGTTGTCAAAAAAGACAATAAATATTAAGATGTATAGAATTTAAAAGAAAGCTTTAAAATATTGTCGGCTCTTCTCCTATTTTTTCATTCGGGGAGAATTTATTTGGCCAAAACTGATTTAGGAGTAACTAGATTGTCATTTATTTACTGGGTTTATATTTTTATCAATGTTAAATTAGTGGCATTTTATAAAAATACCTCCTGAAAATATTTTAGCAGATAGTGGTAATTGCAGATAATCGATTTTTAGTTGTTATTAAATAAAACTCCCAAATAAAAGGAATTGAAATGTAACATTATGTTTTAGCGAATTTCCCCTATAGGGAAGAATTAGCGAATTTCCCCTATAGGGAAGAAGCTATTACCGTAGTCGGCATGGTAAGACCTAGGCCCGGGACCATGATAACTTTTCGTTTTGAGGTCCCCAGACCCCAAAAACACCATTCGTTCGAAACTGTATATATATATATATATATATATATATATATATATATATATATATATGTGTCCGTGAGCACGATAACTCTCGTAAAAATTATCCGATTTTGATGAAATTTGGTATAAACGTGTAAAGCAACATTTATGACTTTAAGTTCGAAAACCAGCCAGATCGCTTTATCCGAAGGGGTATTTTGGGGGGGTTTTGTACCCCAAAAATGGGTTTTTCGAATTTTTTACATATAATTTTGGAAATAGTCAAATTTTAGTTTTTCCCATTGGATTCAGCTTAAAAAAACACACAATTTGGTATTTTGATCATTTCTCTACGTCAATTGGTTACCGAGATATTGAAAGTGCTAAACACAGTACGTTGTCTAATGTTATTCTTATGGAGGAAAATAAAAATTTTATATATCGCTTATTTATGAACGTATACTGACGAAACTTGGTATACAGCTTCATCTGGTTGTGGACCATTGATATTTGCTCAAAAAAACAATTTTTTACCAATGGCTCCCGTAGCAGCAAACCTGCGTACTCAGCCCCATGTTATTCTTATGGAGAATAAGTAACGTGTTATCTCCCTTCATTATGAAAATAAATTAATGAAATTTGGTATGTGGCTTTACCTACATGAGTTGTATTGATATTTGTATAAAACCCCATTTTTTGTACTCCTTGCTTCAGCAAACCTGCATACTCAGCCGCCATGTTATTCTTATGGAGAATAATTAAAATGTCATATATCGTTTATTTATGAATGTATATTGATGAAACTTGGTATGTGGCTTTATGTGGTATTAAGATACATATTTATGCATTGGAAATTCGCTGAGTACGCAGGTTTGCTGCTACGGGGGTATTTTATATTTTTAATAAACTTCCCAACAATTTGTGTATCTCATGTATTTCTTTGTGTAATCAATATCTTAAATGCACTTGTGGAGTTATTAAATAGCTATCATATTTTGAATACAATGAGGCACTTGATTGCGAAAGTTCCTTTTTGCACAAATTTAAAACTCAATTACTCGTGTGCCTTCATAAGCCTTGTGAGGCCTTTTAAGATTGTGAAAACGCTAGTAGGCTAATAGAATGTTCATTTGTCATAGGTTAAATACATCATGAAAATATAGAATAAAGAACGAATATATAATTTGTGCTTTATAGGGATTTTTGTGACCTGTCCAAGACTACCCACTTTGAGGATTAGCTTAACAGCGTAAACTGTACCATACGTAAACAAATAAGTATGGACACCCCTTGTTACTTATCTCAATTTCGCTCCCCCCCTCTCAAGCTTGGAGGAGAAAACAGCGCTGGCTGTGTTTGCTACTTTACTGTTGTATGTGCTGTTAACCTTCAAAAGGTCAAAATGATTGTAAGCAAACAAAAAACTACAGACTAATATATTTTAGTTAGCTGTTGGGATTTTACAAATTAATAATCCATCAACACGCAAATACAGTAGTGTCAAAAACGCAATAGTATCTGTGTTCTGGAGCCTATCACTTTCCATAAACATTGCAATCAGCCTACTAACCCTTATAGTGAGTCAGGCCAAAGATAGGTAACGCTAGCTGTTTCTTTAATAGTTTCTATGACTGTAAACAAACTAATCAGCAATTAGTGATTTGTATACTGTGATTTGTTAAGTGTCAAAGAACTTCTGAGAAAAATGTTTAAGATCTCCCATGAAAAGTGGTAGCAAAAACCTGGCTGGCGTGAATCTTCTGTATTCGTTCTTTAATCTGTGATAAGTGTTTCCGTATGGGGATTGTAGCGCAACACAGCTTGGGCTACGTTTTAAATCTATATATATGCAGTGTTGTAAGAATACGAGTAATTTGATTCTGTCTTATAACGCAAATGGCTGTAAACTCAATTTATTCAGATAAAAGTGATTTTTAAAGCAGTCAAAGGAGGTTTTAAACCAAATATGTGGGTCTAGCATGAAACATGGGAACAAGCTGCTGGCTGACGATCAACTGCTATGATCTATTTATTCTATGGATTTACTGTTCCTCAACAACAATTGGGTCAGCAGAAAATTGTATCTGCCAGGTAAACATATTATATTTTGTTAAGGGAGATGTTGATTTTCTTGAGAGCTTTTAGCACCTTTGATATCTTATGAGGTATTTTTTGAAAACTTGTGGTAATTTCATATCCTCAGCTTTAAGCTTAATGATTGTTTAATTTGTAGCAGGTACAAAACTAGCTCTTGCCTTCTAATACGGAAAATAAAAAGGATAACTAATAATTAACCACCAATTTAGTGGGGTGGAAAACGCTTGTAGTATTATTTTTCCGGGCCCAAATCGTCTTACAACCACAAAGTTGAAAATAAACATAATTTCCGGATAAAACAACGAGCTAGTCAAGGGAAAAGCCAAGATAGGACTGGGAATTTTACAATTTTATTTTACACTATTTTTATGTTCACTATTTTGTTTTATCTTGTATAAAATCTTAGTGAGCAAGTATACCTCACAAAAATGGGGATTATATTTACCACCTAAACATCGAAACATGTATTTTTTCAACACTACAGTAAGACATAATTTTCCCCCCTATGTAAGCTCTAGTTTGATTCTTATATACATTGTGATTTGGAACTATTGTAATCCTAATTATTTTTTGTAATTTTTAAATTAATTAACTTTATCCTGTATATTGTGTGTAAAGTATAATATATTTTTATACATCTATTCAGTACCATTTGTATATATGTGACATAATATTTATTTCTTATAATGCATAATTTCTTGTATTCAAACAAAATAAACTCACAGATTAATTTTATGAAGTGTTACGTTTTCCTTATCATTTTCTCTCAATTGGTCTGATTTAAGTGTCTATACTGTTCCACATCCGTCGTGCAGTATTGAGCATCCATCCAAAAGCAGTGTATGTCACATTGCAATTTTAATTGTATCAGCCGGTTTTATAGCATTTTCTTGAGCGCCTTCCCGTGGGTTGCAGGTACAGTTGGTGCAGCCCGCATAAAAACACCAACAATGTATTCAGCTCAGGTAGTAACAAGGCAATCTCCATAAGACCTGTACTGCACAGTGAACGTGGAACAGAGTATAGGACTCGCCCGAGTTAGGTCTCAGTGGCTGTAGAAGTCTGATCCACGATGATTGGGGATGGTAAATGAACATTAAAAGACCGATGTTGCGGGTCAATAATTTGGCTATGACGTATCAGAACATCCAGAAAATATGCTGTACAGCACTTCATATCGGTTCTAACGTTGTTGCAACACTGCGGCTGTATATTATTAATTGCATGATTTCAACATTAAACTTTACAAAGTTGTTCTTAATAAGAATATTGAAAGTTTAGGGCCTATCTGTGAATGCGTTGAGGAATTATCATAGGTGGTTACACAAACACAGATCTTTCATACCACAACAGAAAAGGGACCACCAACAGATATGGAGCGGTCTGGAGTAGTGGTCAAGGCAATGGACTTCAGAGCCTTAGCAGCGGCCCTGTTGTGGGTTCAAATCCGTCTCAACTATTACATTGTATCAGTACTGTAATGAACTCTACAGTACAGGCTCAGCTCTTGCTTTGCTTGATAGGCTCCTCACACACGCCTGAGCCCATGTGGACAGGCAGAGCACAGGAAACAAGGTCGCCAACCTCTGAAAAACCTTGGAAGTACGAGGACTCGTTCAACTTTATTTAAGCCATGAAATAAGTTAGATTATTGAGAGAAACCAGATTCTTTACCTCTGTTAATTCCCCAACCATTTTCTCTATTCTAGAGTACAAACTGCAGTCAGCTGACAAAAATACATGAAAATCTTATGTTTTTCTCTGTGACATGTCTAAAAAAACACAAATTCAACTCTTATCCTGTAAAACTCCATGAGAAAACAATTTGGATCAAAGAACTCTGTGACATATCATAAAATTCCATGACAACTGTAGAATGTCTGTAGCACTCATAAAACTTCCGTTTCCATGACATGGGAACCAAGATTAGAGATTTGCGATACAGTGACTTCAGTGACAGCGCCAAACAAATATTAGTTACTTTTACCGGTGACTTGGCACCAGTTACTGGCGCAGTTCGTCGTTACAACTCCAGCAATAAATTACCCCTATTTGACACTATGTTATTCATCAAATTTGATCATGACCTTATAAGGAATCAACAGCTCACTTAATTGGCATTAGAATTAAATATCATAAATATCAATATCATAAAATAGGAAAAAGTAATCATTCGAATTCTACGTCGGAACAGTCCGGGGGAACAGTCATAAGTGGAAAGATATAAAAAACCGAATGACAGTGTTCCATTCTCCTATTGATTATTCATACACACCACGTACTATATGTTTACCTAAGTACCCTAAGGACTGAGGCTGGAGACTAGTCATTTCTTGGGGGTTATAAATTAGAAAACGTATTATGCGTGTTTTGAGAAAATGTAAGAGTATCATTTAACTGTAAGTTAACATGTTTTAGTTTCTAATTATTACGTCAACAAGTACAAATTCTCATTTAACTACGAATAACTTAGGGGTATCACTAAAAAATATTAATTACCTAGGAGTAAAATAATAAAGTTGTTACTAAATCATAAATAAATAAAGCTTGTAAAAAGACTACTTAATGATACAAATAACAGCCATCAGCAAATTAATTAACTAACAGCGCTTTAGTTAGTAAACGCACAACAGCGACTTGCATGAATGATGCGGGCTCGTGCTGTCACTGAAGTCACTGGTGCTGGCTCGTCCATCTCGTCTATGCCCAGCTCCAAGCTCCAGCTCCAGCGACAGGGCCAAGCTCCAATAACCAGCGCCACGAACCTAGCGGCGATACCTCAAAACCACCAAACAGCGACAAGTGACAGTGACCAGTGCCAGCTCCAGCTACAGTGCCATGAACCTAGCAGCGATACCTCGAAACAACCAAACAGCAACAGCGACTTTTGAGTGAGTGAATACGTACTGTCACCGAAGTCACTGGAGCTGGTTAGTACGATTTCCTGGCACCAGCTCCTTTAGTGCCAAACAAATATTAGCGCCAAAGTCACCGGTACAGAAATATTTAACAACCCTAACCAAGATACAGTACATAACTTAGAGAGCAACCTCCGAGAAGGGTATAAACTTGACAGTGTATTTTTGTTATCGTCATTTATTTACAAGATTTATTTTTAACGTTATAAAAACCGAACATTTTTTCGATTGCGTAATTACAATCATTATAAATTCTACCTCCTAGATAATATATAAACAGAAGTACTCAAACAACTATGCCACTACTAAAATAGTTCAGTTTTTCATGGCAATAAACATCGTTGTTTAGAAGAATATATTTGATATATTTCGAGAATGATTTGTCAATTTAATATACAGTATATTACATCGATGGAAGATGGTTTATTTAAGTTTTAAAAACCACAGAGAGCTTACTATAAAATAATAATAACAGCCTCAAATTATTTACAATTAAATGCTTAAGCAAACCATATTATTATAAATTTCTATTTAGTCTTTGAAGAAAATAGGCCTTGTTTCAAGATATGTAAATGATTTTAAATTTCTGACTACCTATTAGTAACAAAACGGTACTTTTATGTAGAGCACTGACTTGTAGAGTCCAATATTGCAAGTTGGATTGGGATTGACAGCTTAATGCTTTTAGAACATACTTGCCTCGGTCCATACATTAAAGCAATTGCTGTAAATTAATATTCTGTTAAGTTGGCTTGGAACATTATGAAAGGTTTTGCCACTCTTGATCCTGTAATTAAATTATTATCAAGTTTATAACCATTCAGAACTTCAATGGAATGAATAATTTACCTTGGCAAGAGGGAGAAAGCAGTACGTAGATAGCTGATGGGAGCTCACAGCAGGGATTTCACTGTTTGACATAGTATAGAGATTCATAATAACGCACAATGAAAGTAATAACTAAACAAAATTATCAAACAAACCTCGCTTGACCGTTGCAGTGCTCTACATACAAAAAGTAAGTACACATAAATATACAGTTAGGCCTAGTAAACAAAATTATATCTATATTTCTCTTGTGGCCTGTCTGGTAAGCTTAGACAACGCACAATTTTTCAGGCACCTCGCTATTCTAATAACTGCCTTTTACTACAGACTAATGCTTAGAAAGTAAATACAAAATTGGTTGATGACATAAGTACTACACGCTGCAACGTCCAACAGGCACAGATTTTTCTCGTTGACGCAAGTCAACGACGACGAATGAGCACTAATCTGGCCTGTAGATCGGGATCTTCGGAATGAATTCAATTAATAATACCTAAAAAAGAGAAAGCTAATCAGTATGAAAATTGTAACAAATGAAACGTGTAGCTTTACTGCGATTATAACCTTCAAAACTACTTCAACTTTGCAGTTAAAATGATTTGAATGAATTTCATAATTAAAATGATTAGAAAACTTGTGTTCACTATCAAAAATAGCTCTGGTCTTCATGAATCTTTAATTTTGTAGGATGAGTTCAAAGATTTTCACTCAAATTTACTACACTTTCTCTCATATACTTCCTAAATCATAAACGAGTTCGCATGCAGCACACTGATGTGAATTTCCACATACAAAACTTTTAAAACTCAAAACCAGTGTAAAAACATTTATTTATTCCAATTTTATTGACATCTGAAAACATTGATTTTTTGGCTGTTCTGATGCTCCTGGTTTCATTTACCTGCAATGCTAGGAATGCAATGTTGCGAATTATAAGGTTAGGAGAAGGTCCAGTCACGCTTGAAAGTAGGTGTAGAATAACATGCTTTTCTAATTTAAAAACCCCATAAGACAGATACTGTGTTTAGCCGACATACATTTTCTTTAATAACTCGTTCATCCTCTTACGGGAAGAATGAGCGTACACCTAGTACATGCATGCATTAATTTTACGTCTGAGGCTTTTCTGACCCTTTTAGGGTCCAAAAACTCGAAATTTGAAAGAATAATTCCCAAAAAAGGAGTTGAGTTTTCCGATTGTTTTGCCCAACGAACTTGTCTAACTAATTATAGAAAGGAACGTCCCTACCAAATTTGAAGTAAATCGGACAAAAAATGTGTGTGCCAGATATATAATTTTGAACGACCCCCCAAAACGTGTTCCGGGGGTCACATTAGGAACTTCTATGGTGGTCCCGGGCTAAAGTTTCACCGTGTGGGTCATGCTAATAGTTCACTTTTCCATAGGAAATTCACTAATAATAGGTGCATGTCAGGGAGGGAGACGCATCCTTGGGGGTTAGCACGCAACTAGTGCTAACGGTCAGCATGTTAAGCCAAGAGCGCGAGGCTACCTTGCACTATTCTAGCTCGAAAACTGTACTTATTTTATGATGCAAATATTTGAATTCGGTTATCTGGCCTGTTTCCCATTAGAATGAATGGTTAGCCGTATTCCTGATTATTTATAGAGGTTTACTACCCTTCCTTTCAGAAAAGTTAATGAAAATTTAACAAAACAATTTATTGAGTTTCCAGATTACAGTCGTTGATGCCAAATTTTCAGTGGTGGGTTGTCACAATTGTAAACGAGTTCGCACGCAGCACGCTGACGTGAGGGAAGTGAATTTCCACATAAAAACTTTTAAAACTCAAAATCAGTGTAAAAACATACATTTGTACAATTTTTATTGAAATCTGAAAACATTGATTTTTTGGATGTTCTGATGCTCCTGGCTTCATTTACCTGCAAAGCTGGAAATACAATTTTGTGCATTATAATGTTAGGAGAAGGTCCAGACATGCTTGAAAGTAGGCGTGAGGTTGCTGGGGATGATAAAAGTACTTCAACAAAGGAATAACAGGCTTCTCTAGTGTAAAATCCCCATAAGACAACGTACTGAGTTTAGTCGATATATATTTTCTTTAATAACTCGGTAAATATATATGCTAGAATGGCGAGAGAGGACTTAAAACTTTTGCCTCACTAATTCCCATCTTTTTACATGCATTAATCTTACATACGGGGCATTTTTGACCCATTTTGGGCCCAAAAACTCAAAATTTGAAAAATTAATTCCCAAAAAAGGGTTTAGAGTTTTCCGATTGTTTTGCCCAACGAACTTGTCCAACAGATTATAGAAAGGAACGTCCCTACCAAATTTGAAGTAAATCGGACAAAAAATGTGACCGCTAGAGTGCATACACAAATATATATATATATATATACAATTTTGAACGACTCTCCAAAACGTGTTCAGGGGGTCACGTTAGGAACTTCTATGGTGGTCCCGGGCTTAAGTTTCACCGTGCGGGTCGTGCTAATAGTTCACTTTCCATAGGAAATTCACTAATAAAATAGGCTATGTTCAAATCATTATGCTTGTCCGACAACTTTCACAGCATTCCAAAAATCCCTCCCACTTGCTCCTCATTAGAGAGGAGAGCCCGACCACCCAAAGCTAAAGCTAATGCACTTACGTATTCCATCATAGATGAAGAGTCACATCTCTGTTTTGTCAGTCTCCAATGTAAGCCCAGTTTGTGATACAAATGACTGTTCTCCCACTCCAGTAGTTTGTCAATTGAGTGTTGAGTCTGCATGAAAAACACTGATTTCAAAATATAATCAATAGAAAATTCATTTTGGAAAACTTAAATCTTACGACTTCAGGTAAACACTAACTAATTCTTTACTAGTGAAAACTGGTGTTTCACCAGTAATCAATAACATAGGCTGCAGTGGTTTGCTGCAACGTGGATAGAAATAAATGACTAAAGAGTCAATGTTTAGAATCCCCGTTAACCGTCAACCTTTCCCTGGTGATTAAAAGTCCTACTTGAAACTGCTTACACGATGGTCTAGGTTGAAGTTGGTCACGCTCTATGATAACTATACAAACCTAAAAATATCTTACAGAAGTATTAAAGCCCACAAACTACTAGATATCACTAGGCCGATTACAGCAGTTGCAAGATAACATTTATTATATTCCAAATAATTAAAGTTAGTTATCACATTACAAAAGTTCAAATGCCATTTTAAAAGTCATTTTATATTTATTAAACATGCGATCTTGGACCTAGACATGCTATGCTAGTCCCACAAAATTGTCCACCCACCTAATTTGGTACTCTCGATTTTAGTACCTTGTGAAGCGCTAATAACAACAAAAACCAGATTTTTGTTGTCACTGCAAACTTAAAACATTGTTGTGTTGCAATTAGCTCATGAGCTCTGACAATGCTACTGTATACTATGACACCTCCTTCATGACACTAACCATATGCGGTAGGTTAAGTAATAAGTGTAAAAACAGTAATTAAGGGTAAATTTCCCGACTGGGGCAGAAGTAGAGTTTTAAGATATCTTTCAAAATATCTTTTATCCTATCTGCTAAAAGATATCTTCTGCCAGGTAAAATTCTTACTTTTACTCACCATTTAAGTTTTAACATTTCTCATTCGCTGTATCAACCAATCATCATTAGATAGTCAGATGATTGTCAGCGTAGTGTGGCTGTTAAAGGTCTAGTGAGGTTATTATCAATAAATCATAATTTAATTTTAGCAACAAAATCACAATAGACCTACTCATTACCTTCACAAGTACTGTAAGTACGTATTACATTACTTCCTCCAACACTGAGCATTTAGGTACCTACCTATTTAAATTATTAATTCGTTTTTTCTCAAAAGCATTGTTGATAGCAGCGAAAACATATACTGTACCTACGTAAGATAAACTAGAAACAGTAAATGCACTCTACACCATAAACATTCTGCCAATCCGCATTTGCATAAGCCAAAGTTGACTGAATTTTCATACCCTTTTGCTGAGACAAATGACCGGCCACAGTGAACAGCCTAGGGTGCAGCAACAACAAACACATCCACAAAACAGCCACTTCACGTTCACTGGCAACGTTTTTTTCAGTACACTATTAACACGACACACAGTAGCCTTGAACTCTTCAGGAGCCACTCTTGAGACAAGAGCTTGAGGAAAGTCTGTTTCAAAACGGTTACTCAATCCAAACCTGCCAACAAAAAAAGGTATTAATCTCAAAACTAAAGAGTTAAAAAAGGCAAACTTTTAGCCTACCTATTTAAATTTGAAGCCTTTTTAATCAAACAAATATCAAGTCTTTCTCTTTCCCAAGTTGTCGGGTAAACTTTGGGAGCATGAATTATTCTCTCTTCTGCTTAGAGTAAGGGGGGACCTCCCTTAAACACTATTAGGTCTGGCAAAATGCAAAACACTTTTTTAAACTGTGAAAACTTTGATTTATTAAATAAATTTTCAGTTTACTCTTTAATTTATTAGTAGGGGCCATAAGGCCCTGTTAACATTTGTTTGTATATGAATATTCTATCTATACTGTTTACATGCTGAGTGAAATAAATCAGAGATATGTTAAATATGAATTACATGTTATTCTGCATACAAAATTAAGCTTGAATCATATTATAAAATATTTACTGCTGTTCATTCATTTTAAAGTTTTGAAATTGTTTTAAACTTATGTACTTTTAAGGAACAATTCTATGGAAAAATAAGGGCAAATAACAAAATTAGGACTCTTGTTAGGTTCTTTCCCATCTAATTTCCTATGAATGTTCAAAGCCTCAAAAACATGATAGCTTCAAAAACCTGTGAAAAGCACAAATTTACTATTTTCCCTATATATATTCCTTACACAATTATGTATTAAGACTTACGTTATACAAGAGTAACAAAATTTATTTTTAGTGATGCACCAATGTGTTTTGTTTACAAAAATCGGCAATTTGGTCCAAACATATGAGGCTATTCCATAGACAAAGAGGCTTGGGATGTCATTAATATTTGTACTTTTTATAAACATTTCTAAAAATGTTGGGCCACATCCATCAATAGGCCTACAAAAAGTATATTTCCGGTTCAGAATGAGTATTATTATTATTGTCCGACAACAACTTACAGGCACCCACGTCTTGTTCTTGTCCCTGAAAAATTCACTGCCAAAGGCGGCGCTACCAGCACCATTAGGTGCTGCTCTGCATTTATTACTTAATATCCTCTGCAATTCTCCCTCTGTAATTTACTACAGGATAATAATAAGCAACAAATACGGAGCACACCTTATGGTGCTACATGTTTCTAAGAGATGGAAACCTGGAAGGCCAGGGACCAGATCTCCCAAACAAATAGTTTGCTCTTAAGTTGTTCTCGGGCAATAACTCGATTAGTAATTGTTAACCCTTTGAGTGCCGCGGCATCATGGCCATTTCTTATGCATAAATTGCCGGGCTGAGTTCAATGGAAAATGTAGTAGTTTATATAAAATGTCACATCAAATACAATTTTAGAGGTATCCATCTACTCTTTTATTTATTTTGTCCATAAATAAATTCTCTATGCAATAGTATAAGGTAAGTAAAATTACAAAATAATTTAAGACTAAAAATATCTTTTTTTACATAAAAAAATTAAAATTTGTTTTCCAACTTTGACTTAATAAACTATGCTTAACAATTTTATTTTATTTTGTTCAAGCCAATAAGTTAGTCAGAAAGAGCCAGAGTAATTGCTGATCAAAACTGATGTATAAATCATCAATATGAGTTAAAAAATGTTTGCAAAACAATGAAAAGAGAGTTATGTTACAATTCCAAAAAGTCCCTAGGCTACGCAGTTACCAAGCAACGTTCAAGTATAATTTTGTAATAGGCTATAAACAAATATTATTTATTTTTAGTTTGTTGTCAGTAAACATGTATATTATTACTAGTATATAAGCATTAGGCCTACCAAAGTAAAAGAAATGAACAATAAACTAGAAAAAAAGACGTATGTGTACCTTTACTTTCACAAAAACTTACGTATTTACAACAATGACACTGTTTCCAAGTTCATTATAAACTAATTCCCGAAGGTTACTCAAGTTGTTTCCATCTATTCTGCTACTCATTTTTGTTTCATACGTAAACAGGAAATAAAAAACAGTAAAACACAACTTCAATAACAATAATATCAGTGATATTTACGTCGTTTGCCGGTATAACCTTAAACAATAACAAATACAGACGACATCTACGACAAATATGACTAACTAGGGTCTGCTAACAGACCATAGGCAACAAAATTGCTATAGAACTGAAAGCTGGAAACTTCTGGATCAAAACAATATACTTTGGAAGCCAGTAACTTGTTTTGGTATGAAGTAATGCGTAAAATACTGAGAGTCGCTGTCAGCGACGCTCAGCACTTTAAGCGTAATGCATCGTATCGCTGTGTGCGTTGCCGCAGCACTCCAAGGGTTAAATTAAAAAAAGGCCTTTTCATCTTTGTGTTTAGGGTAAAATTCAGCACAATTGGAGTAACTTACCGACAATGTTTTGGCTAGGTTCTGTCTGAGTCGAGGTGCTCTGAAGATATCTAGTTAGTGGTAATGTAGCACTTAGCTCTTTCTTTATGTTAAAAATTAATTCAACACCTTCACTACCGTTTGTCCCTCACACTATGATACGAGTGTCAAGGTTAATAAGGAACGAGTTAAAACCTTTACTTCCGCCTGTCCCACACACTATGATACAGGTGAGTGTATTATAGGTCAATAAGGACAGTGATAAGCCAAGAGCAGTGGCATACCTAGGCCTATACGGTAAGCTCTTATCAGATTGTTCTAGTCTAGTAACCGCAACCAAATTAACACACTCAAACACATCCATATGATGTCCACTTTATTTTAACTTATTTTCTTCCTATCTTAAATAAAGAATGCAACCTAAGCCAAAGGACTAGACTAGATATATGGACTGATGTAAAACATGGCAAAACTTTAGCCTTTGAACTTCACCCTTGTCAGACAAATTAGGAATTGAGTATGGCCTAATTGATATTTTGGTAATATTTAAAAGAAATTAAAAGAGGGCAACAATAAGTCAAATTCAAGACAAGACAACAATGTTAAAATGGGTTTAAGTCAACTTACACTGTCATATTGCCAGCTCCTCTGACAACAACTGGATCAGGTATAAGAGCAACAAAACTTTCTTCCGAATTTTCCTCATTGTCTTCACGTTCCTCATATATTGCGTCAAAATCAGCCATGATATCCAAGAAGTGTTTCAAATTTAACAATAACACTATCTAATTCCCATCTCAAAACAAAGTGCATAATTCAACCAACCTAAACCATTGGAAACTTCCAAGGTTCTTTCTCTCTCTCTCGCTCTCTCCCTTTGGCTCTGGAAATAGGAGAAAGGCAGAGGGCTACGTACACGTCCAACGTGAGCCGCTACTGTTCACGTCCGTTACAAATTATGCACCGTACGTTACTTTTACTGTGATTTTTAAAACAGATTGAGAGCCAGAAAACCTCCTAACCTAACCTAACGTAATGTAACCTAACCTAACCTAAGCGGTAGCGATGTGAATTTGCCTTTACATTGGACGTGTACGTAGTCACTTCGTAGGAGAAATTACAAAGCCATAGAGTACAGTACCTGGTGTTCCTGTGAAATCTGAAATATACAAAGCCTGAATGATGTTATTCTGTTGTCGGCTACTGATTGTTTTTACTTTTTACACAGCGATTGAAAAACTTCGTCCTTCGCTCGTTCGTTTTTTTTATTTAAACGCCAGAGACAGTTAATTAAGAGCACATAAACGCTTTTAAGGGAAAGTGGTATAAGCCCATCAATTTGAATCCAACCCAAGATCACTTAAACCAAAGTTCAAGACGCTAAAAGTTAGGCTAACGAGATGCCAAAGGACTTATAAAGATAAGCGTAATAGTAATATAGGACTGTACATATACATATATCATATCATACAAGTATGTGGGTTTTGATCTACAGGTAATTTCAGCGCGTGCTTTGTCGATGTATTAAAAAGTCTTCATGCTTTCATATTATTTTATCCTCCAAACATTATTAACAGTAAACAAATCAGGCAATGCAGACCAAGGTCAGGGGCGATTATAACGTTAGGCATCTCGCCAGCCTGCAGCTTAACGTCTTGGAATTATTTTCGAGGGATCACTGGTTCTAATATCACAACAATTTGGGGGCTTTGGACTGCTTTCCCTAAAATCAGTTTTTAGATTACTCTTTAAAAAAAATAACGCTGACGTAAAAATACAAAAATAAATAAATAAATACTGACTTCGTCCTATATTTCCTGTTTGATGGAGGTGAAGGCTGAAGGTGAAAATTGTAGTTTATGACATGTCTATCACGTCAGGAACTTTTTCCAGTTTCGAAAACTATACAAAATCTAAGTTATGCTATTGATTATAAAATAATCAATGGTTGTGTATTCTTTTAGTTTAAAAACGTATATACAACAGCTTTTTTGCAACTCTATAATAACTTAATAACAGTTGTTTACTCTGTGTTTCTCAGTTGTCAAAGTAATGTCAACAGAGAGTTCAGTGTGACAGTGTTTTATAACTTTAATTAATTAAATTCATAGAGACACCAAGAAGAAGGTTGAGCTATTTTATCACAGGGTAAATTATTAGGTTTAGGTCGCTAATTTGTTCTTTAATATGGATATATCTGCACCAAAAATTCAAGAAGAAATGAACAATATTCCCCTTGCTGACGATGATCCTCAAGGTAAAACTTGGTTTAGGCTACATTAATGTTTTAACATAACATACTTACCTTTGGCAAAATATTACTTATGTACCCTTCATTACATGTTAATTATATGGAAAAGTCTTGCCATGCAATGGGACAAGGACATATGCTAGACAATATTATCTTACTGTCATGCTTTTGCAGACACACCTTTTTTTAATTGTTTACCATGAGTTTCTTCAGCCGTTACTTTTTCCACAGCTTTACTATGTCAGAATAAAATTAAAAATTGGAGATAGAATCGTTTATTAGAATCAATTTTTTGTCTGAAAATTTCAAAGACCTCAAACTTTCTTTGCATCTGGGAAAAACAAATAACGTTCACTTTCAAACCACAGCGAGAAAATCCTAAATTTTCAAGAACTCCAAATTTAGTAAATTTAATAAGTGAAACTAAATTGGCAGATCTGAAAGATATAAAGTTTTAAGGAGTGAGCTTGGACGATTCGCTGGATTGGTCAGAGAACACCAAATGCCTTGCTCGTAAATTGAGTGCTGGGTATTTTGTTCTGAGTAACATCTCACTTCTGGGAAATCTTGCACTGCCAAAATTAGTGTACCTATTTTAGTCTCTGAAGCTCATGTAAATTACTCCATAATCTTATGGGGTAGTATTCCTCAAAACAAAATTTAGATTTAATCTTGACTGTTCCCACGCCTGTGACACAGGTCTACGGGGCGACACAGGATAAGTAAGTAAGTTTCAACTTATTATGCTTTTAATTATTGTTATGAAAAGACTCTAGAGACAGGAAATTGCCCCCCCCCCCGCTCTAGGTTTGTAACGTCATAAAAACAGCTGTTGGTTTAGGGTCAGTGCTATCACTTCATTTGTAACAAATTTAATATCAAAAGACATGGCGAAATGGCTCAGTGGTTAAGGAAAGAATTTGTTACTGTGAAGGTCCCCAGTTCGAAACTGTAAATTACGGATAACTTTTCGAAGACAAAAAAGTTGTTAATTGTAGTGTTTCAACGGTTTGAACCAAAACAATAATATTATGTTAGTTTATTTATTTTTTATATTTTTGGAGTATGACTTACAATAGGCCTATGTTGTGAAATTAATTTTTTCAATTTAAAAAACGCCGTAAAACGTTAAAACACATGCAAATATTGAGTGCTCTTTGTTCGGGTGTCATCGTTACTATTCGTGAACGACGGAGTGGGGGGGTGCTATTTCCTCCCTGTAGAATCTTGTATTGTTAGGTTGTTAAGTTTTGGAACTATTATTAATTGTTGCATTGTTTTCATTTTGTCACCATGTAAAAATAATGTTATTTTTTGTATATAACTTATTTGCCAAAGTTGACATTAGTCAAATAAGTATTTTCACATGTATAAGCTGTATTTTAACACAATCTTGTACCACATTAGTGTCAACTGTAAATAAAGAAAATAAAAGAATGGGAAGTTTAGTATACGATGTAAACAATGATGTTTACTGCCAGAATGATTACTACCAGAATGATTATTACACCGCAACACTATTCCAACCTTTTTAAAATCTGACCATATTAGCCTGATCATAGCCTACATGCTTCAATTTTGGCTCATTGACCATGTCCATTCTCCCCTACGAATGACCTACCACGTTATGATAAGACTAGCAGCACCTATAAAACAGCGTCACCGAGTCACCACGATTAGGCCTACCCAAGGTGAAGGAGTGGGAGAACTGGAGTGAACCTCATGCCAACTCTCTCAGATTTTGGAGAAATTTCAAACCAATTCGCAAAAAGAGGAAAAGAAAATCTGCTAAAACCAATTCAGTAAGCTAAATTAAAATGTAAACAATAGTGGCAGTCCGCAGTTCGATATTTTCTTATATTACCTGGCTTTTTATCCAAACAAAATTAAATAAATTAAAACAAATGTGACATAACAAAACACAATATCTCTTTCATAAAACTAAAGGGAATTTAGGGGACAGTAGAGTGCAGCCAAGAAGTCAAAGGTTTTTTGTGTATGTTTAACCGTTCAGATTAAAAATTACAACAATGTAACACACAAACTAAGTTAAGTGGCTCTGAAAAAGACATTGTTTGCCCAAAAGGTTTCAGAACTATTTATAGACAACTAAGTTAGCTCTCTCACAGGTAAACTTTTAAAAATAATTCTGAAGAATCTAAAATTTTCAATCATTACCTTATGATGAGCCTGCATTCATACAGGCTATGTTAAGATTTAATAGTTATGTTACTTGTTTGTGATTAATTCTTTCTTTTATCGATGTTTTTGTGCATGTCAGTTTCTGAAACAAATGTGATTTGATTTAATGTTTAATGTGCTTTTTTTAATGGATATTAGTAAGTTAAAAATCCCATTTTTTAAAATCTATTGAAAATTTATATTTTCATTGCTTGAAGGCTATATTAATATGTCACCAGCTGAACTATAACACGTTTTTGAAACTTGTGAATAAGTAAACATCACTTTACATGCAACTTACTGTTGCAGCAATCATCCAAGAGGACGGTGAAGCTGTTGAAATGTCTCAAACCTCCGATGCCTTGTTGCGAGGCCGCAGCCTGGACTCCATCCCATCTACTTTTACCAATGGAAGCAGCAGTCCTGGACCTAACAGTGAGTTTTGATTCACTGTATTCTGCTATAGACATTTCGGGGATTAAACTTGTGATTACCCCGTGAATGAAAGTTTTATCACTAAATTTTGGGCCAGCGAGATGCCTGAATACCATATTTACTCATACCTATTCTTTAAATCAGTAAAATTTAATGGCTAACTTGGTACCATATTGTTTATAATTCATGAACATTATAATTTATTGGCTTATAAATAGGCCAGCTTGCATCTACATATTTCATGATTAAAATGTTTAACTTATATTATAGGCTAATCATAGAAGAGTTAAATTGAGCATGTGGTGGATTACTAATCTATTCTTCAAAAACTTCTCTTATTTAATAAACAAAATAAAGAAGGCTTTATCGGCCTTAAAAAAATCGTAATTTTGTATGAAATGTTTTAATATTTGTTATCCTTTAATGTTACAGTGCTTAGCTTTGTATTTTTGAGCTATATTTTGCCAAATATTAGATATGCTTTGTCTATAAAGTAAATTAATCTGTAATTCCGTTTTCTGGTTTGAGTTAGTAATAAATGTAAATTCAAAGTTCTCCGTTTTATCTTTGCATATCTAATTTCCATAACTATTTAGTCAACCCATTATGGTAGTAATTATATTCACAATGGTCTACAACAGGGGATTTGATCGGTGCCTTAGTAGCAAAATCTGTAACTAATGACTGTGGGTAAATACGGTTCTCTCTGCTAGGGGAGCGAACTGACTGATAAACCTATATAATGCCGCTTGGCCACTAATCGTGTTAGCTGAGTTGGCTAAGTCGTGGAAACACCTTGCCAGGTGTTCATACGAAGTGCGTGGATTCGATTCCTGCACGCAACCAAAACTGACCAGTCGTGTAACTCTCAATGAGTTAGCTAGTCTGTGGCAATGTTGGTGGGAGGGCCCAAGTAAAATAAACGGTGGCAGGCTTGCTTGGAAGTTGACAGGATAGGTTATTCTTTGTGATTTGCACATGGTCAACACAACACTGATGTTGCTACTTTTTACTTATGTATAGAGTGTGCCAATGTGACTCTTTAAACGGAAAGAAAACAGTATTTTAATTAAAATATGCCATTTAAATACATTTTAAATTATCAATTTTTTTATTCCA
Source organism: Allygus modestus (assembly GCA_963675035.1). NCBI lineage: Eukaryota > Metazoa > Arthropoda > Insecta > Hemiptera > Cicadellidae > Allygus > Allygus modestus. Next base: position 145,710,853 of record OY776116.1, read on the forward strand.
ATTCATAGGTTTAAAAAATGACAAGTAAGGAACGGAACTAGCTCGTAATACTACATCAATGGGTTAAAGGTAGAGATCCTTTAAGATCCGTTAATCTAAAATTGACAAACATGTTATTAACCTTTGAAATAAAATTTTAAAAACCTTTCTGATCTCTCTTTTTCCCCTCCCTGCTAGGGGACCCCTGCCCTTTGTTATGATGTACCGATTTCCCAATTTTAGCTAAAACATGCATGGCCACACAGGTTATTAAGGGTGATATAACAATTCAGAAGCATGTTCGAATTTGCTGGAATTTGATTAAGTTCGTACTAGTAAGTGTAATTAAATTTTTTAATTTTTGTAAATAAACCATTTAGGTATATAGATCTAGATGCAAAATAATATTAGACATTCTTCCCTAGTCGCTAGATGGTGTGGTTATTTAGGCTACATGGAGAATATTTCTATACATTTGGCGGGTTGAGAGTAAAATGGTTTGCTTTCCTTGTTTTAAAACCTTGGGTGTTGAGTTGTCAGTTATAATATTTTTTTTGGCTCAAGACAGTTGGACATGATTAAGTTCATATTCAAAAATAAAAAAGGTAGGCCTACCGGCATTATAAAAAAATATGATTCCTAAACTTGAATCCTCAAGGATTAAGTGTTCAACTATAGTAAGGATTTTAAGATCTTTATAAGAAACCTCTGGACCTTAATTGGAGAGAATACCAATACATATTACTATTCACATACCTTTTCATTATGAATAATTGTGGAAAAATCAAATTTGTTTATTTTCAGGCTTAGATCCTGACATCAGTCCTGACGAAATTGAGGAAAAGTCCCGTCTCATAACACAAGTTTTGGAACTCCAGAATACCTTGGATGGCAAGTAAAATTAGTTTTTGGTGTTTTCTAAAATAAATAAGTGGAGAGCTACCAAATAACTAAAATGAAATACAGAACCAATATGACACAGTTCACGGTTTAATCACACACTACTCAGAACTACATACAAACACTATATACAGTAGACTTGTGATTATATGAGTCCCGGTTAACTGAGCTAGTCATTGGAAAATAAAAAATACCCCCGTAGCAGCAAACCTGCATACTTAGCAAATTTGAAATGTACTTCACTAAGTCATGAAGCCACTTACCAACTTTCATCCAAGCATATTCATAAATAAGGAAGATATGAAATTTTATTTATTCTCCATAAAAATAACATTAGGACTGAGTATGCAGGTTTGCTGCATCAAGGACCACAAAAATTGGGTTTTTATGCAAATACCAATGGACCATCACCAGATGAAGCAACATACCAAGTTTTACCAATTTATGTTCATAAACAAGCAAGGTATCATATGTTTCTTATTCTCCATAACAATAACATTATAGTTGCTGAGTATACAGGTTTGCTGCCATGGGGACCACAACAAATAGGGTTTTTATGCAAATATCAGTAAACCCCAACCATATGAAGCCACATACCATGTTTCATTAATATATGTTCATTAATAAGCGAGGTATAAAATGTTACTTATCCTCCATAAGATTAACATTGGGCAATATACTGTGTTTAGCACTTTCAATATCTCGGTAACCAATTGAGGTAGAAGGATGATCAAAATCCCAAATTGTTTTTTTTAAGCTGAATCTAACAGTGCAAACTCAAGTTTGGCTTTTAGAATAATTTTGTGTAAAAAGTTCAAAAAACCCATTTTTTGGGTACAAACCCCCCCCAAAACCCCTCTTTATAATAGTGTAATCTGTCTGGTTTTTGAACTCATAAAAATAGATGCTGCCTTGCACGTTTATACCAAATTTTATCAAGGTCAGACCATTTTTACAAAAGTTATTGTGCCTACGGACACATATATATATACATATATATGAATTTGAATGGATGGTGTTTTTGGCATGTTCAGGCCTCAAAACGAAAAGTTATCATGGTCCCGGGCCTAGGTCTTACCATGCCACCTACGGTAATAGCTTCTTCCCTATAGGGGAAATTCGCTAATAAAAATAAAGCTCTTAATAGCGGGACAGTTATGGGGAGAAATGTATGATGTTTATTGGTTTGACAAGCAAGGCGAAGTAGCCAAGTGTCTCCTCTACTGTCTGTTCCTAGGTCGAGCCGTCACGTCATATGAATATGAAGACGACTAATCCTAGGAATTATCAGTAGCAGCCACAGCGAGTCATAATTGCAGCGAAATAATGTTTCAGTGCACCCGACAGTCTTGGGGACTCTTTTCATCCTTAAAGAGCGCTATCTATTTATATTTGATTCAGATACAACAGTATTTTTAAATATCAACTTTCAATGTTTCACAAGCGTTTAGGGATATATAAAGTCTTAGGAACCAGCTAAAAATATGTTTTTATCTCAACAGATCTGTCGCAGAGAGTTGATAGTGTGAAAGAGGAGAACATGAAACTGAAATCCGAGAATCAGGTTCTCGGGCAGTACATCGAGAACCTCATGTCGGCGTCGAGCGTGTTCCAGTCGACCTCTCCGAAGACTAAGAAGAAGTAAAAGATTCAGCCATAATTGACGCTCGGCTCCATATATGGACACCAATTTTAGCTTCAGGTCTATTAAATGACAGTATACACTTTTTCTATATGTCTGTACAAGTTGTTAAAAAAAAAATGTTTTCTTGACAGTTGCAGATTTGTATCACGGCTATATAAGTTATTTATCAGAGGTATAAAGGTTGATGTTTAATACCTGATGGTTCAGGAAAAGCACATGTTTAAATTTAAAGTTTATTTAATTCCCGCTCACAAAATAATGTTTTTATGCAAGAGGATGAAAGTATTTTATATGTGTTTATGACATAAAGGCAAAGTGTTATTTTATACTCTGAATAAGTATTGCACAGAAACGATACTGTGTTAAAAATTATACAAAATTGAATAGCCGCTTAAAATAATAGGTATTCTACACTTAGGCAAAATCATCCAAAATTCCTCACCTCAGGCATATTCATTTGTACATAAGTAGTACTCCTTATTGTTATTTCATTTTGTTGTACATTAGCACTGGTTTTATCGATGTGCCATTTTAAGAAACTGTTGTCCCTCTGTTGTAAGGATCTTAGATCTGACCTCTCTGTAACCTTTATTAAAAGACATAGAATTTAAGTAATTTGTTCTCGCTTTATTTAATTTTATAACACTTTTTATATATATGGTGAGATTCAAATCAAAATGACAATTTTCATAAGAATCAATTGTTGAGAGAAAAAAATAAAAAACAGAATACAAATATTTTAAACAAACGATTTTAAAAATGAACTAACATTTTGTGACTAGTTGTTGCGTGATGGGATGTGGGAACATCACCTAGGATTTTCCTATCTTTGATGTTTGCTTAAGCCTCAGCTTTAAATGACGGTAAAATTTTCTGTTCTAAGTTCAACCTAGTTGGTAAACTGTCTAAAGACCTACTCTGATGATATTTGAGATAAAGGAAAGCAAAATAGTGGTAAAAATCATTTGCCTCTTGAAAAGGATATCAGGACACTGATAATAAATAAATATTTATATTTATTTAAAGGATGGAAAAGTGGTTTTATAATTATGTTATTTACAAATTTAATATTTTAACATCAGACTCATCAAAGAAATCCGTAATTACTTACAATAATAAAAAATTTGAAACAAAAAATATATTAATTATATTCATTTAATAAAGTTTTCAGTAAAACTGACTTCTGAAGTTAATCGAAGGAAAGAAATTTGTTACATCTGCACTGCTAGTTTTTACGGTTAGTGTTTGCTGATTATTGTGGACTATATTTATTGTACATTGTTAAATAATTGTTTTGTATTATATTATTTGCATAGTGATATAAATAATTTATGAAAAATGTGTTCCCCGCTTTATTGCTTTGTATATCCTTTTCCTGTATTTTCTTATCAGTGTCAGTCAATTTCAAAGTGAAACAAGTTTCCTAAAACTCAGCATAAAATAATAAAAACGAGTTCGCACGCAGCATGCTGACATGAGGGGAGCAAATTTCCACATTAAATACTTCAACAAATTAAAAAGAAGTTGAAACAAACACTTATGCCAGTTGTTTTGAAAATCTAAAACTCAAATGCTCCTGGTTCTATTTATCTGCAATGTTGGGATAGCAATGTTGTGCACTATAAGGTCAGGAGGAGGTTCAGTCAGGAGTTAAAGTATGTTTGGTGGTACTGGAGATTTCCAATTTAAAATCCCTATAAGACAACTTACTGTGTTTAGTCAAATTACATTTATTTAATAGCTCGGTAAATATTTGAGCTGGAATCATGAGGGAAGCCTTGACGTTTTTGTTTATTATGTTCTGTTGTTATAATGTATCTGGTGCTTTTTTTACCTTTTTCGGGCCCAACAACTCAACATTTGTATACTAAAAATCTAAAAAAGGGGTTAGAGTTTTTGTGGTTATTTTGTCCTGTTGATTACAGAAAAGAATGTCTCTACCGAATTTTAAGTAAATTGTGCAATAAATGTGACCGCTACATTGCAAACACATATATGAAGTTTGAAACGTCACCCCAAAAAGTGTTAAGGGGTCATGTTAGGAACTTCTGTTGAGGTCCTGGGCTTAACTCTCACTGTGCGGGTCATGCTCTATTCCACAGGAAATTCATAGTAAAATTAAACCATCACATTTTATCAAATTAATTATTCATGAAGCTCAACCATCGCTTGTCCTGAGATTGATATGATGCTCTTAACCAAGAGAGTTAAACTACAACTGGCATTACTGAAGTCCATCTTTGAATTTCAGCCATCGTAAAATATTACCTTGGCTTTCAGTCTGGGGACTTTACAACATGCAAGTAACTTTGCTTCTCTCATCAACGCGATCAGCCTTTATCCTCACAACTGCAACAGAGCGTAAAGCAGCAATTACACCAGTATTAGTAACTAATTTTACACTTTTAGGTTATAATGTGTGTTGTAACCTGGTGGATAACTGTGGAACTAACTCCAATGCGTATGTTTTCTTGGTTTTACACAGCTACTGGTCTGACCAGTTGGCTGAATGGCCTTAGGCGTTTTTCTCCCGGGGGCTCTCATAGTTCCAATGTTAATCCTGAGGAAGAACAGAAATAAATTTAATTGAAGATTTAAGAGCTGTTAATAATAAAACTACACAGCTCAACAGCAATATTAGCTACTAGTATAATGTACCCGTTCTTTGAATGGGTTAGAAAGGTAAGTTAGATTAAAACAAGTGTTCTTGCTTCTGCTCTTTAAGCTGTCAAATGGAAGTGTCCTCAGCTTTTCGCATTACAGTTTCTGAATGTTTACTTTCTTCTGAAATGTAAACATTGAAACTTAGCACATTCACAGTGCGTAGCCCGAGGGGATTTTAAGGAAGTGAATAGGCCTATGTGTTGCACGGGTTCAAGATCTACCTATGTGTAAAGTTTCAGCCCAGTCGGTTCAGTAGTTTTTCCGTTCACCCGGAACATCAGACAGACAGAAACCACCTCTTCTTTATAATATTATAGATTTCAAGGTAACTTCGGGAATATGGTATCATATATAATCAACTAATCAAGTCAAAATTGCTTTTTTGTCGTATAACGTTTGCGTTTGGCACAGCTAGAAACAACAGATGGAATGGTCGATAAAGAAAACTTACATTTAAAACCGTATCTTACGTACAATGACAGTTTTTATAAGAATTAAAAGCAATATGTCATATAATAAAAGATATATACATTAAAAAAATTAAATTAATTTATAAGCTGTTGTTTAAAAACTATTCTACAGTTTAGTATGTTTTCTGCTAAAAGAATTCTTCAAATCTTCTGGGATGTTCCAGGATTATTTCTTTTATGCAGTTTGGCAGCTTTTTAGCGTCTGACCCATGGATATTGTGGTGTTTTTCTCAGTCTCAGACGATGTCTTGGATACTGGAATTCATTTTTGTGTCTTGTAATTATAAATAAATTGTTTTTCAGTAAAATTCTCAAACTTATCTTTTACAAATGAAAGATATTTTTTAATATAAAGACATGGAATAGTCGAATATTTTTAAATCCCAGAATAGAGGTTTACATTCGCTTCTTTGTCACTTGAAAGTCATAATTCGTAAATACTTTTTCTGAATTTTGAAAACTTTACATGAATCAAAACTGATACACAAACTAATATCTATAAAAAATTTCTCAAATTTGAGCAACTGGATTCATTTGTAGTAATTTACTTTTAAATGTTAGGGATTAATAAGTCAATGAAACAACACAGATTCGGCCACTCTGTTCACAAGCATGGCAGACAAAGACCACAGACTGGAACAATCAATAACTGTCACTAAAAGCTAAACTGTCGTTTTGAAAAAGATAACAATTTGAAAACTTTGATCACAACAATCTCCATTATATAAATTGGTCTAGAAAAAAACGAAGCAACATAAAAAAACAAGCAGATATATGAGGATATATTATCGAGATTATTCATGAACCAAATGGTTTTTGTAATTGCACAAGTGTTGTAAATGCCTTAACATGGGCTAGACTTTGAAAAAGATTATTACCACATTTTCTAATGATTTCACTATAAATAACTATTATTAACATATGCTGCTACCAAACTCTGTTTCTTGTTTTAAGACGGAACAAATTTGGAGTGTAAAAATAGCAAGCAAAAATGTTAATGGGAAATAAATAACTGATGCTTCTTTCATAAATTTATAATTTGGAAGTAACATTCTTTTCACAGTCATATGTTGAAAGCCCAAACTCGGTTAATGACTAATAATCATTATCTCTAATTTCTTCTACTGTGATTAACCCACGAAACGGCCAGGTCGTAAGTCAACTGTAGCAGATGCTGGTGGTGAATGAGCCAGATTTAGTCGTGGGTTGGCTGGAGGCAGGCCAAAGGTGCGCCCACTGGCCAATCTGACTCGCGCACGCAGTACACACTAGCCATGGCCGAGGCCAGACCAGTCTCCAGTGCAGACACTGACACTACTGATGACAACAATCACAGAACCGAGCGCAGTGTCACTTCTTCGCTTGAAAGGTAAATTTGTTCTCTTCATATTGTTTAAATTGTGGTAGACTGTTCACAGGGAATTTTTTGCACTGAGTTAATTGTGCTGTGTTGGGTGTTGCATCACATTATTTCCTGAGAAAGTTTTTTTATTTGATACCATTTTTGGTATAGATTCTTTGGTGTAATTTAATTTTAGCGAATAATTGAAAAAGTGGTTCTTTTTAACTGAAATATGCCGACAAACTCAAAAGTTATTGTAGGTCATTTAATTGGTTTAACATTCCAGCCTACCACCAAATCTTTTAAGTCACTGTTCAAATTTATTCAGTTAGTACTAACTACTGTATGTGTATAGTTTTTTTTTTAATTCAAATTCTGGATTTCCTATACAAGTTATAGTAGTTTTAAAGTAATCACTTGTTAGTCTAACATTATACTTTTCATTTACTTGTGAAATTACACTCATCACTTTTACAGATACACCGAGAACATTTTACAAAATGACATAAGATAATAAACATTTAATTTGAAAAATAAACATTTTTCACCTTTTTGCAATCAGGATATCATAGAATGATTGTAACAGTCAATTGCAGCTCCAGTTTTTGATAGATAGTTGTCCAAGATATGCTACAAAAATTAAGCATTTATTCAATTAAGTTCTTTCAGTTTCATTAATTTTTTCTGCATATGTTAGAGTAACTTTATTTTGAAATCAAATATAAAGCTTATATACAGATTGCATCAAAGGTGCACTGGCTATATGTTTTGGTTTGTCCATCCATAAAAAAATTTAGAGTCCATTTTTTGAAATTCTGCTCAGTTCAGCGTCAGTCAGTCTGTGTGTTTTTTACTAAATTAACTATATCTTTTGAACCGTTAAAGGTATTGATTTGAAACTTGGCATACACTCTGTTTCCATACTTGATGCTATTTTGAGATTGAATTTGAAGTTTTATAATGTAACATCAGTTTTATAAATCTTTCAACGTTTAATAATAGTGACAATTTTTGTTTTTCAAAGCTAAAATATATTTAAAACCGTGATATTTAGGAAATCAATATAAACCCAAAAAGTTTAGTATTTTCATACTACAAATAATTGTATGAAAGTTTTAACTGTGGATTAAAAAATAACTAAACAATTTAAATTTTTATAAATTATAACAGTTTTTTGCTTTTTCTAGACAAAAATCTCAAGTTTTAAATTATAAAAAACGCCTTTTCTCAGTTACTTACCATCCCGTAGTTAAAATCTTCATAAAATTATTTTTAGGACAAAAATACACAACTTTTGGAATTCTTATAGATTTTTCCTAAATGTTCCTTAGCTAAAACAGACATAAAAAATCATGTATTTAGCCTATACCCTTGCCCACATCAAAATGTTTTTAAGTCCGTCTGTTAGTTTATAAACTTTGAGCAATTTAAATAAAAAACAATTTAACCCTTAATTTTAAGTTAATAATGTCTCCTGGTATTTTGTCCTGCAAGATTGTACCTTCGAAAGATTTCTCTGGAACTGAAAAATGTATCACAACATTCCTCTAGCCCTGTGGTTAGCTGGATTAGCTGTGCAAGTATAAAAAATATACAAAAACCATAAAATTATTAGATCTAATTCGTCATTGGAAGGTACATATTCAATTTTGAACTAGACAATTATTGAGGTAATAAATATTGAATTAATACAGAGGAATAACATCTGTATCTTTATTATAAATATATTCTTAACTTATTATTTATTTTGGTCTGTCCCCATAATACTTCTCGTTAAAATACTTTTCAAACGAAAAATATAGTTTCCACTCATTTACATCTTGCATAACAGCACTGTTATATTATCAGTGTTCAGATTCTTGTTAGCAGAATTCCCTAAACAAACAAACCATTTGTTAGACTGAAGGAGGAAGTTTTGCCCTTGGATTTCCTCTCCAGAGTAGGAACCCAAAATAGATTTCCTCAAATAGCACAGCCAATCAAATCATTTTTCAAATGGTTCTGTTTGCTGGTTTTACTGATTGCTCAAAATTAACTATGTTTTGTTTACTTTGGAGAATCTCCGCTTTTTTTAACCCTTATCTTAAGTTTTGCACCAAGTGCTGTGAACCAATCACAGAGCAATATTTGGTACTATTGTAGTATGATTTTGGTTTTAGATCTTTCAAAGGAATTTTGAGGTTGTTTAATGTAATTAGGCACAGTTTATTACAGCAGCATCCAGGTCTTCTCATACAAAAGAATTGAGTGTAAAAACCATAATGTTAACACTTTTACTCAAGTTTTTATTTATAGGGTTTCTGCAAAAGTCATGATTTTAGAAATAATTTATATACATTGAATAGCTCACATTATACTAGAAATACACACAGTTAAGGCAAAAATATAAATAATTTATAAATACACATCATTTAACTTTCATTCTGAAAACCAAGATACCATGAAAAACGTATTACAGTAATTTAAACGTATTACCTTTCTAATTTAAATATCGTAAAAAAACTCTTGATTTATAAAAGACAACTCTTTAAGCCAGTCTTTTCCTCCTGGCTAAACTAGAATCAACAAGTCAACGGTAACTTGTTACTACGTAACAATACGGCAATACTGTAGAGAATACTGCATGATCACAAATGGTAAATTTATCAATAATCAGATCTTAAGAATTAAACTTATTAATTTTTGTTGAACTCATTTCATCGGAAACATTTAGACCTGAAAGCAGATTCAATGACTAAAAATGTACTAGATACAGGAACCATATAAAGTATATACTGTAATCAACAGGAAGACATTGAATTCACTTTGTGAAGTAGACCGTTTGGCAGAGTACTTCTATTCCAGCGGACAAGAGAGTTGCCAGTTGTGGGCATGGCTTGCAGGGCTATCACCCAAGACCAGTCAATAGTATTGTACTGCCAAAACTGCACACCAGCTGATCGGAATAACATTCAAGTGATGTTTTTATTTTGCAAAATCGCAACAGGACAGCGTAAAACCATACTATTGGTTATAGCCCAACTGTCAATTCTCTTGCCCGCTGTTATAATCAGTGCTGCTGTGTAGGGGATGCGCCTGCCCGGCTGGAGGCTCGTCCTACCGCCTACCGCCGGGGACCAACCCCTCGCTGAGGGTGGGCAACCCCCACTACGGCCGCCGCCTGCAGCTCTACTGCCGCACCGGCTACAACCTGGCCATCCGGGACGACGCTACTGTGGAGGGCGTGGATGAGGATATGAACGACTTCGGTAACCGAGTCCAATTTACCTTTGAACTAGTGTATCGCTTTTGTTTTGCTTTCCACTTTCCCAATGGAAGAAAGAACAAGTAATCAGATTTACCGGGAATCATACTATCACTTATTAGGAAAAACAAGATTTGCGACATATTTTATGTATTTTTCTCATCTCAAGACGGGATCAGATTACAGATCCCAAAACATCGTAAAACTTGTTTTCACTAATTATTAGTGATGTAAATTGTCCGCAATAATTTCTGAAATAACATAAACTCACCTTCACCGTCATGAATTTTAATCAAATACTACTTTAATAGCGGACAAATAAACTGCCGGTTGAGGGCGTGGTTTGCCGGGCTATCAACCAAGCTCAGCTAATAGTAGACGTGCTGCATTGCCATAACTCCACACCAGCTGATCGGAATATATTTTCTATAGCAATTTGGCAACAGTGACAGTGTACAATCGTGGGATTGGCTACAGCCCAACTGTCAGTTTATTTGTCGGCTATTATAAAGCGTTGTAAACAATGGAAGTGTATGGCTTTTAATATAATAATGATTAAGAAAATCATAAAGTTGTTTAAGAGAATACTGAACAATCTTAGACGTATTCTTCCTTTATAGTCCGATTATCGAAAGAAAGTGACTGGCGGAACAGCCGCGCGGCTACGAAACATTCTATTTCATAACCTTGTAGAAACGGAAAACACATGGTTATAAATTTCCAATAAACGTTACTTAAAAAGTCAGTTAAACACGTTTATAACACATTTTTCAAATATGTTGTACCTTTTTCTGATGAGTTTATATTGAGTTTTTTTGTTTACCCGAATTGAGACATTTTAAATTGTAATTCCTGTTTTCTTTTAACTATGTGTATTACGGCTCCAGGAGGTTATGAAATATAATGTTTGGTCACCGCACGGCCGATCCGCCAGTCAATTTCTTTCAGTAATCATAATATAGATCAATGTTGCACTAAAATAATAATATAGCTATTATTGATGATGAAAAATGCTTGAACATTTATAAAATTAAAGGTTTTTTAAATAAATACAAATTTATCTCACAAAATTGTTACCATAAAACGCCTTTTTATTAGACTAATAACAAAATATTTTGTAACAAAATTTGTATTAAGATTAAAAGTTTTATTTTTAAAAAATGGTCAAAAATAAGTCTTAGTGAGAGAATGATAACACTGTTGTAAGGGGGTAGCTGCCAGGTCTAGTGGTTAGTGTGTGGCTCTGGTCCAGCGTGGTCTTGGGTTTAATCCCTGTCATATAAACAAATATAAATAAATTGCACATTTTGGTATGGGGGGATAAATCCAATATTACAGTTCTTGGTAATTTATTTTAAGGTAGAAAAATAAAAATGCTTATTATGAAGCTTAAGTATGAATTGATATATTAAAGGAAGAAGTACAGTAACAATCAAACAAATTAATCACAAATTAAATGTCAACAATGTTTTGTTGAATGAATAAATTGTTGACTAAAATAAGTATGTAAATAACGTTTTTGAACCCTCTAAATCACAAACCGTCCAGTGTGAGCCTGCAGACCCTTTTTACACAATTATGTTACTTGTATTCAAATTTGTCACTTTAATATGATGTTGCAGGGATTCTAATTTATTATTCTTGTGATTAGTCCCAAGACGAAACTGAAGAATTTGAACTTTTTTCGGCAAAATCCATCCATGTTTTTAACAACCATGTCACTTTTAGCCATTGTGGAGTTTACTTCAGTTGGTTTTGGAGGACTTGTCCGGATTCGAGGAGTCAATTCGAATTTATACCTGGCTATGAATAAAAAAGGCCGGTTGTACGGAGAGGTGAGTGTAAGTAGAATTCTTGAGTTGTCATATGCATGAAAATATAATAGCTGATCATATTTTTCCTGTATATTTACAGAGAAAAGTCCTTTTTAACATAATTTATTGGCAGTTTGGGGTTGCGCGACCATCACAGCCAATCACTGATTCCCACATTTATAGTAGAATTTATAGTTAAACGGACAGTCTCGCAGGTAGCCCCCTCCATCCTAATCTCCTGTTTACTAAACAACCCCATTATAGCGCGCACCGGTTAGGCGGCGGAAGACACCCTCACTGCCCGGCGATTCCTAGAAGATCGCTCACAGACTAAAGAAGCTAATAATTGGACCATTACACTCTCATTATCAAATGACGGCTCATTTGTTTCATCATGATCAGACGAATACAACAAAACTTGAATCACAATTCTACGATGTTCTGTTCAGTAACAAATATTCTATAACTAAACTTTATCAAATGAAATATATTTATCGAGACTATGGAACATCGTAGAATTGTGATTCAAGTTTTGCCATACTTGTCTAATCATGACGAAACAAATGAGCCGTATTTGATAATGAGAGTGCAATGGTTCAATTGTTAACTTCTTTACGCAGAGGGCGTAATTCTAAGAATTGCCAGGCAGTGAATTCCACCGCCTTAACGGTTGGCCGCACTCCGATTGCACCACAATGGGGTTCTTTAGTAAACAGAGGATTAGGACGGAGAGAGCTTACCTGCGAGACTGCCCGTTTAACTAAAATTTCTACTATACTGACACAGATGTTCTTAATACAGGACTTTTTAACGCCTCCCAATTTACAAATACAGTACCATAAGTCACTGTTTAGGATAAATACAAGTTTATAGGTTGGCAATCCTAATTCCTTTAGTAATTCTCATCAGCTGGATTGAATTGTTGTAATGTTGTTAATTTCATTTGCTGTTAATTTGAGATTAGTAATTAGCTCGGGAGACCCGAGCCATACCGTACTCTATGACATTTTATTAGTTTTGTAGGTGAAAATGATGTCCACTCATATGCAATCTTTACTCAGTGGTTCTAGTTTCTGTTTTCAAGAATTCATTTGTAGATACAAGTGCTACTCTGACAGTTCACTGGTTAATTTATTCATAGATTTTACGATTATTTTGTTTTGATTTGAAACTCCATAAGCCCAATGTTAAAATTTTAAATTTTCCAATGAGATTTTTAACAAAATATGAATTTTCTTGGGGTTGAGGTTTTTACGAATTGATTTTTTTAGGTCCGAAAGCCACCATTTCCAAAGTTTTAACAAAATCGTTCTGCTGGATTCCGAGATAAATTTTGCAAACAAACATACAGACATTGCTCGTATTAGAGTACAGGATTACATTAAAAGTATCAATATTGTTTTTTCACATTTGTTGAAAAATTTGAATGTTGCGTAAGATGCTTAAAACACCTTGTCTAAAAGAAAATGCTTTTAAATTATGAAGCTATTGGAATTAGTTGCAGAAAATTACAAAAACAATAAAAGGAACATATTTTATGTCAAATATTTGTAGTTTTTACCTCAAAATTCTGGGTTGCGTTAAAAAATGCACCAGAGATTACAACCTAGGATTTGAAAATATAAATTACACATATTTTTCAGTTACACTTGTTATAACAAATTCCAATAACTTCACAATCTAAGCAAATGGTGATAAAACAATGATCTAATTGTGTATTTTATGTTTCAGCCAAATCCGAGGGAAGATGAAACCGTGTTTATTGAAGGAGTGCTCGGTCAATACAATACATACATGTCACACAAGTTTCAGAAAGCCAAGTGGTACGTTGGTATAAAAAAAACCGGCAAACATAAACCTGGGTACAAGACCAGATGGGGCCAGAAAGCGATTCAGTTTTTGCCCAGGAGAATACAAGAGTAAAAGCGATTGACGGCCTTCCTTATTAATCAGTATTATTAGTAGTTTATTAATCTCTATGTTTACTATTTATATTTGTTAATCATTATTATTTTGTGTATAACTACTTTGTGTCCAATATATTTAATTTTGTAAAGTAGTAGGCCAAACTATTTATTTTATCCTTTCCAACAGCAACGTTTTACTGTTTAAAAATGATGCATGACTATATGTTAATGATTTTTTTACCGCAAACCTTTAATAATAATTAAATAATATAATTAATTTGGCAGTGAATTTCCTTTTTACATTAGGCCTACTTCAAAATTGGTTATGAAATGAACACAAATGTATGGAGAGGTAAGATTAATAACTGGAAGTTAATTCTTGAAGACACTCTGCTTACTGCTTTGAAGTAGATTTAAAATTAAAAACATTTTACTCAATAATATATTTTTGACCTGACGATGTTTACATTGTAAAAGAAAGGCCTTGCCCCTGAATAGAATTATTATATTATTGATTAGATCTTTTCAGTTTTAAATTTAGGTACTAAATATTTGAGAATCTGTGTGGCAGGTGATGTTCCCATTACTTTCAGATTATTAGAGCATTTCCCCCACTATTCTCGCGAGCAAGAGAGATGACAGTTATGGGCGTGGTTTATAGGCCTATCAACCAAGACCAGCCAATAGTAGACGTGCTGGATTGCCAAATTGCACACCAGCTGATCGGAATAATACTTGAGTGATATTTTTATGTGGCAAAATGGCAACAGCGACAGAGTAGAGCCATATTATTGGCTGGAGCCCAACTGAATGGCTCCCGCCAGTAACGTTGTAAGCGACAAAATGTAAATTTTTCAGAAAATGAAAAAAACATATAACTGGAAAAATAACAATGGAATATTTGTTTTTTTTGGTCACATATGTATTAAATAATACAAGTGGTCATTAAAATAAATATTACAATAATATCTCATGTAGAAATTAAGTTAGGACCAAATACGTGATTTCAGAATAGCAAAAATGTTGTAAACGACAGTCGTTTACAACGTTGTTGCGACTTTTTAGGTTTAATGGCGGTTGCAACGTTGTTGGGTAAAAAAGATAAGAGCTGTTATGTGTAAAAAATTGTATTATTACACTAAGACATACATATTGTGCATGTCCTAAAATGGAAAAGTCAAATATTTTGCCTTAAACTTACAATATAAAACCGGTTATAATCAATCAAAATTAAATATTTACCTTGAAAACACATTTATTTGATGACAAAAGTATACTAAACAAAACACTTAATTTATAACATAAAATTAAATAAAACACATTTCTTGTAAACAGCCTTGAGCCCATTAATTTTTAACCTTAAGACTTGTAAAACTGGTAATGTTTAGTTTTATGATAAAAAAAGTTTTGGGCACTTGGCGGTTATAACTTTACTGCACCTACCTCACGTGGATGCAGTTTTCGAGCTACAGGTTTTTCCTCTTCACTGATGTAGGGTTCCCTGGCATTACTGTTTACTTTTCAAACATTTCTAGACTAGTTTTGAATGTTTTTTATTGCGGCTAAGCCGATTTATATCCGAGGGTGAAATACTCGCCCGCGGTGGTGTTGCAATCCCGAACACATGCAACGTTACTGCACAGAGGGACCAAAAACTCATGGTTTTCCACCGGCCGTAGTACTGCCAACTTAAAAGATATCAACAAATAAATACCCTGCACTGGTTTAAGATGTCGTTTCCAACCTTACTGCAAAGAAATCTCGATTTTGTAAAATTTGTCGCTTACAACGTTACTGGGGGGAGCCATTCAACTGTCACCTCTCTTGCCCGCTGCAATAGTATCTTGCCCCGCGACTGCTACTTTGTCCAACCTGGTCACATAAATTCCCTTGAAATACTAGAAATTACCCAACATGTCTAAGTTACGGATTGAAGTTTGAGCTTTTTGCAATTTTCTTTACCAAGGTACTGAGTTACTTTAAGGTTAAGTTAGGGTAACACAAAGGTTAGACAAAGGTAACATGTTGCAGCAGTGGAGCTAGCTCACCACTTATTTTATTTTATGGAAAAGCTAACTTTTTTACGTGATACAGTTTACTGCCACTTCAGTGCCCGTTCAAGAGTATTAGGTAATCTTGGAAATCCGTGTGTTATGGAAAGACGAAAATGAGCAACAAAGACCGACTTAATGTCTTTGATTTCACTAAAACAAGAATGAATTATGACACATGAAAGAAAGTAACATAATGTTCCTGATGATGTTTATTAAAAAAGAACAATAGATTACAATAAATAAAGTATTAGTCTAGTAAAGTGTAAACTTATAATTACAATAACTAAAATATTGATAGAAGTTTTAATGATCTGAAAAAAAGACAACAAGACAAATTATTGTGCACGGTTAGAAAGAGAAATGCACAGTAGAATCACAAGGGGTTGACCATCACGTTTCTCGCAGGGCCTTCAACGCTCTTTTCCGATGAGCTCTCCTCATCCTGGCCCTTGATTCGAATGCTGTGTTTCTCTTTGAACTCGTTTATTTCAACACCTTTCTTCGATAATTGCTTGTTCAGTGATTCGATTAAGTTTGAAAGCTAAAACACATTACAAATTACAATTATAGTTGGCTGACTACGATAATTGAGGCTTGTTTTTAAAGTAAGTACCGTTTTACAATTTCGCCTTTGCAGCATTGCTGTTGGCATTTCTGCATCCTGCGCTGGGTATCTGCATCTATTGACAAGCCTAGGACAACACTACAGCAAAAACTTACTGTATTCACATTAAAATTTTTTACACAGCAGTAAATTTATTTTTGCTGGGGTTATTACAAATTTGTTACATTTAGGTTTTAAAAATGATTTATTCATAATGTAGAGGTATGATTTCCACTGTATGTTATAATCGTTCATAGGGAAACATTAGTTAAATCGAGGATTTTGTTATAATGAAGTTCGTTACGTCAAGTAACTACTTACTACTGTACTATTGTAGTGACTGTAGTACTTAATACAACCTCAAAAATTATATTTTTTAAATTAATTTAAAGTGTTTAAACCCATTGGCGTAGACATACGAGCTGGTCTCGATCCTTGCTTGTAATTTTAAAAACCTATGAATTGGAATAGAAATTCGTGTTTGTAATGGTTTATTTTCATTAAAATACTGTTTTCATTCAGTTTTAAGAGTCACATTGGCACAAACACACACATAAGTAATAAACGGTATCAGGAAACTGACACATACTTTCTCCCTTTTAGCCCAACTTTAATGAATAAATTACATTTTATTTAATAAATATAGAATACAAAGCACGGTCGAATGTACAGAAAATCTTGTAAACAAGTTGTTTTAAAAAACATCCTCCCAATTATCTGCTTTGGAGGCACTACAGAATCCATTGCTATACTCGTGGTTTTAAATGGGGAAATGCCCCCTATTCCCCCCCCCCAGGGTTATTAAGGGGCAACATATTTCGAATTAACTCTGTTGGTCACTGTTGGTCAATGCTAAATTGACAAGCATATCAAGTTTTAATGAAATTGATCAGTAAAAGAGAGAAATAGTAATTTTTGTATTCCCCATAAGAATAACATTGGACAATGTACTGCGTTTACCGCTAAATGAAAATTTCAATTTTCTCCGAAACCAGCAATCGTAGAATAGTAATTCAAAATACTAAATTATTTAGTTTTTTGAGCTCTTTTTAATGGTGAATAGTAATATTTTTGTTATTTATGTCTTTTTATGAAAAATCCAAAAAAGTTAATTTTGGATGTTTTAAGTCCTGTCATTTCTGAACCCGAATTTTTACAGGAATGCGGGTGGTGTCATTTTGTTGGAAAACTAAAGTTCTACAAACGACTAAAGTTTAATCAAAATAGTTAGAGCCGTTTTTGAGAAATTTTGATTTTTCATGTTTTTTGGCGGTTTTTGGGGGATAATTACCCTTAAAAATCAAAAATTCAAAAAAATGAAAAAACACCTGGAGATATCGTGGATTAGTACCTACATACCAAATTTTATCAAAATCGGCCCATTGGTTAGGGCTCTAGCTCTGTACACATCCACACACACACACACACACACACACACACACACACACACACACACACGCGCACACACACACACACACACACACACACACACACACACACACACACACACACACACACACACACAGACATCACGTAAAAACCACTTTTTTGGGTTCAGGGAGCACCAAAACGAATATTTTCACTAACAACTCGAATTCGAAAATTTTGACGAAAACAATACTTTCTCCATATACTATGTATAGGGGGAGAAAGTAAAAAGTAGTAAAATCAGTGTTGACCATATGCAACTCACAAAGAATGAACCGATCCCGTCAACTTCCAAGCAAGCTTGCCACCGTTTATTTTACTTGGGCCCTCCCACCAACGATGCCACAGACTGGTTAACTCGTTGGGAGTTGCACGACTGGTCAGTTTTGGTCGTATGCGGGAATCGATCTCACGAACATCGTATCCACACCTGGCCAAGGTGTTTCCACGATGTGGCCAACTCAGCTAACACGACCAGAGGCCTATTGTCGTTATTTAGATTTATCAGTCAATTCGCGCCCCTGGCGGAGAGAACCATCACAGATTTTGCAACTAGAGTGCAGCAACAATCAAATCCCGTTATAGGCTATTGCGAATAGAATATTACTACCTTAATGGGTTAACTGCCCCTCAAAAGTTGCCCAATAAACAGAAACTAACAGTTAACATAAAAGTAACTATTTATTGAGCAGCCAAAAAAATTATGTTTCTAATATTCAACATGCCTATATTTTTATCAGTAAATACAATTTCATATACTTAATTTTTATTTATCTCCGGATCACTGATCGAATTATATCAAGAGGTTAATTATCTTGAAACTTTCATAGACCTGCATCCCGAACCTGCCGCGCCGTGAGAACAGTTTTTGTATGGCCATGTTAATGTTTTAGTTTATGTTCGTACGTCTGCGTGTTTTTGTGTAGTTGTTTCAAGACTTTTTGACAAGCTCCTCGGAGTTAAATTTTACGCCTTCTTAGCTTGAGAATGGCCCCATAGTTGGATCGAAACCAGTCGCCCAATACAGCGACGTGTGGATCAAATGACAGTTTTAAGGTAATTAACCTCTCAATATAATTTCATATAGGTAGATTTAAAATATTCAAGTACGTACGTTAACATACTGTAGGATTGAACATAGGGAAAGGTTTATGTTCCTTTGTCAAGAAGAAGCTAAGTATTGTATAAGAAATGAAATCACTACGGTACCTGTTGTTTATTTGTACTTAATACTGGGAGAACCTCTTTGACGGTCTTCTCACACAGCACTCCTCCTACCATTCTAAAACACTTCCTGTCACCGTCCAGATCTTTCAGAGTATCAATCACTATTCTGGAAAAAATAAAAACAATTGTAGGGCCCAAATTGATACAACAAAAAATAGCTAGTCTACTAAAACATTGTAAAATGCCAGACCTTCGGCTAGGACATTGCCATTTCACTCGCCACAGTCTTATAGCCTACTACAGGCGGTTATGCTCACTAGGACATTGGGAGTGATGTATGTACACCTCCCCAACAAACGACTTCCAGTTGACATTGGTTATGGTTGGGGTGTACATGAAAGTCTTGTGGCATGTACAAAATAAAATTTTCAAAATTGAACACCACAATCGTTTTGGAGATGTGCCGTATTAATTAGCCTATCTCATGGACCAATTCCATGCGGAACTCTACACACACAAACCTGTTCTGGCGGAACAGTTTGGAGCAGCGGGTTCCCGTGGTACTCGGCTACGAGTCTGGCGATTCCGATGACACTGTTCCGCCTCAATAGAATAGCCAGTGCTGCGGAATCTCACTACTTTTTTTGGCCAGACGACTTCGCTGTCCTTACTTAAATGTTATTAAACCAGTTATGGTAATTATGGTCAGTACTGTACCCTTTATGGTAATTATGGTCAGTACCATACCCTTTATGGTACTAACCTTTTTATTACTAATGAGCAGTCCTAAATGTATCGGTGACAGTATTGATAACCAAGCAATTAAAATAATTTAATCATTTTTATTGCATCATCAGTCTTGCCTTCCACAGTAATAAAATAATACGGTAGTCTTTTAATTAAGTAAATGTGATAACTTCAAAATACTTGTATTATACAGGTTTTAATTTTCACAATAATAAAAACATTTCAAACTGACAAAGTATTTTACTCATTTTAATGTTTTTGTTATGAACACAGCGATTAGACGACAACGTCGAGGTATGCGCTGACAACTGGTGTATTCCCCAGTTTCATGTAGAAATAGGCAGAGGTGCAGGTGTCGCAGCACGGAACTTGATTTCGCTACTAGTCTGTAGGCTCGCAGTGTAGCTGTTGCTGTTCCAAGCGCGAGAGCTAGTACGGCTCACATACTCGGTATCAATCGGAACGTCGGAACAGCTAGAACAGGCTGCCTCGCCAGACTGTTTGACTAAGTACTTTTTCCACTCAAAATATCTGTTACAAAGAGACTGTTCAGCTATTTTACGCACATCCCTAAATAGTTTCATGGGCAGTTTAGATCCTGCCACCATACTATCAGCTAGGTGCTATGACCGACTCAGCAAAACTGCAATGTTTGCCTGTTCAAATAAAAAATGGCTCCACTTACAAAAATTTGTCTTGCTCTTAAAAACATGAATTTTTGGTCAATGAGGAAAGCAACAATTTTATCATGATTGACGTCATATAGAGCGTTCTAGTTCTCTTCACAAAACATCTAGGGTTACACCTCAGTTACAATAATTACTTACAGTTCACATGCAGTAGCAAACACAATCGCTAAGAGTCTAACATGACGAACAAAACACAGATTGACAACGAAAACACAATCGCTAAGAGTCTAACATGACGAACAAAACACAGATTGACAACGAAATAAATTTTATAGAAATAACAAAGACGTGAAACATAATAAGCCAAGCAACAACATTCACAAATGACTTGGCTTGACATCTGACACTGAGAAAATGGCATATTTTATCAGCTAAGTTTTTTACAAAAGTATAAATGGAAGCTATTCCATTCACAGTCTACCTTCCCAGATACCTATAACTAACCAAACACAATTATTGAAAAAATAACATTGGTAGCCTAAATTGAAAAATAAAAGACAAATCATACAGTATATATTTTGTTTTTGAAGCATTGCCTAAAGGTACAGCCCTATGATAAGATAGTTACATGCACAACATGATAATTGTTATTCAAATCAGAAACCAAAATATAGGCCCTAACCGGCCAGGTTACGAGAATGATGTATGTATGAGAATGATGATCAGGATGATCTTTTTCACCCAATAATTCCCTTTATTGGTTTATTACCTAACAGAGAGCGTTTACCCAAAAAATGGGAAACTACCCTCCTTCACGCTAAATTAAGTTTTTCCCTCAATAACTCCAACTTACAAAATCATTACCCTGTTTCTCCCATTCCTTTACCCAATTCTCCCCTCCTTTACTCCTTCTCCTTCTTTACTCCGGATTTCCACCTGATCCTCTAGATTGACGTGGTAATTTTATGTAGGTACCTATTCAAGTCGTGGAAAATAGCTTTGCTGAAGAAAATTTATTCTGGGATGTATATTTAACAATGAAATTCATTAATGCATTATAGTTACATTTTAACACATTCCTGATGGTACCGTAGCCAAACACAGCTCGGAACATGACAGGCTAAACTCAAAAAGGGGGTTGAAAGACAAAGTTGCCGTTGGCAAATACCATCTACTCAAAGTTTTTTGAACTGTCAAAGCGATGTTACGTGCCGTAATTGCATATTTCAATTTATTTGTGACCCGAGTGTCATTTTGTTTTGCTTTTTCTCTTCTTCGCATGGATTTTTCCAGGTTTAGATCACGATTTGGTGTGGCCTATGACGAACTTGAGTCTACTTCAAAAAGCAAAATATTGGGCAACAATACAACGCTTAATGCTCAACCACTGGATGAACTATTCACTAACTGAACACCCATTTTCAAATAAAATACACTGAACAACATAATAGTAAACAAGTTGAGCAATTAGGCAACTGAAGTCGAGACGCCACTGGTTTTCAATGTGTTGCGCGGTTGCGTCTCACTTGCCCCGTGTACGGTGTCCCACCTGATTAGATTGGTTGGGTCACAAACAACTCAGTTACTCAACTTGTTCATAACAACAATTGGGTCCCAGTATCTCAGTGTGCAGGGCACATTACACACAGAAGGAAACAGCAAGGGAGTAGTGTAGGCTTAAAGCTTTTGTCTGAAAATGTACACTTTACTCGTACTTGTAATCATAGGTATCAATCCATACAACTTACTTGTGTTCATTGAGATCAACTTCTAATTCTGAAATTTTATTTGCTAATTGTCTCTGTTCATTTCTTAGGGCCTGAAAGGTGTTCAAGATTTCCTCACCGGCAGCGTTCCCCTTCTTGTTTGGTTTCCCTTTCTTAGCATCAGTACTCATATTTATTACTTGTTTATTTAAATTAACCAAAAATAGTAATTAAAAAACAGTTATTAAATGAGAGCATGCAAAACGGGAAAAATTTTCGATTCGACTGACATTTATTTAAGGTTAGGTTCAGTTCAATAATGATTTTCAGCATAGAGTATAAAGTAAAACTGCATTTAACAACGGTATTCTTCGCCCTCGGAGTCTAGGCTGTCATTGTTCCCTTCTGCTTACTTATGATCTATGGTTTGGTCGATGATTATATACATAATCAACATAATTGGTTAAGTGTAGGTGAGTTAGTCCATGGTGTAAGTCAAAAAGGTATATTGGTAATACTGTAGTTAGTCTATGGTAATACTTGAGACAACACTGATTAAGAACTTTACGTGCCACCTCCGTCAAGTGAGCTCGATGTAATTTGGAGTCACTACTCTTGGTTCAACAAGCGTGCCGTTGTGAAAGCAAATTTTTGCTCTGTTATATCGGCAGTAATTCTGGTGTAACGATGTCTAAATCTCCCAACTGATTCGATGAAAACATTGTGATAAGCTTATTCAAAGTCTTTAAATTTTATCATTGACTATAAATCTAACTTATATGTATAGTCAATGATATTATTATCTTGTCGCATGTTAGGTGAATCTTGGTGTTAATTTCAACCTTTTTAAGCTTGAGACATATTTTAGATGGAATTTTGTTCTTTATTTTGAAGCAAAGTTATTATTTTAGTTAAATGAAAACACCATTGAAATTTGGCTTTGGAAATGGTGTTGTAAACCAGGTCGAATGACAGCGTCCCACCAACAAATTGACACCACAACGGACCAAAATACGAAATACGACGGCACGCCTTTTGAAGCAATGAGTTCTATAATCGATTTAGCATTCTCCTTAGGAGTATGCTTAATCTATGGTTATATGTAATCTGGAGTCACTACTACTGCTCTTGGTTGTGCTGTTGTGAAAGCCAGTTGTTACCGTTATGTTGGCAGTAACTCTTGGTGGGACGCTGTAAAAATATCCCATTTGATTCAATGTAAAAAAGGTAATATTCAAAGTATTTAAATATTAATATTTTCTCGCATTTTAAGCGAAACTTTTTTTAAACTTGATCAAACAACCAAGAGTAATCACTGCACAAACACACCTTTATGTTTTAGTATGTGAATACTTAATCGAATTCAAATATTAACTATTGCTATGTATACTAAATATTTAATAATAAAATTTAAAACTTATAGGCCATACTTAGTTTACATAGTTAGTTAACATAGTTTGGTGTAATGGTAGTTTTGTATAAGTCAGTAATTATTTGGCAGAGGTTACGTACACGTCTGACGTGAGCCACTACTGTTCACGTACGTTCCAAATTATTCACCGTACGTTACTTTTCCTGTGATTTGTATAACAGATTGAGGGCCAGAAAACCTCCTAATCTGGAGGAAGTCCTCCTAACCTAACCTAACGTAACGTAACCTAACCTAACCTAAGCGGTAGCGATGTGAATTTGCCTTTACATTGGACGTGTACGTAGTCACTTCGTAATTATTTCTTTGGCTGATTTTATACTCCTTGACGCCATCTTTCCTGTTGTTATGACAACAGTATCCCTTTGTCTTCAATTCAAATGTTTATAAACTCAAACTTATTTTTTACTATGAAAGTTGATAATCAATTTATTGATTTATTACTTTTACAAACATATATGAATTGGTGGAATTTTGAGTGTTAAGGCAAACATATTTTATCCTAAATCCGAAAAGAGTAATAAGAGTAAGATTATATTTTCTTTAAAAAATAACGAAAATGAGTGGAGGTGATGTGATCTTAGATGTAGAAGAATTAGAGCTGCTCTCCATAATTGGTTTTGATGGTAAGTTTATCTGACTGATATTATTCCAATTTTATACATAATATTAAGTGTATACCTAAAACTTGTTGACTTGTATAGTAAAACAATGGTTTATACAAATGAATGATGTTAGGGATCAGTACAAAATCTTTATTTGAAACAAATATTGTAAAATATGAGTAATTAAATAGCAAAGCCATACCAAATTTAAGTATATGGAGAAAGTATTGTTTTCGTCAAAATTTTCGAATTTGAGTTGTAAGTGGAAATATTTTATTTTGGTGCTCCCTGAACCCAAAAAAGTGGTTTTTACGTGATGTCTGTCTGTGTGTGTGTGTGTGTGTGTGTGTGTGTGTGTGTGTGTGTGTGTGTGTGTGTGTGTGTCCGTGTGTGTGTCTGTGTGGATGTGTACTGAGCTAGAGCCCTAACCAAAGGGGCCGATTTTGATAATTGGTTTTGATGGTAAGTTTATCTGACTGATATTATTCCAATTTTATACATAATATTAAGTGTATACCTAAAACTTGTTGACTTGTATAGTAAAACAACGGTTTATACAAATGAATGATGTTAGGGATCAGTACAAAATCTTTATTTGAAACAAATATTGTAAAATATGAGTAATTAAATAGCAAAGCCATACCAAATTTAATAAACGGTATCAGGAAACTGACACATACTTTCTCCCTTTTAGCCAAACTTTAATGAATAAATTACTTTTTATTTACTAAATATAGAATACAAAGCACGGTCAAATGTACAGAAAATCTTGTAAACAAGTTGTTTAAAAAAATATCCACCCAAATCCCTGCTTTGGAGGCACTACAGAATCCATTGCTAAACTCGTGGTTTTAAGAGGGGAAATGCCCCCTATTCCCCCCCAGGGTTATTAAGGGGCAACATATTTCGAATTAACTCTGTTGGTCAATGCTAAATTGACAAGCATATCAAGTTTGAATGAAATTGATCAGTAAATAAGAGAGAAATAGTAATTGTTGTATTCCCCATAAGAATAACATTGGACAACGTACTGCGTTTACCGCAAAATGAAAATTTCAATTTTCTCCGAAACCAGCAATCGTAGAATAGTAATTCAAAATACTGAATTATTTAGTTTTTTTAGCTCTTTTTAATGGTGAATAGTAATATTTTTTTATATTTTTGTCTTTTTATGAAAAATTCAAATAATTGAAATTTGGATGTTTTAAGTCTTGTAATTTCTGAACCCGAATTTTTACAGGAATGCGGGTGGTGTCATTTTGTTGGAAAACTAAAGTTATACAAACGACTAAAGTTTAATCAAAATCGTTAGAGCTGTTTTTGAGAAATTTTGATTTTTCATGTTTTTTGGCGGTTTTTGGGGGATAATTACCCTTAAAAATCAAAAATTCGAAAAAATGAAAAAAACGCCTGGAGATATCGTGGATTAGTACCTACATACCAAATTTCATCAAAATCGGCCCATTGGTTAGGGCTCTAGCTCTGTACACATCCACACAGACACACACACACACACACACACACGGACACACAACACACAGACAGACATCACGTAAAAACCACTTTTTTGGGTTCAGGGAGCACCAAAACAAATATTTCCACTAACAACTCAAATTCGAAAATTTTGACGAAAACAATACTTTCTCCATATACTATGTATAGAGGGAGAAAGTAAAAGTGTTAATTGAAAAAATCTCTACCTTGCAGCCTAATGATTCCTATAAATATGAAAATTGTTCCATTTGGTAAAAAAACTTAGTACCAAAACTTAGGAAGTCTTGGAGATATTGTTTTAAAACCAGGCATGAGAGTTATTCAGGCTTAGGTCTGATTTGTTTTGGAAAGAACACTTTACCATTAGCTGCTATGATGAAAAATCATAAAGTTTGCTCTTTTCGTGAAATGAGATGAGCTTACAAACGACATTATTAGGAAGATGTTGTTTCTTCTTAAATTAGGACACCACATTGTTGGGAAAGGATACGCATAGTCAGTCAGCCTTGGGATAGAAGGTCTGCAAGTATTAATGTCAGCCTACATTCAAACATATAAGAAATATGTTGTTTACTTTCTTGTAAAATAACCAAAATTCAATGTTTATTTATTATCTCTCTATATGGTAACTGTTTTGAGTAAAAAATGACAATGCAAAAACAAATAGCTGATAAAGAATATAAAAAACTCTTGCTGATGCACCCTAGTGAGAAAAATATTACGTTTAAAGATTTCAAGATTAAAGAGAACATTATCTTTATTTATAAACATTGGTAATCTTAACTCAATTTTCACAAACCTGAAATAATTGCCAATGAACGAAATTGCCTTTTTATTTTACTATAAAAATTATACATTGTATAAATTTGAATTTATTTCCTTTGATTATGAAACAATCCTATTGTATATAGGTTTACAAAATTGCATCTACATGATTAATCATTTAATTTGTTTTTTGTGTTAAATATTTGAACTGTAGAGTGATATTGACTTTAAATACAATCCGTGGGGATGGATGAATAAACCAAAATAATTTTTAACTTGAGTAGAAAATACTCATAAACTATGACACTTTTCAAGTTCCAACATTGACTGATGCAGGGCAGCGCGGGTACTCTAGTCTATCTTCTATAGTATTAAAAGAATTTCTTGATTTTTGTTTGGTGATTTTCAACCCCTAAAACTATTATTTTGTACACATGTTTGGTATAAATGAAAAGCTCTCTTACTCTCTAGATATGCCTTTCGGGGTTTTGAAAAACCTCCACCTTCAGAGCGTGCCCAAAGGCTTTCAAAGTTCCAATGTTAATCTTATGGAGTTATTTTATTTAGTTAGTTACCGGATTATAATTTAAATAAACTTTTAAATAGTCTGGCTAGTACATAGATTATGAGCTGAGTGTACATACCCAAACCACTATAACACAATCTTTTAGCTAACTCTTTCAATAAGGCTCAAGACGGAACAATTTTGTTTAGTTCTGAGCATCAGGTCCCCTCATTCCTTTATTCATGGAATTTTAACAAATGGGTTCATCTGGCTGTGTGTCAGAGTTTTGCTAGTGTCACAAACTGATGCCCTTAAAAAATACAAAAACTGGTGAAATATGTCAGTGGGGACTCAAACCTAGACCCAGTTACCATTTGTTATTGACATTTCAGTTCAGATCATTCTGTTCTAATAATGAATCTCGATCTTTACGGCATAAAAAACCACAGTGCCACCACAAGGTGGCCAGGCAATCAGGGCACTTTTCCCCAGGCTCCCAAATTGCAGGGGCCCCTAGCCAAAAGAAATAATTTACCGAGATATTAAAACAGGGGGCTCTAGGGCCCCACCACAGAATTTTTGGCCCTGGGCCCCAATTGCCTTATGGCAGCCCTGAAAAACAGAAAATAATCACAGAAAGTGATAAGGACAGGGTCGTAGAAAGTAACAAAAACAGATTTAGGACCATTCAGTTAAAAATAAAATAATATCCTGAATAAAACACCCTGAGGAATACTGAAAGCAATGATAACTGGAAATCTATAAAAGCATTGGGTAAGTACATAACAGTGTACGGCTTTCTAAATTTTGTGGAGAAAAATCAACATTCATCCATTTTGAATGAATAATAGTATAGGTATTGTAAATATTTTGTGTTTATTTGACTTTTTCAGGAAACCCTCGCAACGGGCTGCGCGTCCATCCCGACGGAATACACATTGTTTACCCGCTGGGGAACAAACTAGCAATTAAAAACTGGAAGACGAAAAGGGAAAAGTTCCTGGAGGGTCACACAAATGTTATATCTACAGTGGCAATATCAAACAATGGATTATTTGTGGCTTCTGGGCAAATAAATCATATGGGATTCAAGGTACCATTTAAAATATACGGTCTAAAATACATGTATTGATATTTTTGTATTTGATCAATTATTAGTGACTTTCAAAACAAACACTAACATGGGCGTGTGTGTCTATAGCTACTCATTCCATTTTCATTCAAAGGAGACATTGTTTTTGTTGTTCCATCCAATCCAGAAGTGGATGGTAGCAGGTTTAGAAAGTTCATTGGATCAGAATATCTGGTTCATATCACAATTATTTTTTGTAATCTAAGTGTTAAATACACAAGCCTTTTATTTCAAACACTAAGTTATAGGAAACTTAAATAACTGTGCCAATCTAATGTCCACAATTGCTGACCCTTAAGTTTTTCTATCTAAAACTACTTATGTCCTCACCAGATAATTATTAGCTTCTTATTAGTGTAGAAAAACAAAATATTTGATAGTAATTTTATATTTAAATATTAGCACAAAGAATGTTGACTAACCCTTGTTTAAAAAAGTTTAATCAAAGAATAGTGCACAATACAGATTGTGAAGCGAATTTAGGTAGTTTCCTGGAAGAAATCATTATTATTGTTTCTTATTCAACAAATAACATAAGAGTCATGTTTCTTTATTCAATCTTTATTTCCTTTTCTTGCTGCAGGCCAGTGTGATTCTATGGGATTTCAAACATCAGACAATCTTGCTGCAGTACGAGTCCCACAAAGTCCGAGTGGAAGCTGTTGTTTTCTCAAGCTGTGACACTTACCTCATTTCTCTTGGAGGCCCCGATGACAGTAACATCGTCGTTTGGGACATAAATGCAAAAGAAGCTTTATGTGGTTTGTATTTTTCATTTATCTTTAACCTTTATTTGTGCAAATAGTATAAGGACACATCATTAGATCATTAATCAATAGATCCCTTATGCACTTCTTGAAAGTGTATGCTGCAATCAAATTTCCAGCCAAGTGCATATAATAAGTTGTTATTAGATTTCCCAAAACATAAAATTACTTCCGAGATAAAAATCGAAGCTACAGAAAAATATGGAGCAATCACACTATCAATGCGCTGCCAAAACGGGATGCCAGCTGACCTGAGACATACATTTATTCTGCAAAATAATTATTACTCTTCCCCCACTACAAACCGTGCAGTGAGCAAACAGAGGTTACTTTGCAAAGGGCAGTTGTGTATGTAGTGTTTAATAAATGTTATTCTGGAAGATACTGAGTTCAAAGCCGAAGAAGCGTTAAGCCGCGTTTACACGATGCAGGTTAGGGAGAAGGTAACCTTGACAATGTAGCCTTGCGTAGGGTGTGTGGACAGAAACATGACGAGCAGCCTGCATGGTTTTTGGTCAAGTTTCTGTCCACAAACCTTACGCAAGGCTACATTGTCAAGGATACCTTCTCCCTACCTGCATTGTGTAAATTCGGCCTAAGGCTATACAATGACAGAAGATAGAAGCCCTTTGGGGGAAGGGCAGATATAGAGAATCATGCTAGTAAGGCAACAACAACCGTTGGAGACGAAAAGCGTTAAAGAAAAGCGCAAACAAGTAAACGATTCAAATGTTTGTTCAAGGTTGTTTTGCGTCAGACCGAACGTCAGGAGACGCTCTGACACTGTCCCCGATGAACCTGCGCGGTCCGTGCTTCATGACCGGGGGCGAGTGTACGCTGAAGGTGTGGACCCTCAACATGGTTGACAGGAACCTGCGCAGTGTCAATGTGTCCTTGGGCAAGATCAAGCGAATCATCACGTGCATTGAGGTATTCCGTTTTAGATAAGTTGTTTCCTAAATCAGTTTTTTACTGAAGCTATTCAGAAAAATGTAAAATAACTATTCACTAACTTTATTTTAATGTTTTTAACCAAGTATTGGGCATTTATTTGGGAGCACACTTTGGTTAGTGATAAATAGTAATATTATTAATTTTTTGTTGTGAATAATTTATTTTAATTTTTTATTTAATAATAATTTAACTATTAACAAACCTCAAGCAGAAATATAAAATTGGTATTTGGGTATCCTATACTCTAATATGAGTTTCAAGGTTTGAATGCGTCCGTGCTTGCTTGCAACTCTGGTCTCAAAAACGTCACCAACAATTTCCTTAAAATATTGGAAATAACTAATTTCTGGGATAAAAATAAGTTCTAGACAGGTCTCATCTCCAGTAAAAATCAAATAATGTAAAAATATAAAAATGAAAAGTTAAAAAAATTAACATTGGGCTTATGGAGTTTCAAATCAAAACAAAAGAATTGTAACAGCTGTTCATAATCAACCAGGGAACTGTCAAAGTAATCCTGTTTCCTGAGATCAGTGACTTAAATTGTTGAGTGAAGATTGCATATATAGAGTGGTCATATCCGAAATAAATCAAAGGGACATTGAGCTATAAATAACAACTGGAGTGACCTTAAAAATTCAGAAAAGAGGCAATAGCTGTACAAATCTGATAATCAGTTGGGGAATGTGGTGAATTATTACTAAGTAATATAATCAAACTGACTGGCCTTCCCCGAGCAAAGCTCGGCCCCCAGGTACTGCATAGTTTTATTGTATGTATATGTAATACAGATACAGATACAGATCTTTATTGTATAAACATTTTACAATGTGTACAATATAAAAGGTAAACGTGTTGTTATAAAAGTGGAGAACAAAATGTAAAAAAGTTCGCAATCATCCACTTGGCACTTGGTTATTCGTATGAGGTTCTTTTGTTTAAAGTTGGTGGAAATCATCATCAACGTAATAGACGGGGTTTTCAAGCAAAATTTTTTTAATTTATTTAAATCTTTTCTTGATTCCTTTGCTAAGTTGTATTTTTTTTATGTGATTAATCAATTTTCCAGATGTATATGTAATTGATCTTTTGTACAAAGTTGTTCTATGAATATGATGTAATATTAAAGAATTTTGTCTTATATCATATTTGTTTACTTGTTGAGATTCAGTAAATTGGCTTTTATTTTTTAAGAAAAATTTTGCTAAATCAAATATATACAGGCCGAATACAGTTAATATTTTTGAATCTTTAAAATAGTTGTGACATGATTCCGTCTGTGGTATACTGTAAATAATTCGGATTGCTTGTTTTTGAATTTTGAAAATTTTTATTTTGTTCTCTGATGAAGTGCCGAACCAAATTGGTAAACAATAGGAAAGTATGTTTTGAAAATACGCAAAATATGTTATTCGTAAAATTTCTCTACTTAGAGACTTTGACAAAACTCTTAAACAGTAACAACATGAACTTAGTTTTTTAGATGTTTTTTCAATATTACTGCTCCAATTTAATTTACTGTCAATTAAAACGCCCAGAACTGATACTTCTTCTACTGTAGGAATTGTTGTGCCATTAATTTTAGCATTGATTATTTTTTCGTTTTGTTCTTTTTTGAATTTCATGCTCAGAATATAAGTCTTAGATTTATTCAGTGCCAATCCATTTGCATTAAACCACTGGTCTATATCAAGCAGAGACTCGTTTATTCTATCCTGCAGATCTTCGAAGCTTTCTGCTGATACCACTAAGCTGGTGTCATCAGCAAATTGGACAATTTGGCTGGCTTTAACATTAAATGGCATATCAGCAACATATATAATAAATAATAGTGGCCCCATAATAGATCCTTGTGGCACGCCAAATTTTACATTTTTAAGTTCTGATTCGGATGATTTATTTTTAAATTTAATTTTTACCAATTGTTTCCTATATACAGTACAGTAAAAAGTAATTTAACTCTATGAGCTGATATTATCAGCTTTTGAGTCTGCCACTTAAAAACATTGTCAATTATAAGCAATTACACCAATGTGAGCTCTGTCTGCGGTCTAATACAACTGCTAGCCTGCCAGGTTGGCTGAGCGGTCTATGGCACTATCCCCCTGGCCAGAGAGTAGTGCTTGGATCGAGGGTTCGAATCCCGTCATGCAACATGCAACTCATGAAGAGCTCACTGTTTGTGGCAGAGTTTAAGAGGAGGGCGGACCTTAAGCAAACAGTGGATTAGAAAAAAGCTCTGTTCTTCTAGTAAACAAAAGATTATTGGGCAAGCAAATTTGTAAAGCCATAAACAAATTTAAGAGAGATTCAGTCTGTACTTAAATCACAACTAACTAAGCATTTAAAATATTTGTATTTACTTTTTCGATTTTCTTTTTCCAGATCGACTACAGAGATGATTTTGCCTACTGTGGAACCAGCACTGGCGATATAATAAAAGTAAAGCTGAACTTCTCCCACGACCTCAAGATTCTGGACCCTGTGGTGAAACCAGTCCTGATCGGCTGTTTTGCTAAGGTGCCCAAGGTAGTGAACCCGAAGCAACCCTTTGATGCGGATAGGTATAGTCTAGGTGAGAATTTTATATCTATTACAATACAAAACAAAATCTACTGTAAAAGTTCTGGATTATTAACTAATGAGTTTATAATTTCATCTGAATATAAAAATGTTGATACCGAATGCACATACATATCTTATGTTGCATGTTAGGAGAAATGCTCAGTCAAATTAGTTTTTTAAATTAAATCCTTCCTGACCCCAATCGCTATAATCTAACTATAATATTTAGAAAGAAGAGGTGGTTTCTGTCTATCTGTCTGATGTTCCGGGTAAACGCAAAAACTACTGAACCGACTGGGCTGAAACTTTACAAAAAGGTAGATCTTGAACCCATGCAACACATAGGCCTATTCACTTCCTTAAAATCCCTTTGGGCTACGCCCCGTGAACGTCCTAAGTTTCAATGTTTACATTTTAGAAAAAAGTAAACATTCAGAAACTGTAATGCAAAAAGCTGAGGACACTTCCATTTGACAGCTTAAAGAGCAGAAACAAGAACAGCTGTTTCAAGCTAACTTACCTTTCTAACCCGTGCGAAGAACGGGTACATTCTACTAGTACCAGAATAAAAAAAATAGGGCTTTATGTATTCAGAAAGTACTTAAACGATTGTACTCAATTATCTTTCAAAGTTCAAATGTTAATATTATGGACAAAGAGTTTAATTTGAAATAGTAAAATAAAATAGTTTATTTTTTATCAATAACATTTGATCCGATCATTACTTATTTGTTCATTAATTGCGATAGGTTTAAAATTTTGGAGATATCAAATGTTATTAAGTTTGTACCTCCGGGAGAAATAAAGGTGATCACGTTTACAATGGTGGTGATTCAATGGTGTAGTGGTCAAGGCAACGGACTCCGGAACCATGCCAGCGGCCCTGTCGTGGGTTCAGATCCCAGTCCTGGTATGTAATTTTGATCAGTACTGTACAACTCGTACTGTAACGGCTCACCCCTTTCTTTGCTAAATACGTTCCCACAGATCTATGTGGAGGGGCAAAGTAAGGCAAAATGAGGCTGTCAACCTCTTAAAAACAATGAGAAACGAGAAATGTTATGTACAATAAGGTCATCTTAGTTGAAAGCTTTGTTATCTTCTGACTTTATTAGATTTTAAATGTTACCTGTTACCTAAGTGACCGCCCTGTCCAGGCGTAGGAGCCATCCTGCTACTGGATGACGGCAGCATTGTCATCGGCGCGGGCGACGGCACCGTGGACATGGTCAGGGAGCGGGAGGTCAACCCTGACAAGCTGGTGCAGAAGGGGCCGGGGAAGCTGATAAACCCTTCCCTCCCCATGTTGATTGTGGTGAGTTTATATACAAGAAACTGCTCTAGGGTGAATTTCAAACTACAGCTTTTTGATGTGACGGGTGTGTTTGATTTGTTGTTACATTGATTTTTTAAATGTTTTGAACATCTGGATGTTACACAGTATCTCCAGTTT
Source organism: Allygus modestus (assembly GCA_963675035.1). Lineage (NCBI taxonomy): Eukaryota > Metazoa > Arthropoda > Insecta > Hemiptera > Cicadellidae > Allygus > Allygus modestus. Next base: position 145,744,822 of record OY776116.1, read on the forward strand.
GGCATAGTAAAAATATAGTAAAAGTGGCCAAAAATTATTGTACTTCAGGTAAAATTATCGTACTTCCCCCAATTACCTGAAACGACCTCTCTATCATTAAAATTAACAAACGTTATCCTTTAGGTCGTGCAATGGGAATTGTGCGAATCTAAAAAAGGTCTGAATAAATAAAATCATGTTTAACAAAACTCGCGAGATCTTAAAAAGCTCACCAGGATAGGAATGGCACCATAATTGTATGTGGGACAGATATGAAATGAAAATCAAGAATCTGTGACGTATGATCAAGTAGTGGGGAAAACATGAATTTACATATTGAAGTTTAGTAAACAGCCGCTAGTCTGCGAACAAAAGCTTTTAGTACTTGAAAATTATGTTCTGAAAGTCTACTGTTGTATTTTGAAAATGGTATTTACTAAAAATTGTTTCAATTACCAAGCAATCCACAGTTTAGGCCGAACCTAAGTTATCGTCCAATTTATAGTATTGTAAGTTGATCTATTGTACATTGTACTTCGGGCTGAATTATTGTACAAAACAATAATTATTTTACAACTGGAGTCACCGGAATGTTCAAAACAAGAAGTGTATTTATGGAGTACACACACAGTGAGAGTTGGTAAAAAGGAACAAAACACCTCGTTTTTGGCTGTGTGATTGACAACATGCTCATTCCGTTAACAACCACAGACTGAGGTGTAACTTTGGCCATTGATCTAATAAGTTCTACTCTTGGCCAGGAGGAAATTTCCTTAGTCATCAGTAGATCTGACTAGCTACTGTTTGGAAATTCCATGTCCACATGTCCAGTGACTAGCCCTGTGATTTGTTGATTTCCCGTCTACCTAAACGCAGGATCCCTGAGATGGTGAATGGAGGGGGACATTAGTTACTCTAAAAATGCAAACTCCGCCCACCTCCTCCAATGCCACTCCCCCCATGGCATGACCGATCAGTCGGCATGATAGTCATCACGCATACTCGCGAGATTCCTCACACAAGTTGACGGCCTAAGAGTGTCGCAGATGTAGCCGCATCCACAGCCTCAGTCCCTGATCCTGATCCTGATGCTATACTTGAAGCCAACGTCTTAGTTGAGATATCTTTTTTGTTCTCTACCAGGTTATTCTGCAAGCCAGACAGTAGGTACAATCAATTTATTAGTTACGGTTTTGAGTAGGAATACAAAAAGCTGATATTGGCTTTTAACAGTCAAAGAGTTAATTTCTGTTTCTTAGGGTGATGTGCCATATAGATTGTTTATTTTTCTGTAATAAAAATATGCAAATATTGGCTTAGTGGTAAAATGACTGTTCTTTTCTACAGAAAAAATCAACGAATGTTGTCTCGACAGTGACTTCTGTTCAGAAGCTGGGCGATGAATTGTTGATTGGCACCATTCAGTGTGAACTCTACATGATTAATATGAAAACGTTTGTGGTCAAACTCATGGTTACTTGTCACACTTCTACAATATACGACGTGGCCTTCCCGAGGTGAGTTTATGTAATTGCTTAGAAATATTGATATTTTCTGTTTGCCCGTAGTTTTCATGGTAGCTTAGTAGACAATAGTTTATTTCACATTACGTGAAGTATAATTATAAGTTTGATCTCTTTAAAATCATAACAAAATGACTTTATATTCATTTTCATTGAAAAGGTGGGATAATTCAAGTAAATTCAGCTAATTCAACTAAAGAAACTGGTTCAGATGAGCACAGCAACAAGAAGATATTTACACACATCATGTCTCAATGGGAGACTTCTTAAACTGAAGAGTAAAGAGAGACACTGTCTGTTAAAATACATAATATTTATTTTGAGATTATTTATGACCTAATAAACATGTTAATTTATACTAAATCAAACAATTAAAGGCTAGAAAGTGGTAAATGTTATGAAATCAATATTTTTATAATATTGTGAGTTATCTTGAAATGTGATAGAACTGCCCCCTATTTTGATAAAATGTAATGAAACTGAACGAGGCTATTGTGATCATAAGATCTGTTGTAAGGTATAGATTGGATACATTTTAGTTTTGAAGGACTTCGAGGTGGAGCCTTGAGAGATTTCTGCACATCTACATCTCAGTATCTTCAATAGTTTATGAAATGTAAAAATAGGTGATCTTCATAATGTTGTTTGAAGTTAAATTATAAATCAAATTAATGATGATTGTTTTAGTGTGTTTTCCGAAGTGTTCGCGACTGCGAGCAAGGATGATGTGCGAGTGTGGAGTGTCCAGACGTCCCAGGAACTCTTGCGCATTTCCGTTCCCAACTTCACGTGTTCGGGGGTCCTGTTTACACATGATGGAAAAGCCATCATCACATGTTAGTTCACTTTTACCTTTTAAAAACATAATTTTAAAATAAAATTTGCTTTTGTGAATAGCGTTTGTCAGTGAGGGTTTGTAATACAAATTACAAAATCCTCTTTCAGTCAGATGGATGAGGAAAGTTGCAGCAAAATAAGTCTCCTAGAAAAGGAGGAGGGGAAGAATGTTACTATAGAGGTGGTATGGTAAGATTTAATTCTGAGATCAAGATTTGCTATTAAGTAAAAATTAACTGCATTCATAATTTTAAATTTGAGCATGAAAACAAAGTGATTTGTTTTACATTTATTTAACATCTTTACTTCTGAAACTCAGATTGCCACTGTGCTTGGAAAGGCGCGTTAAGCCGTTGGAGTAGTCAAAAGGTCATGTCAGAGGCACTAGTGCGACCTGAAAACTTTGACAACAGACCTTGGCCACAAACTTACACAAACTTCACTTTACATCTTTACTTAATAGTTTCTTTGATTTTGATTGCTTATTATAAAATAATTCTGTAAGCAAAATTTGTAAGTCAAAATTATGAGAGTTTGGCAAATTGCAGGGTGTTGGAAAGGGCTCAAATTAAAGGTCTAGATCCCAGGAAATCGGGGAAATAGCAGTATTTCTAAAAGGTTACCGGCAAACGAGAAATAACGTAAAATATCCCCCATATGAAAAGCATAGGGATTTAAAAACATCTGCCTTGTATACATTAAAAGACTTGATAAAAGTGTCCACTTTGTTTACGAACTGACTTTTGTTCATACTTAACTTGTTTTATTTTCCTCAGCATGAAAAGAGTAAACATATCAAATGAGGCAGAGTATTAAAGCAAGGTTAGGGGCTATGACACTTCAAGCCACTAGTAATTAAATTAATACAATTTTGAGCGCACACAATTATGGTATCTATGAAAAATGCATCACCAGCCACAAACTTTAGAGCTTACATGGGACTAATTTCCAGGAATGATTTTACATTGTTGCGCGAAAATAAGTTTGTCTTTTAGATATATATTTTACTTGTAAAAATAATAGAACTAAATGGATTTGATTTGATTTGCCCTGTTTACAGCTTGGAACGACGGAACAATCAGAGCGTTCACGCCCCAGTCTGGCCGTCTCATCTTCACGATCCTCAGCGCCCACAACAAGGGCGTGTCTGCCATTGCCATCACCACGGACAACAGCAAGATAGTGAGCGGTGGCGGTGAGGGACAGGCACGTGTTGTAGACTAGTCAGTAGCGACTTATCATAAAACATGGTTAAAAACCCACTGTGAAGGAAAGATAAGGGGCCATGAATATATTACGTCACGCCTCCCCGGTGGGGGGGGAGGGGGTGTTAAGGGCTGCGTGACGCATCACGGTTATGGAGTTAAGGTCTGCGAAATCGTCAGTTACATTGATGAAATACCGAACCCACAATCATCCAATAGGCTACTTGATAATTAATAAGCGTGACAGGGGTTTGAGCAGTGTCACAGAGTGTGACAAAGGGGGGGAGGGGGTGAAAAACGGCTGAATATATCGTAACACAATTTATGCATGGTCCTCAAGTTGAAATTTGCATCAGTTTTACTTAGTTCCTTAAAGTACAAGTTCAGATGGTAATTTTACTGTAAAAAATAAGTCCTATCAGCAATAGACAGAGTCATACACATACAATATATTATTCCCAGGATGACAATCAAACTGGTTTATACCAATTGTGGGGTTGACTTTGGGTACAGCAAATAAGTATGTCGTAACATGAGGTTAAGTCCTTTGGCTATCCATCATGACAAGCTTCCCTTTCACCAAGCTTGGTCCCTACTTGTTTGTAGACAACAGGGGACGGGAACTGTTTCCTAAGATGTGACCCCAGCTGATAAACATGGATACCTTGTCAGTCAGCCTAGAAGGGCGGAGCAGGCCACCTGTTTGAGAGCTGTTTGCCGACCTGAGCCACCTTAGGTCGGCTCACCTGTTTGAGACCTGAGCTGAGAGCAGCTGTCACAGGAGTTGCAAAGCCCTATAAAAGGTTGATTGGCAATTCCATCCCATCCCTGCTACTTCCTCTCCTTCCGGTGACCTGCACAATATTTCCGTGTAGAAGACGTGCCTAGCGGCTCTGCTGAGATTTCCTAATCTAGCAATCTAACAACTACAATGTGTTAACGTGTGACAGATGTAGTATATAGACTAGCAATTCATAAGTAAAACTAAACGAATATACCAACAATAAATCATCTGTTAAATCAAAATACTTCCATACATAATAAAAAGGAGTAACTATATAGGACTGTTTTTTTATTTGCTGACTTGCCATATTCATGTTTACTAACCACCAATGCCCTACTAAAGGTGCGGGTGTGGGACGTGAAGCCTAAGGTGCAGTCGCTGATGTTCGTCCTCAAGGAGCACAAGGGCCCGGTGTCGTCCATCGACGTGAGCCACTCCAACAGTGAGGCCGTGACTGCCAGCACCGACGGCACCTGCATCATCTGGAACATCGAGTGAGTAGCAGCGGGTAACTAGAATAGCAGACAGTTAAGTTGCCAGTTGAGGGCGTGGTTTGCCGGGATATCAACCGAGATCAGCCAATAGCAGACATGCTGCATTGCCAAAACTCCACACCATCTGATCGGAATAACATTCAAGTAATGTTTTTCTATGGTAAAATAGCAACAGTGACAGCGTACAACCATGCTATGGGCTACAGCCCAACTGTCAACTTAATTGTCCGCTATTATAGAAGCAGGAGGGTTTAGTCCTTTGTTGCATCTAGTCTTGACATGTTTCATTTTCCTGGCATCACAAATTCTAACCTATACTCTAATACGAGCAATGTCTGTCTGTCTGCAAAATTTACCTCGGAATCCAGCGGAAATATTTTGTTTAAACTCGGGAATCAGATGCTTTTGGACCTAAAAATACGATGGGTAAAATCCTCAACCCCAGGAAAATTCATATTTTGTTGAAAATCTAATTTGAATTTTGTAAATTTTAATATTGGGCTTAAGGAGTTTTAAATCAAACCAAAAGAATCATAACAGCTGTGAATAAATTAACCAGTGAACTGTCAAAGTAGCACTTACACAAGGTAAAGTAACTCATGATTTCTTGAAAAACAGTAACAGTAACTTGAAGATTGCATATAGACATAATTTTCACCCACAAAACTAATCAAATATCAACGAGCATGGCTCGGTCTCCCTGGTACTCAAATCTTTAAAAAAGCTTTCTCAATTTTCGTAACAGTACTGGGGGGTCGAGCTTTGCTGGGATAACTCTCTGAGAATGAAAACAACCTAAAGTAAGACAACAGGCATTTGGAAGAAAACGATATAAGGTTCCAGGGGCCAGGACTGCCTGTGATAATCGTAGACAATGAGGCTAAATTCTTGGGAATTACAATTGATGAGAAAATTTCTTGGAATACACACATTGATCCTCTATCCAATAAGCTTAACACATCCTTCCAAGCTCATCCTGAAAGTGTTAAAAAGTAAAAAGAATGTGAGTGACGAGGTTACTGCATATCATGCTTTATTTGAGTCACATCCAAGCCTGGGGAAGCACTTCAGCGGGAAACTTCCATAATGTGTCCCATAGAGGCCCCCTACGTGCCTCGGCACATTAATATGAATAAGCCTTTACGTAAAAGAGATAAGATAATTTCAATTATTAACAATTCTGGGGGAGCACTTCAGCGGGAAACCTCCATAATGTGTCTCTGGGGAAGCACTTCAGCGGGAAACTTCCATAATGTGTCTCTGGGGGAGCACTTCAGCGGGAAACCTCCATAATGTGTCTCCGGGGAAGCACTTCAACGGGAAACCTCCATAATGTGTCTCTTGGGGAGCACTTCAGCGGGAACCCTCCATAATGTGTCTCCGGGGGAGCACTTCAGCGGGAAACCTCCATAATGTGTCTCTGGGGGAGCACTTCAGCGGGAAACCTCCATAATGTGTCTCTGGGGGAGCACTTCAGCGGGAAACCTCCATAATGTGTCTCTGGGGGAGCACTTCAGCGGGAAACCTCCATAATGTGTCTCCGGGGGAGCACTTCAGCGGGAAACCTCCATAATGTGTCTCTGGGGGAGCACTTCAGCGGGAAACCTCCATAATGTGTCTCTCGGGGAGCACTTCAGCGGGAAACCTCCATAATGTGTCTCTGGGGGAGCACTTCAGCGGGAAACCTCCATAATGTGTCTCCGGGGGAGCACTTCAGCGGGAAACCTCCATAATGTGTCTCTTGGGGAGCACTTCAGCGGGAAACCTCCATAATGTGTCTCTTGGGGGAGCACTTCAGCGGGAAACCTCCATAATGTGTCTCTTGGGGTAGCACTTCAGCGGGAAACCTCCATAATGTGTCTCTTGGGGGAGCACTTCAGCGGGAAACCTCCATAATGTGTCTCCGGGGGAGCACTTCAGCGGGAAACCTCCATAATGTGTCTCTGGGGGAGCACTTCAGCGGGAAACCTCCATAATGTGTCTACAAGAGGGCAAAAGCTGAAGATCACACACTCTGGATGGTAAACAAATCGACCCTTCTATTCATAAGAATTCCTACATTGGAGAGAGATTTATCTATAACTAAATTTCTACGCCTATAAATCTTATATGCTTATATATACAGTTCTCAATGTATTGCAATTGTCTTGACGTCATTACTTTCCTTGAAGGAAATGTAAACAAAGAGATTTGATTTGATTGATTTAAAATCACCATTGATGCTTTACCATTACTTGAACAGTGGAAATGATTTTTTTTGTTTTGATTTACAACTCAATAGTTTTGATCGATTGTTTAATTTGTTGTGTTTTTCACAGGAGTGGGACTCGACTGGCCATTCTGTTCTCATCGACTCTGTTCATGTGTGTGCGCTACCACCCCAGTAGCTGCCAGGTAATTTAATCATGTAACACTAAAGGATAATTTCAACTGTAACTGAATTTCTTTGACGAAGTCCTGCATGTATATGGAAGGAAACAGCAGATCCTGAACCCATGAAATGAAGAGTGAGGGGAAGAGTATGTATTCCACTGTTCGTTTGGTGGGAAAAACTTATTATCGGCTAAACGCTATCTATCAATACCAGTAAAAACCGATATTGCAAATTATTTTATTCTATCCCTCTCAAATCAATTCTTGCTTTAATTTTTTAGATTTGATACGTTATTTTTCAACTACAGTTGCAGGGTATCGAAAAAAAGAAAGGCAATTGACCAGTAAAAACCGATATTGCAAATTATTTTATTCTATCCCTCTCAAATCAATTCTTGCTTTAATTTTTTAGATTTGATACGTTATTTTTCAACTACAGTTGCAGGGTATCGAAAAAAAGAAAGGCAATTGATTGAAAAGCTGTAATTTCAGGTGATCACCTGCGGCACCAACAGAATGATAGCTTACTGGGAGATCTACGACGGGTCCCTCATCCGCGAAGTCGAAGGTTCCAAGTCATCCGCACTCAACACACTGGACATTACAGCCAACGGGAAATACTTCGCCACTGGGGGCAGTGACCAAGTAGTCAAGGTATTGGAAGTTAATTTTTAACCCAACATATTTCGAGACAAGTGAGTTTGGCTGTATTACAGAAAGGACTGGTGATTGAGGAGGATAAAAGAGCGAAGGTTTAAATGTCTTACACCTAAATGCAGGATTTTTCAGCTGCTAACTTGTCACATGAAAATTATCAATTATGTCAAATCTTTTGTAACCCCATTAATCTGTAGGAGAAACACATCACAAAAGATTGCAGTGCCAGTAATGGCTACCAATAGTAAAATCAACATCACATTTCAAAGCTGAAACTTGAGGAAGCCATTGATCTAAGTACTAATCATAACGCATAAACAAAATTGACATAAGCGTTATTACTAGTACAGTAGTTACGTTATATATTTAATTGAAATCTAAAAAGTACCCCTAAAAAACTTTTCTCTTAATGTTCGCATGGTTAATCATATTCTAAATTACTGAAGGTTTTTTTCTGAAAGCCCTGTATATTTTAGCAATATGTGAGGTGTTACCAGTGTTCTGTTTGCTTGTAGTTGTGGAAGTACAAGGAAGGGGTGACGACACATGTGGGACTTGGGCATGCTGGGGTCATCACGGGAGTCAGGTATGTGACCCTTAGACTTTGATTCAAGATGTCATGGGGTTCCCGTTTAAATCTATTTCTTTATAGTCAAAAAATGCACAGTACAAAAGCAATTACCTTAATGGTAGGTGGCAAGTCTTGGTATAAAACAAATATTTCTTAACACTATCCAGTACATAGAGGAAAAAATCACATCACATGGTTAAACAGGCCACTTCACTTTATCTCACTACTTATTAAAATCGTCATCTAATGAATAAAACACATGCTCCTTTAATTAGTTTACCAGTTTCGTTTTTAATTTTTTTGAACAAGTTTCATTGTGGATGTTAGTTGGAAGGTTGTTATACAATCGGCCGCCGGTATAGAGTGGAGTACTTTCATAAGCTGCTGTTTCATGTTTGGGAAGAAAAGACGATTGTTTCGAGTGGGACCTGATTGTAGCTATCACCTGATTTTAAAAGAGAAAATTTATAGAAATTATCTTTGACAAAGAGGAGGGTGTAAAAAGTTAAAATGCAAATTGTTTGGGATTCCTAACAAAGTATCCTACATTGAAACACAAAATAAATATGGTAGACAATATACGTTAATCCAAAGCTTAATAAACTAGTTTAGATTTATTTGTGAATATAAAAATTATGTCATTTAACATTTCCGCTGTGTCCAGGTTCAGCCCGGACCTGCGCACCATCGTGAGCACCAGTGCGGATGGCGCCATCTTCCTGTGGCGCTGCCCCACCATGCAGCAGCCCACGCCACCGCGCACCGCCGAAAGTGTCAGCTCCCACAGCACCTGCAGCCTGCGCGAGGGGCGGTTCCGCAATGCCGAGAACATCAACAACATCTCGCCAACACAGAGCGTCAGGGCTCAGAGCGCCCAGGAGCAGGAGCCCGGACTATGCCCCGCTGGTGGGTTTGGTAGCGACTTTTGTGAGGATCAATTTATGTTTTGTAATCAATTTTAGGGCAGGACGAGGGTACATGGAGTAACTTTGCGTGTGGTGTGAATCCTATTTCTCAGGGTGGTACGTACTGAAAATTGAGCGTGTGAGATGCAAAGCGTCAAAACAGCAACACTGACCGTCTTACAATTTTGACTTAACTCAAAGCTCAGGTTGGGAGACACCGACATCACCTTGTTGTACAGATTACTTAAGAAGTAAATTGTTTGAAATGTCTCTAATATTTTCTGGGCCACTGCAAAACGTGACTGTACACATTAAAAATAATAAAGAGCCACAATATTTAAAATTACAGTCATGGCAGTTTTTTAATTGCTGTTTATTGAATGGGTTCCATCACTGCTGCTCTAAGGATCTTTGGTATAGTAGGGTTGTGTGTACCAACATTCAAACACATGTAGTAAAAACATTTATTTTTAGGTGGGTCGGTGAAATGCTACTGCAATGCTAAATGCAAGTGTAGAGCAGACTTCCAAGTAAACAAAAATGGTAAGTAGTGTTTGTAAAAAAATATAATTTTAAGAAACATGTTACAGTTAAACCAATTTTTATTGAACACAAATTTACTACTGAGTATTCTACTTCATTAATGAGTAATGATATACAAGACTAATTAAGCTTGTGGCTGTGTGGTGTGGCTTGTTTGACTTGCAAACAATTCAGAACTAAACCTTTTCCTATTTATACCTTCCATAATCCCCTATACTCTTTGGGGTCGTGCATTTATTACTTCACGCCACCCCGAGGAGGGGAGGGGGTGCGGCACATCGTGATAGACCGTGGCACAGGGGAGAGAGGGGGGTTAAGGGCTGTGTAATGTGTTATGATTAATGGAGCCATTTTACAATCCCCATGATTTTCTTATGTGGACATTTTATCTTTATTTCTAGCTGACATGAAATTTTTGAAGAACCAAACTATTTTTCTCCAGGTCCCGTAAGTTTGAGCCATCTCCCTTCATCCTCCATTTTTCCAAATATAAAATTAAAGCTCATATAATTGTTTAACCTTTCTTCCAGTTATATAATATTTAAGAGTTAAAACTTTTATCTTTTTTTTGCAGGAAGTAGAGAAACCACACCAAATGGAAATGGAAGCAGAGAAACAACCCCAAATGGAAATGGAAGCAGAGAAACAACACCAAATGGAAATGGAAGCAGAGAAACAACACCAAATTGAAGCGGCAAAGGCAAAACACCACCTCAAGAATAGACAACTTTTGTAAAACGAGGAAATTCAATAAATACTGCACTTCTAATAAAACACGTTTTATTAGTTAACTTAGACAGCCTCCTGCACTGGGGGTTCGTAGCCCTCGGGCCGGTCCACCTTGGCGCCCGGCTCCTCACTGCTGCCCTTGCCGTCACCGTGCAGCTCCAGCAGCTTGCTGAGGTCGAACCTGGGCTTCTTGAGGACCTTCACCTGCACACAACATTGTCGAGGTCAATCAACTGCTACTACTCCTCCATGGTTCATACTTTTATTTGGTTAATGATTTCTCCAACCAAAAAAGTGATTTTCCTCTGATTTAAAAGTTAATTGTCCCTGGCTCGAAACACGGATTACACATTTTTGTACAATCATTAAAAAAAAATTGTTTATCGGCCATATCTTCTCCTTATGCCTTTTATACTAAGAACAAATTTAGTTTGTTTTGATCCCAATATAATAATAAATAAATTCATTACAATAACATTGGATTTTTTTTAAAGTGATGTTTACTCGATTAATTTCGTTTACTAATTGTTATATGAAATATTATTATGAAAGTACTGTGTTTATTGAAAGGATAGTTTTGTTTCTAGTTTTTCTTTTATCAAGTAAGATGTGTTCATAACTTGTCTTAGTAATAAGTTAATAATTTTATTCATCTACAGCTGCAGCTACATTAAAAAAATGTACTCTACTTTTTAGGTAGAAATATTTGTCCATGGATACTTTTTGAAATAGTTTTTCTGTAAATTGAAATACATATCATAGTGTTAAAAACCCAATCTTGAGTTGCTTTATTAGTTTATTGCATACCCGAAGCCCTACCCAATGTGAGACCAATCATAATAGTGCTAATAGCGTAATAAAGATTTTTATCTTTCACCGTTGATCATTTGTGCTATTTTAATAATTGTTTTGTATTTGTAATAAACAAATAGTATTCATTAACTATATCGTCAACATAATACACTTAATCACATATTTTTCCAGGCTTTTTGTAAATTACGGCCAATCCCGGGATAGAAAATATCCTCCGGGATTGGATTCCCTATTGGCGAGGTCACATTTTTAATTCCCAGTTACACTGTATGATGCTGTACAGAATTACAACAAATGAATGTAGCCTTGTGCTATACCAATACATATCAGCACAATCCAGATAGCATGGGCAACCTTAATCCCGAGACCTACTCATCGCGACGACACAATGGTGGGAGCGGCAGAGCAGAGATATGATCGTTAAGGTTGACTTGTACTTTGTTTGCACTGTTATATAAGGGGACAGTGGAGAAATAGTACAAAAGACTGTGCCCTTTTTTGCACTTTCCGAACAAAGATACCGCCTATTTATTTTCACTCATCATAGCAATATCGAAATATCACCACTGGTTGTATCACAAAGTATATTTTTTTTAATTTGCCGCCCCACAAAACTTTCTGCCCTATGCAGCTGCACATATTGCACATGCCTAAATCCGGCCCTGCGGAAACCAAAACATACAATTACTATACATAGGCCTACATTTTTTTTGGATGAAGCGTATTTTCAGATTAGCGGGATTTAATACAGCCTACTTTTAAGTTTTTCGTTTTCTACAACAGATGTGCCAAAGTCACTGACGTTATCAGTAGGCCCTGGACAGAAAAGGTTCTCTTACCTCAAATAGAGATACAAATTAGAACTTAATAAAAACATAGTCAAATAAAACTGCCCTAATCTTACCTTTCGGATGTAAACATCGTGAAGGGGGTAGATTCCTTGACACGCCTTTTCGATGTCCTTGGCAATCGAGTCAGGGAGGAGTTTGTTGACCACCTCCTTTAAATCGGAGTTGGAGATGTTTTCCATGATCTTTTCGACCATTTTCTTTCTAATGGCTCGCACCTATAGAAAAATTAATTTGAATTTTAGTACTAACTACTGTTTGGCTTTATATAAAGACTACTACAGATGTCCCATAGCCTAGTTTTTAATTTATGGAAAATCCCAATATTTTAAATTTATCCTTAATAAACAAATGATTTGAACTAATCATGTTTGTACTTATAAAATATCTGGCAATATTTTAAAATATAAAAAAATAGTAAAATGGTCAAGCAACTTTTTAGATTACCTACTTCATATGGATTAACTCTTATATTCTTTTCAATGATGGTTTTTTCCCTCTTGTTGGAAGCTATAACTACGGTACTAAAGTGCCTTAACATAAATGAGCTAATATAGTTAATCGTTGCAGCATAAATTAGCTGGAGCATTATTTCTTGCGTCCATAAAAAAGATCTCCTAAATTCACATATTAGATTTAAAATTTGCTATTTTACTATGGGTAACAACATTATATTTTTCCCAAAATCATTATTAAATAGCAATTAACAAATTTGGAACTAGGAGAGAGAGCCATCATTAAGTTTTACCGCTGTTATAATGGCAAACATTAAACAAACTAACTATTGTTTTAGCTAAAGCTCATTAGTTATTTTTTAAATATGATGTGTTGCATTCACTAGAAATTTGTTATTTTAATAATAAAGAAAGAATATCAAGTAAAAACACAACTCGAAGTTTACTTTATTACTATTTTCTAATAAACGAGGTAGTTCTATAATATGGTAATATTAATAATATAATTTTAAATACCCCCGTAGCAGCAAACCTGCGTACTCAGCGAATTTCCAATGCACATGTATGTATCTTAATACCACATAAAGCCACATACCAAGTTTCATCAATAAACATTCATAAATAAACGATTTATGACATTTTAATTATTCTCCATAAGAATAACATGGCAGCTGAGTATGCAGGTTTGCTGAAGCAAGGAACACAAAAAATATGGTTTTATACAAATATCAATATAACTCATGTAGGTAAAGTCACATACCAAATTTCATTAATTTATTTTCATAATGAAGGCAGTTAACACGTTACTTATTCTCCATAAGAATAACATGGGGCTGAGTACGCAGGTTTGCTGCTACAGGAGCCTTGGGTAAAAAAGTGTCTTTTTGTGCAAATATCAATTGTCCACAACCAGATGAAGCCATATACCAAGTTTCGTCAGTATAGGTTCATAAATAAGCGAGATATAAAATTTTTATTTTTCTCCATAAGAATAACATTAGACAACGTACTGTGTTTAGCACTTTCAATATCTCGGTAACCAATTGACGTAGAGAAATGATCAAAATACCAAATTGTGTGTTTTTTTAAGCTGAATCTAATGGGGAAAAATAAAATTTGACTATTTCCAAAATTATATGTAAAAAATTCGAAAAACCCATTTTTGGGGTACAAAACCCCCCCAAAATACCCCTTCGGATAGAGCGATCTGGCTGGTTTTCGAACTTAAAGTCATAAATGTTGCTTTACACGTTTATACCAAATTTAATCAAAATCGGATAATTTTTACGAGAGTTATCGTGCTCACGGACACATATATATATATATAGATATATATATATATACAGTTTCAAACGAATGGTGTTTTTGGGGTCTGGGGACCTCAAAACGAAAAGTTATCATGGTCCCGGGCCTAGGTCTTACCATGCCGACTACGGTAATAGCTTCTTCCCTATAGGGGAAATTCGCTAAAAGTTGATTTATTTTTAAGTGTAAAAGACTGGGAGGTTACCTGTGTGTGTTGGGCGTAGCAAGTTTTCCTCTGAGACATCTGGTCTTTGTTGGTGAAACCGATGCAGAAGACTCGCAGCAGGTAGCCGTCGGTGGTCTTGACGTCAACGTTGGCTTCGATCAGGGTCTAAAAAACATAAATAATGTAGTCAAAAAATGACACCAAACTACTGTAGTGGCCTCTAAACTTGCTCCCTCTGTCTGATTTTGTAACTATTTACATGACGTAGAAAATAAAACAATAAAAGCAGGAACACGTGCTAAATAGCAGAAATTTAATCACATGTGGAAATGTAAAAAGACATTTAATAGTTCCTCTGCTGTTCTTATGGGGACAATTAGTCCTTCTTTCTGATTGACATGAAATTTGTCAATAACAATACAATTTCATACGGAGTCCCTTCTGGGTCAATATTTCTAACTTGAGTCATCTCTGACATCATACAAATTACCAAACATCCACAAATTCTCTTTAAAAGTTATCTTGCAGAACTAATAATATAGCCTAGAACTTGTAATGTAGAGCTTAAAGCCTTTATATTACTGATTAAAATAGGAATGGAGTTGTATTGAGTTTTTTTTAGCCAGAATAGGCAATATAATATTGCATTGGCAAGAAATTATACCTAAAACAATATTACCTACATTTATCACATTTCCTGGGAACCCAAGATCAGTTAGGCCTACCAAGTTAAAGGTACAGTACAATGTATGAATACGTGAACTTCAAAATTGTTCATTAAGTCCTCTTCACAAAAAATGGGTGACTCGCTAGCCTAACGGTTAGCGTCTTGCACTTCAGTTCAAGGGGTCACGGGTTCAAATTCCGAGATGTCTACAACAATATGAGTGGTTTGGACCGTTTCCACTTGAAAGCGTTTGTAATGACCTCTTAAAAAAATGCCACTGGCGTTGAAAAATATAAAAAAAACAGCGAATATAAGGATAAAAATGCAAAAGATGAAAGACCACAGCAAAGATGTCTTACCTGCCATTTCTTCACCATACTCCTCAGCTTGTCGGTGGTCAAATCCATACCATGGAAGTTGGTGAGAACGTTGCGGCCTTGGACGTCTTCAGCGATAAGTCGGAACTTGCGGAACGACCTCTCGGCATCCGTGTCACTCTGCAGGTCGGCCAGCGACACCTCAAACACTCGGTACTTGAGGCCTTCGGAGGCGATCTCTGCGAGTGGGAAAACAAAGTGAATCACCTCATACGACGAATCGCAGGACTAATCATATTTAATAGAAAACTGAAATAATTAAATAAAGTGACAAAACTCTCTCTGAAATCGAGGATAAAAATTATTGGGCCTAATATGAATTTACAGTATGAAATTAGAACATTTTGCTGTATTTTTCATGCAATTATATTATGAATACCGACCAAGGTCGGGAAAATCAAAAAGTAAGCTTCAAACAAATTAGATTAAAGGAGGATGACAGTAGAATCTCTCTCTGCGTATGAGCATTTCAAAAAGTAAAAGTAAATAAGATATAAATAAGTTGGTTTTCTGATGGAACTAGGCCTGCCAATACTACTTTACTACCAAAGAACTAAGCCTAATTAACTTGTAAAGATCACAAGAAAGTGAAAATGGCTGTAATTTAACCAAACCTTTTGATTGGTACAAGGGTCATCCAGAAAGTAAAGAACGTTTTGCACACTGCACTGAGCATAGCTCCCCACCACCGCATAATCACCCTGAGGGTGCCGGCTGACTCATAGTCAAACTAGAGATAACATTCCACGTGCCTCATCAGGACTAAAGACATTTTTTCCCACTGTTTCTAAAAAAGTATGATAAGAATTTTATGGCTAATAGGCCCTACAGATATCAAGATATCTATAGGCTAAGACAACTACGTGAGAAACAGATTATCATTTAATATTCAAGCTTCCGTTTAAGGTGGAAATATCACTGTAATATCAACACAGGAACTTTTAATGTCGATGGGGTGAAGAACTACCTAAATGGGTGATGATTTGTCATACCTGGCCAAAAATAGCTTCCCCACCATTTAAAGTTGATCAAATCGGCTAGACTGACTTTCTGAGGGTTTCACTATTTACTCATTAGGGCCTATACTAGAATAAGGTAAGGTAGGTTATAAGGTATTGTTGTTAAACTTACTTGTGCCCTGAGTTCTGTTGACCAGGGTTTTTCCAATTTGCCTTGTGGCAAACATAGAAGGTGCCTTAACATCGTACCAGTCTTTCCTTGTGAAGGGGTCAACTCTGGAAAAGTCAAAATAATATGTAGCATATTTATTCATGGCAACAGAAGAGCTATAATTTTGTTTAGAGGCTGCATCCCAAAGAATATACTATATTGTGGTCTAAGCAAATCTGTGCACAGTACAATAATATAGGTCCAACCACATTGCACTTAGGCTTAGGGGCCATGCATAAATTACGTCACGCCTCCCCGGGGGGAGGGGGGAGGGGAGGGGGCGCGGCACTTCGTGACAGACCGTGACGGGCTAGGGTGTATTATAAACTTCATAGGTGGTATGGTATAATAATTAAGATATTTTTAGGATGTGTACAGTTATTATCAGCAGGCGATCATTAGAATATATTAATGGCATTGTTTAAATTCCTGTTAAATTGAAGGCACAGTAAAATAGTATTTTGAAAAAATAATTAAATCATAACCAACAAATTTTATTTCACACTTCACATTGAAAAAATGTTACGGCCCACAATCATTCGACTGAAATTTTTGATTACAATTATCGATATATTGATTAGGTTATTTCATTCGATTTTTCAATAAAATTGATTATCAAATACATTTATTCTTTATTGTTTTTGTTTACAAAATGTTTTATTTGGTAAAAGTTAAGTACCTTATTCCAATATGCAATTTGTCAAAATGTATTAATCAATGTCACAAAGTACGATTTCCTCATTCACGAAACAAGCACAAGGATCATTCAAACAAGTAAGCTACAATTGCCAAAATTGGTTATAATTTTCCAAGGACGTTCGTTTAAATTGTTTGGTTTATTTATTCATCTCTGTTTTGTTTAACTTTATTAAATATTCTTTTATCTTTTGTTAGAGTCATGATATTTTTATTTAGAAATATCGGTAGGTATAACTTGTGTTTACAATTTTTGCGATATAAGAACAGCTGATAATAACCGATACTTCTTAATATAAATATTTTCAATCGCCAGTAGTTCGATATATCAATATTTTTAATCGAGAATTTAAATCGAATGAATGTGGGCCAAAACTACAATTCAGCCTGTGGCTATGATAATTATCAACATACAGTAGGCCCGAAAACCCCGCTTAACCGAAACAATGGGGGCGGGACCGTGCCGGATGACCCATTTTTCGGATAATCAACTGTTGGTATTTCAAGGTTAATTGAAATAATGCAAACATCTTGGAGTTTTCCCAACCTAAGTTTAATAAAATATGAAATATTTACAAATGTACATTAAAATAGTTATTTCTTGAAGTAATCAACAATCAATTCAACGACAAAAAACTCCACTTCAACCGGCAAATGACACTACGTAACCTCAACAGTAACTTTGTTTTCATCATATACAGGTATGAGAGTTCATGGTACAATGATCCTTTTCTTTATTACGATATGGGAATGCAGAAAATACAGTAGGGTCAACCCCTCACCACCTCGCGGGTAGATCAGGTATGTGGCAAAACCCCTCAAAACAACCCCTTAGTTCAGTGTCCGCTGCGGCAGGCAGTTTCTCAGCGGGCCATGAGTCATACACAGGACTTAACCTCTCTATTATTGACTAGCCATTTCTTGTAGATTATTCCGGTTAACCCGTGTTTCGGTTTGGCGAGATCCGGTTAAGTGGGGTTTTACTGTGCTTTAAACAGGATTTGATAGAACAATGTTTCATTCTACTCATGCTATTTTTTAGAATTTCAAAAACAGTTTTTGGCTCAAGTACTTAGTTGTACTTAGCCTAGTCTGAAAAGCTCATTTTTGTACATTTTAACATGTTCACTGCTGACGACTCCGATCGGAGTCATGCCGTACTGGCACAGCGTGCGTATGACTCCGGTCGGAGTCACGGTGCAGTGTTATACAAGTTGGTCTACTGTGACCTCCGCATTTATCAGGGATCAACTAAACTATATCAGCATGTTGTGCTGGTCCTATACTTTATTTCGGTAGCGTTCGTTCTCGGTTCCCGCCACTAGCGCCCCTGGCGGACGGCTCCATTATCCATATGGAAAAAATATAATATAAATATAATATAAAAATATAATAAATATATAACATAATATATAAAAAATATAAGATAAATACCATATGGAAGTTCAGTAAAAGCTAAAGAAGGGCGGTGGGTGGGGATGTAAATAGTGTTCAAAAACTATTTCAGTTGTTTTAGCGAATTTCCCCTATAGGGAAGAAGCTATTACCGTAGTCGGCATGGTAAGACCTAGGCCCGGGACCATGATAACTTTTCGTTTTGAGGTCTCCAGACCCCAAAAACACCATTCGTTTTAAACTGTATATATATATATATATATATATATATGTGTCCGTGAGCACGATAACTCTCGTAAAAATTATCCGATTTTGATGAAATTTGGTATAAACGTGTAAAGCAACATTTATGACTTTAAGTTCGAAAACCAGCCAGATCGCTCTATCCGAAGGGGTATTTTGGGGGGATTTTGTACCCCAAAAATGGGTTTTTCGAATTTTTTACATTTAATTTTGGAAATAGTCAAATTTTATTTTTTCCCATTGGATTCAGCTTAAAAAAACACACAATTTGGTATTTTGATCATTTCTCTACGTCAATTGGTTACCGAGATATTGAAAGTGCTAAACACAGTACGTTGTCTAATGTTATTCTTATGGAGAAAAATAAAAATTTTATATCTCGCTTATTTATGAACGTATACTGACGAAACTTGGTATACGGCTTCATCTGGTTGTGGACTATTGATATTTGCTCAAAAAGACAATTTTTTACCCAAGGCTCCCGTAGCAGCAAACCTGTGTACTCAGCCCCATGTTATTCTTATGGAGAATAAGTAACGCGTTATCTGCCTTCATTATGAAAATAAATTAATGAAATTTGGTATGTGGCTTTACCTACATGAGTTATATTGATATTTGTATAAAACCCCATTTTTTGTTTTCCTTGCTTCAGCAAACCTGCATACTCAGCTGCCATGTTATTCTTATGGAGAATAATTAAAATGTCATAAATCGTTTATTTATGAATGTATATTGCTGAAACTTGGTATGTGGCTTTATGTGGTATTAAGATACATATATATGCATTGGAAATTCGCTGAGTATGCAGGTTTGCTGCTACGGGGGTATTATTTAATTATATCAGAATAAGTAATATTGTAGTTATACTAGTGTATTAGGTTTTTGCATGTTTTTTTCATAAAATATAATGTATTTTGAGCATATTTTCGACTCTAAATGCGGTCCTAAATTCTAAGAACCGGCACCAAGTGCTGAGGACTCCGATCGGAGTCACGGAAATGACGTCACAGCTACGCCGGAAAACTGATGTCCGTCATGTTTTTGATGCTGTTTCCGGTGTCCTAACATCATTTTAAGGTAAGTTATTGAAAAAAAAATTTCAGCAGTTTAGGGTCGCCTTGTTACGACTTTTCAGCAGTGAATGTGTTAAAGGGCTTGGAAATGCAACTCAATTAAAATAAAATGAAGTACAAAGATACAACTGTAGATAATATTTTCTTCTAAGTTAAGCTTTAACATTAATTTAAGGGTTTGAAAACAGCTGTGAAGAGGAATCCTGCAAACCCTTTAATAGCGCTGGGCGGAAGGGGTAAACCGGAGCCTTAATAGTTATTTATATATATAGGGCCTAGACGCAAATTATAGGCTGAGAGAAAACTGTTAACATTTTCCCCTGCCTGTTGCGCAGGAATACACATTGCTAAAGTGCAAAACTAGAATAATTACATGGACACAATTTTCCCCACTAGGCCCACTGCAATTTTCGAGACCCGCAAAGAAACAAGAATTGACTGTCTGTCTGAATTGACGATACGTTATAAACACTGAGTTAGCTTGATCCAAAGAAACAAGGTGATTACTTCAGAGAGCAGAAAAGTAAGGCAAAACGAGCGATAACAATGTTTTCGCTTAAGTTACTAAACAGAAAAAAAAATTTTAAAGTGTTTTTATATGACAAAGAACAAATTTAAACGCAGTTGTAAGAAAATAATTTGTTATGTTTAAGTGAACTGATCTTCTAGCAATAATGTTAACCCTAGCCATGGCCATCCGACCAATTTGGTAGGATTTTTATGTCATCTAGAGTGGCCACCGACCAATTGGCCGGATATGACTGAAAATTTTGTAACGTTAAAAAACCGATAATAATAACTCAAAAGTGATCAATATACTTAACATTCGAAAGATCACATTCTGAACTTTCATTTGATTACATAAATGAACCACGTAGCAGCTGTATGACAATGTTACGATTAGATATCGAATGAATTTTTGGCGCAACGCAATTGCTGCAGCCGACGCTCTGACAAAGGCAAAAGACGATATTTTTGAAATTACCCAGCTCGGGTAATTTTTCTCGCAGGAAGATGCAGTTGGGACCAATGCACAGCTGAAGAGTAGCGCTTTATGTTGGTATTGAATTTTAGAATGAAATATTGATTGGACAGGTTATATGATTTTATGAAAACAGATGTTTCTGGTTTTTATGTGGAATGGCTAATCCGACTAAATTGGTCGGATCAGAAAATCGTGTTTATATGAAGTATGTTATAGGCTAGTTACTAGTCAAATAATGTTATTTTGAAGAGGAAGAAATGTAGAGTAATTCAGTTTTGCCATTGGCAGCACTGTTTTCCCTTGGCTTCATCACTAAGGAAATGTTTCATTACGTCACATTTTTGCCTACTCGACAACTGTGCAGCTGTTTACGAAGTCTCAGCTAAACGAAGTCTCAGTCAGTTTGTTTATCTCGCTCCAAACTGTATTGTATTTGGTATCACTGTAAACAGCAGATTTCAGGCTTTATTCCTGTCTGTCTTGATGTTTTGTGTTTTTGTTGACAACATGACATCATGACATCTGAAATATGCAATGTCCAGTCCAACCCCAAAATGGCGCGCTATGTTATTGTTTGACCGTTGTCAGTTGTGTAAGGGTTTGTTATTTATTTAGCCGAATCTACATAAAAATGGATTGTACTGACCTTCGGGATGCTCTTGAAGAAAGTATTAGTGACATTGATGACGATTTAGAGGGTGATATAGGCAGTGATATTGAGGTGAACGACTTTCCTGATATATTATGTCATAGGCTAATTGGATTATTTGTCTGGTAGGCCTAGTGGTGAGTAATATATTTATATGTCTTCTATATAAAACACGTTATATATTTATATGAATTCTATATATAACATGTCATATATTTATATGTAGGGAATTGAATGTACTACAACATGTTTATATTGATTTGGGGGTAAAACATTAAGGCAAAAAAGTTATAAACTAAATACTGTGAAATCCTTTTTTTTCCAAATACGCAAAAATAGCAAAACATTCTTTTATTTACATTTATTTATAAGTGATACAAATTTGTTACCATCAACTTTATGACTTTTTTGGATTCCTTACTTCATTAGCTTTACAAATATGTATATATATCATTATTAGTATATATATATATATATATATATATATATATATATATATATATATATATATATATATATATATATATATATATATATATATATATTACATGACTTATTTACAACACAAACTAACACTGCACAGTTTACACATATTTCAGGTTTCTGTTTATTATTATATTACGCCCCTAAAACGTACAAAAAAATTCTTTCCACAACATGTTATATATTTCTATGTAGGGAATTAGATTGTTTACAAAATGTATACTATGAATTTTCCATAAAAAATCTGTAGAAACAATTTTACCAAGACTGTTTTGAAATTTCTAAACAGCAAAATTAATTTATTATTTTGTTCACTTTACCGATAAAAGGTTTTCTAGATCTTTATTATTTTAATATTTCTAGATTCTCCTGTTCTTTCTGATCAAAATGAATATGAGGTTGGCTAGGTTTACTTCTACGGTTGAATTCATATGAATTTTCAAAAAAAGGTCTGCAAAATCGCAAAATCTTCTTGGCCATATCCCACTACTTCAACATTAGGCCACTGCTAGGGTTAAACCTAAGTACAGGATCCTGCAACAACAGAATTATACCGAGCCAATTTGGTTGGCCAAGTTTTTCACATTTCGGTACCGGTACTTCACTATCAGGTGTATAGTAGGGTAAAGCAGGGGAATTGGGAAGGGGGGGGGATTTGGCGATTAACCCTCCAAGCAGCAGCAAATTTGTTGTCAGTGGTTTCTGTAGTGGCAGGGTCATTTTGGTGATTTTGCAGACGATTTTTTAGAAAATTGTATAAAATTCAATTTTGAATTAAACATATCATCATGCATATTCGTTTTGTTCACAGATAACAGGAGAATTATAAAATGGTAAAATAAATGAAATTTAGAGGGATGGTTTTAACAAAAATATGAAAAGAATGAAAAAAAATAGAAGTTTTGGTTACTGTATAAATTTCAAAAGTAAAACGTTACAGTAAGTAAACTAATTTTATTATGTAAAAATAAAAATGTACCAAATGTTACTTATCTAATTCCGTACGTAGAAATGTAGATAATTCATAAAAGAAAAAATGTTATATATGAATTATATAAAATAATTTGGGACAGGTGCAAAACGGATATTTGTGCGTCACCAATTTCGTATGCCAAAAAAAACCTCTAACAATACATAAATAAACTAAAACCTAATTTTATTTGAAGGTTACAAAATTCTAAAAACAATGATATAAGAATGAATAGTATAAGAAATATTTTTCAAAATATTATAGATATAAAATTTATTTTTTGAAAACAAAATTGTTGTTATTCAATGTAAGATAATTTGTTTATAACACCTAGTGCTCCTAAATGAACTATGTAATATGATTTAGTAGTTATTTCTCTTCTAGAAAATATATAGTTACCTGTACTAATATATAAAAATAACATTGTTATCACATACTTTATGATAATGGAACATACTGTTTTTCAGACGAAAGATCAAAACAAAACACCAAATGGTCTAAGTGACGCAATTTCCTGTCTGACAACCTTGGCAATACAGGCTGCCAACCTCATAGATAAATGTTCTGCGTTCTTTCCTCTACAAAATGATATAAGAACATGCATGTAATATGAATAAAAACTCCTTATATCAAGTATTTTGCTTTTCGTTCTAATAGAACGAAATGCCGTTTTTTGAAGACGTAAAATATGACGATTTTCTTATTTTGCCAGATGTCTGTCTGATTATATCTCTGCGTTATTCCGGATACCAGCAAAACAGGAATCTTTCCCTGATTGCAGTGGTACCACTCGTTTCTGGCTAGGAACAAAGTTCACCTTACTATAATTTTTTGAAACGTACTGTGTTTAGTCATTTCGTGACGCAAACATGGCATAGTCGACCTCGCACCAAATTTTCATTCAAATGTTAACTTTGGATTACATTGTTCTACTGCTGCTATAAGGTTCATTCATGTAATAAAATGAAAGTTTGGAATGTTATCTTTAGAATGGTATAAAGATTATCCGATTTCAACCACATTTTCAATGCTATTTAAGCAAATGAAAAACAATGACGGAATTCGTTCTATTAGAACAAATGCCGCTCGGAGGGTTAAGAATAATAAATCAGACGGAAAAGCCGTCAGACGGTTATTAAAACCCTATGACAAACAAACTAAACTCTATTTACAATGATACAAAATTTAATCACTAAAGGATTACGGACCTAGCCCTAATAGGCTAGATCATTACAAATTTTTAGGTAGGCCTATTGAGAAACAGAATTAATATATTTTCTCAAGGTGTAATAGTAGCCTACTCTGACCAAAAGGATAAAGGCTAAAGGGGAGCAAGCACACACCCGATGGCATTATTAAATAGGCTGCAACCTTCTTTGTGATGGCAGCATGGCAATCCCAATCTCACAAATGGGCTAGACTTGGGTAAAACACATTTTGCTTCAGCAATATTTTATGGGCCTATACTTCCTGAGGATAAGGACAAATCTATTATTGGTCCTGCAGATCACAAGTCAGATGTAAGTTACAAATTTAGCAAATGAATTGACTAATGGTTAGATAACCTAAAAGAACACAAGAAGCTATAGGCCAATTATACCAGTTAAAGATAAGCAAGTCCTTAAGGAAATAAAAAGGAATTAGGATTATAAGATTATCAATATTTCAATACTTACACCTTCTTCTTAACACCCTTCTTGCCACCTTTGGACAGTCCTTTATTTTTCCCTACCGCCATGGTTAAAACCTTAAATGAAGAGAAGAGAACGTGGTGACAATTCAGAAAGGAAACAGACTAGTGAGAAGAAGAACAAGTACCCGGCATCCGGTTAGAAATCAGCTTTCCTACTTTTTTGTGGCTGCATTGGTCGGCTTAGAAGTGAACCACGAAGTTTTAACGTCTGCTATTACTTGTTCATTACACATGTGGGAAAAGATCTTGGATGTTCTGTTTCACGCTGAAAGAATTTTACGAAACACATAAAAATATCATTCATTATTCATCAAAAGGCATTTTTGTAAACTTGTGTAAAATATGTGTATTGTTTGAGTTATGTCTATTGATTTGTAAATATATGCGAATCAACTAAATGAAGTTGATTAGATTACGAAGTTCTATATCAGATAGCCAAAGAGAAATGGGTCAGAGTAGAGTTATCCGATTGTTTTCTACCATTACCATTTACCACGTCCTCTTCAGCGCCGTATTTAGGAGCTATGACAGCTCCAGCAGGCACAGCCAGTGGTGCAGGCTCTTACCGCTAGTTCAGTAAGCTGGTGACCTTTTTTCGCTTGTTCGAGGCTTTTATATGTGGGATTCGAGTGATGTAGGCCCCTTTGTGGTGCGGGTCCCCAGGCGCGCGCCTATATGTAGCTTGGTGACATGGCGCGGGATAGAATGTCTTGGGGCAGATTGTTACTCGGTAGAACCATGGCTGCCAAATCAACAACGTACCAACCTACATTAGGGAAAAACAAAATCCCCTGCAGTTCATGTATGGCACCCTGTAAAATGTAAAATTTCCCTGTGTACAAATATTTCCCCTACATTATCCCTGCCTTGGTGTAAAGAGAAAATTTCAATATTGATTACAAGATGCGGTTGATAAGCATATTGAATTCTTAGGAGACAAGCTCTGTTTGGATTATTTCCCGTTTGTTTTCAATTACTGAATGGCAAAGAGACATAAGCGAATAATGTTGCTGTTGATTACCAGTTTGACATTTATTTGTACAGTACTGTACTAATGAGCACTGGTGAACAAAATTATGACGTTAGTTTTATACAATTGCATTGATTTAATATGATTAATACTTTTACTCATAATGAGTACAGTAATTAGAGATTCAGGCCGCCAAATTGGATACTGCACATGACAGAGTGTGAACATGATAATTTATTGGCTGCATAGTGCATATTGTGTATGGTGTTAATCGGTTTTACAATTATTGAACAAATACTCAGGACCTAACAAATACTCAACATCAAACTCAGGAACAAATACTTAGGACCAACATTTTACAATATTTTACTATATTTCGAATTGATCATTTATTCCAGTAGGTTGGAAAACCACAAAGCAGTATTTATCTTGGTTTGTAATTCTTAAAAATACCCCCGTCGCAGCAAACCTGCGTACTCAGCGAATTTCAAATGCATAATATATGTCTTAATACCATATAAAGCCGCATACCAAGTTTCATAAAAATATATTCATATATAAGCGATATATACAATTTTAATTATTCTCCATAAGAATAGCATTGGTGATGAGTACATAGGTTTGCTGAAACAAGGAACACAAACAATTGGTTTTTATGCAAATATAAATATAATTTAACTAGGTGAAGCCACATACCAAGTTTAATCAATATTCAATCATAAGTAAGCACTATATAACATCTATATTTTTAATACGCTAGGTATATTTTTGTCATAATTGTTTTGGAGCGGTAGTGCTACCGATCGCCATGTCCAAGGTGTCGTTAGAAAGGTCTTAGCATGTAGTTTTGCCATCAATTAAAAAAAATTATAAAAGTCACCGTGGACATGGGAAAATATGGGGTCAAAGTCGCGATTTTCCCCATAGACATAATATGCAGTTACAAACCAACGATCGAGAAATCAGCTGTTTATTTAAGGAAGTGGTTAAACGAATAAAATATGACCCTGAAAAATGTTTATTGAACGTACAGCTGGCAACAAAACACCTGTTTTTATTTGCACAAAATCAAAACATAACCAAAAAAAGTTTGACATAATGGAGACTATAAGACGTCGACCAGGACGGCCAAGAGGAGGAGGCCGACGAACTTTAACTGGTAGACGCGCACGAAATACAAATAATACTATTGTCGTTGATAGCCGAATACAGCAAGCACCCTTCCAAGTTGAGTTTAAGTGTGCTCTCCAACAGCCGCCTGAAGATTTCACATTCAATTTAGGACCCCATATTCCCCCGCTATGGACCCCCGCTATTTAGGACCCCCGCTATGGTTTTTTTTCTTCACAGTCATAACTCGATAACGGCTGGACGGATTTTAACGTTTGAGGTGTCAAATTAAATGTATTTTTACGTAGATTTGCAAATACGTCTCAGGATTTAAAGAAAGGGCATCATCCAGTGATGGGCTGAATTTTCGGAACAGTGGCGCTATTCGTCGGCGGAAGTCTAAACTATGTGTTGATTGAAAGTACGTTGTTATCATCCATTTTAATATCAGATGTTCAGTAATTTTTGTTTACAGCTGAAGTAACCTTTCGTTGGGTACAAACTTGCTCGAATTCGAGCAACAGGACAACTAGTTTTAATTATTCTCCATAAGAATACATGGGAGATGAGTAAGCAGGTTTGCTGCAACAAGAAACTAAAAAATGGGTTTTTATGCAAATATCAATATAACTCAACAAGGTGAAGCCACATACCAAGTTTTATTAATTTATGTTCATAATTAAGGGAGTCATTACATTTTACTTATTCTCCATAAGAATAACATGGGGGCTGAGTACACAGGTTCGCTGCTACGGGGATAATCAACAAAAAATCAATTTTTTGTGCAAATATCAATATACCAGTACTACGTGACCCCACGTGCCAAGTTTCATCAATATACATTCATTAATAATGGAGGTATCAAATTTTATTTATTCTCCATAAGGATAACATTGGACAACGTACTGTGTTTAGCACCTTGAATATCTCTGCAACGGTTGGACGTAGGATCACAATTTAAACACCAAAATGATTGTTTTGTAGAGCTAAATCGATTTGTAAAAGCAAATGTGAAGTTTACATTAAAATGAACTGAGGAAAAGCCAAAAACCTTTTTCCCATAAGATTAACATGTGAGATTTTATGAGCAGGTTTTTTGGATTTTCTCCGCAACCACTTAACCTAGGTTAATAATTGAAAATACCATATTATTTGTTTTTTTAAGCTCTATAAAATGCTCAAAACCAAAATTGAGTGTTTTAAAAATTTTAGGGTGAAAAGTGCAAAAAACTGATTTTTGGAAAATTTAAAACCCCCATAACCCCCCCTTCCCATGGTCCGATTTGTCTGGTTTTCGAATTTTAAGTCACGAATGTTACTTTACACATTTAAGCCAAATTTCATCGAAATCGGATGTTTTTTACTCAAGTTATCGTGTTAACGGACACGTATAATATATATACACACACACACACACACACACACACACACACACACACACACACACACACACACACACACATATATATATATATATATATATAAATTTGAACGAATAGTGTTTTTGACATCTGGGGACCTCAAAACAAAAAGTTATCATGGTCTCGGGCTCAAGTCTTACCATGAGACCTACGGTAATAGCTTCTTCCCTATAGGGGAAATTCGCTAAAAGAATTGAACTTATTTCTCCCGTAAGAATAACATTGGAGAACTTTTTAGAGGTACTCGAGTCGTTGAAATTCAACCAACGTGTTTGTTTCAAAAATAGAGTTGTATGGGTACCTTCACTTAATATCATACATAATAATGTTATACTGGATAAACTCTGATTTACGTACAATTTAAATACACAGTAAAAATAGGTAAATCGTAATAATATTATAAAATTGTTTGCATATTTCTTATTTTATAAAATTATTATATATGCGTTACTAAAAAAACAACTATGAAATACATTATTACATCTGTACTCTTTGTATAACAATACACCGAAGATTACAACTATGAAGTAGTTCCATTTTCATTACAGTGTATAATTCGTATCTTTAAGTTATGATTTGCATGATTAACAAAGTACAAAACCTTAATTTGTCTAAAAACCCTAAGATCACACTAATATAATCGCAAGTAAGTAACAGAATACTACAATTTGTTTAGCCAATTTTCATTACCCACGTTACCTTTTTGTTACATTTTAATAAATAAACAAAATTGATTATTCTACGAAAATTAAAATGCTTTGCCAGAGATGCTTTAACAGACAACTTTAAAAGCTTCCTAACATTCTTACTACACTATATTTATATGTATATTTACTATAGTATATTTTAATACTAGTGTCGAAAGTAGTCAGTTCCTTAGTCAAAATAACATGCAGATGTTCAACGCTGAGGCGATCAGCGGCTCACGTTGGCTTCCTAGCGCCTTCATTTTAGTTGATGTTGACGGCAGTACACGGCTGTACTGCAGGGATTTATTAGAGTTTGCAGGCGCTGTTTAAAGCCCTAATTGAGCGGCGACCTTGTGACCGACCTTCCTCCCCTGCCTCCCTGCCACCCTGGCGCCAGGGTGGTAGCGTTATCTCTATTTTATCGCTCCATTCATTCTTATTTCCTGGAATTCTTGATTTATCAGTTCCCTTTAATTTCATCCATTTAAATGACAGTTCCCTTTAATTTCATTGCTATTCTTTTGGATGGTAAATAAAATGTGCTATATCTGGTTATTTATGAACGTATATTCATGAAATTTGGTATGAGGTCTAGGCCTAGTGGCCCAGTAGTGGACTATTAATATTTTCACAAATAACAATTTGTCGATTGTCCCCATATTAGCAAACCTGTATACTCAGCCCTCTTATATGGGGGATAAGTAAAGTTTGATATTTCCCTTATATATGAACATAAATTAATAAAACTTGGTATGTACTTTCACCTGGTTGTGTTATATTGATAATTGCAATAAAACCCGTATTTACCCCTTATTGCAACAAACCTGCATACTTAGCCCTCTTATATGGAGAATAAGTAGTTTTAGCGAATTTCCCCTATAGGGAAGAAGCTATTACCGTAGTCGGCATGGTAAGACCTAGGCCCGGGACCATGATAACTTTTTGTTTTGAGGTCCCCAGACCCCAAAAACACCATTCGTTCGAAACTGTATATATATACAAAACCCCCCCAAAATACCCCTTCGGATAGAGCGATCTGGCTGGTTTTCGAACTAAAGTCACAAATGTTGCTTTTCACATTTATACCAAGTTTCATCAAAATCGGATCATTTTTACGAGAGTTATCGTGCTCACAGACACACACACATATATATATATATATATACCCCCGTCGCACAAAACCTGCGTACTCAGCGAATTTCCAATGCATAATATATGTCTTAATACCACATAAAGCCACATACCAAGTTTCATACAAATATATTCAAATATAAGCGATTTTAATTATTCTCTATACGAATAACACTGGTAATGAGGATGTAGGTTTGCTGAAACAAGGAACACAAACGATTGGTTATTATGCAAATATAAATAGAATTTAACTAGGCGAAGTCACATACCAAGTTTCATCAATATTCAATCATGAATAAGCGCTATATAACATTTTAGGTATTCTCCATAAGAATAACATGGGGGCTGAGTACGCAGGTTTGCTGCTATGGGAATAATCAACAAAAAATCAATTTTTTGTGCAAATATCAATATACCAGAACTACGTGAAGCCACATACCAAGTCTCATCAACATACATTCATAAATAATCGAGATATCAAATTTTATTTATCCTCCATCAGGATAACATTGGACAACGTACTGTATTTAGCACATTGAATATATCTGCAATGGTTGGGCGTAGAATCACAATTTAAACACCAAAATGATTGTTTTGTTGAACTGAACAGATTGGTAAAAGCAAATGTGAAGTTTACATTAAAATAAACTGAGGAAAAGCAAAAAACCTTTTTCCCATAAGATTAACATGGGAGATTTTATGAGTAGGTTTTTTTGGATTTTCTCCGCAGCCACTTAACCTAGGTTAATAATTAAAAATACCATATTATTTGTTTTTTAAGCTCTATGACATGGTCAAAACCAAAATTAAGTTTTTAAAAATTTTTAGGGTGAAAAATGCAAAAAAACTGATTTTTGGAAAATTTAAAACCCCCATAAACCCCTCTTCCCATGGTCCGATTTTTCTGGTTTTCGAACTTAAAGTCATGAATGTCATTTTACACATTTGAGCCAAATTTCATCGAAATCGAACGTTTTTTACTCAAGTTATCGCATTCACGGACACATATATATATATATATATATATATATATATAGACAGTTATATATATATATACGGACAGTATATATATAATATATATACATATATATATATACATATATATATATACATATATATAAATTTGAACGGATAGTGTTTTTGGCATCTGGGGACCTCAAAACAAAAAGTTATCATGGTCTCGGGCTTAAGTCTTACCATGAGACCTACGGTAATAGCTTCTTCCCTATAGGGAAAATTCGCTAAAACCTGAAAAATAGCAAATACATAGGAATATTATAATACCCCCGTCACAGCAAACCTGCGTACTCAGCGAATTTCCAATGCATATATATGTGACTCACTACTATATAGAGCTATTTACCAAGTTTCACAAAATTACATCCATAAATAAGTGATATATAGCATTTTATTTATTCTCCATAAGAATAACATTAGGGTTGAGGACGCAGGTTTGCTGCAACGAGGAAGATAAGTAATGTGTTTGTTTTGCAATTATCAATACAACTGTACCAGGTGAAGCTACATACCAAGTTCTCTTAATGTAGGTTCATAATTAAGGAAGATATACAACTTTACTTAATCTCCATATGAATAACATGGGGGCCGAGTATGCAGGTTTGCTGCTACGGGGACTATCAACAGAAAACTTGTTTTTTGTTCTAATATCAATATACCACAACTAGTTGAAGCCACGTATCAAGTTTCATCAATATACATTCATAAATAATCGAGATATAGAATTTTATTTATTCTCCATAAGGATAACATTGGACAATGTACTGTGTTTAGCACTTTGAATATCTCTGCAACGGTTGGACGTAGAACAACGATTAAAACACCAAAATATTCGTTTTGTTGAGCTAAACACATTAATAAACAGAAATGTGAAGTTTTTAGGAAAACTATCTGAGAAAAATCTAAAAACCTTTTTCCCATAAGATTAACATGGGAAACGTTTTTTTGGATTTTCTCCGCAACCACTTAACCTAGGTTGATGATTCAAAATACTAAATTATTTGTTTTTTAAGCTCTATAAAATGGATATAACTAAAATTGAGTGTTTTTAACATTTTGGGGTAAAATTTGCAAAAAACCGATTTTTGGAAAATTGTAAACCCCCATAAAACCCCCTTCCCATAGTGCGATCGATCTGGTTTTCAAACTCAAAGTCATAAATGCTACTCTCCACATTTGTGCCAAATTTCATCAAAATCGGGTGTTTCTTTCAAAAGTTATCGCGGTAACGGACACACACATATATATATATATATATATATATATATATATATATATATATATATATATATATATATATATATAGATATATATATAATAATAATATTAACATTTTAAAAAACAAACACCCTTTTTTAAGATCTTTATTATTTTATTATTTTTTGACTGACATGTTTCGGCAATGATGCCATTTTCAAAGTCAATATAACCTCACAAAATGTTGTATAAGTAAAATATATATAAATTTGAACGAATAGTGTTTTTGGCATCTGGGGACCTCAAAACGAAAAGTTATCATGGTCTGGGGCTTAAGTCTTACCATGCCACCTACGGTAATAGCTTCTTCCCTATAGGGGAAATTCGCTAATCCCTATAGGGGACATTCGCTAAAAGGAACAGTCAGGTTATAGATCATCAATCAACAATATAATTTTCAAGTAAATTTATTTCAATAAACTATGTACAACTAAAACAATTCTAATAACTAGAGCAAGGCTTTGTACAATTTACAGTGCTACCTTGAAAAATGTATCTATAACCAGGTACGACTTTTAAATGACAATCCAAGTTTATCAAAATATATTTAAATGTAACTATGCTTTAAAATCCAAATTAACATTCATTTCAAGTTAAGAGTTTATTTTTTACACAACCATTTAGAGTTGTATATGCATCATTGAAGATGCTGAATATATTACTTAACAGAATTATTTAAAATACAAGTCAAGGCTTTCTCTAATTGATGCATTTACCATACGTTAGTGCCATTGATTTACTAAAAATACATTACTAAACAAATTTATTACATTAATTAAAATTATCGATGATGCCCAGTTTAGTTCAGAATTTTAGTTCCAAAGTACTATTGAGAACTTCCAAGACTTTAAGACCAACAAAATATTTACAGTTAGTTGAGAAATTCAAGAACCACATCTATAAAATTAATAGTAAAATCTATTAAAATACAAACACAGTCTAGGTTGCTTTGCATGAGATCCAACATGAAATATTGTTATTTAATACCATTGTTTGAAAGGAATAACTCAGTGCCTCGTTGGTAAAAAGGAGATTTTATATAGGATTTTAACAGTTAACAGTTTTAATAATACAAATAGGATTAATCGGCTATATGTTATTAGAACTATTTCTGTATAAAAATAACCATTCGGAAAGACTCACATAATATGACCTTAAAATAAATAAATTTATGAATAATTAGTAATAAAATAACATTTATCAATGTAAAATTAAGTAATAATTTGATCCATTATAATTCTAGCTTCTGTAGTATTTGATTTGATATAAATCATACGCAATATGTTTTTGATTTAAACATACACAGTTTCCACCATCACTGATTCTCATACAGGTTAGGGTTAGGATTCGATAACTTCTGTGACAGAGAAAATATATCCAGGGATAGATCCCTCACTCTCTTATCAAAAAATGGTTGTATTCCGGGGTCACATCAGGCAAGTCATTGGTCACAAAATGTGACATATACAAACTCCACTAACTCGGATAGCAGACAAAACCCACCTTCGAGTCATGGCGACTGGATCACTGTTGGCTTATGATTGGTCCTTCAAATTTCTTCCCAAAACATCACTAGTAGGACAAATTGGAACCCATAATTCAAAAAGAACACACTATTGGTTTCAAAGTTACTAGTTATATGGTATTGATATATTGAGATTTTCCCACCAGACTTTTTTACCAGTTATTGGTTGAAGTTACCGTTGTGGTCTCAGAATATATCCATTGCAAGTAAGAGCAATGCACCACAGTAGTGAACCGTGATGAAACAACGGACCTCAAAAGACAATTCTGCACCACAAGCAGCCTGGCACCCCTGACACCCACTGTGTGCTGAACGAAAAATTCCCTGCGATTCATTCTTCTCTATTCTACACTAAGAACAGCCAGGTGTTCACGTTAAATTAGTAAATGAATAAAGCAATACAATTTTTCATAGTCACACTATTATGTATTAAATTTGTAATAAGCGGAATACCAAAATAACTTCTGTTAAAAAGGTTTTTTCACTGATAATGTGACGAATTTTGTAAAATTTAGTAACTTAAAAAGGAACAATATTTTTCACTAACATTCTATTGTTTAATAATACATTTTTATCATATTCAAAATACTAACAGAACTTCGTCAAAAAGGTAAACAACTCAACTCACAAGACATGCTAGCGTCAGGCGCAGTATGGATCCTAGTGATGATCGAGACCTGGGTCAAATTAGTGACACCATAAAAACAGCTGTTGTTTAGTGTCAGCGCTATCGCTTCATTTTCAATAAATGTAATAATAGCAGACATGGTGAAATTGCTCAGTGGTTAAGACATGGTTGAGGTGGAGGTTCCCAGTCTGAACTTGCACATTATGATTATCTTTTTGTAGATAAAAAACTGTTAAAGAACTCATCATTTTTTAATTTGTTGTGAGCGAAATAGTAATATATGTTAGTTTATTTATTTTGGATTTATGAAAACTAATCTAAATTTATTATTTATTGATCACATTATAAATTTTGAGGGTTTTCCTCTTGTAAGCGACCCAAATTCGGGCGTCAATGATAGAACGGCTAGTTTCCTCTCTTAAAAATGTTAGTTGCCAAAGGCGCGACCCAGAGCATGACTGACATTGTGTTGGGAATTTTGTTACTTTAAAAAAAATTGTAAAACGTAAGAAAGTCAAAATATAAGCAAATAATGAGGGCCTCAAGGGCTGGAAGCTTTTGGGTTTATCGAGTTTTTTCCGCCAATGTTTATTAGGTCTCGATCACCAACAGATCACCTTTTTATGCTGTACTAGACGCTAGTAAAATACATTACTTCATTATAAAATGTTATGATTCCAAAATACAACAAAACAGGACAGTATCTCAACATACCATAAGAATATTTTTAACAGTTGAAAGCTCTTGTATAAAATTCACTTATGCATTGAATGCCAGAGTCAAAACAGGATCAACACAGATTCAGCCATTCCATTCACAACCACATCACTCAAATGGTTAACTTGATCCATAAAATGGCTCTTTTAATGATTTTTCCTGAAGGGGAGAACTGTGATCACGATAGAAAATAGGGAATTTTTGTTTCCATCTAAAAACTTTGAGATATGCTCATACAATATTTATGAACAATAGGAAGAAAGAAAATAATATACAGTAGAGTCTCACAAACTCGACTCCCGATAACTCGACACCTCATTTACTATACAGTACATGTATTACAAGACTATATATTTTGGAAACGAAGACAATTAGTTATTAATTCTCAATTTTTAAGTATTTATCTAATTTTTATATTTTTCTTAAGTTTGTAATACAGTATCATTATACATTCGTACTATAATGTGTTTAAGTATAATGTAATACAGTATACAATTTACAGCTAAATATTGTGTTTTCCTCCCCTCCCAATGTAATTCTGGATAACTCGACATTCCACAAACTCGACAGGGTCTTAGTCCACATTGTGTCGAGTTTGTGAGACTCCACTGTATATTCTCAATAGGAATCTATAAAATTCTCATATATACATACTATTTCTTAAAGTTATATAGGAATTTATGGTAAAGGAACATTGTCAATACCTTGCAAGAAAAATAATTTTATATTTTATACTAATCAATAGTAAATTGTGGGCTATGTAAAGCTGGAAGTAGTACAGACAGTAAAATGCTGCCTGAGGTATTTTTTATGAATGAAAAACTTTTAGTTCAGATTATTATGGCAATCTGAACATCCAAACATAACATTCCGATGTGATTAAAACGTTAATTTTATATGATTTGCACATTTAAAAGAAACATTGTATAAAGATCATTTCACATTTAAGAGGAAACCTTCTCTTGGGAAATGATAGATTATTTTGATACTCAGGGTGGCCGTAGGCTTCCCCAAGTTCTGCAATTGAAATTTCATTTTACAGAAAAACGTTGATGAGGTTTAATTGTAATTTACAGCTAAAACTATACGATTTTATCTCCATTTAGACCGATATTAAGTGTTTGATGGTCGTATTTGACAGATATCACACGGTTTTGATGCCATTAATTACTGATAATACAGAATTAAATTGTCATTTACAGCCGATATTATATGATCTGCTAATTTTAATGACCGAAAAGATAATGTGGGATGCCACTCGGCCAACAACACATGTTGCTGTTTTCATTCACGGTTAAAATTGCACGTTTTAATTGTTATTGACAAATCAACTGAAAAAAACTCATTTACAATTACCTTTTTGAAACTTTGAGTCTAGTTCAACTACTAAAATCATTCAATTAGAAACTTGAATTTTCGAGTACAATTGACAGTTATTTTGGCCAAACTGCTGAAAAGTCTATATAAGTTTAACAAAGCTTTGTAGCTGTTGCATATCTTTCAAGTGGCTTAATACTTTTATGTTTTTTGGGAATATATATAAGATATATTTTAAACCTTTCATTGTTTAACTACTTCTCAATATATTAAACATAACATTGATTAAAAGATTAAAATATTTAATTTTCTTGGTCCCATATTCAACAATGAATAGAGGCTGATTTTTTTTAAATTGTGATATCGCAATACAAATAGAAACCAATGTATTAATACCCCTGTTGCAGCAAACCTGTGTACCAACCCAATTTGTTATAGCAATTGCAATAGCAATTTGTTGTCAAAAGGAATGAATTCACTGACACATCACTGGTTAAGGAGTTTCACTGACAGTGATGCAAGCAACTTCTGGAGTGAGCATCAGCAGATTCTGCAACCCACACGACCAAAGAACCTCGCACCCAGCATTTTCCCAGAGCCCCGCAGTTATTAGGTAATTACATGTTGATATTACAGAATACCCATTTCATAAATTACTTTTTTGTGCTTTCTTAGCAACTTTGAATTCTTGAAAATGATTCAGTTACATCTTGTACTAAATTTATTTTTTATTTTAATTTTCTTATAACAAGTGGTGTTATTGTTTTACATCAGTTAAAAGATACAATATCCAAATAGTTATACCTACAATATTAAAACAAACATTATTTACGAAATGAGCTACAAAGTAGGCCTACACAAAGGGTTATTATTTATTATTAACTGAAACAATTATAACTATACTTTTTTATTATAGAAACCAAATATAATCAATTGCAGATAATATTAATTATATGATTGTCAATTATACTATTTGCAAGTTTAATGAGTGATGTGACTTATTAAAGGGACTTGAATAGTAAAAGTAAGTAAATTGAAAATATACACTTTTAGGGGGACACAGTCTGACTGACCAAATTTAAAATGCCAGTAAAGTATGCATAAAGAGAAAGAAAAGGGCCATCTAGGATCATATATTTTGTATTATATTAATTTTATCCTCACAATAATCAGTAATAAAAAAAGAACATTCATAAACAACCAGTTCATTATTGATTCTTTATAAAAATAGCATTTTACAAAGTTTGTATTAAAACCTGTGTTTATAAAATCAATCGTGACACAATACAATTTATAACACACTAGAATGTGAATCGGAGTATATTACTTTATCAGTTTGTTATTAGATTTTATGTATATCACTTTCAA
The DNA here is from genome assembly GCA_963675035.1 of Allygus modestus. Classification (NCBI taxonomy): domain Eukaryota; kingdom Metazoa; phylum Arthropoda; class Insecta; order Hemiptera; family Cicadellidae; genus Allygus; species Allygus modestus. The sequence continues at coordinate 145,782,560 of OY776116.1, forward strand.
CTACTACAATTAAAATAATTTACGTAACAACCAGAGGAGATCTCTTACGAGTTAAGTATCAATGCCGAAAAGTATTGGAACATCTAAAAAGTTTTCCAGGATCTTTCGCGTCAGAACTAATAACATTTGCCTTAAAAACATCATGTAGGCTTCAGTTCACTGGTTTGGTTTGATTCAAACCTCTTGATATTCAAGTAACTCTTTAATATATGTGTGCCTACAAGAGTCCCTGGACCTCAGGCTAGTTATATTCCTATTTTAAGGTAAAGCCATTCTATGACAAGATCAACAATAAACAGTTCCTGAATCTTTTAGTCACTTTTCTAATACCGAACTAATATGAATAAAGTCCATCTTCTGTACAGAACGTAATGAACTAACTACTAGGCATTGAACCACATTATGGTAGACACATTGTTACTTCTGCTATGAGGCCGGAAGCGAAGCTGACTTAGGAGACAGAGTTTCCGAGTGAGTGGTTCGTCTTCTTCTTATCTGCTTCCAGAATCTTCTTTCTAGAGTTTTTTCCTTTAAACAAGAAAAATATTATGGTTAAGTAGTTTTGGCTGTGGCATGTTACAATGCACTTCCAAACAAACAGACAGACCGATCAGACATATATAACTTTGAAAACTTCTTTTATTAGGGGTACAGGGCTCAGGAAGCGTCAAAACAAATATTTCCACTTAGGGGAAAAATAAAATAAATAGAAGTAAAATATTGTCAGTTTTCATAATTTTTCTTTGAGACACACAAATTTTGGCATACACTGACGTTATTGTGTTGGATAAGAAGAAAAATAAAGAAGAAATATAACGTATTGATGATATGTATACAGTTTTTATACTAAAAATGTCCTTTTGTTCAACCTATTAATAAAAAAAATCTGCTGTGAAACATCGGTTTGCCAAACTATTAGATTTTAACAAACCACATTTATTATAGTAGCTAATTTTAAACACATGAAATCTAGTTGGGTAGCGCCACATAGATGAAGTCCTAAACATGTTTTTTTCAGCTAGAATGAAAATATTCCAGATAAATGATGAACTGTTATGCAGACAAAATAATTAAAACATGCAACTAAAATAAGTTAAACACAATTTTCTTACGATATACTCTTAACAGCTCTAATATTCTACGAACAGGAGTTACTGAGAACATACATTTTGTTGAGGTGGCACTAGCGGTGCGGGGATAGACGTCGGGATGTCATCGGTAGAGTCCTTGCTGAACAACCGCATCAGCCGACTGCCTGAGGACGTGCTAGGGGTGTTGTCCTCGCTCTTGGTGCTGCGGAGAAACTGCAGTCTGGGAACATAGGAATACGAGTAAGTTATGGCTGTGCTGCGGAGGAACTGCAGTCTGGGAACATAGGAATACGAGTAAGTTATGGCTGTGCTGCGGAGGAACTGCAGTCTGGGAACATAGGAATACGAGTAAGTTATGGCTGTGCTGCGGAGGAACTGCAGCCTGGGAACATAGGAATACGAGTACGAGTAAGTTATGGCTGTGCTGCGGAGGAACTGCAGTCTGGGAACATAGGAATACGAGTAAGTTATGGCTGTGCTGCGGAGGAACTGCAGCCTGGGAACATAGGAATAAGAGTACGAGTAAGTTATGGCTGTGCTGCGGAGGAACTGCAGCCTGGGAACATAGGAGTACGAGTACGAGTAAGTTATGGCTGTGCTGCGGAGGAACTGCAGTCTGGGAACATAGGAATACGAGTAAGTTATGGCTGTGCTGCGGAGGAACTGCAGCCTGGGAACATAGGAATACGAGTAAGTTATGGCTGTGCTGCGGAGGAACTGCAGTCTGGGAACATAGGAATATGAGTAAGTTATGGCTGTGCTGTGGAGGAACTGCAGCCTGGGAACATAGGAGTACGAGTACGAGTAAGTTATGGCTGTGCTGCGGAGGAACTGCAGTCTGGGAACATAGGAATACGAGTAAGTTATGGCTGTGCTGCGGAGGAACTGCAGCCTGGGAACATAGGAGTACGAGTACAAGTAAGTTATGGCTGTACTGCGGAGGAACTGCAGTCTGGGAACATAGAAATACGAGTACGAGTAAGTTATGGCTGTGCTGCGGAGAAACTGCAGTCTGGGAACATAGGAATACGAGTACGATTAAGTTATGGCTGTGCTGTGGAGGAACTGCAGTCTGGGAACATAGGAATACGAGTACGAGTAAGTTATGGCTGTGCTGCGGAGGAACTGCAGCCTGGGAACATAGGAATACAAGGAATGTTATGGCTGTCAAAGTTAGTTTCTGTGTTTATTATACATATTTGGGATAAGTTATTTAATCTGCCTTGATATGCTTCAAGGTCTTAAATTTGATTTTTTTATTAGTCTGTAACAGTCTATAGTTTTAATTAGTCTGTAGTTAGAGTTTGATGTAAGATGGGGCATGTTCATGGAGAATTTGTCATATTCAGTTCACACAAACACTTTGACTGAGTTATCTTGGCTGTGTCCTGAGAGAAAAAAGGGTGCACATGTAGGGGTAGAAAAGGCAGAACCCATACATGGAAGACCCAGTGATCTCTATGTAATCTGGAGTCACCACTCTTGGTTAAAAAAGCGTGCCGTTGTGAAAGCCAGCTTTTCTCAAATATGTTAGCAGTAAATCTGGTAGGACAATGTCAAAATCTCCATATAAAAACTGTTGAACTGTTGATCCAATATAAAAACGGTGATATTCAAAGTCTTTAAATATTAATATCTTGTCGCATTTTAAGTGAAACTTGATGTTAAACTTAACTTTATAGGCTTGAGACGTATTTTAGACAGAATTTGATTGTTTATTGCGAAGAAAAGTTATTATTTGAGGTAAATGAAAACACCCTTGTAATGTGGCTTTGGAAATAGTGTTGTAAACCAGGTTGATGACAGCGTCCCACCACCACCAAGACATCACAACAGAACAAAATACGAAATACGACGGCACGCTTTTTGAAGGTTATTTGACAGAGAGTAGTGACTCCTGTTTATATTTTAACTCATTGGGAAAACCCGTGTGAAGACAGTGTTACCAACTCCAGTCTTCAAACACACTTGAGATGATGACGAGAACAAGTTAGTTATGGCCCAATATACTATAAATTTGTTGAACCCTAACAAATATTACTACAACTGAAATGGTTCCATATCTTTCTCATGCTTATTCTTTGTAAATTGTCGACATTTATATATCTTGAAAGTTGGATATAAGTTATGACATCCAGCCATTTAACTGAAGAACAGCAGGAATCAATGATTGAAAAGCTGTTGATGAATTAACAACGCAGCGAAACAGCAACAAAATATGTCTGAAGTACCTATAATGTAAATAAAATAACTTCTGTTGAATGTCAAAGTAATATAAAGTAGGACCTTATTGATTCCATAACACAAAATATTTGTTAAAATTCAAGCAACTAGATCCATATTTATTCTATTGCTAATCCATTTACAGTTCTACAGTTAACTCACATTTTGCTACCCTTGTTGGTGCGAGACTCGGCCGAGTGAGATCGCCGCAGCCGCAGCCGAGTGAAGAAGCCGGGACTGGAGGGGGAAGTGGAGGCGCGGACCCTCGCGACACAGCTGTCAGACCGGTTGCCCTGCCCACAGCATCACAACAGTAAACCAACCAGACCCCGGAGATTGACCAAACTGTCAAGTGCTACCGTAACTGGTTGTTAGGGGTTTAGCTTTGGTCAGGTGAAAATCATATTAATATAAGCAGAAGTTTGCAAGTGTTTACTAATTAAACTAACTAGTTGTCCTGTTGCTCGAATCCAAGCAAGTTTGTACCCAACGAAAGGTTACTTCAGTTGTAAACAAACATAACAAAACATATGATATTAAAACGGATGACAATATCTGAGAATAATGCGGATAACGTACTTTCAATCATCACGTAGTTTAGACTTCCACCGTCGGATGGCGCCACTGTTCAGAAAATTCAGCTCTGTATTTAAGTGATGCCCTTCCTTAAAATTCCGAGACGTATTGGCAAATCTATCTAAGTATTGGTAAAAATACCTTTAATTTGACACCTCAAACTTTAAAATACATCCAGCCGTTATCGACTGTGAAGAAAAAACCCCTAGCATATTAATATATAGGATATTATTAATTTGTTAACTTCACCTTCCTTCCTTAACCTATCTATGAAAGATAAACTTGTAACCTATACACATACAGGAGTTTACAACCGTATAGTTGGCCCACCAACCTGGTCGGTGCTGTAGCTCTTGGTGCACTCGCTGACGTCGGGAGATGAAGAGCTCTCAGTGGTGTCCTCCTCATCCTCTGGTAGCGGCTCGAGGCGTCTGCGCTGCGGGAACCCCTCGCGTCGCGCGGCGGACGACATCAGCGGGATGAGCGTGACGCTGCCGAGAAGCTCATCCATCATGAGCGCCTCCCGAGCGTCGTCCGCTGCCGAGCCCAGGTTGGGGCAGTCGGGGCATTGCTGGGATCAGGCACAGATAGTATCAGCTAGGCTGGAGTGGTGATAAGAGGTACAGATAGTCAGCTAGGATAGAGTTGAAGTGGGGAGAGTAGTGAAGCTGAGTTTATTGTTTTCCCCACTTCACTTCTCCAGTGAAGAAAAACAAAGAAGTCACTATGGCAATGGATTTCGGAACTGTGTAGCAGCCCTGTTGTGAGCTAGAATCACAGTCCTGACTAGTAAATTTGTTCAGACCAGTCTAAGGGCTGCCATTAGGTGATTGGGGGCCTGGAGCAACAATTCTGTGGGGGCCCCAGACAACCATATTTTTCTATCTTGGTAATTTTTTCTTTGGCTTTAGGGCTTAGTGTAGTGGCTTACCCCTTTGACTGGATAGTTGCTTTGCTGGATAAATTCCATGTACAGGCCCTAGGTTAATGTGGACAGGCAAAGTAAGGAGAAAAGAGGCAACCAACCTCTTATAAAAATATAATTAAATATTGTAAGGTTCCACTGTAATTATGTTAGAATGCCAAATTATCTCATATCAGTTGGTGACTGACAATTGTCATAAACAAATATTTATGAAAACATCAAAAGCTTTAAGTTTTAAATTTGTGTGAATCTTAAATAACTGTGCTACAGAGTTTCGGTTGGTTACAGAGAGTGCTGATAAGGATGAAGTGCGAAGGTCAGTGAACGTGAGTCTGATTTTCTCCCCCCCCTACACTTCCAATACGCAATAGACAATAATAGACAAGTTTATTCATCGTTACGTAATTTACAACAGTTACAATAGATTTACATCAATACATTAATACTAGGCTCCTAGAGTCTAGGTTCCTGTCCAGTTATTCAGTCGAGTTCAGCAAGACAAGCACTATAGACACCTATACTGATTGCCCTAACTGTCCTCGGCCAGTTCCCTCCTCACCGTTACCGTACCTCGAGCGTGGGGGAGGTGAGTTCCGAGTCCCCGCTGGTCGGTGTTCCCCAGATATCCTCCCCCGAGGTTCCCCCGGACGTCTCACACTCATCTTCCCCTGCCAGAGCTGTCGATGTCGCCGCCAGCTCATGAGAGAACACGTCCTGGTCCGGCAGCGACCGCAGGTATCTGGAATATAATCGGTTTAAAAGAGGGTTTTGGGAAACATATCTTTACTTTATGTTATACATATTACATTTATGTATTCTAGCATTATAATACAAATAGAAATGACAGCTCTCTATTTTTGCTGTTCTGTTCACTGGTTTTTAGGAATTTAAACCATTAACTGTGACTCGTCTATAAATTTTTTTCAAGAAAACCTAAATGTATCAATAATTAGCTATTATATATTAATGATTGTAGGTGGAATGAAAAGTATAAACAACATCTAGGATTAGTTTTGTAAACAATATTGTATGGAGTCTATTGTCGGCCACTATTTCATGTTATAATTGAAAACTAAATTAAGTAGATATTACTTCACAACATCAATGGTTAAGAACTGGTTTAATATTAAGCCAGAGAGATCACCTCTGACAGTAAAACATAACTTTTTAGAAATTTGGTTGTGGTTTAAGTACAAGTTGAAGACGCTCTGTAAAATTGTGAAGACTGCAGTAAAAGCTATTATATTTATTCTACGTAAATAATTTATAATGTCCCGGAATGTATAAATATTTTCTTTATTGGAAAGTATTTTACGCATATAAGGTAGGCATGAGTCCTATCTTCCCCTTCCTGGCAGGGTACAACCGCTTTTGGGAACCATTCTGGCATTTTCCTAAGTGACATGAGAAACCGTACAGTATAAACTCATCTCTTTGAACAACTGATTAAATTAATCAGTTAAAGAATCTTCTTAGATCAAATATAAAAATGTTTAAGAATTGTTAAACGTAATTTTACATTCAAACCAAATTTAGTACAGTTCATAATCATCCCAGTACTTTACTATCACATTAAAATCCAATAATTTGTGAAATCATTCTACTATTTTAAATGTCAGTTTACATAATCAACTATTACTCCTTTAGAAAAATAATTTAATTTTTTTATACTGTTTACAGCTGTATGGATAAGTAAAATAAGAATCAGAAATACCTATCGAAAAACGAAGTAGCGCGCGAGTCCTCCCCGAGTCTCTCGAACAACGCCATCTTCTCGGCGACAAAGTATCCTGCTCGTATCGTCCACCCTCGTAGAGACTGACTGACGGACTCCAGCTGTCCTCCCACCACACCATCTGGACACACAAGCTCTACTACACATCTAAGCTACGCTACTGCTACTGCTGCCACACTGGGAGGGGAACTAACCACAATAAGGACAGTTTGAGAGACTTAGTTTCACTTTGGAAAACAATTCTAAGGGTAGTAAGATAAACATTCCAACTTACTTTGTCCCGCTCCTGGGTTCTAAGAAACTTTGAATGTCTTGTTTTTAATCTTGAGTAATACTTAAAAATGTCTATTTGTACTTGGTAGTTGTTATATTCTACAAGCTTTTAAGTTTCAAAATTGTCAACTAAGGTAGATAACAATCAACTACATCTCGTCTCTATCAAGATTAAAATTAAAAATAATTTCATAACAGTCTTCTACTTATACTTTTAATCAGAAAATTGAGGTTACAACAAAAGTTTTGGCAGCTCTACGCTTTGCAGGGGATTCAAGATAATTACAATTTAATCTGTTGACTAATTGTTGGGTTTTATTGTTTCGCTCTTAGTTATATTTTTATTTTTACCATACAAAATGGTTGAAGAAGTTTCAAGAAAGTTTTAAATTCAAATAAAGTGTAACAAACTTTTGGGGATATTTTCTCAGAAACGTATCCCCCCAAAAAAATTTCAGTTCATACCACCTCTGTAATATAAAGCATCATAAGTCATATCAGGCTTCAGTCACAGTAGTGTCACTATATGCTTCTTATATGATGGAAAGATTATGTATTTTGGCCAGTGCTCATTAAGATATAAGAGGGAAAACAAAGACGAAGCTCAAATTAATTGAGCTAAACAGACTGGAGAGAGGCAGTATTTGATTATTTATGAGTAAATTCCCAAATTATTTTTGCAATAACTTTCTAAGGTTGTTCAATGTTAACAAAAACGGTTTGATGAATCATATTAGAATAATGGTATGGAACTTACAAATATGGAAGCAATAATTTTAGGACAGTTACAAATCTAAAACCCTTTTGGGTAACATTTGACATGATTTTTATAGTTTAACCTACTTTATTTGTAATTTTTGTATATTTCTATATTGGCTGGCTAGCATAGTACGAGAGTCATCCAGAAAGTAAAGGTTTGCTTACTGCACCTAGCACAGGTCCCCCGTTACTGGAATTGCGAGTGTGGCAGTCCACTCACCTCCCCACCAAAGTGTGAGCCGAGTCTTGTTGCTGTGTGGTCACGAGGCTTATTTCTACTGCGATTCAAAATGGCGGAATCAATCGCAAATCCCGCCGAATATGAGGTATGATAAGTTATTGGGTTTCTGAATTTAAAAAAATGTTCGGACTATTGAAATGTTTAGACAAACAACTAAGAAAGTTTATGGGGAAAGTGCAAACAAGTCTCCAAGATGAGTCTTTAGGGGAAAAAATGCTGCAACAATGAAAGAAGATCCATTGTGCACGAGGAGGATCAGAATGGCAGGTCATTGCTTGCTAAGGATGATTTTAAAGAGAGACTTGAGGGAAAATTGCAGGAAAACAACCGCTAAAATCTTAGCACATTACATCAATTTTAAAATCTTGCTTTTTGCACTTTCACCATAAACTTTCTTTGGTTTTTGTCTAAAAATTTCAATAGGTCGGACATTTTGTGCATTCAGAAACTGATAACGCTGCGGAACTCAAATTTAGTGGGATTTTTGATTGCTGCTGGCATTTCAAATCGCTTGGAAACAAGATGTGTGATCGCACAGCATCGAGACTCGGCTCATCCTTTGGCGGGGGACTGGGGAGGTGAGTGGGCTGCCACACTTGCAATCACGGTGGTGGGGGAGCTGTGCTAGGTGTAATAAGCAAACATTCTTTACTTTCTGGTTGACCCTCGTAGTTAAGATGCTCACTTCATAATATGAGTTTTGTCAGATCGATCATGAACAAAATCTGGAACCATTTGTTAAGGTTTGTCACTGAACCTAGGCCACACACTATCATCACATCATCCTAAATTTGTATCATCTCTAATCCTGCAAGCCAGAACAAACATTATTTTCAGTCGGAAGACTTAACCATCAGGTATTTGTGGAATTAAATTCCTTTTGATATAAACTTCTTTTGAAAAATAATATTGAGATAGGTAAGTAGTTAATTGTGTTTACTAATTTATAACAGATAGCATTTATTTGGCTAAAACACTCACACTGTTTTGGTCAAATAAATGTTTTTGTAAGTGTTTTTATGGAGTGTGTTTGTGTTTTTAAATCATGACGACCTCAGATGAGTAATTACGTTCTTTCTTGTGGTCTGAAGATCAAGCTTAATAGCTTTTGAATCACGTGGTAGCCAGCAAGGTTTACGATTTTGGATCACTTTGACAGAACAAAAGGTAGCATAACCTTTCTTTCTAGTTTCAATATACAGTGATTCTGATTCACAACAACAAAATTGAAGGTGAATTTGACCTCATCCTTCAAGAATGTGCTGCGCTATATCCAGTTCAAATCCTCTTTATCCCTCTCCTCAGAGCATAAAATAACTTGTAATCGTCCCTCACACCAGAGGACTTGTACGAGTTGACTCCTCTTTTTGGCTTTAACACCATAATTTGATGATGTACCCGTAATTGTGTAAGACTTATAAACCATAGCATTTTAAATATAATTTAATGTTTTATATCTGTGTCATATTTAACCTATAATTATATGCTTCAAACCTATGTTTGAGTTTACAAAACCTTTTCATGACAAATTGAGCTGAAAAGTAAAAAAAGTTAACATAAAGTGGGTTTTATAAACAGATTACCTTGATTGCAATACGATCAGAAGTTAAAACTATTTGCAAATTTGCTGAAAAATTCGGTATTCAGGTATATTCGTGAGTAATGTGTGTAGGCTTAGTATTGATAACCCTCTAGACCTTATGTTTTTAGTTTACAAATAAGAAGATAATAACAAACCAGAACTGCAACCAAGGTGATCGTTTTCATCTCTTTCACCGCAGATATTTACCAGTTGATCATGCCCCAAATGAGGAAGGGTCAGTTGCTCACTTACTTTTAAAAAAGAGAATATATTATCCATCAAACATACATAGTAATAATTTCACTGATTTATTTAAAAAAAGAGCATTACCTTCACAGTTTCTCCAATTTTCCAGCATGATCTATTGGTAAATACGTTTTCGACTACAGTAGCTACAAAATAAAACATTCATTCAAGAATATAATATTTATTGTGACATTATACACACAGTTAAATATGAGATATATGACCTGCGGGGAGATCTTCCTGCTCTTGGCCGGTGTCGTCGCCGTCTGAGTCATCTGCGTCTAGCCGCTCCAGGCTGCTCACCGTTCCGTAGCGCCGCAGACCGCACGGTGACAGTGACTGGTAGGGTGGCTCTTCCCCCTCCCCCTCACCCTCACTCTCTTCCTCCGCCTCCTCCGTACTCTCCCCTCTGCTTACAACCTGCGACATCATTTCTTCTGTTAGTTCTACTCCGGGTCGTGGTGAAATGCTTACAGATTGTAAGGGACACAAAACACCAGACAACACAATTTCTTGTGCTTGTTTTCACTATAGCAAAGTGAAACGCTAAAACTATTCCAGCGGACAAGAAGGTTGACAGTTGGGCTCCAGTTAATAATATGATTCCACGCTGTCACTGTTGTCATTTTGCCATGTAAAAATATCATTCAAATGTTATTCCGATCAGGTGGTGTGCAATTTGGCAATGCATCACATCTACTACTGGCGGGGCTTGGTTGTTAGGCTTGTAAACCACAACCTTAACTGTCAATTCTCTTGCTCGCTGGAATAACGAAGAGGCTTAAAAAAAACTCAGTTGCGGGTTGGTTCTTTCTCTACGTGGTTGAGATTGAAGGCTAAATTACAGGTTATAAGGCAGAGTTTTACCTAAAGTTACTAGATGAAGACATTGGTTTAATTAGTTATTGGGTTCGTTGTTATTTGTGTGCCTCATCTGGAGCTATAAGTTGCCCATAATTGTAATACCTTAAATTATTATTGTTTAAATGTCTTAAATGTAGAATGCCCGTGTAGCAAATTAATTATTTTGTACTTATTTACAGTGACGTTAAAAAAAAATAATAAACTGTATTTAAGAAGGTTTTATTGAAAACATTGTGAAATACTCAATTATTTGAATCACAACCAAAGGGTTAAATAATAAAATTGCAACCTCCTTACCTTCGGTGTTATACTATTATCAGCAGCAAAACTGAGTCCAGCATCCTCCCAGAAGTTGTTGTTAGCGGGGATCGTCCCTAGAGACGTAGGCGGGCTTGGGGGTAGTACGGAGATGTGGGGCACGGGGTTGAACGGGTCAGTGGGGCTCAGCGGGGGGGAGGAGTTGGTCAGCGGGGCCCAACCGGCGTCATCCAGGGAGGAGAAGTTGGCACAGGTTCGGTTGGCATTGACGTCTCTCTGGCTGGTCGGGTCCGATGGGTTATTGTTACTGACAAGGCACGTTTTATGGCACTGGCGGCATACAGCGAGCGGACGCTCCGAGTTGGCTGATGTGGACCTCACTGTGTTCTGGAATACCAAGTAACTTTGTTAAAAAAATCAGTATAAAATCGGGGGAAAGTGTGGTGATTTGAGTAAAACAATTTAAAAATGTATTAAAAGTAGGGCAGCTGCTAATTCTTTCATTTCAAATGCCTACCAGATATTTTTTCAAGCAGATATCTTTATCTCACTTGGCTATTGTCAGCATCAGTGCTGTGTTCAAAACATCGGGAGGTGCTCACCTGGCTATTGCCAGCATCAGTGCTGTGTTCAAAACATCGGGAGGTGCTCACCTGGCTATTGTCAGCATCAGTGCTGTTTTCCGTACATTGGGAGATGCTCACCTGGCTATGGTCAGCATCAGTGCTGTGTTCCGTACATTGGGAGATGCTCACCTGGCTATTGTCACCATCAGTGCTGTGTTCCGAACATCGGGAGGTGCTCACCTGGCTATTGTCAGCATCAGTGCTGTGTTCAAAACATCGGGAGGTGCTCACCTGGCTATTGTCAGCATCAGTGCTGTTTTCCGTACATTGGGAGATGCTCACCTGGCTATGGTCAGCATCAGTGCTGTGTTCCGTACATTGGGAGATGCTCACCTGGCTATTGTCACCATCAGTGCTGTGTTCCGAACATTGGGAGGTGCTCACCTGGCTATTGTCACCATCAGTGCTGTGTTCAAAACATCGGGAGGTGCTCACCTCGCTATTGTCACCATCAGTGCTGTGTTCAAAACATCGGGAGGTGCTCACCTGGCTATTGTCACCATCAGTGCTGTGTTCAAAACATCGGGAGGTGCTCACCTGGCTATTGTCAGCATCAGTGCTGTTTTCCGTACATTGGGAGATGCTCACCTGGCTATGGTCAGCATCAGTGCTGTGTTCCGTACATTGGGAGATGCTCACCTGGCTATTGTCACCATCAGTGCTGTGTTCCGAACATTGGGAGGTGCTCACCTGGCTATTGTCACCATCAGTGCTGTGTTCAAAACATCGGAATGTGCTCACCTGGCTATTGTCAGCATCAGTGCTGTTTTCCGTACATTGGGAGATGCTCACCTGGCTATGGTCAGCATCAGTGCTGTGTTCCGTACATTGGGAGATGCTCACCTGGCTATTGTCACCATCAGTGCTGTGTTCCGTGCATCGGGAGGTGCTAACCTGGCTATTGTCACCATCAGTGCTGTGTTCAAAACATCGGGATGTGCTCACCTGGCTATTGTCAGCATCAGTGCTGTTTTCCGTACATTGGGAGATGCTCACCTGGCTATGGTCAGCATCAGTGCTGTGTTCCGTACATTGGGAAATACTCACCTGGCTATTGTCACCATCAGTGCTGTGTTCCGAACATTGGGAGGTGCTCACCTGGCTATCATCAGCATCAGTGCTGTGTTCCGAACATTGGGAGGTGCTCACCTGGCTATCATCAGCATCAGTGCTGTGTTCTGTACATCAGGAGGTGCTCACCTGGCTATCGTCCACATCAGTGCTGTGTTCCGTATATCGGGAGGTGCTCACCTGGCTATCGTCAGCATCAGTGTTGTGTTCTGTACATCGGGAGTTGCTCACCTGGCTATCGTCAGCATCAGTGCTGTGTTCCGTATATCGGGAGGTGCTCACCTGGCTATCGTCAGCATCAGTGTTGTGTTCTGTACATCGGGAGGTGCTCACCTGGCTATCGTCCACATCAGTGCTGTGTTCCGTATATCGGGAGGTGCTCACCTGGCTATCGTCAGCATCAGTGCTGTGTTCCGTACATCTAGAGGTGCTCCGTTCATGGTCAGACACCTCCAGTTCTTCACAGCGGCTCTCGTTACGGGGGCCAAAGCGGTTGAATCCACCTCTGCCGCCTATCTTGTCTCTGTGGCGGCGCAGCGTAGCGGGAGACCAAACCTGTCGTCAGGGAGGTAAATGTGAGGGATTTATTTTTCGCTTTGATAGAATTGCACAAGTTAAATAATGTTGTTTGCAATATATTAATAGTGTTTTCTAAAATCCACAGTGTTTGATTTGATTTGATTTGATTTGACACCTCATGATTAGTAGTTGACAGATGTTTATGAAAGCAATATGAAGAAAAACATTCATATGGTTTGCCATACTTTGAAATTAAATTGAAAACATGGTTCGTTTTCAGTATGACACCTTGTCATTCGTGATGTTGTATACAAAATGTTAACAATTAATAGCGAATTTACCAAAAATATAACAAAGAATGGTATATAATCAACCCCTCTCAAATTTGTTGACAGATTGAACCAACTGGGTACTCTAATATGTACTATTTTATTTAAAGAAAAAGCGATCCGTAACACATATATAAGATAACCTTAACCCATTTCAATGGTTTTTTGCTGCATGATGCCGCTGTGTGGTGGTCCAGAACACACCTTAAGCTGAAGGTTGTTCATCTAGAAAAGAATAATGGATAGTGGTGCAGGGCTGTTGATGGGAAGGGGAAGGGGGGTTCAGGTGGAAGGCTACTACCTCCGCCATTCACTGGCAAGAAACTATAAATTGAACGTAATAGGGTACAACAGCTAGATGTGATCAAATCTTTAAATAAAAAACAAAACAAATCACTTTGTCTTATGACAAAAGTAAGCAAGAATTGTGGTATGGGTAACTTCCCATTTCCTTTTCCCCCTAGGTGGCCAAACGTCTCCTTATAGTTTGGTTTCAATTCAAGCACAAAAATGGTTCACAGCATAATCGATAAAAAGGGCTTTCAATTATGTTCGCTACCAAAACGTTTCCCCATACCTCCGGCTCAGGCTCAGTGTCAGGCGTGGCGGGGCCTGCAGTGCTGCCACTACCCAGCTGCCCCTTCATCCACTGCGCCAGGTGGAGCGCGCTGCCCTTGTTGCTGCCAGTCTTGCCAAGCTGACGGCAGCGATGTTCTATCAGCTCGTCCAGCCCCGTCTGCGACTCTACCTGAGGACCAATCAGAGCGAGCTCAAGTTAGAGCGGGTCACAGTCAAGGAGGAAACCCTTTCCTTGGAACATTTTGTTGCTAAAAGGTTTTCATGAGTTTTATTTGTAATTTAAAATATTTTCACCTGTATGTTTTGAGGGTGAACGGATTACACTGCATACAAAACTATTCATTTTAAATTTAATATTTCAAAATAGGATTTTAGCAGTTTATTTTTGTATGGATGATTACGTTAGTGTAATTTTGCGTTTTTCTGAGTCTCAGTTTGTCATAGAGGCAGATTAAAATTATTTATTTAAAATTTTCTGATTTATAATTGAAAGTATAAGAGTCTAAAATTAAAAATTCCATCAATGCTAATCCACTTCTTGCTCACTGACTGTTTGATTGATCCATTTGAATGTTAGTACTATCGATTTTTGGTTTCTATTAAACGTTCATACTTTTGTAGCAGTGACGTTTGTTCACTTAGCGTCAAAACAGATACAAATAAAGGAGATTATATTGGAAAAAAATTACATTTTCAATAGTTATGGAAATTATGGCCAATCTTAATAATTTTCCTTATTAAGTCTTATAATCAAAACTCAGTAAACTATAGTTCAGTAGAAGTAGTCAGGTATATGTTTATAACATATACATATTTTTGAATTTCATAATTCAGCCCTATTTAAATCATAACTAATGTCTTCAAATCAAAAATCGTTAAAAAAACACTTTTTTAAATAAATACCAACTGAAAAATATTGTTAAAAGTTTCTTTAAGTAGTAGATTAATTTCTCAATAGTTGTTGGTTTAAATGTAATTGATGTGTTCTGTTAAGAAATTACATAAGATAAAATAATATCTACTCTAAATCAGTAGTTGGTGTAGGTTCATTTGTAATTTGGTGTATCATTTTTGTTAATTGCAAGAACTTACCTGACTTCGATAATAGTTACAGGAAGCTTAAAAAAATAGGTTGTAAATTTTTCTTTTGGTTTCTTGACTATCCGCAAGGAGTAAGAAGACAATTTACATAACACAATTTAACATATAGGCTATCAGTTGAAAGTCTTAACCAGTAGAACATAATGCTGCAAACCCAACCTAAAATGGACCACGGAGTCAAATTTGGCAGATGGTCTGACTTTTTTGTAAAGGCTATTTTCAAAACTTTAAAATGTGATTATATCCGTTACAATTGTTCTTTCGAGGTCCTGTTTGTGGCATTGTGTTACCTTTAATATGCTATATAATATGACCTAGGTCTACTAATAAGACATGCAAGATTTCCTCTAATGAACGACCTGCAATGGTAGTATTGTACTAGATGGATTTAAGTAAGGTGTGCTATTCAGAAGGATGAATTTGAGCATGTTCTGCGCAGCCTCCAGGTGACGTGACGTTGTTTATTTGATCAGCTGGTTTACAGTGACAGCTGATGTTACTCTTGGCTAGGGCCTATCCAAAAACCCAGGTTGGGATCGGAACGTCTACCCTCCCTCCATCCACAACACTGCGGCTGCGACTAAACTTGCAGAGTTTTGCTCCCACTGCCACAACTCCAAATTACGCTGATTTAATATATATACATATATACAAAATAGTTGACGTCCCTCTCAACGATAACGGTGTGGTAGGGGATGGAGGGAAGACGTTCTGATCCCGACCTGATTTTTTGGATAGGTTATAGCCGCCGCTGAAGTTTCCCATTGTTGCAAACTCGTTCCTAAAAAAGCGCGTCACCTAAGTATTCTGACTACCCCATGTCCCCCACTCCTTCACATAGGACAGTCAGAATACATTGGTGACGCGCTTCTGACTCAATATGACGTCACGCTATGATGCGCAATAGCACACCTTATTTAAATCCACCTAGGTGTTGTATGTCTTTGCAAGCATAGGTCATATCACATATGTCAATTTATAGGTATTATAGCACTATACAATTCAAAAGGATATATTCACATACAAAAATAGCACTTCACGAAATATATGTTAGTCTTCCATTTTTAATTCAGTGGTCTGTTTGAGGTGGGATTTGTGTCATTATGGCCACTAGTTAAGACTTTCAAGTTAATGTACAGTTCGACTAACGTTTTATTTATTTAAGAATTTTCCCCTTACTCTTTTGGTCAAAAAACCTAAAGAAAATGTACAACAAATTGTTGTGAAGCTTACAGTAACTAGTATTAAAATCAGGTGAGTTTTTACCATTAACAAAAAAATGACACAAACATGTATTTGACAACAAATGGATCTACACTACATCACTAACTACAAACACAACTAAAAATAACTTCAGAGTTATCATATTACTAATCTACTAAGTCACTATAAGAATTTCCAAATAGATTATAACGATCACTTTTCTATTCTCTTTCTATTCCTATTTTGTAAAGACAGAAGAATTTGCTACTCTAAAAATAAGAATATACCTAGATTAATGCAGGGTTAGAGAACTAAACAATCTATCTTGGAGCTAATCCATTGTTATGCACAGTATGTACAATGTAAATAATTGTTGATCTTAACTTAATATTTTTTTAAACTACTGCATTTGCAAACATTCCTGAGCCCAATGTACCATTTGTGGATAGTCCTAAGAAAATCAAATACCCCCGTAGCAGCAAACCTGCGTACTCAGCGAATTTCCAATGCATATATATGTATCTTAATGCCACATAAAGCCACATACCAAGTTTCATCAATATACATTCATAAATAAACGATTTATGACATTTTAATTATTCTCCATAAGAATAACATGGCAGCTGAGTATGCAGGTTTGCTGAAGCAAGGAACACAAAAAATGGGGTTTTATACAAATATCAATATAACTCATGTAGGTAAAGCCACATACCAAATTTCATTAATTTATTTTCATAATGAAGGCAGATAACCCGTTACTTATTCTCCATAAGAATAACATGGGGCTGAGTACGCAGGTTTGCTGCTATGGGAGCCTTGGGTAAAAAAGTGTCTTTTTGAGCAAATATCAATGGTCCACAACCAGATGAAGCCGTATACCAAGTTTCGTCAGTATAGGTTCATAAATAAGCGAGATATAAAATTTTTATTTTTCTCCATAAGAATAACATTAGACAACGTACTGTGTTTAGCACTTTCAATATCTCGGTAACCAATTGACGTAGAGAAATGATCAAAATACCAAATTGTGTGTTTTTTTAGGCTGAATCCAATGGGAAAAAATAAAATTTGACTATTTCCAAAATTATATGTAAAAAATTCAAAAAACCCATTTTTGGGGTACAAAACCCCCCAAAAATACCCCTTCGGATAGAGCGATCTGGCTGGTTTTCGAACTTAAAGTCATAAATGTTGCTTTACACGTTTATACCAAATTTCATCAAAATCGGATAATTTTTACGAGAGTTATCGTGCTCACGGACACATATATATATATATATATATATATATATATATATATATATATATATATATACAGTTTCGAACGAATGGTGTTTTTGGGGTCTGGGGACCTCAAAACGAAAAGTTATCATGGTCCCGGGCCTAGGTCTTACCATGCCGACTACGGTAATAGCTTCTTCCCTATAGGGGAAATTCGCTAAAAAGCGCATATTTGGTTAGACACTTCAAGTCTTCTTCCATCCTGCATTTTGAAGAAAACTCACCAACAATATAATTCAAGGGTAAGTGGTCTGCATACAATCATTTATCACTTTTAAAGAGATATTTATTTTCATTTTAATACTAAAAGTAGTTTGAATGTCAACCTAACTGTATATTAATTTATGTTATAATACATAATGGTGTCTTACAAACCTAGTAGAAAATAGTGAAACCATCACTTTTTAAACCCTCCCTTAATTTCCGATAAATCTAGTCTCTTCGCAAACCACCCTGAATTAAATGGAATAATTTTGTTCTACTTATAATCCATTAATTAAGTTTAGATATATTTCAAAATTATTAACTCATTATTCTCAGAAAAAAAACAATTTCTCTTTAGATGAGCAACTACTCAGTTAAACAAAAATAAGTAGATTCCTTGGTTCTGTTAATAAGTGGGTGCATCAGAAATAGTTTGTATAATAGTTTCTTTCCAATACATGGCTGCCAACGCAACAATTTTCAGTTTAGTGTTGGAGTTGGAGTGTCTTCTATTTGGGTTTCTAAGTAAACAACTTTCTTGCAGAACTTTTACAAGATGTATGCAACAAACGGTGACCGTTTAAGGCAGACCGGCCCCGTCATCACTTGGTGTTTGCTGTTCTAATCTATGCTATGGGGGAACAGACTTGCTAACACCATTTGTTGTATATATCTTCAGTAAGATATGTAAGAAGGTTGCTTATTAAGCAACTCAACTATAACTGTTGTAAAAAACACTTTAAAACCACAAGATAACCGCTACTGAGAGAGATTTTATAAACTATTAGAGTTGTAACAAACTTTAAAAGAGGAACCTTCATTACTTTCAAAGATAGGTATTTTAAGGCAGGTTTACTTCATAGTTGCCAAAAAATGCTGTCCAAATTTTTCAGAACAACAGTAATTTGTTGACAACATTTGAGTTTACTCCCTTAAATCAGTGTTGTCAAAAACAAAAAAGTTTGTAGGCAAAATCTGTTGGAAACTCCAGTGTAACTGCTTCTTCAGGGATTTAATTAAAATACATATACTCTTACTGTATATTTTGAAACCCCTAATAGCGATGGATTTGAATTTAAAAGTATATCATCTTAATTTGAACTTTAAGGACTGAAATTAGGCTGGTCTCTATCAGGATATGGGGTTATTTTCATCTGGACATTTGGAATTTATAGTTTTGATCTCCTACCCCATCTTTAAGGCAGAGGCCGTGAGTACTGGAAATCTCAAAATTAAAAATTATAAATAGTTTTGAAAGTTATGATCGAGTCTCTATAATTTTGATTTTTAATTGTTTGGGGATTGTTACTGTTTTAATAGTTTATAAGATCTTAACGGTGGTGCCTTGGGTTTACCAAACAGTTTGTTGTTCAGTTTCAAACAAAGAGTTCAGATACTTAATCATTGTAATTTTTAGGTTTGTATTTCTTACTTATGCAATTAATACTATAAAGTTGGCTATATAATAAAACTATTACACAGAGAAATAAGCCTGACTATAACTCTAATTGAAAGACATGCCTTCACAAAGTAATAAGAAGTGTTATTTCTAAACATGAATGAGCTGGTACTATATTGTCCTCTGCTAAAAGGATCTTTGTCCTAGTAAGAACAATATCATCAGGAATTTTGATAGTCTATGAGGAAAAAATCTAAATTTCTACCTATGACTTTAGTAACGGATAACAAGATTTTATACATTTGAGGGATCGTTCATGCATTCAAATAACAAATGTTTTACTCTAAACACCTTTCCATGTATGAACACGGAGTCTTTGACATGCAAATATCATAAATTTAATTTATACAGACGTGCTTTCACACCAAAACAATATCGTTCAATGTGAGGTTCGTACCTTTGTCTTCGGGCCGAATCTTCACGACAGCTGAAAATGTTTCTCCGAGATATCTTCATACTTCAATTTTAGGATGACAAGTTTTCATCCACTCACTTTTTTACAAGTTTAAATAAATTTCATATCGATAAACGTATATATGAATATATACAAATGTATGAATTGTTGATATTGTCAGTGTAAAAATTATTACTGAGGATTTTTGAGAACATGGTGGATTAGGTAAATAAATCATATTTATAAAAATTATTACAAAGTACTATTAAATGAAGATGATTGCAGATGGATTTTTGAGCATATTTGTATTGAATATGTGAATTATGCCCAAGCAATTGTTGTGATATGGTACAGCAAAAGTAACAAAGTATACGTAAGAGCTAATTTGTTTTTTGAGCTTAGTCTCACAACCCCATAATAGATGTACTTTTATGGGTTGCAACGTTTATCTGGGGAGAAGCGTTTGTTCTTATTTTAAATTTTTATCTTAATTGAGTTATAAAAAAGAATAATAGTAATTAAAATGGTTCACTTTATTGAGTTCCGATATTTTATCTCTTTAATTTGGTGGCTATCTTTTGTTTCGTCAAAGTAATATTATAATGGATTTATTGTAGCAAATTCTGGCCACATATTTTCATAACTCAAATTCTAATAGTTTTCCCATTTTCACATTGATCTTAAAATTGTACGTAGAGCCAAAAGTAAATAAATAATTCTGATTTTTCCAACTCGAGATCACATTCCATATTGTATGGACGTTTTAAATAGGACCTTTTCATTTGATATATCTTGTTGTTATTTTATTATTCTGTCTCTTTTGTAACTCTCTTCTCACCATTATTTCTCTTCCATACTTCTAAATATACTCAAGCAATCTATATAAAGTTTACATACACTCATAACTCATTTTACTATGTTAGTTTTAAGCTATGATCGAGGTAACTTTACTATTACTGGTAGGTATTTAAAAAATTATGAACAAGTTTACTAAACTAAACAAGGAGATGTATATACAAGTAAATGCTTTTTTTATATATTGACCATGATTCATGAATTTTTAAATAAATATGAAAAACAAATTCAGTGAATTTTATTTTTCCTTGCTTGATGTTTTAGTATTTGTTTGTAATTGTTTGTACTTGATGTGCAGATTTAAAAAGAATCCAATAGAGGTCTGAAGTGTATACAATAGTACCGTATCAAACAACTAATTTAATTAAATCATTTGACTAGTGATCAAAAGATTATCCTGCAACAATAACTAATCAAAGCTCTGTAAAACTGTTTATAATGCTTGCCCCTGTATGGTAGGAGGGCAATGGTGGCGTGGGAGGTGTTTAACAAAATCGATCGCATAATTTGTGTTTGGCTCCTAGCAAATACCAATGTATATATCTACCATATATAATATACAAGCTGTGTACGTAGTTTACACCGAATTATAATCAAATATAACTTAAATAAGTTATGTCAGAGATCTAAAAACAACCAGTATTCATTTTAAACAATTTATTCTTATTTGGTTGCAAAAATATCATATAACACTTGCATAACAATATAAAAACTATTTCAGAAATAAAAACTAGCACTAATTTATAGAGACATAAAACATGAAAGTTATAAATAAAAGTATGGACTGAACCTTGCTCCAGAATGGTCAAGAGTGGTCTGATATTGGTTTTGTGCAGAATATTTGAGGAACGAGAGTCAGAGCTCAAACACTTGAAATTGACGACAGAGTAGATTTGATAATCAAACATGCATCCCTTGTTGCATTGGAAGAGACTAGACACACCACTACTTGTCCAGGTCGCATTAGTGCATTAGTGACGGTTGTATAACAAAGGGAAACGTGACTCTGACACTTTCTATTTAATACTCACATTGGGATGCTAGCATTATTTTAGGCAAAACTGTATATATTTCAACATTTGAAAATAATAGCAATGAAAAAATTATAATATATTTAGATGATTCAATAATAAAAAATAAAAAAAAAAATAAAAAACTTACAATTACGTGGTTGATCAACCACGTTGAAATCAACAATTTTGCTTAGTGTCAATCTTGATATAAGTATCACCGCCAATTTTAAATTAAAAAGCAACATATATTTGTTTGTGTACTATATAACGGTATAACGCTTTTCAATTCTCTACCAAATACTATTAAGAGTAGAGTTAAAGATAGAAATAGCTTCGGAAATATGGCCAAACACCTCCTAATTGAGAAATGTTTGTACAGAGTTAAGGATTTTGTTAATTTAGAAGATGATTTAGTTTGGTTAGTTCCACTTGTGTTCTATGACACTATTACATAGTGTGTGGAGCGTTTTTAAAATTTATTTGAAAACATTTCTATTGGAGAAGGTGTTTTATTTACTGGATGAATACTTGGAAGGAGATTGAATTGTTGGTTAGGATATATATTTCTCTCTAAGGATTGTAGATTAAGAATCTTGGACTAATCACCTGTCAGGCATATTTGATGTAATGTGATGATTGTAAATAAATAAATAAATAAATAAAGATGATTGATTCTGTTTCTTGGTTTTCAGTTAAAGTACAAATATTAAAACAGTAATTTCACAATATGACATGGTTTGAGTCTGAACATTGAATATGAACACTCTTTCAAATGGAGCAAGGTTATACTTAAAACTATACTGTGATATACCTAAAGAACAACAAAGTGTTTATAAATGTTCACACGTCCCTCGATAGTGGTGTTGGTTGGTAATCCAAGTTGGGAAATCAAATGAAAGAGATACAATTTTGGTAAACGTCTAAATACTGTTCACACTTGGTTTTTAAATATATTTAATGATTTTATATTATTTACAGCGAATTAGTATCACTGCAAGACAAAATAAATAACTTTTTTATAACAGGAGACTTGGGCCTACTGCAAAATACTCGTAAACACATTGCTATTCTATATAAATATTGACGAGTTATCAGCTAAAAGTACCTAAGATACTTTATTAGGAATATTCTTAATTAATTAAATTTAAACTTTAAACCTTATGGTTTTATTGTGAGTTACACTTTATGGTTTTGTTTCCTTGTGAAAATACTGTAAGGTCTTCTAATATAGAATATTTATTTTTTTAAATGGATGTTTAAAACATTATTAAATTAGCATTTAGAATTCTGTTAGAAAATGGTTATATAAATAAGAAGTGGAGCTTATTTCTGTGTTTGATTTTAACTTTGATGGCATTTAATGAAAATATAACTAAAGTATAAATTCAGATTATACAAATATGAATAGCGGTAGACTCTGTTTCAGTATACATTTCCAGTAAACTTTAGCTTGTCACAAAATAAACAGCTGCACATGGATACTTAATTGTAAATTTATGCTATTTATGAAAGCAACAAAATTACATTTCTTTTTGAACCATTATTACCTGTTTTATAAATCGGCTCAGTGGTTAAAAGGTGGCCAGTAAAATAATATTCTGAATAAACAACGTATAGATAAGTCACAAGATGAAAATAAACTATACTGTGTATGGCTTTATTTTATTTATGTCTGAAAATTAAATAAAATTAAATCTAGTAGTCAAATGCATTAAATATAGAGTGAATAATACATTGTGATTAACACGTTAATAAATGCTAGAGGAATAGATTGTACATCACAATTTAAAACATATCAAACTGTAATCTCTAAGGAATAGCTTATAAAATTACTCCAAAAAATTAATTATTGTGCTGATTTTTTGTGAGCGTTTTAATTATAAAGGTTTATCTCATATGAAGAGGGACTCAGGGTTGGTAATTGTTAATTGTAAATTATGTAAAATAAATTTGATCAAATTGGTCTCACCATTAACGTGAGCAATACAGACTGGACCTGGATGCATATAGATTATTGAAATAAAATGACAATGATAGCCAACATTTATTTCTTTTAAAATAAAAAAGATGCAATAGTAAAAATTCTGAATGTTAAAGCGGTTTTTCAGATAATCCTTCAGAATGTAGGATTACCTAAATGAGTTGAGTAAGTTACTAATGTGATTTAAATATGCACTTTTGTAGTGCTTCATAAAGTCTGGTACACTTTTGATAACCTTTGTTAGAAGCAAAATAATTAATTTAAAACTTCATTATCTTTGGCACATCATCGTCTCACTTCCTAGTCAGTCAGTGGGTTGGGTTTAGAACCCCTTAGTCAGCCGAGTTCTTGAATGTCTCCAAAACCAGCTTGCAACTTGCTTAAGGTTAAGGAATCTATGGCAGAGTTGGATGACCAAATTTGAATTGATCAGACTTGGATTATACAGTCCAAAATAAAACTTGTTTGCTAAATCTGTTTGAAATTATCATTGTACAGGGATATAATATATAATATATTAAATTATGTTGAAGTTTAAACTATTGTTATCTAAACCAAAAACTGACGTTCTTGTAAACAATCCCAAAAATTATCTAAACAATTTTTTTAAATTATTAAAACTCTACATAATTAAAGGCATTGATCCAGGTCTGGTTTGCTGGGAGTTTATTCCAGGTTAGTATTGTCTTGCTACTCTACATCTGAAGAAGTAGACCCTAAGTATAATCCTAATTTGCGTGAGTGTATATTTGTGCGCACTGTGCACTGGGAGACCCTTTACTTCAGGTGGGTTAGTTGTGTATCCAATAATTTTAACTATAAGAGTTTATCTAATCTTTTTCATATTTAAATTTATTTTAGGTTTATATCATTTATTTTAATTGCAATTTTAATAGGGTTTTCTGTTTATGAACACTAACAACTAAATTGTATAAGAACACAAGGATTTGACTAGTTAAAGTTTTCCACATAATATATATATATATATATATATATGATATACTGTATATATATATATACTGTATATATATATATATATATATATATATATATATAATAAAACAGCAGATTAAAATAATATTTTTGAACCACTGGAAATTTCCAGGAGTTTTTGAAAGCTTTTTCATATATTATATTGATTAAATGTTGTTATTTATAGTTTTACTTGCCAATAGCTTATGCTGCACAAGCATAACAATTAAAAGCATTTTCCCTCAGCACAATAACACTTATCCATAACTAAAACTCTTAAGTACAGTTTCAAAAAGCTCGTTGTTTTATAAGACCATATGTTATAATAAAAGCTGTTTCATACAGTTTAAGGATCTCTTGTTTATAAAAATAACTAACACTAACATTTATCATCGTTAAAATAATTATGATATAACGATGAACTATTATATTTTTATTACAAATATATAGCGTTTACAATTATTTGTAAATCAATAGAAATAATTTGTTCTCAAAAATGTATTACAAACGTATAATATATTTTAAGGCAGATGTTATAATAATGGTATTAAAATAGGTGTTTGGCACATATGATTCAAACAAAGATTTGTAAGGCAAATCGAAACATCGGCATGAGTAAAGTATTGGTGATAAAGTTATAAATTTATGCTAGTAGCCGTTATTTAATAGTCTATTACATGCACACCTCTCGAGACAACACTAGAATACTGGTGCCTAACTATCCGTCTATAAGATAGATAACAATAAGGGAAAGTTTAAAATTAGAAAATATATTTTGGCAATATCGAGACTTAACACAATTTCACTATCGGAGATATAAAATATGGTACTCATAACAATTATATTTGTACTCTTATTAAATAACAAATCTCAAATATTTAATCTTTAACATCAGACAATTTTAATCATACACATTAAACATGATTATATCGTAAATTATTAAAATTTATAAATGTAAAATTAAACTATTCTAATGTTTTGATTTATACTTTACTATGATGGAATTTGGAAAACTGTGCAGATCTATAATGTCTTCTTTGACCCGTGTGAGCGAAAAGTTTGATTCTCTACCACGCGTGACGCCGCCATCACGGTACCTGCACGAAAGCTGAGTGTTAGAGTCAACGAGAGGATAGGAGTGTCAGTCAAATGTAATTATTGTAACATAATGTTTCCATTGCTTCTCATACCATTGATTTATATAAATGCATTAATAATAATATATTTGAGTAAATTTTCAATCGGTAAAACCTGAGCGGAAAAAGTAACTTAATTATTGTTTGTAAAATAATGTTAAATTCTTTTCATTAACAATATTTAAGCCTTTGATTGAGTTACAACTCATTAGCTAAAGGCCATTTACCATTAGCCATTAGCTTTATTACCATTTTGAATTATCCATATTAAAAACTCTACTATAGATGAATATTAAAATAACAAGTTTAAAGATTAGTTTAATATTTTGGTAGCATTCATGTAAATTTGTAAAAAACAAAGAATAAATGACACATTTAATAAATATTACGAAGTACCATATCTTATATCACTTTTATTCAGGCATTATCACTTTTTATAGTATTTTATTAAGGTTAACTAATTAAATGAAACCAAATATAACTCTTGATTCTAGAGGAACTTGTATTTCAATAAGTTTTTTATGAATAGTAACAAAAAATTCATTTTTAGTTGTATTATTTAAAACATGAATGCTTCATTACCACATTTAATTTCAGTAAGAGTTACTTTTTTATATCAAGACTAACTGGAAATTTATAACATAATGAAGGTTTTTAATAAGTTAATCATTCATTTAATCCAACCATACACAGTTTTACCATAATTTTTACCATGCACGTACAAAATAGAACAGGTAATAATGATTCATTCGTAACATGAAACGGTTATCGATGGCATTCATACAAGGCGAACATAACAAGATGACTAAAGAGCTACTATGCAAGACATGACAGCTGTGAGATGGTCATAGTTGTACAGTGTTCCGTTGAGCTAGGCTAGGAGGATTGCAGAAGGGGATTGCTAGGGGGAGAGACCGCCCTAAACTGTCTAGTGTCTCAGAAAAATAAGAAATCAACGGGTTTGAAACAAAAGGAAAGTTGAGGTAATTCATACCTCTCCGGGCAAACTATAGTGTACATTTATCATTTTGTTGGTTAAAATGGTAACCAACTAATTAGTAAATCACAAGAGTACTGTAATAAAACAATTACAATACTTGTAGTACTATGATAATAAATTACAATGGTCCTGTAATAGTACGAGGGTCATCCAGAAAGTAAAGAACGTTTTCTTGCTGCGTCTAGCACAGCTCCCCCATCACCACTATTGCGTGTGTGGCAGTCCACTCACCTCTCCACCAAAGTCTGAGCCGAGTCTCGTTGCTGTGCGGTCACACGTATTATTTCTACAGCGATTCAGAATGGCGGCAGCAATTGAAAATCTTGCCAAATCTAAGATAAGCAGTGTCAATCGGTCTCTGAGTAAAAAAATGTCCATACCGAAGAAATTTTTAGAAAAAACACCAAAGAAAGTTAATGATGAAAGTGCAAAAAAACAAATCTTAAAATTGATGTAATGTGCTAAGATTTTAGCAGCTGTTTTCCTCCAATCTTCCCTCAAATCTTTCTTTCAAATCGTCTTTTGCGAGCAATGACCTGCCACTCCGATCCTCGTCGTGCATAATGGATTTTATTTCATTAAACCTGTTGCACCATTTTTTCCCCTGAAAACTCGACTTGAAGACTTGTTTGCACTTTCACCACCAATTCTATTTGGTGTTTTTCTAAAAAATTTGATGGTCTAGACATTTTTTAACTCAGAAACCGAATAAAACTGCTTATCCCATATTTGGCGGGATTTTCGATTGCCGCCGCCATTTTGAATCGCTGTAGAAATAAGACGTGTGACCGCACAGCAACGATACTCGGCTCAGACTTTGGTGGAGAGGTGAGTGGACTGCCGCACACGCAATGGCGGTGATGGGGGAGCTGTGCTAGACGCAGCAAGCAAACGTTCTTTACTTTCTGGATGACCCTCGTATATTTCGTTACTAGTCCGGAAAAGCGCTCTTTGCCAGTGCGAGATCGTGTTTACGTGCGAGACGAAGTCGAGCACGGAATTTAGATCAAGCACTGGCAAAGAGCTTTTCGGACGAGTATTGAACGATACTTTTCGTCATACTACAAAAAAGTCATATAATTACAAAAACACAATGCCATAATATGCTTCACACATGTGACATCAATGAGAGGTTAACTGTGGCCAATGATTTGACAACAATGAAAGTCAGCTGTTGCGTCGCGTTTGAAACTTCTAAAACTGATCGGAAAAGAACTGTCCGGCAAAAATAGGCTTTCACCATAAGATTAACATGTAGCTAATTTTAGTGATCGGAAAAGACAACAAAGGAACATATGTTAGTTTAAATGAAAACAGAAACTTTCCAGCCGCATTTTAGTATTGAAAGTCATATGTTCCCGCGTAGTATGACGAAATAATAAATTACAATAGTATTTTAACACTAAATTCCAATAGTACACAGTAAAAAAACACTTTTTTAAGTTTGAGTTTTTTAAAATTTATGTAGGTTAGAGTTTGATTCAAGATTTCAATATTACTTTGCATGTATTTTAGGTTTGTATTCGTAATTTTATCTGTATCAACGAATATTAGCTTTTTATTAGTCTCTCGCCCTTGCTCTAGCTAGATGGCCCCAGTGCATGACAAAGCATAAAAACAACAAGACTTAAAAATTAATTTTGATTAACATACACAATAACACTTAGTATGTGCTGAAATTACACAGTAGAACCTTTGTTGAGCAAGGTTCTTTCTTGATAAGTATCTCCTGTTACTTAAGTGATAGTTTCACGAGCCATCTCAACAATAACATACCACAATGTAAGTGAGACTAATTGATTAATTGATTGAAAATGTATTAAAAGTGTATTACTCATGGGTAAGTCTTTACACGATTATGTATTTATTCTGTGTATATCTTTGTATATTTTTTAATTTTTTGACTGAAAAATTAATAAATATTTAAAGACAAGTGACTCAGCCACTTAAGATATTGAAAGATAAATTAACCATATGCGTTTTAATTCTCACCATAAAGCCTCAATTGAGAATTCACAATAAATCATGTTTTACGTTCAAAGCTTTGTTTATTGATAATTAACTTTGTAGAAACTAAGAAATTGTAATTGAGATTCTGATTTTTATTTTGACAAAATGCATTTGAAAAAAGCCAATTGAAATTTTTCATAGATTTATCATTTATCTTGACTGTTAGAAATTGGTGTCAAATATGGTTGTTGTCAGAAAATAAGCTATTTTCTGCTGTGATTTATTTCTCCGTTAAAAAGGTCATACTAAAATTTCCATTCAGCATCTTTATTAATATCTTTGCCTTACCCAACAGGTGTTACAATAATATCACTGTTTAATATCTATCACATTTATAACAAAACCTCTTGCAACTATTTCTCGGATAAATTTCATTTGCCAAATAACTACGGATGTTTTCATGCTCTTTGATGATGAATGAAAGTACTGTTTATCACGATGCAAATACACACCTTATTTATATGTCGAGTTTTTATTCGAAAGTTTCTATAAATCCTACATTATTTTATTAAATATTTGCATTTGTTTATTCCCTGAAACGGAAGGATGAGTGAGATTGATACAAAGAAATGGTAATAATTAGTTACAGATTGTTTTATCAAAACCAGTTTGTACGGGATACAACTTGCTTACTCCAAATCGGAGATAAGTTTGATAATTTATTGGCTGTATGTGAGAGTAACCAGACAATTACGAACGTTCAAGGATGCGTTTTGTAATCTCCACTGAAATGTATGTAATGTTCTTTCCTCTCCCAGGATATATATAGCACCAGTGCTCAGTTTAAAGTAATTAGAACTAATTCACAAGTCAGCTGTGATAAACAAGTTTGTTAAAAGAAGCTGAACTGAACAATTGGGTATATCAAAACAGTTTATAATACGATGAGCAAAACCTGTTTCAGGATCACAAATTTGCAGGGTTTTTATTTTATTTCCCAAAAAGTTGTACAATTATGCAACTGAATTTTCTCGTTCTAAATTAAGGAAAAATCTTGCATGTGTAGGAAAGGGAAAGACAAGCCTCCACTATATGCTTCCCATGTAGGAAAGGGAAAGACAGGCCTCCATTATATGCCTTCCATGTAAGAAAGGAAAAGGCAGGCCTCCACTATTCCTTCTATGTAAGTAGAGAAAAGACAGCTCTCCACTATGCCTTCCATGTCAGAAAGGGAAAGACAGGCCTCTACTACTCCTCCTATGTAGGTAAGGAAAATACAGATATCCACTATGACTTGTAAGTAAGAAAGGGAAAGGCAGGCCTCCACTATGCCTCACATCTAGGAAAGGGAAAGACATGCCTCCATTATGCCTCTCATGTAGGAAAGGGAAATACAAGCCTCCATTATGTCTGACGTAGGAAAGGGAAAGACAGGCCTCCATTATGCCTCTCATGTAGGAAAGGGAAATACAAGCCTCCATTATGTCTGACGTAGGAAAGGGAAAGACAGGCCTCCATTATGCCTCTCATGTAGGAAAGGGAAATACAAGCCTCCATTATGTCTGACGTAGGAAAGGGAAAGACAGGCCTCCATTACGCCTCTCATGTAGGAAAGGGAAATACAAGCCTCTATTATGTCTGACGTAGGAAAGGGAAAGACAGGCCTCCATTATGCCTGCCTTGTGTAGCTTGGTGAGTGGTGAGGGAAGTGAGTACCCCCACTAATATTACATACTAATTGTGAGGAACACATTATTTTCCATAGTATAAATAACTGATGTTTCAACTAAAATTATTCCATATACTTTAAACCAATTCTCTTTTAAATAGATTTAATAGATTATTCAACAACAGTTTTGAAAGTATCAGGTGTAGGAATAATGCTTCTACAAAACTCTCAAAACAAAACTAATGATGCATAATTCACAGTTGTGATGAAGCATTGATTTAACAAAATAAATAAATTGTTTTATCGAGTGACAAGTATGCAAGGCTGTGGTGAGGTTAACATTCGCTATGAAGAATGGTTAACGGGCTAGCCCATCACTACTGTACCCTGCAAAGGTCTTCATCAAGAAAATTCAGTCTTAGGCTCTTAATTGGCTAATCATTCATCATTGAGGTTCAGGAGAGGAAAATCAACTTTACATTCATTTCAGTGGCAATATTGGACAGAAACATCCCACATCCATCAAAGCTATTAATTCCTGCTTGTGCCTGCTATTTCGTGAAATGGCATAAACATTTCCAATGCATAACCATCACAACCTGCATTACCAATATATTTATTTCATGTCAGCATAGAAAAAATAATCAATTTCATGCGAAAACTTTCAATTTATCATTAAGTCATATTTTGAAATTTGAGTTATAAACATACTCCTTATAAAATTGTATACCAAACAGTTGTTTTTATATTTTTTACTAGAGTATATCCATCAGAACTACCTGAGTGGAATCCAATGTTGACATTATATAGTCTGTAGAGAGTAATTTTACATGATATAATACTTTTCATG
This sequence comes from Allygus modestus, assembly GCA_963675035.1. Taxonomy (NCBI): domain Eukaryota; kingdom Metazoa; phylum Arthropoda; class Insecta; order Hemiptera; family Cicadellidae; genus Allygus; species Allygus modestus. The sequence goes on from OY776116.1 coordinate 145,813,525, forward strand.
GTTCTAGAATATGATAAAAATAGTGTTTTGTGTGGTTTTTAATAGTCATAACATATTACTGTGTAAATCAAAATAAATATCTACTTGTGTATCTATTGTTGTATCTATTGGTATTAGAAATTACTTCAGAATGCATGCTCCAAACTGTAAATTTCTCATTGTTTAGCTACATTTATTATACACCTGTAGCTGTGATTGAAATTGAAACCCATGATAATAAAATAAACCCATTAACTTTCGGAAAAGTTCAGTCCTGGACCTAAATTGTAAAGTAACATAGTTGAATACTCTTTATATATATCTCTATACTTTCATAGCTTGAATTTGCAGTTTTTCAATGGATCATTGTTAAAAAGCAGTAAAGTAATTATTGGTTTCAGTAATTTGTATAACTGAATAAATTATTCAGTGTGCACTATATGTCATGTTATGTATTATTCCATTTAGGTTTTTAACATTGCTTTTATATAAGATTGTTCAAAATCTGTTTATAATTGTATGAATGCAAATTTTAAAAGTTCAAACCATGTTAAAAATAACCTTACTTTATTTTTTTCACTAGAAAACATCAATTAATATGCGTAATTCACTTATGTATCTATCGTTCAGATTTATAATACATGTTTTATTACTAAACAAAATCCAAAAATATTTATTTACAGATGTACTTATAGACTATTTAAAAACTTTACATATTCATTTATTTAAGTTTATCCAGTAGAAAATTGCAAATGCAAAAACATATTCTATTGCAAATAAGCTTATATGTAATGATTAATACAGTAAATGCATACAAATTAGAAATAGTAATTTTAAGCTTTTTACGTATTTTAACTTCCTTAAAGAACAACTACTATTTAGCATAAAGGGTTAAATTGCTCAACATCAAGCTGATCTATTTATTTACATTGGTTTCTTTATAATAAATTTAAATATACATTATTCACTCCCTCCCCATCTGAAATCTGTAGCCCACTTAGGATTCAAAGGAAATTAAGATTACATGATATGTTAACTCTTCGATTGCATAACAGAAATTACTTTAAACTTTGAGCTTTGAACCAGCAAGAGATATGTTAAACTAGCAGTAAAACAGTTAGTTAATATAATATGGAAAAAAGAAACATTTCAGGATAAATTATCATCTCCTACTGAACCACATGACACACCCTTGCTTTACCTTGTATGGGGTTAGCATTAAATGCACCATAACTCAAAACTATTTTATTACCTCATTCTTAACTGTTATTTATTCAAGTGCAACACACCCGAAAGTATTATAATTTATAAATATATAGAAGCAGTAAAGGTCTCTAATATGACTTAATTATAAAAAAAAAACTCAACCTTAACGGAGATGCAAAATTTTTTAAGTAGATGCTGTAAAGCCGCTCTTCCCAATAAACTCAAAAATGTGACACCGAAATAGTTGGGCTTAAGTTTATAACTACCGGTACGGACAATTTGATGAGGGTCCTTTCATAATCTGTCAAGTTACTTTAATAATTTCAAAATCATAGAATATGTCAATGTAAGTATCCATATTTTAATATACTAAAGTTATATTGGTGTTGAGGTGTAATCAATTACATTTGAATACATAATTTGTACTTGATTAAATTGTATGAGGCCCTTTATTATGTAAAATTATCATCTAGGAATATTGCATGAGTATACTTATAGGGAAGACTATCTCGGGAATGAATATTTCTACAGGTTGGAATAAAATATTTAAAACTTATCAACAGCACTCTATCAGGAACTATGTTTGCAAGAATCGTACCATCTCATATTATTCTCACTTAATCTATAGTTTTTTAACCTCAGTTCTCGATATGTATCAAAGTAAGTTTGGAAAAATTGTGCTCTTAAAAATCGTATTAAAAGCGTGTAGGGCTACAGCATCGGTTAGGATGGGGGGGAAGTGTGGGTCAGGAGGGTGGAGGGGGAGAGCCAGTAGGGGAGGGCGGGGGGGCGGCGGGGGGAGGGGAGTGTTGTACCTGGCGCTTGAGGCACAGAGAGTCCAGGGTGGCCACGGAGTCGGCCGTCAGGGGGTCGGGGGAGTCGAGGGGGCTGCTGGCGGGGGTGCCTCCCCTCGCGGTGTTCAGATAGATGCTGGAAACAAGGGTTGCGGCTAGAGTGACACTTTGCTTATAATAGCGGACAAGAGAATTGACAGTTGGGCTGTAGCTAATAGCATGGTTATATTCTGTCAATACAACCATTTCGCACAGAAAAATATCACTTGAATGATATCAGATCAGCTGTGTGCAGTTTTGGCAATGCAGCACTTCTACTATTGGCTGGTCTTGGTTGCTAGCCTGCGAGCCACGCCCTCAACTGACAGCTCTCTTGGCTGCTGGAATAGGTTAGGAAAGTAATTAAGAGTTTTCATTGACAAAAGCTGCGGAACGTCAACTTTGAGTTTATCCCAAAAGAACAATGTCAACTTTGTACCCCAGTTAATCCTGACCTCATCATCAAAAAACTTGTTGAGGTGGCAAATTAAATGTAAGGAGGTTCTCTAGTGAATTACACTTTCAATTTTCTAAACTCCAACATTCAGATTTTCAATGTATTTTTGATTTGCAATTTAAATATTTAATATTATCCTGTAATTTGTGCATGACTGCAACAAGGCAATTGGGGGCCTGGGGAAAAAATTCTGTGGGGCCTCAGAGACCCTTATTTTCTATCTGTTTTTTTCTTTTGGCTAGGGGCCTCCTGGGGTCCCTGGAATTCGGAGGCCTGGGGCAAAAGCTTTGGTTGCCCTCTCCTCGTGGCGGCCCTGAATTTGCGTATAAATGTGAAGTTATAAATTATAACTCTTTAGAAGACTGCTGAACATTTCAACTGACACTAGAACAACATTTCTTGGACGAGCTGCAGAGGAGAAGAGTATCCTGAGAGTAAACATTGCTCTTGTGATCGTATTAAACTCCAAGATGGGGCAGCTCTGGAGATGAATACTGCCACACGAGGTTACCCTTGAAGAGAAAATTAAAATCCCACTTATTTTGGTACAAGTTACGCAATACTTCATGTGGAAAATGGAATATTTTGGATGAATACCACCATTTTCCAAGCTTGGAGAATGGAACACTGTTGTTAGACTCTCCAAGCTTAAACAAGTTTGATGTTCACCAGAAATATTGCATTACTTAAAGTTTTTTCGGAACATGCGCCACACAAGTTGTAAGCAGGATTTACTTTTTGTCAAGGACAAATTATTTAGCAACCTTTCCTTAATTCTCGTTCTAAAAACCTTATTCATATCTATATTGCATTTCACTCACTAAAAGGCAAAAGTCTAAAAAATATGTCATTAAAATACTAGTTTTTAAAGAATATATAAGTATCATTTTTTCATTGTAACGACATACTTGTACTCTCTTTTAAAATTTTACATTTTAAAATGAGCATTCAGAAAAAATAGCACTTTTGACTTTATATATCCTCAAGGTCCTCTTTCTGAGTGTATTGAGTCTGATGGTATTGTGTTGAAGGTTTGAATTACAATACCTTATTGCTAAACATAAAAGTCGTTAACATGAATTAAATACTAATCCCATGTTTTTCTGCAAAACCCCGTTAAATACTAATGTTAGAGGTTTTTAATTTGTAGAGATTTCTTTTTTTTGCAGAATTTTAATAAACAGCTATCCCATAACTCAAATGTGTAAAGTATGGAATGTTGTTTGATTAGTGTTATTTCGATAATTAAAATGTTGTTCATTGTATTCACTAGGTAATCTTATTCTCTAAAATTAGTTAAGAGGAACATTCGGAGTAAATAGTCAATATGGGTTATGGGGGAGGAGCAGGTTGAATATCCAAATGTTTAGCACCGGAGAACCCTCTTTATCTCTCTAACGTCAATATGGGTTATGGGGGAGGAGCAGGTTGAATATCCAAATGTTTAGCACCGGAGAACCCTCTTTATCCCTCTAACGTCAATAGTCAATATGGGTTATGGGGGAGGAGCAGGTTGAATATCCAAATGTTTAGCACCGGAGAACCCTCTTTATCTATCTAACGTCAATAGTCAATATGGGTTATGGGGGAGGAGCAGGTTGAATATCCAAATGTTTAGCACCGGAGAACCCTCTTTATCTCTCTAACGTCAATAGTCAATATGGGTTATGGGGGAGGAGCAGGTTGAATATCCAAATGTTTAGCACCGGAGAACCCTCTTTATCTATCTAACGTCAATAGTCAATATGGGTTATGGGGGAGGAGCAGGTTGAATATCCAAATGTTTAGCACCGGAGAACCCTCTTTATCTCTCTAACGTCAATAGTCAATATGGGTTATGGGGGAGGAGCAGGTTGAATATCCAAATGTTTAGCACCGGAGAACCCTCTTTATCTCTCTAACGTCAATAGTCAATATGGATTATGGGGGAGGAGCAGGTTGAATATCCAAATGTTTAGCACCGGAGAACCCTCTTTATCTATCTAACGTGAATACCCTTGTCATATCACATTACACTTATACAGACAAATCGTCATATCCAAAAAACAAAACAATGAAAGTAAATAGAACATTACGTGATATCTGTTGCAAAACGTCCTTCTTAATCAATTGTTGTATGGTTTACATCCTATATAGACATTCATTTTAGGTGTAAACATTATTTCAAGAATGTATAGTTGTCTTACATCTGCCTCTGGATGAGGTTCTGCCACACGGCCTTCAGTTCGGGTGAGGGGGCTCTGAGGGCGATGGTCCGCCTCCCCCGCCCCTTCCTGGGTGTGCGGGTGAGCGGCAGGTCGGGTAGGTGGCCGCACCCACCCGCGGCTGGGCTGTCGGTGCCGGGGGGCGTCGCGCTCAGGATCAGTCTGAACTCTGTCGCTGCGGAGAAACATTACGGTAACACATGCACACCGGAGGCGCTTCCAAGTGTGAAACATTATCAAGGAACGAAACCCTTTTGAGTGGCTGGACTTTATAAACCAACCTTTTAAATTTTGTTGACTTGTTATGAAGGCCTATGTTTGAAGAGGAAACGTAATAACATATTATGGTTGCTCAGATAAAAGTACTTTAATAGAGATTTGTCATATCGGGATGAAATTCATACCACAAAAAAGAGGATTATTTCTTCCTGTTTATTAAGGTATAATCAAAATTGACTGGCATTTTAGTTTAGTGTGGAGATGTCTGTAGATGGTTCTTGGACTGCCTTTTCAGTCTGCGAGTCGACATTGGGTCAACCAAAAGACATCACAATACTGGTGGGTACAGACATACAGGATGACCAACTTCCTGACCTTCCTTTTACCTTGATGCCTCCTTTTTTCCTCCGCCGGTTGATTTATTGAAATATGATACTTCTGACTGAGCTTGAATCAAGTCAAGTGTGAGCTCTTAGTGAAATAATAAATCTCACTCGTCTTCTACATTTCAAACAATATCTCATACTATTTAATGTTTATATAAAATTGGTATTTTCCACTGCAACTATTTTGATGCATAGCACAATGAACTTCTTTTGGAGAAAATTAATTTCATCTAGGATTAAGGAAGTGAGATCAAGGAAAAATTAGACTTTAAATGTGAAATTGGACGGATTCAACAATTAAGAAATTGTTTTTACTGTTCATATTGTGATTCCGCACAAGTCTGTGAGCTCATGGAATCCAGAAATTGTGATATATTAGCTGCAAAGGATTTGTCTACTGACTATAATGTTTGTAAATAGTAAATTTTTCTTACCTTTTTTCCTTATCGAAAAAAGAGCTTGGCTGACGAATTGGAGGGAGAGCGGCTCTTCAGTGACAAAGAGGACTCTGTCTCTGCTCACCTTGGCGAACAGGAGGAGGTCGGTGAACAGCAGCGCCCAGAACGGCCGGACCGAGCGGCCCTCGACCCGGCTCAGGTCGCCCCCGAAGATCCACTGTCGGCCCGGCGAACTCAGCACAAACGGCTGCGCGAGATGGCGATTAAAGTTTGGTACGACTCGGTAACACTTGGTCTTTAAAGTGGTAATAATTTTTTTACTTTTGTTGGACCTCCTAGTTTTTGTTTTGAGCGGTAATCACTTTAAAAACATTTCTGGTAAAACATATTATAGCTAATTTGAAGTGTATGTAGGGTATGTAGGAATTTTATCATTGTTTATATATATACTGAACAACAGGGGGTTTTATATATATTCCAACAGGGGGTCATCTTGTTGTGAAAATGTATGAAGTAAGTAAAATCATTCTAAAAAAAATCATAACAGAAATCCTGTAATCCTGTCTTCATGTTTCTTGGACTTACACTCTCAAGAAATTTATCATGGATTCTTTACATAGAAGAACTGAGTAAAATATTTGCAGTGGAATATTCATGATTAAAATACCATCAAGATGTTGCTCAATCAACGTGACTAACGTAGTGTATCATGCATATATCCAGCCTCGGAATTCATATGGACGTATGTCCTGGGGATCAAGCAGCAACTCAAAAAAATTCCTCTATGCAAAAAAGCTAAACAAACACTTTTTAAAACTCTAAAACAGATTCATGTTGGCGTTTATTTCCAGAACACAAATTTTAACTCTAGGTCATTATATATTTTACAAACTGCCTGTTTTATACACGATAACATATACAAATTTAAAATGAGAATGAATCTTCACAAATATAAATAGTAACAAGACCAGGGTTTGGACCGTTCCCTATCAAAACGTAAAAAATTGCCACTGGCGTTTTGGAAAAAAATTATACAAGAACAATGATATTAATTGACACACCAATAGTAAAACATATTTTTACCCAAAATCCTCAGAATATATTGCAGTCAACATTTATAATGAATTAAAAGAAAAATTAATGATCTAAACAAATTTAAGAAAATGTTTAAAGAATAACTTCTTCCAAAGTCTTTATACACCTGATTAACTTATATTAGTTGGTTAACAAATGATTTTAATATTTATGTACTATGAGAAAAAACCAACCATTTTCATTTTCATTTAATTTCCATTTTCATTTATTTCCAGTGGATCAAAAATTACTCTCCAACCATGGCAATTGGGTCGTTATGCAAATAAGTAAATAAAAAATAAAAAATAAAACAGATAATAAGTGAGTTGTAAGGTAGCCGTTGGGACGAACCTTGCACCTAGTGAAGACCAGTCGGCTCTCGAGGTCCTGCAGCGACAACAGCGGCCGCCCCTCCACCTCGGGCTCCATGAGACCGGACTCCACGGTGATGTCGCGGTACGCCGTCTATAACAGACACTGTGTTAGAGGCCGACACACTAAAGATGACTGTCAATCCCTGTGGGATCCTAACAGATTGGCTAGGTAGTACAGTGGTTAGCGTGCTCGCTTCACAATCTAAAATTTGCCAGCAAAATCTTGAGAAAACTTTGTGAAAGTTACCAGATCCAGCTGCCATTGGTTATTGGACTATTAATTAGTGATCCTGGATTAGGGGCCTTGCATATATTACGTCACGCTTCCCCGTGGGGGGAGGGGGTGCGGGACATCATGACAGGAGTGGGGAGTGGGGTTAAGGGCTACATGAGTCGTCACGATTAATGGCGTTAAAGCCTGCGAAATTGTCAGTTGCAGTGACGAAATACCGTGCGCCACAATCCAATACTTAATAATTAATAAGTGTGACGTGACAGGGGGAGGGGGGAGTAATGAGCAGCATGACTCAGGTGGGAGGGGGTCAGAAAGGGGCTGAATATAGCGTGACAAAATTTATGGATGGCCCCTTAAGAATCAGCCAGTCTTAGTCAGTAACAGGGCTACACAAGGCATCTCACCCATTCTACACTCATCACTCATTCATATTCGCCTTAAAATATGCCCTAGTTGTGTCGGCGTCTTATACGGTGATTAGGTGATTAAGATTGCCAGTTTAGGACCAAGATTGGAAACAGAAAATAGTTGTTGTCACTGTGTTAGGCAGCTTTGTAGTGAACAACTTCAGTTCCCTACCAGGGGAGTGCTGTTAGTGTGGCCATCGATGTCACAGAATTGGTCGGAGATTTGGTCAGCCATAACCCGTGACGCAAGTGCGGCTACCCTTACCAGCAAGGAGAGGAAGTGAATCGGAAAAGGTCAAGACACTCTGTCGTACCCAACCGTGAAACTAGCAGGATCACCTTTGCTGGGCTGGTGATTTGACGATACGATCAGTTTTAAAATAAGTCTTGTTTGATTGCCATTATGCAGTAATTTAGTTTTGGTAAATGGGGGGATCGATGGGGTAGAGATCATGTAGCGATTGAAATCCTGAAGAAGTAGTTTGTTTTTTATTTATCCGCGAAATATAGATAGACTGTGTGTTGGCCCAGTTTTAATGTTTTGTACTTTTGTGTGCTCTCTGTGTTAATGTCCAACTCTGTTGTGTGCTGCCTTCGGTACCTGGAATCCACACAGAGGATTTTCTAAGGTGGATGAAATCCAATAATTTCCAGTAAGATCTGACCTACTCTATAAGCTGTTGGGTGTAGCTATAGCTTTACATAATTGTTATGATATTAATACCACACCTGTAACTTTCCTCATAAAGGCGGTCCCACACTTCTCGCGAACACGCCCGAACATTCGGCCGATCTCCGAATGTTCGGAGTATTCGGGAGAAGTGTGGGAGCTGCACGAACTTTTGAATACATACAGGAACATACGGGACAGAATGTTCAGTGAACATTCGGAATGTTCGGCCGAATGTTCAGGCCTGTTCGCGAGAATTGTGGGACCGCCTTAAGTAAAAGTAAATAAACTTGCCTGAAATTCATGAACAACCCGTGAAATGGCAGGATAGTCGTCATCTTTTGCAGTCGTACTATTTTGGATTGTTTGTAACAGTTTTAAAATATCACGAAAATGCTGAAAAACAGAACACAATGATTAATGTAAGACTCCAATAAGGTAGGCTATAGTTATTTACATAAAATACGAATAGTTATTATTATTCAATCTCATCATTCGGATTTTGCAAAACAGTTAGCAATTTTGTTTGTAGCCTATATTTTGTTATTAGTGTAGGGTTTGCTTAGCTGAAAATGCTTTGCCGAGGATAATCACATAGCACCAAGAAAAGAGTGAAGTGTTGCTCTTAAACAGACTGCTCCAATCTATCTATTCTGCGGTTGCAAGTTCCTTCATGTTAATGTCCTGCATGAAACTCCTGTAGAGAAAAACGCGCCTAGCTCACTCTTGAAAACTGTAAGATGTATTCCTGCATCCACATTATTAGTTTGTTGTTGAAAATTTTACTTTATTTGAAATAAAAGTTAAAACCAAGTTCAATTAATTCAATGTCCTTTTAAAACTCATTGGTGGTCACTAAATTAGAAAATCAGGTTTCACATTCTGGAATCTGATCCAATAACGTTGTTAAACTTGTTTTACTCAGTGATGTCTGCAATCATTTCTGAAATAACAAAATTCAATGTGTTAACAAACAAAAATGGGTAATGGACCATTCTGTATACCTACTTCTAATGGTTTATGTACAAAAGAAGTAAGATCAGGTCTTCTGCGAGGTACGGGAGGTTCCGTGATGAGCCTCATGAACGCTGAGTTTCTCGTTTTCTCCACGAGCAGACAATCCGCCTTCTTGAGCCCCGAGCAATAGCGGCGGTACCCGTTCATCGTTGCCGTCATCTGCAAACGAGTAATGAGTTTTGGGCTGTTAAACAGTGGATCTGAACGGACCAATGCATTCCTGATCATTGCTTAGGAGTAAAAGTAAAAATAAATAGCACACCAGGTCTGACTTCTAAAATAAAAAATATGTTCAAGTTTTACATTTTTAGAATAATTTATGTCCATAGAAGACCAATTAATGAAAATTAAGAATTGCGCATAAGGAAAAATTGTGAGCTTAGAGAGTTATACAAGGAACCTGACAGTGCAGAATAGGTGAAAAGCAGGAGATAAGGTGGCTGGGTCACGTGCAAAGAAGAGAGGTGGACAACATGCTAAAAAAGAGTGTGGATGGGTTAACCAGTGGGAAGACGACCGCTGGTAAGGCCACGACTTAGATGGAATGATCAAGTGAAGCAGGATCTCAGGAGGCTAGGAGCAAGTCTGGAACTGGCAGAGGACAGGTAGTGGAGGCAAATAGTTGGGGAGGCTAAAAATCACTTGGGATCTGTGTGGCCATTGGAGTAAGTATAAGAGTAAGAAAGTAGAATATATTCTAACAAGATAATTATCTTTTGCCTCAGAGATTTCATAATTTATTCATCAGATTTTCCATACGAAGACATTATATTTAATTAAAGGGTTGCTCGGTTTTTTAGATTGGTCTTGGGTTTCCTTCACCCATTGTCTCCTGTAATACGATCAAGTATTCTCAGAAACCCTTTAAAGGTTGAATAAGCTTAAGCTTAAAAAAGCATACATGCTCAAAAAAACATTGGTTTTAGACTGAATTTTACATCCAGGAATGTGATTTGTTTGTGGGAGGAGTTCCAAGTGAAACTGAGGATGGAATGACTCTGCAGGCTGCTGAGGAAGGTCTAGCTGGTCTTGGCCGTGGGTCCAGGACAGATAGAGGTCATCAGTGAATTCATACCAACAGAGTGGTTGAATGATATTTTTAGGAAAGTCTCTTTGATTAAAGCCTCTTAATCTACATAAAATGTAATTTTCGTAATTTAAATGATCTGATGTTAAACAATTATAAAGACTCTAACAAGAATAATCAACCTTTAAAAAAATCTTTCTTTGCCATTTTGACAAAAAATAAAATAAAACCATTTTTAACTCATCATCCAACCCTAAAAATGCTCCCACTCTTTCAACCCCCCCAAAAAAACCTACCTAGTTCTAACCATTTCCCACAAACCCTATACAAAGGCTGAAGGGCCTAAGCCCAAGAGAGCTGCAGTGGGCTTCCTATCCGCTGTAACATCACAGTCCAGATCCTGTCCACGGTAAATATTTAAATAGGTAGACTAACTTACTTTCATTCTTTCATTGTGTTTGAAATTGATTGCCGTGTACAATACTACATAAATAATATACACGTGTTAGAAAAATATTTTACTACACCTTTCTTAGGTATATTCTCCCCACTGAGGTCCCGAAGCGTTCACCTTCTTCTTGAATCATCATTTCTAACAGATCTTCAGTGAGTCGTAGTAACTGAAACAGAACAACATGTATGAAAATTAAATAGCTAAGTAATTTTCCCCGTTGGCTTAACATTCGCTTAAAAATTATGTAATCTTGTAATTATGTAATGGAAGTTGGTGAGTTCCATTATGGTTTTAATGACATCCCCTTTCCTGGAGTGTATTATGAATACCAAACGTTCTGGACTGTGAATTAGCCTTATAGACATAGAAACCTCTGAAATAAACTCAAAAGACGCAAATTACTAAATATGCAATTTGTTGGATCTCTTCATCTATCCCACTTACCACTTACTATCTACCCACTTAAAATAGCAGAATGATAGTTTTTCTCACCATACGTTTTCAATTGATTAATATGATAACTGAATGTGTCAAATTGGCATAACGGTGTTTTAGCAAGTTTTAGTAAATGAATCAGATTCAGATTGGTCATCCTCTAAACTCATATATACAAATTCCAACCAACTATTTAAATATGACTAGCTTATAACAACTTGAAACTTGGCAGACATGATGTAAGAACAATAAACTAATAAAAATAATTCATAGGTGGATGTGTAGTCGTGATTCACTGACTGACTAATTTATTTTATGGTGCGACAGCAGTGACGCTTGCGCCTGACATTTTGGAATACTCCAGTTCAGTTGAAAACTTAAGATATACCTATTGTGAATTTAGTTTGTAAAAGCTATTAAAAAATAACCTAACACACAAAAAAAGGAATTTCTAAAAAATTACAATAAATTACACTAGTGATAATCATACCTCTTGAGCATTTTGGAAAAGTACACTGTGATCCTGTGGTGTGATGATATCCCTCCGCTCGGAGAGGGGGAGCAGGAACCTGGCTATCCCGAACTGAAGGCACAGAGCGTACTGCTGCTCCAGGTGTAGCAGTTGGTAGACAGCCTGCCGCCGACCCTCGGCCGAGCTCTCGGGGCTGCCCTGTCCACAGGACTGAGATAAACGGTGGCAACGTGGCAACATGTGCGACATGACTGAGATAAACGGTGGTTAGGCAACAGTGCGATTGGTGGCTGCCCTGTCCACAGGTCTGAGATAAGCGGTGGATATGTGACAACAGTGTGATTGGTGGCTGCCCTGTGCGACAGGACTGAGATAAACAGTGGTTAAATGGCAAAAATGTGATTGGTGGCTGCCCTGTGTGACACGACTGAGATAAACAGTGGTTACGTGGCAACAATATGATTGGTGGCTGCCCTGTGCGACACGACTGAGATAAACAGTGGTTCCGTGGCAACAGTGTGATTGGTGGCTGCCCTGTCCACAGGTCTGAGATAAACAGTGGTTACGTGACAACAGTGTGATTGGTGGCTGCCCTGTCCACAGGTCTGAGATAAGCGGTGGATATGTGACAACAGTGTGATTGGTGGCTGCCCTGTGCGACAGGACTGAGATAAACAGTGGTTACATGGCAAAAATGTGATTGGTGGCTGCCCAGTGTGACACGACTGAGATAAACAGTGGTTACGTGACAACAGTGTGATTGGTGGCTGCCCTGTGCGACAGGACTGAGATAAACAGTGGTTACATGGCAAAAATGTGATTGGTGGCTGCCCTGTGCGACACGACTGAGATAAACAGTGGTTACGTGGCAACAATGTGATTGGTGTCTGCCCTGTGCGACACGACTGAGATAAACAGTGGTTACGTGGCAACAGTGTGATTGGTGGCTGCCCTGTGCGACAGGACTGAGATAAACAGTGGTTACATGGCAACAATGTGATTGGTGGCTGCCCTGTGCGACACGACTGAGATAAACAGTGGTTACGTGGCAACAATGTGATTGGTGGCTGCCCTGTGCGACACGACTGAGATAAACAGTGGTTACGTGGCAACAGTGTGATTGGTGGCTGCCCTGTGCGACAGGACTGAGATAAACAGTGGTTACATGGCAACAATGTGATTGGTGGCTGCCCTATGCGACACAACTGAGATAAACAGTGGTTACATGGCAACAGTGTGATTGGTGGCTGCCCTGTGCGACAGGACTGAGATAAACAGTGGTTACATGGCAACAATGTGATTGGTGGCTGCCCTGTGTGACACGACTGAGATAAACAATGGATGATGGTTTGGACAGCATTTGAGGCAGAGATTAATTTAGCAAAATAGTACTCAGCGTTTAGGGAAATTCAGTTGACAGAAAATTACACAGGGATTAGGGAAATTCAGATGGCACAATAGAACACAAGGTTTAAGGAATTTAAGTTTTAGTAGAATATTACTCAGTGTTTATTGAAATTCAATTGGGAGAACATTACACATAGTTTAGGGAAGTGTCAAACTATTATTTAATAAGGTTTCAGCCATTGCTATTCAGATTCTGTGCTACAGGTAGGAGCAGTCCATATATTTGGTAAAGCTGTATATAGATGACCTAATGGCCAGTCAGGGGGCTAAGGGGTTGTGGGAAAGCCACCCCCCACCGTTTATACATTTTACTTATTTTAAAATTTGCTTTTTACATATTTCCCTTTGATTGTGTTGCATCAGAACCTGAATATGTAATCCCTTGTATATTGTAAATTTCTTATACTTTAGTTTATTGACACTGTACTTAAGGAATATGTGGATAAAGAGTTTGTCATTGTCTATTAAGACATCCAACCAAAAAACTATCAATTCAATTTGATGGTGTATCATGGTCAGCAGTGAAAAAATCCGTAAAAAAGCAAAATAATTTGATTTGTTCAATGGCAAAATGTATCCAAGTATTGTGGTGGGGGTAATTCCCCCCATTTCCTTCTTCCCCTCAAGTAACCTAGTAACCATAAGGGTAATTTCAATATTTTGATTGGAGAGGCAAAAATGGTTGTGATCGTGATTATTGTGACTTCTCATATTATATTACAATAATATTTCGTCCAAATTATTGGGGGGGCAACTGCCCCCCCCCCCTTGCCACCCCCAAATTACGCCTATGCTAGTAAACAAAATGTCACCTATGTACAAAAAAAAAAACAGAAACCTCTGCAGGAAGTTGTTGAAACGTTTACAAGTTCTGGCCCTGCTGCTCCTAGTTATGGAGAGTTGTGGGGTTAATCATAAGTAGGGATCCGAGACATCAATTTATTTAAATTTCAATAACTCTGTTTAATTTGATTAGGAGCAGGGGCCATTTAATGAATAAATAAGGGTGTTACATTGTCTACTCATTATACACAACATTTGGTCATCCAAATCTAAATCCAATTTGGTTGTTTTTTATCTTCTAGTGATGGGGTTGTTTGATCATAATCTTTTGTTGTTCCATGCGATGGTCAGGCATCGCATAGAGTGTTTGTTGACCTCATTGGATTTCTTTCTGTGGGGTTATATTAAGCTTTGTAATTAATTGTGTCAAGAGCGTGTGTATATGGTTTTGGAGGTGGTTTGGATTATTGACTATTTACTTAATTTTGTTTATTAATTTTTATGTTTTATTTGGGACACAGAAAAAACGCCTCTACACCAATAAAACCAAAATGGAATTGTGTAGAGAAACATTTGTGTTAAACAAAAATACCTAAGCCAATGGAAAGTATGCAAGGGCTGTGATTGGTTAACTTCCCTCCATGTAATGCTGGAGTGGGGGAAAATATCCCACTTGCCACTAAATCCATCTCTCTCTTACAATATCTCAAAAAAGGACACCATTCAAATAATGGTCATTTGTAGTTCTACAGACTATTTTATTTAATAAATGTAAGCTTATTGATTTGTAAACACTGTTGAATTTAAATTATAATTGCTGACACTATGTATCAGCTTGCATAGTTTATATATTGTACAGTCCATGCAAATTAAAATTCCCCTTGCTTATTGTAAGGTGATTTTGTACTAATCCACTTAATATGGTAGTAGTTTTCATCACCAGTTTTATGAAAGTCACAAGTTACATAATCACAAGTTTATCTTTTCCTTTCAATTAAATTCATATTAGTACAGGTATTTTTAACAATAGTGAAAAACTAGTTACACCTCTAAACAATATACTCACAATAAAAGTTACCACCTATCTGCATAGGTTAAAAAGTAAGCATTTTTAACTAGTACTTATGAAAACTAATATTCAGAAGAGTGAATATGTAAATTTTACTGGTTAGCAAAAGACTTGTAACTTTTTGTTTTAAAAACACCTGCGGTTAAAAAGCTTACCAGTGAATACGTAACTTGTGAATTTTTTGTGAAAAGGGCCCCAGTAGCAAAATAGAGTGTTTACGGTGCACAACTGTTTTTTACAAAGCACGATTAAACATCCGTCTTTGGCTTTGAGTGGTGAATCACATTTTGTATTATACTGAATGGTATAGGAATAATATTCTTACAATACTACCATTCTAGCTTTGATTTGGTTTAGCTATACAACTGAATTCAGATGGCAAAGCGAAACTGTTGGGTAAAGTTAGATGTGTTTTCTAAAGAATAAATAATATGACTTCCCCTTCCCCTGCACTCTCTTCCACCATCTGGTCCATGGGAAATGGTTCCCCATAGTGATGGTCAAAACCAGAAATTTCGAATCTCGAAACCGAAACCGAAACTTACAAAATCGAATCTCGAAACTCAAATCGCGAAACCCTATTTACTTGCCTGGGTATGGTTATGAAAAATAAATCCAGAAAGATTAATTAAAGCTAATTATATATTTTGGTTAGAGTTGTTCTTTCAGAAATAAAAAATCAATAATCCAAAAAAGGTGAAGGTAGACGACCGATGACAGTAGGCTTTTGACCTTTGCATTATTGATTGAAACACGGGCGTGATTTCTGTTAAAAAAACAACAATACAGACACAAAAAATCTCAGCAGTTTCGAGTTTTGATTCTCGAAACTCACCGATCGAATCTCGAAACCGAAACTTTTCCAAAGTTTTGGTGGTTTTGAGATTCAAGTTTTGGTTTTGACACATCACTAGTTCCCCATAATCCTCATGGGAATCCTCATGGGATCCTCATTACCTCAAGTCTCCACATGGTATAAGAGGTTAACGGTGTTCCTAAATCTTTGACTCTTATTTCCAACTTTAACTCTCTCTTATCCTATTGATGCATTGGCTCAAAATAAACCCCCAAGAAAAAGGGAATACTCAAGTAATACAGAGCTAATAAACTAATCTGTTGATATTTTTGTTTTTATGTTTTTGATGTAGATACAATGAACACTATAGAACACAATACAATGAACTATTTATACAAATGATGCAGTAGGCAGTCGCAAAACTAGACCATGAGAAAGAAAGCTGTGGCTTGAATCCAGTTCTTATTAGCCTCATATGGTGCTGGTGCAGTGTACCTCCAGTCTCAGTAGCTACCCTCGTAGAGCTATGCTCTAGTAGCATAGACACGGCTCTTAACCTCTGCTTTTGGTTTAAAACCTCAATTTTTTAACATTTCAGATTGATACCATAATGTGGTCCTCAATTATTATTTTTGTACCATACTACTTTATCATTTTGGAGACAATTATCACACATTGTAAGTACATTTTTTAATTACCTCCTTTTAATTTTTGGGAGGAGGTCTGAAGCCCAAATGGTGGCTTTCACACGTTATATAAGTTTTAAACTCCGACATGGCATTATATTTTGATACTTATGTGTATTTTATTATATTTTATTGAAATTTGTATTACAGCATACATCATATTTTCTTAACAGGTTTTGTTCTAAACTGTATGTGTGAGTAATAGATTTTAGGTTTGGAATAACTGTTTAATGTAGGCATTAAACATTAGGATGTGTGTGAAGGTGACAGTGCTTTTGTTTGTGTTCTTTAGTTATATTTTAAAATTTTATAAACATTTCTAATATACAAGGTGTGTTTTTAAAGCAAGTACCGTTTTTAAATTTTGCTGTTTTAAGCGCTGCGGTTGGCATTCCTGTATGTTCTGTTGTGTACTTGCATCTATTGGCAAGCCTGGGATGCCACTACAGCAAAAATCAACCATGTTTACATTTGTTTGTGAGCATTCAAAATGGCATCGCCGATTGAGAATCGTGCCATTTGTGAGGTAAACACTGTTATTAATTTTTAAACGTTAACGATGTGAAAGCGGCTGAAATTCATCAACAGATTAGCGAAGTGAAGAAGTGTTCCGACGACTGTGAAAAATTGGTTTAAAAAGTCACCAGCCTTCCACCATGTACCGCTCATGAGCAGTCAACCCACTTCCCAAAAGCTTGGTTTTGAACACCTCAATCTACATTGTTGAAGCATGAGCACAGCTTTCGTTAATTTTGTTATCGTTCAGTTACAATTACATAAAGAACACTCCTTGACACTTTTTGAAAACTCATAAGATAACAACAAAATCGTAAACCGTCTTTCTCTTTCACGTTTTGATCAACTTTATGCACCAAACATCATTAACGACGGTAACGAAACGGTTTCTCCCACTTCGTTCCTCATCATGAACGCTCATGTGGCCAATTTGAAATGTGCTAACCAATTTGTTAGCCATTCTATTGCTTATTATGTCTGGGTTATTAACTTTGCTAATCTGCCGATAAATTTCAGCTGCTTTCACACCGTTAACACTTAAAAATTGAATCGCAGCGCGACTTCACAGTCGGCGGCGCCATTTTGAATGTTCACAAACAAATGAAAACGCAGTCAATTTTTGTTGTAGTTGCGTCCCAGCATTGCCTATTCAAGCAGGTTCACAGCGCAGAATGCAGGAGTGCCAAAAGTAGCACTGTAACGGCAAAATTTAAAAACGGAACTTACTTTAAAAACACGCTTTGTACAGAAAAAAGATTAGGAATGGTTTGAATAAATACTTCAAATTGACATACAACATCTGTAAAGTGTAAGAATAACTTTTTAATGGGCTGATTTGGGCCCTAGTGTCATATGGAATAATACAATATAAGCTGCAAAAATTGTGTATCATACAGGGTGTCTCGAAAGTCAACGACCAAACTTGACAGGCTTGTTATATGGAATATTTCCAACAATAAATGTCATATTTTTGTTATTCTTTGTAATTTCAAAGCTATTGATGTTTTTAAATCCGTGAATTGCAATCTTATAAATTATTTTCAGGCATTAAAATATACACGTAGGACCATATAACGTTTACAATGTATACAAATGAACAGTATTTATAAAAAATGCAGTTTTAATAAAATTTAAAAAACCCAAATTAACGAAATTTTAATTCAAATTTAACATTTCAAACAAACTTGTTACGTTCAAACAGTGTTGCCATTTACCGTTTTTACCTTAGAGAGTAATCTTGTATCTTAAAGGTTTTCCCATTCATTGCAGATAATAATACTATCAAAATATTCATAGATTTATTTCCCCAATTTCAGTAATGGGGATTTTTTTAAATTAATACACTTTTCCTGAAATTAGCCATTAATTTCAAGTAACAAAAATATGAGTAAAAAAATTACATCAGGCTAATTTGTTTTTTAATTGTATTAAACTACTAAAAGCTGCATTTCTTTATAGTTACTATTTATTTATATACACTGTACAAGTTTTATAGTCCTACGAGCACATTTCTTGAATAACAATTATTTATTAGATTGCAATATGTAGGTTATAAAAAAATCTTAAAAACGTCAATAGCTTGTAAACTATCAAGGATATGATATGAACATATATGACTGTTTTTGTTGTTGGAAGTAGTCCATATAACAAGCTTGTGAAGTTTGACCATCGACTTTTGAGACACCCTGTATAAAGTTTGTAACATTTGTTTGTTCATTTGAAAGATTTACCTTTTTTCAACATAATTCACAAAATTATACTTTTCTATAAGCTAATTCAGTTGGTGTTTGTTTGTGTATTCAGGTTGTGTTTGAAACTTAATAATCTAGTCCTTAGAAAGGCTTAGTTATAAAATAAAACAGATAACAAAATTAAAAATTAAATGAAACTTCAAAGGAAAATAAATAAAACGATACTACACAAAAATAAAGTTTATCACAATAATATAATACACATAAAACTGACATCGTACTTAAAAGCGAGATAACTAAAAAACATATTGTCTAGCAATGACATAAAATTAATAATATCAACATATAATAAGTTATTTACAAATCATAAAATAAATAACTACAATATGACAGAATGTTATGTCAGAGCACCTATCAGAACTAATAAAAATAACAATAGCTACCGTACTGGCCATTTGCATTGTACTAAAAAATAGGAACAAGCAACATTCAACAACATCTAATTTTGATTTTAAAAACGTAAAACATAATACATGAACAAAAAGAATAACAAATACAATTAATATTCCAATTATGAGACAAATAACTACAAAAATAAATACAAATACAAGCTTACAATTTGGTAACATACATTTTCGAGGCCTGAGATGCAATTCTACAAGGCAATGTTTTGATAGTCTAAAATAAAAGTAAAATATGTTGTTAAATCGACTGTGTTTGCTGAATCTCCTATAATACCCTGAGGACTGGCTTTTATGATCTACCCTATAAGTCTATCAGAGTTAACGTTTCTTGCTACTAACTAAACATTTAGAATATTTACAAAAGTTATTTATTGGATAGTCTTCCAAGAAAATTTAAATTTACAATATTTACAGTAATAATATACACAAAAATACTAAGTCATATTCACGAAATGACAGTTTTAAGACATTGTATTGGCTTTTACAATTAAAGTGTGCTGTGTATTTCTGATTTTTTCAATAATTAACTCACAGATGACTGCAAGATAGAGAATTGAAAAAAATAAATATTTCGATAAAGAAAAAGACTAAAGATATCTATCGGAAAATTAAATATCAACATCTGTTCATGAATTTTGAATGGATCAGGAAGTGGTCTATTAGTTAAAGAAGCAGATACCCACTTCTAGAAATTATTACTAAACTACTAGGGGAATATTTTTCAAAGGCTCTTCGTTGATGTAATATCAAAACTGATCTTACACGATTTACATTGATAACAATTTAATATAATAGAAATCACCTAAAATCTGTGCTTCAAGCATAATTATTTTATTTTATGTAAAGGTCATATGAGTAACATAATTTTTTGAAGCATAGTTTTTAGTTCTATCAAAACAAAAATTTGTTACAAAACAAAGAAACGCTAAGCAAAAATTGTGAGAAACGGGGTGAGGCCAAGTGGTTGAAGGATAAACGATAGAATTTTTACACTACATGATAACCAAACAGTTGATCCAGCAGTTGTAAAAGTTGTTTATTCTCTGCTAAATTATGTATATATGAATCATCAAGACCTATCATTTAATCCGTCTACCAGCTGACTCACCCCGTGATATGTGTTAGACAAAGATACCGGAACCAACCTCACTAGTAAAGGTAACTTGAGGCAGGTGTAACCTTCGCTTGGTGATGTCTGCGGGGACGGAGGCGGTTGTCGTGGTGGCAGCAGTGGCACCGGAACAGCTGGTGGACGTGTACTGTCGTGGCACCACTGGCACACCGATGGTTGATATCAACGAGCTGCGTCCGATCGTGCCGTTAGCCGACACCTTCCTGTATACCTCCAACATGAGGCTGTTGCCACAGGATCTATGAAAACAATTTTGGATTTATAATTGCTGTTTTTTTAACTTTTATTATTTTAATAACTGAATTAAATAATTTGATTTGTAACATTACATTGACTGGTATTGTAGTTTTACAATTATTTTGATCAAACCTTATTTAGTTATTTTATATTCTAACAATTGACTCTTTGTTTGTCATCTAGTAGTTTCCTTTTTGGTTACAACCAAATGACTTTTGACCACCCTGGGAATCAAACCCGTGACCTCTTGCACCGAATTCCAAGACGCTAACCGTTAGGCTAGCAATGCGCCTTGTTTTTAACGGTATACCAACAAAATGTTTACTTTTATATACCAAATCTTAGTTAAGGTCAGTATATGTTTGCCATGTCACCAGATTTCCTCGGAGATTACCGGACTTTGAGGATAAAAATATAGCTCCAAGGAATTTCCATGAAAAATAAAAAATCTCCCCTTTTTCAAATATTTCTCAATAATGCTTTGAATAACGAACATTTTGTGATGAAATCCTATCTGTGAACCAAAATGTATTTAAGTTAACAACTTTATCGTCATACAGTGATTGCCAAAGCTAAATACTGTCTCCCTGTAACTCTAACCTCTACTATTTGTTTCTCTTAGGCTTTACTTTGGCAGGATATGTAGTTAGCTTTCCATATATTCACTGTTCCATATATAACAGTGAAAATCAGTATGCAGATTTATGGCTCTATGCAGTTTATTAAATTATAAATCTGAAAATGATGTATTTTGTTTTAGGCTATACATTTTAGTTTTTATACAGTTTTTATGTAATTAACGA
The DNA here is from genome assembly GCA_963675035.1 of Allygus modestus. Lineage (NCBI taxonomy): Eukaryota > Metazoa > Arthropoda > Insecta > Hemiptera > Cicadellidae > Allygus > Allygus modestus. The sequence continues at coordinate 145,834,956 of OY776116.1, forward strand.
TTTACATCAAACAAAAAGTATTAATAAATACTACAAAGTTTGCTTTAATCAATTATTTTTTATTACTTCCACTAAATTTGGGAACTGTAAGCATATCAAATAAGCTAATAATTTGGTCTATAATTAATTTTATATATTAAAAAGAATTTTTTAAGACATGATATTCAACATTTTCCGGCGGGGGGGGGGGGGGCACTCCCAGACCTACCGCCCCTCCCTCTCCTCTTTTTTCATGGGTTGCCAGCTAAACTCCTCTTTTTCCCACACTACCATGTGGCAACCCTAGATCAGTACTATGTATGAGCTGTTATATAGTGCTAATTTCTAATTATTAACATATAACAAGATTAACTGTAATATAGAGGTATTATATTTTAATATCATTACTCATTAAGTATGAATTTCCAAGTTCCACATATTAACTGGCATTGCAGAACAGCACGGGTTCCTTATTATTTTTAAAGGCAATTTTTTCAGGTATATAAGTTCAATAAGGTTTTATCGTTTGGAAATAAAACCACGGTACTAATTAAGTGTAATTTCCCACACCATCCGCCAATTTTGTTTTCAGGATTTTTAAAAGAGTTAGCATTTTTGTGTATTGTGAATTACCACTATATGTCTTATACTAGGGGATCATTTGCTGATGTATTGTTGTAGCTTATGTATTTTGTCTGTTTGAATCTTATCCTGTATAATTATCAAAGCCATCATGTGTGTTTAAGGTAAAAAATATTCGTTTAGATAATGTAGACAGAAAATCATTAAGTTATATTGACTCTTGTGTTTTTCTGTGTGTTTTTAAAGCCTGAATAACCTCTAGAAATAAGACACTGTAATTTATGGAATATGCTCCTTGTTATGCCTGGTTTGTCCAAATGTTAAAGACTATAGTTACACTAGAGTTCGCAACATTTATACTCACTATAATACATAAGTCTCACTAAAAATATCTATGAAATATATGTAACTAATGAAACCCTTACATATATAATGAACTTGCAACTAAAGAGCCTCTGGAGGATACAGTAACGTTCTTACAGAAACAGCTACTCTTGGTAATCCGACAAAGATAAGACCTTACTATATTGTTCAGTTACGGATAATATTATTGATTATCGAGGGCACCATTCAAATAAAACAATGCTTAATGGCCTACTTCACTACTTGATGCGAGTAAACTCAACAAAACAAAGGTAAAAAGTCATCTTAATAGTTTTCCTAAAATTAAATCACGCATTTTGTTTTTGTATCGGGGTAGATGGTAGTTTGTCTTACTTTATCAGCTTGAGTATCTCGTCCTCCGGCAGTGTGACCACGTTGGTCTTGTCCACGAAGATGACGTAGTCGCCCGGCCTGAGCCCCGCCTGGTCCGCCGGCAGTCCCGCCTCCACACGCTCTATCCTGCACGCCAACCACAAACTATGTATGACTACTGTGTATCGTTACAATATAAATAGTTAATACAAAATAAAAGTACTATAAATACCATTGGGTATTTAAATAAAACTAGCTGCTCATCGCGGCCCTGCATAAACTGATGCACAGGTTTATTTACGCGATGTTTACTCTATATCGTTATGTTTAAAAATCATCCTCACTCCACTACTTCTATTCCATGGATCAAATTTTTTAGCAGCTAGCTATATGATTTTAAAGTTTTAAAAAACTTAATATTCGTGTGTCGACTGCTAGGTTCAACAGTCTTGTGCTTATTAAGCCTGTTCAAATTTGCTCTTACGCACTTTAAGCCTGCAAAGACTGTTTAGACACTTAAACTAAGCAGTCTTGTGTTAGCACAACAATGCACTGTTAAGTATAGTAACTTTTTACAGAGTGAGGATATACCTCTTAATATCCCTCTGAGGATATCCCACTTGACATCCCTCCGAGGATATCCCGCTTGACATCCCTCTGAGGATATCCCGCTTGACATCCCTCTGAGGATATCCCCCTTGACATCCCTCTGAGGATATCCCGCTTGACATCCCTCTGAGGATATCCCGCTTGACATCCCTCTGAGGATATCCCGCTTGACATCCCTCTGAGGATATCCCGCTTGACATCCCTCTGAGGATATCCCCCTTGACATCCGTCCAAGGATATCCCCATTGATATCCCTCTGAGGAAGCCCACTTTTTAAAATGAACACTTCATAATATCCAAACAGGAAGCACCAGTTACCTCGGGGGGTGAGTCCACGCTATCGAGAACCCGAAGCTGGTGCCCGGCTGCCGCGCCAGCCGTTTGGTGGTGGTGAACGGCGTCCGGCCGCCCTTGCTGCTCTTGAGCTGGCCGCCCTTCACTGGCTCGTCCTCTACGGGAGGGTCCAGCTCCAGGTGTTTCAGGAATATGCTGTCTTCATTTGCTGCAACAAATAATGTTACGGTTGGATGAACTTTTTTTAAACACAGTTCAACAAGATTCACATCATCTGAAGAGGGATTTTGTACCTCCTAAATAGGGTAAAAAATCCCTTTAACCTTTTGAGCGCCAAGCTAGTGAATGAAGCGATTGAATCTTTGTGTTTTATCGATTTTTAAAAATATATAGAGTACCAGAACATGTAAACAAATTTGTGAAAAACGTGCTTCCGATAGACACACACAGAGTACCGATGGGTAAAAAGGAGCAAAACATCTGATCAGATAATTCACCCATCCCGTCAGCTTGGACCCATCGTCCACGGTTTGCTTAAGGTCCGCCCTTCCCCTTCAACTCTGCCACAGTCAGGTGAACTCTCCATGAGTTGCACATAAAAACCATCGACTGTGACGGGACTCAAATGCTCAATCCAAGTGCTACACCCCGGTCGGGAGGATAGCGCTTTAGACAATTCAGCCACTGATCAGACCAGCAGTTATAGCGTAACGGTTGTTATCATAACATAGGCGCTGGAAAATGTAGTTCAGTTTGTGCCAATCAGGTTACACCACACGTCAAACGCAGGCTGAGCACATAATACTACAATCGCTTATGTAGCAACTAACAATTTTTTTGGTAGAAGATTCGAAAACCCAAATATCAGTGCCACCAGAAGCTTCAAACAAAGCATCATAATCTTTAATTTTGCGTGTTTAAGTTGTGTTTTGTTTAAGAAAAAGTATTTTTAACACTAAAAAGCCAAACATTGAACCCTTTGTCTGGGACCACCCTTTATTAAAATAATTGTTGAATATATAACACTGACAGTTACAGTCCACAAACTTACTTGTTTTATCCACATCTTTCTTCGATATCGATGTCCGCTTCTCATGAGCTGAAAATAAAAATAAATAATTAATTGTCAAAACTTAAAATTTAGTGTTTAAGCCTAAGACATGGCTTTTGTATAATCAATGCAACAGAAAACTTATGATCAAGTAACTACAAAAGCAACAATGAAACTCTTTATTAGTTTAGTTAAATTAATAAACATTGGATAAAATATTAAGCAGTACAAATTTGTGTTTATCTAGTGAGGCTCATTTACATTCTACAGTACTTATTTAATACGTTTGCCTCGAATTTTTATCCCACGGGGTCAATTTACATAGAGCATAACCAAAAACCAAACTAATTTTTTCTTAATTTGCTCCGATTCTATGAAAAACCTATACCAGAATCGTGATTTTATATTTAAAAAAGTATATTGTATTTTTTTGCACTTTGTTTTTTATTTTAGAGTTTTTGATTATGTCACATCACAAATGTATACGATCTCACACATCGTGTGCACATTTACTTGGCGCGGATACATATTCCTTCAGCAATAAGTGTAACCATCTTAGCCAGCAATACCATTGAGAATCACAAAGCGTGTTCCCGACCGGTGCACGTCGCAACAAGTTAAAATTACGGAAAGCATCATGTAACTATGAGATGGGTTGGTTATTTACCGGGGTCGGGAGTGGGAGCGACATCTGACTCTTCGATGCTGACACACTCCTCCACACTGGACTCTGACTGGTTAGCCATCACATCTGCAGACACCACACCAGATGATCAGTATAATACAGGTAACAACTGGCAAATACTGTCAAATCCTAATATTTAATACAGTAACAGATTTTGTGTCACGCTAAGATCTCAGGAACCACTGGACCGATTTGTATGATTGTATCTAAGAAAGGTCTCAATGCGTAGGTTTGCAGAAAATCATTCAAATTTCCACTTGCCCTCAGGGCTACACCACACAGGCTTCAAAGTTGCAATGGTAATTTTATGGAAAAACAGTAATCATTGAAATTGAGCATTTGACAGCAGTTGAAGGTAACAAAACACAATACAGAAGCAAGATCCGCTGGTTTAAGCTAACTTCTGGATTGGCATCACAATTTAAACTAACAGAACAGTATTTGCTTCAATTAAAGCTACTGGATTTGCCAGTAAGTTATCAAAAAGCTGTCCAATGTCATTTTTTGTTAGACATGATTCAAAACGTCATGTCTCCTAAAAACCTTTGTTTTCTGAAGTCTGGTACAAATTTAAAATAGTACTAGTGGCTTGAAGGTGCCATAGCCCCTAACCTTGCTGTAATATTCTGCCCGCTCTGCCTCATCTGATTTTTTTACTATTTACATGCTGTAGAAAATTCGTAAACAAAGTAGTAATCACATGTTTTAATGTAAACAAAGCAGACGTTTTTTAATGCCAATGCTTTTCTTATGGAGCAGGTTTTACGTTATTTCTCGTTTGATGGTAACTTTTAAGAAATATTGCTATTTTTCCCGAGTCCCTGACATCGAGACCTTTAATTTAAGCCGTCTCCCATCATCCTGAGATTTTCCAAACTCCCACAATTTTGACTTAAAAATTTCGCTTACAGAATTATATATAGACAGTGGCTTGAAGGGGCCATCGCCCCTAACTTTTAGATGAAGATGATAAACACATCATTGGGTAACATAATTTGAGATTAAAGAATTAACGTGTTGGAGTTAGTCTACTATATTATATCTAATAATGCCCTCCACATAAGATAAATTTTTGCATGTGTTTTAGTTTTATTGTAATCTGATTCCTCTGATAGTTATTTCATTACGATTTTACATTCAGGGCTTTTTTATGCTTATTGGGCCCAGAAACTCAGGACGTTAGAGTTTTCCGATTTTTCCCCCAAAAAACTTGTCCAACTGATTATAGAAAGGAATTTCTCTGCAAAATATGAAGTAAATATGACAAAAAGTGTTTCCCCTAGAGTGCAAATATATATATATATACATTTTAACGACCCCCCAAAACGTGTTCAAGGGGTTATGTTAGGAACTTCTATGGTGGTCCCGGGCTTAAGTTTCACCGTGCGGGTCATGCTGCAAGCTGATAGTTGACTTTTCCATAGTAAATTCACCAATAATCTACAATCGCCATGCACAGTTGATGACAGGTGATGATGCTGTGAGGTTCTCACCTGTGTGGTCAGCAGCTGTGGACGCGGTCGGCACGTGCTGAGTCCTGCCACATTGCTGCGACAAGAGGCGGAATGTTCCACTTATCTCCTGCAACAACCATCAACACATTCACTGCGGGTGTCCCTGAATGGGAACATTGCTCAACATTGAAACATTTGAGATTTTAATGTTTAAACATGTCAAACGCAGCGAAAGTGTTCAAAAGAGGTTGACAGCTTCTTTTTGACTTACTTTTCCTATTCACGTAGACAATAGATCTGTGCGTCGAACGTATCCAGCAAAGCAAGACGAGAACCTTTACAAGTTAAACAACAAGTACAAAATAGTCAAATCCTTGTTTACAAAATAGTCAAACGTATTATCAACAACACAACTAAGATGCATTGATTATACTCTGTTAGAAATACTTTTGTTACCAATAAAAAGTCTATAACAGAAAAAATTAATTGCATTTCTATAAAACATTACTGCCTTGAAAATCTACAAAATGTTTAAAGAAAACTAAGACATCATTGATTGTAACCTGATACTATAAATCGGTTCTGGGTGTGGTCTTTGCCCATTGGTATTTCAAGCCAAGTGCAACTGACTGTTTCTGTTATTGTATTGGTTAAGAGATTCAGGCTAATCTCTTCAGAGATTGATTCCGTGAATAAAACATGAGAGTAGGTCACGTTGTCCGATGCACTTTGGTTTCTCAATTATTATTTTTGGAAAGTAGAATGAATATGTATACTTATATATATGTCAAAATAAAATTTGTGAACTTATTGTTTAAACTATATTCTGCTTCTAAATTTGACATTACAACCAAAATTAAATTGTAGAAGGTAAAACAAAATGAAGCTTAAGGTTTTGAACCAATGATAACTCTAACTATCCAAAATGTATCAATTCTCCAAAAGTATTTGGCCAAACATACTTTTCCTCTCTAGTCATTGTATAATCATAACGACTGTTTCATTATTCCTTTAAGATTTCCTAAAAGGTCTCACTGAGACACAGATTGTGTGAACCATTGACACAACAAACTTAATATAATTAAAATAGATATTTTTTTATAAAGCCTGTTAGCATTGAAAATTCCACCGTCAGGTCTTAAGAGGTAAAGAGCAGTGTTCCATTTTCTAAATACAGTATTAAACAATGTTAAATTCATAATGTAGTAATTTATAAGAAAACATTAAGATTGACACCTGCCAATCAAGTATTAAGTTCACAAAAAGAAAAACCTTGGGATAAAAATTAGTCATTCGATTAAACCCCTTGCACTAGCAATAATAATTCAAAGGGTTAAATTTAAACACATTTGAAAATATGTGAATTTTAGCGAATTTCCCCTATAGGGAAGAAGCTATTACCGTAGTCGGGATGGTAAGACCTAGGCCCGGGACCATGATAACTTTTCGTTTTGAGGTCCCCAGACCCCAAAAACACCATTCGTTCGAAACTGTATATATATATATATATATATATATATATATATATATATATATATATATATATATATATATATATATATATATGTGTGTCCGTGAGCACGATAACTCTCGTAAAAATTATCCGATTTTGATGAAATTTGGTATAAACATGTAAAGCAACATTTATGACTTTAAGTTCGAAAACCAGCCAGATCGCTCTATCCGAAGGGGTATTTTGGGGGGGTTTTGTACCCCAAAAATGGGTTTTTAGAATTTTTTACATATAATTTTGGAAATAGTCAAATTTTATTTTTCCCCATTAGATTCAGCTTAAAAAAACACACAATTTGGTATTTTGATCATTTCTCTACGTCAATTGGTTACCGAGATATTGAAAGTGCTAAACACAGTACGTTGTCTAATGTTATTCTTATGGAGAAAAATAAAAATTTTATATCTCGCTTATTTATGAACCTATACTGACGAAACTTGGTATATGGCTTCATCTGGTTGTGGACAATTGATATTTGCTCAAAAAGACACTTTTTTACCCAAGGCTCCCGTAGCAGCAGACATGCGTACTCAGCCCCATGTTATTCTTATGGAGAATAAGTAACGTGTTAACTGCCTTCATTATGAAAATAAATTAATGAAATTTGGTATGTGGCTTTACCTACATGAGTTATATTGATATTTGTATAAAACCATATTTTTTGTGTTCCTTGCTTCAGCAAACCTGCATACTCAGCTGCCATGTTATTCTTATGGAGAATAATTAAAATGTCATAAATCGTTTATTTATGAATGTATATTGATGAAACTTGGTATGTGGCTTTATGTGGTATTAAGATACATACATATGCATTGGAAATTCGCTGAGTACGCAGGTTTGCTGCTACGGGGGTATTTATCATCTTGCTTTTCAATTTGATTTTAAAACTTGAATTAGGTGTGTGAATAGAGTTGTTGGACCCAGTGAAAATAATGTTAGGAAAATGTTGCCTATTTTGAATCAATATTAAACTTAAATGTTCCTAAAATGCCTGCAAATTACCAAAGAAGACACATAAAACATTACGTAACATCTTGAAGGTAATTTAATGGAAAATGATTTAAAAATAATAAATCCTAAAGACTTACCTTTTTTGAAACATTTTTGACAGCAAAGGACATACATCCCAGGAATTCACTTCTCCTGGAAACAAAACAGAAACATTAGCAATATGTTCCAGCTCAGAAGACAAAACAGTTTACAGATGAATACACCCAACTACAGTGTTACAGGCGACATGCTAGATGCTACAAGTGAGGTCACTGCTCAGACTGAGTGTGGCTTCCTCACGTGGCGTATTGACTTTTATATGCTAGTAAATCTACTGCTATATGCCCTCAGACTGCTGACTGCTCAGTTTGTGCTACACTGTGTCCGTGCGTGTGTTCACACGCTTCATATTCCTTATATAAATATTTAAAAGTATATTGTCAGTTTATGATTTTATATTTTACAGTAGGAGTAAACTGCCATCGGTCATTGGGTTGTTCCCAAAACCCAATCATTCACAATCATTCAATCAGTCATTCATTTTTTTTGTTTCTGGTAATCATTGGCTAAATAATCAGTCGGTCCAGTCAGTAACAAGGTTACACAAGATATCTCACCATGCTTCACTTCTAATTCATCCACATACGCCATAAAATACGCCCAAGTTGTGTAAGCGTCTTATACATTGACTGATTAATTGATAAACCTATTTTACGAAGTCAAGTTTGTCTTCGGAAAATCTGCTATAAAAATAGTAAAGATAAGAAATAATGTTAATGAGTCTGAGTTGATAAATTCTTATTTTTTCATCATAGTGATAAGAACGTTATAGTTGGAAAATTAATTTAAGTTTCATGTACATGTGGAAGAGTTCTTTACTCTCAGGCAGTTTGGTACTGTACTAGCAAAAGTGCTTATGTGTAAATCTTCTCTGATAGTTATTGTCTGATAGGTTTTTGCGAGAACTCCCAAGAACTGTCTCACATGCATCCCCATCCAAGCTTTTGTTATTTTTTAGAGCTCTAAGGTAAAAATCGTATTCACTCATATGGTATTTCAGGCACTAAGGTACGGTCTTGGAAGGACAAATAATAACTAGAGAAAAATAAAACAGAAAAGAAACTGGAACGCATGTCAGAGACACGGTGGAATGAGCACTGATTTTATACCTATGAAAAGCAAAAAGCCCTCACTCACTCACTCATCGTGAATTATCCTACTTCCCATTTACCTAGAGAGTTGAATTTTTTTACACTGATTCTTTAAGCATAAAATAGGAAAAATAAATGATTTTCATCCTGATGTGACTTAGGGCTCCACCAGAGACCCCTACAAAGTTCCCATGTATTCGTTATGTACATTCATTTTTGTTTGAGCTGATGAAAATACAAACAGCTTATTATGATTTGTAGTAGTTCCACGGGTTAACCACAGAACTGTCATTGCAGCACACAACTGTCATTTTTGTATAAATCATTTGCAGGGCAAAGCCTGTGGGTAACAGCTAGTTACATGATAAATTCAACATCTTTTAGCTTGTATTTCTTACTAAAGCCTTAAGTTTGGAAAGAATTACAGTTGTGAGTTTATACCCAAAAGCTTTTAAGGGTCCTCTACCCGTACAAAAAAAATACTTACTTGACCCCACATAGGCCACATTTGGCAACAAAGTGACTGTTGGGCGTAAGCCAGCCCTTCCCTATATAATCCCACTACATTGAGCCATATCAAATTTGGCCTTTTGAAGTTGGCAGCATTATTGTAAATGCTAATTCCTTGTACAATGTATGGTAGTAATTTTGCCAATTCCAGTTTTGAATATTAACTACATAAGATGTTAAGAGTTGGACGTTAAAGATATTTGGGTACTAATGTTTAGAAAATAATACAAGAAAAGAAAAGTTAGCTTTTTGGGAGGGCTGTCAAGAATTTAAATGAGTAATTGTAATGGAGGAGTAGATTTTTCCGTCTAACTTATTTGCAGCAAATAATGATATTTTATATACAGGAGTCACACTTATAGTTGATAACTGATGATACACGATTATGTAAAGAAATAAATTAGTAATACAAAGGTGAAGGAGAAGTCTAAAGCCTAATTTTTGCATTATTTGTGTATGGCCTATAGGGATTAAACTGTTAAGGAATGACAACTGGGAAAATATATAATCCATCATGGTATTGATAAACTGAAGTTTGTATTGCATAGAACATTATCTGGCTAGTTATTATCATAGGTAATCTGGCTAGTTGTTATCACAGATAAACTGGCTAGTTGTTATCACAGATAAACTGTCTAGTTGTTATCACAGATAAACCTGTCTAGTTGTTATCACAGATGACACCTGACTAGTTGTTATCATAGATAAACTGGCTATTTGTTATCAAAGATAAACTGGCTAGTTGTTATCCCAGATAAACTGGCTAGTTGTTATCCCAGATAAACTGGCTAGTTGTTATTAAAGATAAACTGGCTAGTTGTTATCACAGATAAACTGGTTAGTTGTTATCATAGGTAAACTGGCTATTTGTTATCACAGATAAACTGGCTAGTTGTTATCACAGATAAACTGGCTAGTTGTTATCATAGATAAACTGGCTAGTGGTTATCACAGATAAACTGGCTGGTTGTTATCATAGATAAACTGTTGAGTTGTTATCACAGATAAACCTGACTAGTTGTTATCATAGATAAACTGGCTAGTTGTTATTAAAGATAAACTGGCTAGTTGTTTTCACAGATAAACTGGTTAGTTGTTATCATAGGTAAACTGGCTATTTGTTATCACAGATAACTGGCTAGTTGTTATCACAGATAAACTGGCTAGTTGTTATCATAGATAAACTGGCTAGTGGTTATCACAGATAAACTGGCTAGTTGTTATCATAGATAAACTGTCGAGTTGTTATCACAGATAAACCTGACTAGTTGTTATCATAGATAAACTGGCTAGTTGTTATTAAAGATAAACTGGCTAGTTGTTATCACAGATAAACTGGCTAGTTGTTATCATAGATAAACTGGCTAGTGGTTATCACAGATAAACTGGCTAGTTGTTATCATAGATAAACTGTCGAGTTGTTATCACAGATAAACCTGACTAGTTGTTATCATAGGTAAACTGGCTAGTTGTTATTAAAGATAAACTGGCTAGTTGTTATCACAGATAAACTGGTTAGTTGTTATCATAGATAAACTGGCTAGTTGTTATCACAGATAAACTGGCTAGCTGTTATCACAGATAAACTGGCTAGTTGTTATCATAGATAAACTGTCGGGTTGTTATCACAGATAAACCTGACTAGTTGTTATCATAGATAAACTGGCTAGTTGTTATTAAAGATAGACTGGCTAGTTGTTATCACAGATAAACTGGCTAGTTGTTATCACAGATAAACTGGCTAGTTGTTATCACAGATAACTGGCTAGTTGTTATCACAGATAAATTGGCTAGTTGTTATCACAGATAAACTGGCTATTTGTTATTACAGATATACTGGCTAGTTGTTATCATAGATAAACTCTTTGAAAGTTGTTGCCCCGTTTAAAATCCAGTGACGAAGTAATGAATATGGAATTAAGCAAGTGATTCTCATGAGATGAAGATTGTTAATGGGAGCGTGCAGTGAACACAAGCCGCAGCAGTTTAGCCCACAGTTGCATGCGATGCGAACGTGCACACCACTGCCTGTGCTGCAGTGGAAACTGGTCTGTTTATAATGTACAGCTCGTTGCATCTGTACACCAACAGTTTCATGTTAATAATGTATAGCTCCCTGCTTCTGTATACCAACCATCTCATGTTTACAATGCATAGCTCCATGCGTCTGTAAACAGTTTATGTTTATATAGTTCTTTGCATATGTACACCAACCGATCATGTTTATAATCTATAGCATCTTGCATCGGTCCACCAATAGTTTCATGTTTATATAGTATAGCTCCTTGCGTCTGTACACACAAAAAATATAAAAAAGTTTTCCTTTAACCATGTTTAAACAGGATATAAAATACGTCTTACAACACTATACCCTGTTACCTTGTTTAGTTGTAACAACACGTATCATGCTAATAAATAAATTATTTAACCATGTTTAATTACATTTACAAACTTTTCTAAAGGCATTTACCATGCATTTTCTGGAAGCTTATTTAATTAATTAATTTTCATATACAAATGACTGATCCTGGTTTTTCCAATTTATACCCTTTTATAGTCAGAGTTATCATTTCCTTGGAATTCGATTTCTTCTCTGTCACTTAAGTACGATACTAGTAATTTGTGCTCCTTAATACTATAGATAAATATATTTTTCAGGAGCACATGATCTAAGCATTGAAATGCTTTTGTTAGCTTGATCAATAATGCAGACCAAGCAATGTACACCAACAGTTTCATGTTTATAATGAATAGTGACTTCATCTGTATTCCGTGACTGGCTTGCTTCAACGCTAACTATTGATTTAACTTATGTTTATACATAATATAACCGAGTAACTGGCTTGACAAGTGTCTCATCACGGGATGAATTATAATTGATTCTTTCTTTTAGTGGATTTAACAAAGAAAATATTGTTTTACCAGGTAAACATTAAAATAAATTGTAATAGTAATAAAAAAATTATAATAATTATAATAAATCTTTACTTGCGTTATAACAATGAATATATAACAATAATCATACAGTAATGCAAATTTGAAGCTTATAACTGTAGTAAATATTTTGTTTACTCATCATTATTATGGTAATTTATTTCCACTCCTATTTAAGCAATTCATTTTAGCCTCTGGATTGCTTAAATTTATATATTTTACTGTCTTACCTTAGCAATCCGTTTTCTTTTTTATTCTAATATCGATTTGGGATCCGAAGATTTCTAACTGAAGATGGCTCTTAGGATCCGAAATTGTTATTAGAATAAAAAGAAAACGGAATGCTAAGGTAAGACAGTAAAATACATACCTATTTAAAACTTCATTAGGATGTGTAACATATTGATATAAAAATAAAAAAATCGTTCAAAGATCAGTATTGTATGGGATCGCCTTTAAGTTTGCCCAAGGTTATCTAAGGCAGAGTCCAAGGTTGTTATTTGTATGTAAAACAAAAACAATTTTAAATTACATTTTATGGACAGTTACCATATATTTTTGATGGTAAACCTGTTGAGTTATCCCGACACATGTTTCAGTAATCATTTGATCCAATCAAACTTTAAGTTTAGAAGACAATACTAGAGATAATTAAACCTCATGTGTGGTGAGGGGAAGAGTTTTTTGTTGAGAAGGAGGTGGGGGGGGGCAGTGGCAACAATGTGGCCAGCTGGCCCCCTTCCTCTACCCACAACTACAGCCAATGAACACACTCGGTTCACTCTCCCTTCCCCTCACCACACAAGGATTACAAAAAATATAAGTTTAGTAAGACGAAGGAAAAACAAGTAAGAAGTAAACTTCCTATGCTGGAATTAACATTAAAAAAAATTTCCAACAGATATTTAAAAAAAATTGAAGATAACATGGAGTTCAAGTTGTTACTGAAGGGACATTTAGTAACAAAAATCATGTAATTCATTAGATAAATTCGTACTTGATAGAATAAGACTATGATATATAAGTATATATGAAGTATTTGATTAATAATAACATTTTATTAACAGAACAAGTTGTTAAAGTAATAAATCAATTGAGGAAGAGATTGTGCACAGTCTGTTTAATGCTAGCCTATGTTTGGGTACACACTCTCTCTTGGGCCCCTTCCTGACACAATTGGTACCTGCTTCAATTAAGCTAGCGGTTGGTAGTATTACTGTAACTTGGACACATTATTGTACAGTTAGTAGTATTTTAATGATAACTAGTTGTCCTGTTGCTCGAATCCGATCAAGTTTGTACCCGACAAAAGGTTTCTTCAGTTGTAAACAAACATGACAAAACATCTGATTTTAAAACTGATGATAACAACGTACTTTCGATCAACATGTCGTTTTGACTTCCGCCGTCGGATAGCGCCACTGTTCCGAAAATTCAGCCCTTTACTGTATTTAAGTGACACTATTTCTTCAAATTACGAGACGTATTGGCAAATCGACGTAAAAATGCTTTTAATTTGACACCTCAAACGTTAAAATCCGTCTAGCAGTTATCGAGTTATGACTGTGAAGAAAACCCCCTAGCGTATTAATATATGTATAGGATTTAAGTGTAGCACAAAGAATGTTTTAAGTAGTATAATCTAAGTTATAATAGTACAAATACTATTTTACTTTTAAAACGACTGGAAATTTCTTTCTTTCTTTATTTCTTGGTTGTATTCAAACTAAGTCAACATAAGACTAAGTACCATAAGATTGTATGTTACAACCTTAAGAAGGAAACCACCCTTAATTTCAGCTCGCGTTATAAACTTAATCTTAAAATCTGCATAACTAAAATAAGCCATAACAATTCCTAGAGTGCCGTGAAGCCTTTGGGCATTATGGCGTCTCACACTATCAATGTTTAACAAGTGCCATCTAGATTGGAAGCGTGAGGCGTACGAAGCCTATACCTTGGTCACTCTTGGAGTGCGGCTAGCGAGGGTCTCTACCTGCCCCAGTCCCACTAACGGCCGACACTTCGCCAGCCGCACTCCGAGAGTAATCAAGGAATAGTCCTTAGCTGTGAGCCGAAGAGCCTCTACTGCGGTGACAGTGACCTAGTCATCCATCGTCTACGGCTTACCGCCGGCGCTCGGGCTTGTGTACGCGACGGAGAGGGTCCCTAGGACATGTCGCTCTACACACCGCGACAGCCTGGGTTATGAATGACATTGTCGCAGATCCTCGTTACTGGCTAATGTGTCTCATCGAAATATTCTAAACTAAAAATCATCGATAATGCAAGTAATACAAGTTTGTAAGAGTTAAAATGCAGTTCCAAATCTGAATCAATATCTACTTTGGAAATTTGTATCTATGTATTTCTCTATGAACTGAAAGAAAGATTGTATACAACAAATATTCGTGAAAAAAGTGTTTATCCAGTATGGGCCATGGCAAAAGTAGATGTCTGTCACATAATCAATACGTATTTACGAAGTGAACCCTATTACTTAAGTAAAAGGTATTAGAACGTGCAAGTACGTATGTGCGAGAATAAATGATTCGACAACGTCGAAGAATTATCTTAAACATTTTCAAATAGGTTCTTTACTGTATGATACAAATTAGGCTTGAATGGGTTCGGATGTTAACAAATATATTGAACAAAATTGTTTAGAGTGGTTACGTTTGTTTGTACAAAAACTACGTAGCCTTATCAGCAAATATAAATTGCCTGATGACACGCAGTGATCAAGGTAAACCATTCCAACAATTTTCATGGAAAATTAAATAAAACACAAGCACAAGATTAAATTAAAAATTTTTGAAAATGGATAAAAACACACACAAAAGATTGCTATGGGCAATAGTAGCATGCACGTATTTCTTATTTGACATTATATAGATTATGATCCAAAATAAGTAGGCCTACGTAAGCCTAATTATTGCATGAATATGAATAACAAGATAACATCTTTTAGGAGATAAATGAACAACCATTTTATAAAAGATAACTAACTATGCATCATGCAATCGAATTTAATTTCAGCTTTTGATTTTTTTGCTTGCCTACGTCAGTGACATTTTGTATTTAACGTTGTTAGAGTACAGCGGTCCAGACCTCTCAAAGTCTTGTGGGCGCCCCGGGAATCGAACCCGAGACCTCTTGAACCTGGCCTGAGTGAGGCCTACAATATCGTAGTATATGCAGCCTCTGGATTGTTTATTTATATTATTTCTAGGCTTACCTTAACAATCCAAAAAGTTTAAATCCAAATCGATTTCAGGTCCGAAGACACATCATCAGTGGATGTATAGGAAACCAAGTGTTTTAAAAGTTGTCATCCTTGACTGGATTTCGTCTAGATTTCACACATATACATAAACACAATTTTAGACACTGAATAGACATTTAGACACATTTTATGGGAGCTCCCAACCTAACCTTAAAATTGTCTTGATGGTTTGATATCACGAGGTCGACCGCCGCAATTCAGGGTCTAAAATTGTGTTTATGTGTATATATGTGAAATCGACGAAATCCAGTCAAGGATGATAACTTTTAAAACACTTGGTATCCTATACATCCACTGATGATGAGTCTACGGACCTGAAATCGATTTGGATTTAAACTTTTTGGATTGTTAAGGTAAGCATAGAAATACTACAATATCGTTGGACATGGAGTAAGATGTTTCATGATATTGTAACCATTACATCACGTCCAGGTAAAAACGCCATTACAGTATGTAGTTTTAAGGAGTTTAATTAGGTTTTATAACCTTACAAATTTAAATTACGATTGAGGTAATATAAAACGTGTAACATAACCTATTGCATTATTATTATGTTTTGAAATGTGCATTATGTCATATTTAAATAACATATAGATTTATGGGTATTTCCGTGCAATATAACTGGAAATGTTTAACCTTAAGAATAAGTAGGTCTCACTCAAATTATAAGGCGAATCAACAACAAAACCTCGGTTGAATTTCGACCCTGATACTTAAGAAGAGATCAGCGTTGATGACTGCGTTCCATAAACAACGTTCGAAGTTGAGGAAAACTGGCGCGACAAATTGTGCATCATCGCCCTCAATCAAGTTTCATATTTTCACTTCACAAATCGTTGCTGAATTCTTCAGTGACTCCACGAAGTTAAAATATTTTGCTAAACCGAAAATAAAATTGTCAATTCCAACTTTTAATTTGTTTTGAAAAGAAAAGAATCACGGTTTTAATTTAATAAATACAACTATATTTTTTAAATACATACAGAAACAATGTATTGTTACATTAAACGTTTTGTTAAAGAACAATGACCTCAGTGCATTTTGTTTACTGTTATACAGTTGAAATCACAATAGTTTACAATTTAAAATTTTATGACCATCATAATAGAAATCTGTACAAAAATCTACCTAAGATATTAAAGATATACAAAAATATTTACTTATTTTATCAATTGCATTACACTTCCGATCATGAACTCTTCAACCGAACATGAACATTCCCTTTTCATTATTCCGTAATTTCTAATACAATTTCATTTTTATTTCCATTACTTTTTTCTGTGTAGATTGTTAGGCTGAATAAAATAAGACTCATATCAAATAAAGAATTTTGGTAAAATCTTCGTACGATTGATCGGGTAATGAACATTTTTAAATTGGAATTTAGTTTTAAAGATATGCCAATTTATTTTTTATTTTTAGATATTATTTGAAAAAACCTGCATATTGTTCTTACAAATATATAATAATATAGGTAATATATAATTAATTGTTTAAACAATGGTTGCAATGTGTAAGCATTACGTTTTTTCGCATGTAGGCCTACACGTTTTTAAAATTTTAAATACTTTTTAGTCGTCACAGAATTTTCCAAAGCTTTAATACTGGAGTGAACGAATGCAAAGTAAACCATAGAACCACTGTAGAAAGAAAATACTGAAATAACATAAAATGCTTATTGTAACTCCTTCAAAGGTTAATAATAATGCGAGCCCACTTTAATTTTCATCAAGTTACAGACCTAGAAACTTTGTTTCATGGAGATTAGTTATCAAATAAAATTATATTTGTTTGATGGAAAAGTTAATAATTTGAGCTTGATTTTGGTTTTTGTTTACGACCATTAATAAAGAGTCATTTAATAAATATTTACATTATTATAATCACCAGACCATTTAGAGGCAACACTATAAGCACGTTCTTTCTTAGTTTACCTTTTATTTCCTTACTTTTTTCAGATATACAAAATATGTAAGAAAACAATATTCATCTACATATTTTCATTATAAAAACTCATGCTTATTTTTGCAAAGGTTTATGCCACAAATACCTAAACCAAAACGCTAAAAAAGTAACCTCTGAAATTAAAATAAATTGCGTGTACAGTTAGTTACTTTTAATGACTTGACCACTTACCTAACTGCCTGAAAATTGTTGTATACAATTACAAATTTTATTTATTTTACATTGAAATATAGATTTAAAATATGATAATGCCACTATTGCCTTTTTTAATCTATTGTGTGATGTATTTTGGAATAGATATATTTTTAGGTTTCATTTAATTTCTTTCTTAGGAGAAAATGGATCTTATCATTTTGAAGTTAAATAAACACCATCAATAAAAAATTTTAAATTAAAATCGCTAGAGATTCTTTTGGAAATTTGTATTTTTTCTGTTTTTAGCGGTTTTGGGGGTCACCTAAAAAAACACGTATTTGGGTTCAGAGAGTACCGAAAGGAATATTTCCACCAAAAACGCAAATTTGAAAATTCTTACGAAAACAATACTTTCTCCACATATTTAGGGGATAAATTAAAAAATACTACTAACCCAAAAGAAGGAGTGGGTGGTTGGGATTGATAAGAATAAGACTGATAAGAGGCGGGTCGATGCGCGGGTTTCTATAGCGTCCTGCCCACACCACACACGTCTTCTGTGGCCTTATTCAAGACAGGTCAGTATCGATTTCCCCCGGTTTCAAACCAAAACAAGTAAGCTTTAGGGAGGGATGAACTTAACACCAGAATCAACCAGAATCAAAAATAATATACTTTATAATAAACTAAACTTTCTGTTCTCCTCCCGATGTTACCAAAATATGTTAACTGATAAAAAAAACCAGAAATAAATTTTACTTGAGATTATTGTTTCCAAGCAAGATATTTTTAAAGCTGTTTCGATTATTTAAATATATATTTTGATTACAGTTTTGCCTATTACTACTGTAAAAAATGGTTCAACAGTTTTACGTGTAAACCATCAATTGTACAATTGTATTAGTATCGATTAAGTAACTCTGATTCTAATAACTTTAGAATTCTTTGTTTAAAGCTTATTGTTAGTGATAGTGCTTTTATGTTATTTGAGAAATTATTAGTGATATTTTCCATCACTGACGGAGAAAAAAGTTGACGACGTTTTGTTTTATGGAATCTGATCCCATCTTCAGGTGAGAAGAACACCGAGGTACCACCTGAAGACGGGATCAGATCACATATCCCGAAACGTCGTGAAACCTCTTTTCCCAATCAGTGATGGAAAATGTCCGCAATAATTTCTTAAACGAGTTCGCACGCAGCACGCTGACGTGAGGGAAGTGAATTTCACATACACAAAATTTAAAACTCAAACCCAGTGTAAAAACATACATTTATGCCAATTTTATTGTAATCTGAAAACATTGATTTTTTGGCTGTTCTGATGCTCCTAGTTTAATTTACCTGCAATGTTAGGAATACAATTTTGCGCATTATAAGGTTAGGAGAAGGGTCCAGTCAGGCTTAAAAGTAGGCGCGAGGTTGCTGGGGATGAAACAAATACACCAACAAATGAATAACGTGCTTTTCTAATGTAAAAACCCCCTAAGAGAACGTTCTGTGTTTGGCCGATATACATTTTCTTTAATAACTCGGTAAATATTTATGCTAGAATGACGAGAGAGGGCTTACAACTTTTGCTTCACTAATTCCCATCTTAATACATGCATTAATTTTACATCCGGGGATTTTCTGACGTTCGAAATTTGAAAGAATAATCCCCAAAAAAGGGGTGTAAAGTTGTCCGATTGTTTTGCCCAACGGACTTGTCCAACTGATTATGGAAAGGAATGTCCCTACCAAATTTGAAGTAAATCGGACAAAAATGCGACCGCTAGAGTGTATACACACACAAGTATATATATATATATGTGTGTGTGTGTGTGTGTGTGTGTGTGTGTGTGTGTGTGTGTGTGTGTGTGTGTGTGTGTGTGTGCATGCACTCTAGCGGTCTATATATATATATATATATATATATATATATATATATATATATATAATTTTGAACAACCCCCAAAACGTGTTCAGGGGTTCACGTTAGGAACTTCCATGGTGGTCCCGGGCTTAAGTTTCACCGTGCGGGTCATACTAATAGTTAACTTTCCATAGGAAATTCACTAATAACATAAACGTTAGGATAATCATGTATGGATATCGGGATTTCAAAGCAAAGGTTATTAACGCAAATTTGTAATGACTAATGTACTTTTTGAATCCCCTTACGAAAACATGAAGTCGTGGCTTTCAGGAGACTTACGTTGATGAAAGGGAAACAACAGAATTGACGGCAAATCATAAAGTAAACACTTTTTGCCAGGTGGAATTGATTAACTGATTATACTTATTGTGCAACTATTTCATCAACATATCCAAAGTTAAAACAGGATAGCTCGCACTGCAGCTGACCTTGGTGATAAGTGATAATGTTCCAATATGTAATGGAAAAAATCAACTAAGATATTCAATTTTAAATTCATACAACTAATTTCAATCAACCTATCTATCTATTATTTTAATCTACAATTATAGTAGTTCAGTTTGAATTTTAAATAATGAAAATATTGATTTTTAAAATCTTAAAGTATCTGTCGGATGTTTTTTCACTGGGTTCTGTACATAATCTTGATCAAATGACTGAATATGATAGGGAAGTAAAACAACATCGACGTTTGATAGTGAGTTGGAACTTTGAAATTTGATCTTTATCACATCAAAAAACATTTCCCGTAAAAAGCGAACGGATAAAGCCCAAAGCCCATGAGTGAAGCAGACAGTCGGCCAGAACAGGGGTCACGCAGGTTTCGCCTTCTGAGATACAAGAAACGTATTGTTATATGTATTCCTCTTTTAAGCTAATAGTCTTTGTTGACTCGAAATTAATTTGTGGGTCCTCGACTAGAGGGAACCAAAATATCAAGACGCTACGAAAACTGAAATTTTAAGGTCAACCTGTAAAATTATTTTGTTGTCTGTCCATTTCTTATAATCATTATATTTTTACTTATTTTGAAGCTTAACGCATTTGAGAAGTCAAATCAGAAGTTTTAGTCTGTCTGTATATTATTTATCTGTGTTGTTTCGTACATTGGTCAGATTTCTTCAGCTTTCCAGAGAAACTTTGACTGTGTAGAGCTTTTGGAATGCTGTTTAAAATACATGTCCGTTATTAGGACTTTCCCTAACCAGTCCAACGTTAATTTGATGGACATCAGTCATTTATTTTAATGATCTCGGTAACGAACAAAGTTATAAAACACCTGATTGCACGACTGAGATTTTGCTGGCGTGCAAAAACGAGTCACCATCTAGCACTGTGTATTATAACAATAATATTTGTTATTACATTTTATATGAATTTAACGCAAATCAGTCAGTTGGTTCGGATCTAAAGCTTTATCATTAAAATGAGTTGTTTTATTAGATTAAAGAGGCCTTTACTTGCTTCGTTTATAAACCAAAAATAACAAGCCACATTTTCCAGCCAAGTTTAATTACAGTTTACCCAATTTACAAACATTTTAAGCCGAATCGTTTTGGTAATAAATAATATTTTGAACAGTGACAAAATGAATAATTGCTGGCAGCGTTTCCCGCGATTTTAAACAATTCTGCCTCCACCTTCTCTGCCCCAGGACAGTAAGGACCGAGCAAACACACAAACAAACAAGGACCTATCAGCGCGACATTACAAGATGATGTCCACGATGAACTAACAGCCCGTCTGTCCAGGAAAAGCCATTATCGTGAATCGCGGTATTGCTTGGGGGTTTCCATCCACATCATAACGTACTAATTTGTTATAATAATGCAAAATAAAATAGTGAATTTTCGAAATAGAATCGTAAAAGCCGTATAGGCCGAAAGTTGAGAGGGCCACTTTTTCAAGTGTCCACACTAAAATTCCTATAGCTACAAATTTTAGATTGCTCGAACCACATTATCAAAATTCACGCAACCTTCACAAATATTTCCAGTAAATTAAATCCACACAGCCATATCCAACTAGCAAGCCCACTGTGAACCTACTTCTAGTAGTATTCCATAGACACGCACTTGAACATCCCATCCGACAACGGCCTTTACCCGGTAGAACTGAGGACCACCGATGTGCCACTTGTCATAGACTACGTCACACACTGCATACACTCGCGGGGTCCGGGGCCGACTGGCGTCCTGACTCCACACGGGGGAAATATACATCCCCAACCTCAAGAAAAAAATCCCTATCCATCCCTCTCCGAGCTGGAGGAAAATACTTTTCCCCTTTTTCAAAGCTCTAAGGTGAGAAATCTTTACGGAAATAACCTCATGGTTTAATACATCAAATTTACAAACGTGTACCACCATTAAACAACCGTTTTATCCATAAAAATACTCCGGTATAAAATCCCTCTTGAGGAAAATTTTTCCCTAAAACGGGATAAAATTCCCTGAGGTGAAAACACCGGTGTCCCGCGCTGGCGCAGGCATCTCGCATCGATCGCCCAGCTTCCCGGCCCTGGCATCCCTAGCTGTCCTACTCTACTACGCTGCACGCACACGCACACGCGGGGGTCAAGCTTGGCTCCGGGAAGGTCATTCGGGTTTAGGTGACCCTGGTCAGCATTACGCTACAATGCAAAATGTATTTCGGCTCTAAACTAAGCTCAACAACAATCAGCTCGATATAGTTAACAATCGGGTAACTCTCAGTTTTATTGTTTTATAAAATACTGTTAAAAAAGAAAATTAAAAATTGAACCCCTTTTAACTGAAAATATCTAAGAATAGATTTTAACGAGAATTATATTTAAACTTAATTTCAAAATTAAATAATTTGATATTACATTTGTGCTATAACGACTACATTGAGGCATCACGGTTTATGTACTTAACAATCTAGCACATTCTTTCCCATATAATATTTATATTTATCGTGAAAATATTTAAAATTAAAAATGCAATTCATGATGGTGATACTAATGTTGCATGTGGTGCATTAAACGATTACGAATGTTGTATCCTTTTAACAGGTTAGTGATCCCCCGTTGTCCCTTTGAAAGCAATGTAAGATGTCAAATTCCTATCGTTAAATTAAATCGCTTTCATCATTTTGCGATTCATTTGTGGTCGCCATATTTGTGATACACAAAACAAGACGCATATATTAAACTCGATTAGTGTTTAGGAATTTTGTACGAGTCCGTGAGGACTTTCAAACCACTAGTAATTAATTAATTTATTGTTCAGTATCTCTAACACCTTGTAATACATAAAGTATGGAAGTATCCTCAATGAATAGACTTGTCACATAAAAAACGATTAGACAATACAGTTTTTAAAAACCTAATAATAATACCTATGGCCAAGCAATATACGTTGGCTTATGAGCCAACAAAGCAATGCACATTGTATAGATTGAATACAATAAAATAATCTTCAAACAACCCATAACAAATATTGCTTACCAAGATCTAAATTCAACTCAAATAAATGACAAATACCAGTTGGCAACGGCTACAATCTCGGGCGTAGTACGAGACACAGACCGATAAATCTGGAAGTTGTGTCGCCAACTGCTTACAACTCTCATCTCCTCCTCACATCTCCTGTCAATAATGAGTTTTCAACTCGGCGGACTTGTTCGTAAAGACAATATAACAAATTAAGTTAAACTGAAAAGTTGTAAGTTGTACTTCAAAGTGATAGCGTAAAGACAAATTATAACAAATTAAGTTAAACTTAAAAAACTTAATTAGTTATAATTTGTCTTCGCGCAATCACTTTGAAGTACAATTTACAACTTTTAAGTTAAACTTGAAAGTTTTAAATTATACTTCAAGGTGATATTTACATGTCTACTAATAGGTGGTGTTTTGTAAAGGAAATTGCTCAAGCTAACCTGGTCTTACAGTTTTGTATAAAACAACTAATTTACCTAAAAGGAATTCCGTTGGTGGACTAAACATATTACAAGTTACAACACCGAATTTACTGTAGTTGGAAAAGGTACGTTTAATTGTATCTGTGAGTAATTCTGTAATAGCAAGGAAATCTGGGTGAAAACATTAACATGGAAGTAAACTGTACAGAATCCTTTGGTCGCCAAGAATTTAAGCTAAGGTGAATTCGAGGTTTATTGCCTTCAAACTTTGTAGATTCGTAAAATGTTCAGTGGGTTCTGTCAAAAATGAATACCTTAAATAATATATAAACAAAATTTGTTTCGCTTAAAATATTACAGCAGAAGTTCCAAATATAATCAACTGAAATTATTCAATGTGTTTATGCGGAGTATCATTTTTATGATACATTATATAGCTTTAAACATAAAAAAACTACGAGCAATGTATATAGGACCAGTAGGACGTTATCGATTAATTTGAAATTGATCGACATGTAGTAAGTAATTATATTTAAACTCAAGCTAGCGATCGACTGGTTTGATATTTAGCTGATATTTTTTTAATTTCGGCTTTACGTATTGGTTCCAGTGTTAAAACACGCGGCTTCAGATAGTAAGGTAAGCCCTCCCACACCAAGTGAGCCCTGCTTTGATTAAATATCACGTAATTTAGGCATAAGCCTACCCAAACTTAATTAATTTATAAGTCGCCCTTTATAGGACATATTTTAAGGCGAATATGAATAAATGATGAGTGTAGAATTGGTGAGATACCTTGTGTAGCCTTGTTACTGACTTTATTTAGCCAGGATCATTAATTAATAGCCCAATGACCAATGGGAGCTGGATCCAGTATCGAACCTTCACAAAACGTCCTCAGGATTTTGCTCAGGACCGATCTGGCGAACTTCAGATTATGAAGTGAGCACTGTGGCTACTCAACCAGTAAACTAAATCAACTTCTTCCTTATGTGTTACGTGATTTATCATTTGAACACATCATATCAACGTAGTAATTATTCTTCTCAATTTACTTACGAATCTGAAATACCGGGTGATTAAAAAATAATAGTGCAATAACAAGGTTAGTTTAATTGCATACAAATTGACACAAAAACATGACAACAGTGTCAAACAATTCATTATTTTAACAAGTTTTTATACGCACTCAAAGGTTTTAATTTACACTACAAATGCTTGATATGAGCGTCATTGGTAATCCTGCATACATCCAGCCGATATTCCAACTCCGCCCAATCGCTGCAACATGACCTTTGTTAGAGGTAACGTACCCACATCCTCATCGTGTTTTCGGAACGTCACTTCTACTCTAAACTGTCTTAAGTCACCAGGTTTTGAAGCGTAGGAGAGTACTAAACTGAATGTTTGATGAAAACCCACAAAACAACGGCAAGCCTGAGTTTGCAAGCCTGGCGATCATGGGGGCCAGCACAAGAGAGGCCTGTCTCGATTTCCAGAGCCACCAATTGACCAATATACACGTTTCTTGCATTTTCGTAGCCATTTAATAAATTCATCAATGTTAGTGAACCCAGCCTCCAATACAAAATGAAATTTTATCAAACAAACTTATAAATGTACTCTTCCTATTGTTGTAATAATCAGTTTGTTCAGTTAATGCAAACATAAATACGACGTATTTAGTTTTGCACCATTCTTTTTGAATCACCCGGAACCCTAAGACATTGAAGAAGATTTATGTTCAGTAAATATGCATGCACACGTTCTCTTCCCTGAAACCCATGCGCCATCTACAACACAGACCCAGGGTACCAACCTTCTCGTCCTGTCCCTGTGCCACGCGGATATGAGGACTCTGCGCTCCAGGTCGTCATCACACAGCCTCAGCAGGAACTGGTGGTCGAACCTTGGGTTGTTGGAGTACCGTCGGACACAGGTGCGGTGGAACTGGCGCTCCGAGAGGCCGGGGATGAGGCACACCTGGACAATCAACAATGGGTTACTGGTGGAAGGCTCTGACACAGTATTTAGAATAACTATACGGTAAGTATCACAAACAAGATGCGCAGTAGATCAGTGACGTCAGTGGTGCCCACCAGCTGTTTGTCACACAACAAAGCTCCCATCTGTAAAAACTAGACCATCTGTGTACTTGGATGCTGTTGTTTTGACTTTGACTTGTCCGTTACAATTCTCTGTTGATCTAGAATATAAACAAAACAAAAATGTAAACAATGTGACGTCACTGGTGCCCAACCAACAGCAGACGGGTATCAAAGCTGCACATGGTACCTACCGTATAATTATTATATATACTGTGGCCTCTGGATCGTTGGTTAGCATGGACGTTATTCTAGACGTAAGGGGAGGCTCCAGCCATGCAACAATTCGCGTTTATACCTGCTTCCTCCATAGGGACGATGTCAACTTTCAATGCTAACCTACTTTTATTTTTTTTTTTACTTTAACTGCCCGTCACCATAGGCTATTGACCTGTGTGGTGAAATACAGACAGCGAGGTACCATAACGGCATTAGTCACATGGGCAAGCCAGAGGTGACCGCTCATGATCCTACAGGAGTCGGCCGGGACCGGGATCGAACAGGCCACGTCAGTAGTGGGCATTTGGGGCTTCTGGGCCAAGTGATTGACAGCTTCCGGTCACGTGACCGGAAGTGCTGAGTCATGAAAGACGTCATCTGAGGCTGAGCCAGTGACGTAGGCGGTTTTGTGACGTAATGAGGGAAAGTTTAAAGTTCAAGGTCACTGGGAGGTAATTTTAAAAAAGTACTACCTCGCACTCGTTTCATTCGATTGTGATTCGATAGTTTTAATTCGATAAAAATATCGAATGAAAACAATCGAATGAAGCAATCGAATGATACGAGTATCGAATATCAAACTACACCAAAATTAGAATAACATTATTAATTCCACTTAGAAATTATATCATACTACCGATCCGCGACCCGTTGCACCTTCGCCCCGTAAACAATGATAGTAGTGTGTGCTGCATTTTGTAGTTAGCCCGTGGAACTAATACGAATCAAGATCAGCTGTTTGAATTTTCATGAACTCAAACCAAAGTGAATGTCTATAAGGAATACATGGGAAGTTTGGGACCCAGCGGGTGGAACACAGGGGGATTTCGTAACACCATTTATTAGCAAGCACCTAGAACCAAAGAGGAACCTATATGTCAGTTTTCAACTCTGTAGGTCTTATAGTTATGGGGATTTCCTGATAGGTCAGTCAGTCAGTCAGTCAGTCAGTCAGTCAGTCAGTCAGTCAGTCAGTCAGTCAGTCAGTCAGTCAGTCAGTCAGTCAGTCAGTCAGTCAGTCAGTCAGTCAGTCAGTCAGTCAGTCAGTCAGTGGTATTTGGATTTTGTATATTAAGATTTCGTTGCGATCGATCTAATACGCAATCAAGCATTGAAATGTTACATAACATATAATGAGTTATTTTATTCAACTCAAGAGTTACTTTAAGCTAAACACTGCAGTTTGCCATGTTAGTTTACCTTATAAAAGGTAAGAAAGAGAACTGACAAGATGTCAGGATTGTGGGAGGCACAACAAATCGCCGTTATAGATTACACATCAGCTCCTGAGTGCCGCATTCACTAGCACGGAGTCTCCTGAATATTTCAAAGCCAAATTTGAATGGGACTTTATCGTATTTTGGAGGAATATTTTTAAACTTCCCACTTTATTGAACAGTATTGCACTGTTTTTGTGCGGAGAAACGTCTTGATTAAAGCCATAAAATGCAATATGTGTTAAGTTGTTGGGGTACAAAACATCTATAACAGCAGTTCTACATTCTTATCCAAATATTCCGTTTGGAAATATTTTTACATTGGCATTGAAATGAACAACATTGTCCCGGGGTCTAGATGTTGTATACTATAATCTGTCATTAAACACGCTCTACTCGTGTACAGCCTTGGATTTTAACCTTGATATTTATGTCGTAGCAAATATTTTTCCACTTAGGCCTCAGTATTGAGCATTTTGCGATTACCTTGATACAAAACCTTAAATTGATTCATGTCCAACATTGTATTGCCGCCGTTCTAGCAAGCTCATCGTTAAAACAATCCATGTACATATTTCCAGTTTGCATATAATGCAAGCAGAGACAAGAGTTGAGGACAGCCATTATTACTGACCAGGGAAATCCTTTTTTCACGATATTATTGGAATATCAGCTGCTTTTCCATCGCGTATATTGCCAGGTAAAGTTCGTCATATCCCCACTAGTGAGGAAATAGTATATTTCGCACCAAGGGCCGAAAGTGGGGTTTTGCTGACCCGAGATCATGTTTTATGAATGTTTCATAAATCGTTCGACGGCTATGCAAAACCCTTTCGGCAGAGGTGCGAACGCTATTTTTCACCATACTACAATTATTAACGGGTTAAGTGTGATCGGTCATAAAACACGAGCGGCCTCATGCAATCTCGGACTAAAAACAGTTAACCAATCGATAGTACAATGTTTTGAATTTTATTGTTATTTGTTCCAGTGTTTCAACCAAAGAACACGAAATAGTATGCACTTATTAACCAGGTAACGTTGTGTACGCTTGAGAACAAGTTGGCAACATTGGCTAAATAGACCAGCTGACTTTCGGCCCTAGGGCCGAAAATTTTCGGCCCTTAGGCGGAAAAACTCTACTTTCGGTATTTAAATGACGTTCCGAAAACAGATGATTACAGATGATTATGGATGATTATGGTGTGGTGAAAAATTATATTCTCATTAGTAAGGAAAAATCAGCTGATTATAAATCAGCCTAACAATACAAAACAATATTGAAATAATGCCCATCTGTTTAAAACATTGTGTTGGTTATTGTGTTTACTTCGTCTTTTGTTCGTATTTTTTGCTGTAGTATCGTGAAAAATAGTGTTCAAAACTCGTGGGAAAATTATTTTTTCTGGTGCTCGTTCTCTTTAAATTGCGAGTCGTAGACGAGCAATTTAATACGACTCGCACCAAGAAAAATCACACTTTTCCCACTAGTTGTGAAATATGCTATTTACCTAGACCATAGTTCTCATATCACCAGAGTAAGCTAGAATTTTAAAGTTGGAATCTAAAACTTCTTTCTTGGAATCTTTACACTCCAGACTTGCTGTGAATTCACCGTGAGGAAAAGGACCATATTGATCCGGAGTCTGAGGAAAATAATAATAAGATGCTGAGATACGGTGCGGCCAGTTGGGGATGGGGATGAATAGTTAAAGGGTCGTTACCACAGCGGGACTGAAGAGTGTAGACAAAGCGGGGAATCGGGGGAATCGACCGGCGGCGTCACCCACCTGACCGACATCGCCAGGGCTGCCAATCGCGGGGAAACGCCGGGAATTATTACCCATTTTGGTCAGGGCTGCCAATCACAGGGAAATGCCGGGAATTATTTTCCAATTTTTGTTGGTATCAGTATCGTGTCTTGGGAAATCCGGAGCGAATCATCGCTAACTTAGTGATAACCAAGTCCTCGAGGACTTAGAGGACTTAGGAGGTTAGAGGATAACTTACTGATCCTCGTTTTATGAAACTGCAAACGTTTTTTCCAATACATTTGTGTTATACAATTTTAACTTGTGCGATCCTGGCAAAATAAATGTTTAAAACTGTTTAATAACCATAGGCAACTACTATATACTAAAAATACCTTTCTAAGTTGCAATATGTCACTCTACTAAAGACGTTTTTTAAAAATGGCGTTATTGTAGAACAATTTCATTCTTTGTTAAACATTAAATACCCCCGTCGCAGCAAACCTGCATACTCAGCGAATTTCCAGTGAATATATAACATAACACATTAAAACACTTCATTAAAACAGGATTCATAAGAAATGTATTCACAAACAAGCGATATTTAAAATATTAATTATTCTCTATAAGAATAACATTGGGGATGAGTACGCAGGTTTGCTGCAACAAGGCACAAAAAATAATGGGTTTTTATGCAAATATCAATAGAACTCATCTTAGTGAAGTCACATACCAAGTTTCATCCGTATAAATAAGCGATATATAACATTTTAAGTATTTTCCATAAGAATAACATGGGGAACAAGTACCTAGGTTTGCTGCTACAGGAACCATAGGCGAGAATTTTTTTTGTGAAAACAACAATAAACCACAACCAGATCAAGCCATATACCAAATTTCGCGAGTTTATGTTCATAAATAAGCGAGACATACAATTTTTCTTTTCTCCATAAGAATAACATTAGACAACGTACTGTGTTTAGCGCTTTCAATATCTCGGTAACTAATTGACGTAGAGCAATGATCAAAATACCAAATTGTTTTTTTTTTTAAGTTGAATTCAATGGTATAAATTAAAATTTGATTTAAATTAAAATTACATGTGAAAACCCCAAAAAACACATTTTTGGGGTACACAACCCCCCAAAAAAACCCCTTCGGATGGTGCGATTCATCTGGTTTTCGAACTCGTTCAAATAAATGGTACTTTACACGTTTGTACCAAATTTCATTAAGATCGGACCTTTTTTACGAGAGTTATCGTGCTTACGGACACACACACACACACACACACACACACACACACACACACACATATATATATATATATATATATTTATAATTATATATATATACATGTATAAAAATTTGAACAAATGGTGTTTTTGGCATCTGGGGACCTCAAAATGAAAAGTTATCATGGTCTCGGGCTTAAGTCTTACCATGAGACCTACGGTAATAGCTTCTTCCCCATAGGGGAAATTCGCTAAAACAATGTTACGTCGATAAGTCGTAAATACTATATTCTAACCATAATCGTGTAGATTGTAAGGACTTTAACAATAAGTATTAAGAATTAGTGATATTTATCAAACAAGCCACTGCACAAATAAGCCTTTTTATGCTATTTAAAAATACGGTAATTATTTACCGGTGACGTAGGTGGTATTGTAACTTAGTTAATTAGTACTTATTAATGGAATTTGTAATACTATTTTTTGTTTTAGAATGTGTGTTTTAATAATTAATTTCGTATTTAGGTACACTGTACAGTTCTTGACATCGTAACAAAATGTGGGTTACTGAAATATAATATCTCATGGTGTGGTATTTAATAAATATATCAAGCAATGTGATGCATAAAACGAACGAGGCTTAAAAAAACATTACATTCTTAATTTACTAAACCAAGCAAAAACTTTTACATGAAGTACATCCACAAGAAAAACGAAAGTTATAACATAAACAAGATTTTTAAATAAAAATAAACACTAATTAGTTATATTGGAAAATATTTAGGCAATTATTGTAATAAATTGTTGTGCAACCTTACCTTTACGTAAGCATTGCAGGGTTCCGCGCCGGGCCTGCCGAGATTGCGACCTCGGTAAACTGGAACAAATCAAAAATAAATAGTTTGTATAAAGAGCAACGCAAAAAATATCTAGATAACTAGTACAAGCATAAACAGTACATAGTTAGACAACAAATAAACAGTCAAAAAATTAATAAATATTAAATAGTGTGAATAAGTAGTAAAAGCTCGGAAAGGAGTGACTTTTTACCTTGACTTTTATTTATCTTAAATGCTACGATTGTAAAACAAGTGCAACTCGTTCTCTGACAAAACATATGTTTAAACATTTACAGTTAAAATGCATTTAAATAAACGGTATCAGGAAACTGACACATACTTTCTCCCTTTTAGCCAAACTTTAATGACAAAAATATTTGTTATTTACTAAATATAGAATATGAAGTAATAGATAAATGTACAGAAAATTGTCTAAAATAGTTGTTTTCAGAAATATCCACCCAAATTGCTTTTTTGGAGGCACTATAGAGTCCGTTGCTACACACAGTAGTTTTGAGAGGGGAAATGCCCCCTTGCCCCCCCCAGGGTTAAATAGCAACACATTTCGAACATCATCTGTTGGTGAATGCTAACTTGATCTGCATATCAAATGAAATTGATCAGTAAATAAGAGAGAAATAGTTATTTTTGTATTCCCCATAAGAATAACATTGGACAACGTACTGTGTTTACCGCTAAATGAAAATTTCAATTTTCTCCGCAACTAGCAATCGTAGAATAGTAATTTAGAATACTAATTTATTTAGTTTTTTGAGCTCTTTTTAATGGTGAATAGTAATCTTTTTTAACATTTATGATTTTTTATGAAAAATCCAAAAAACTGAATTTTTGATGTTTTAAGTCCTGTAATTTCTGAACCCGCATTTTTACAGAAATGCGGGTGGTGTCATTTTGTTGGAAACCTAAAGTTCTACAAACCACGAAAGTTTAATCAAAATCGTTAGAGCCGTTTTTGAGAAATTTGGATTTTTCATGTTTTTTGGCGGTTTTTGGGGGATAATTACCCTTAAAAATCAAAAATTCAAAAAAATGAAAAAAACGCCTGGAGATATCGTGGCTTAGTACCTACACGCCAAATTTCATAAAAATCGGCCCATAGGTTAGGGCTCTAGCTCTGTACACATCCACACAGACACACACACACACACACACACACACACACACGGACACACACACACACACACAGACAGACATCACGTAAAAACCACTTTTTTGGGTTCAGGGAGCACCAAAACGAATATTTCCACTGACAACTCAAATTCGAAAATTTTTACGAAAACAATACTTTCTCCATATACTATGTATAGGGGGAGAAAGTAAAAATACTAAAATATTAAAAAATTACCCCCAAAATAGACAAAGATAATCTTTGTAGATAGCTAGAACCTAAGATCTCTATACCTAAGATTCCGTCACTAGAGATTCAGAGAAAGCATCAGAGTTTTAAACAATTTTATGAAAATATAAATAGTTAATTATGTAAAATAGTAAATAGTAAAATAGTACTTCTAGATTTATAAACACATACTAATTAAATATTTACCGTGAATGATGAGAATGTTGTCAGAGCACTGCAGTGAAACCTCCAATTCCCCTAAAAAAGTTCAACACATGTATTCAATCTCAGATGTATTTGTTAAGTCGCTATAGTAAAAATAATATGACGTCAACTCTCACTGCCACAGTAGAAAATGCGGGGAGTGTGTACAACTTATAAAATAACGCTTAAGGGTTTTATTAGACTTTGGTTTAGTTATTAGAAACAAACTAGTTATTTATCGTTTTCAAAAAGAGCAAATTTTAATAAATACTAGTAAACCTGTCGCGGCTTCGCTCGCGATCATCATTTATAAATATTGTGTTACTGTTCCAAAGCCAACATGGCCTGCTGATTAACTGTGTTTACTCTATCCAGCTGATTGCTTCAAATTTATAGTTATTTCCCAATGTTAAGCTTATGGGGAAAAACTCAACTTTAAGGGGCCCCAGGGCCTCATTCACAAATTATTTCTCTATAAAAAAGGTTTCCTGCACAACTTCACGTTAGGATATTTCCAATGACACCAAAAACATGATAATCGGTTCAGTAGTTTAGGAGGAGTGATTGTCACAAAAAACCTGCTCGCCTATTAAATAAGTATAGATAGATAGATAGATTCATGAATTGAACGGTTAGATGTAAATCAAAACCGTAACAGGAATTTTGAGAAAACCTTAAGTCTACATCCATGAGCCATCAACTTGAACGATATATCTTAGTGAGAAAATTGGAGGAAAAATTTTTTTGAAAACCTGTCCTAAGGCCATAAATTAAATAAAAGTGCCAAGTTAAAACACATTTTTCGTATTCGAATTTGTTCATTGTGTGATTTAATTTAAGTATACAGACAAAATCAGATGAACAGGTGAAGCTGATGAGCAAAGCGTTAAAATAATTATTTCTTAAATATATTTCGATAGTGGCCCATTTAAAGTATTAGAAATTCTGGTAAGTCTATCGAATAAATTTATATTCTACTTCAAACTTCAAAGTGATTATTGTTTCCCAGAAGGCAAAACATAGGCAAAACTGTCTATAATCGACCTTATCGACATCAGAGGCTATGTGGACCACCAGCTGCTCACTCCCTTGCTTATCTCTGCACCTGCAAAGCTGTTATCACCAATGCGCAAGGTGCAAGAAACCGACAGCTAAACTTCCACCTGTCTGTTTGTGAAGTCAAAAAAATACAACACGCGAGAGGAGGTGGAACGTGATCTGTTGTGAATTTTCCATTCGGTTAAAAAATTAGTGTTTTTAATACCGATATTACATTTAAATGTAAAAGGGGTGAGTAAAACAACGTACCAATGCTAAGTTGAAGTAGGAAGAATATTCAACTTTAAAAACGTAAAAATCCAAACTCTAAAAGTAACTTTGGCTCTAAATATAAATTTTCTGTAACAAAAAAGTGACCGCTAAATGAACGAAAAGTGCAACATGCAAGTCGTTACGGCACATTGTCGAGTGTTCACTGAATTGTCGGAATTGCTCGCACAATCAGTTGCTTAGGTCGCTAGCTAACTGGAGTGTTATTGTTCGAATCGCAGGAGTCTGTCACTAGGCGTGTTGTTAGAGTTTTTTGTGCCTCGGTTACATTGTGTTACAGTAGCTCACATATTTATTAATTACTGCATAAAATATTCAGGCTCCAAACTTTTTTTACTACTATTTTTAGAATAAACTAATTAAACAAATTACTAAGTGATATCGCACCTTTACGAACTTTTAGCACACGAGACCTTTACAACGGCTTTACAATTGTTTTGAAAATACCTAAAGGAAACTAATTTGGTAGCATCATAAATGTTTGTCGAATATCTTAATATATAAAATCCAAATACCACTGACTGACTCACTGACTCACTCATCACGAAATCTCAAAAACCACAGAACAGATCGCAATGCAATTTGGAACATACCTTCTTCCTCTTGGGTCTTAGGTCCTCACTAAGAAAGGGATTTAAGAAATCTCCATAGGGCTCCGCCCCACGGGGAGTCAAAGTTCCAATTCTGTGTTATTCTAATGGGCATTCACTTTAAGTTTGAGCTGGTGAAAATACAAAAAGCTGATCTTGATTCGTAGTAGTTCCACGGGATAACCACAGAATGCAGCACACACAACTGTCAGTTTTTATATATTAAGATTTTTTCCGGGGCGAAGTCTGCGGGAACAGATAGTAAATTCATAAGTTTAAAATGAATGAGTGTGTATCGGCGATTTGGAGGGTCATATAGTAAAGTGATATATAGTTTATACGTTCAAACTTATAATAATTGGTACCGGAAGTAGGCCCACTCACCTCTTCCCAATATCCGTTTCCTGGACCTCGTTAATTTATTGGGCGATGCAAACGAGAGGCACCTCCTGGAGCGGGAGTGACGTAATGGACTGTCAGTCACTATGCTGGATGCTGGAAACGAATTACATTGGTATTGAAGGCAAGGGTATACATTTATGAACTAGAGGCCTATACTAATAAACTAATCAATTTATAAAACGAGTTCACACGCAGGACGCTGACGTGAAAGAAGCAAAATTCCACATAAAAAACTTAAAAAAAAAACAAGAAAAACTGTGTTAAAATTTAATTTGTTGGCTATTCTGATGCTCCTGGTTCTATTTATCTGCAATGCTGGGATAATAATGTTGCGCACTATAAAGTTAGGAGAAGGTCCAGTCCGGATTGAAAGTAGTGTGGGGATGATAAAACTACACCAACATAAGAATAGAAGCCTTTTATAATATAAATTCCCCATAAGACAACGTACTGTGTTTAGTCAATACACATTTCCTTTAATAACTTGGTAAATATATGTGCTAGAATGATGGGAGTGGGCTTACCATTTTTGGCTTTGCAAACTCTATAGTTTTTAAATGCCAAAAATAAGGTTAGGGTTTTCCGATTGTTTTCCACAACAATTATAGAACTGATTATAGAAAGGCACGTCTTCACCAAATTTGAAATAAATCGGACAACAAATACGACAGATAGAGTGCGAACACATATTTATATACAATTCTTAGCGAACCCCCAAAACGTGTTCAGGGAGTCACGTTAGGAACTTCTATGGTGGTCCCGGGTTTAAGTTTAACCAAGCGGGTCTTGCTAATAGCTCACTTTTGCACAGGAAATTTGCTAATCACTAAAAGTTACTCGCAGTAGCTCACCTAAGCTGGAGAAGTCGTCGTCGTTGTCTTCTTCGTCGTTGGCCTTAGAAGACGCCGGAGACTTGGTCCTGCAGGACTCGGCGAAGGACACGTCGTTGAGGAAGTTCTCCGAGAGCCGCGGGGTCTTCAGGTAGTGCTTGTGAGAGTCCCACGTCTCCTCGGAGCAGTCGGAAGCGGAAGTTGCAACCTCGCTCTTCCTCTTGTTTCCGGTTTGGGCAGTGCTGTCAAAATCCAGAGGCCTGACTCCCGGAATATCTTCCCCACTGGGACTAGGAGGACTGGGGATTCCTTTCGGGAGGGTCAATCCTAAAAAGCTCGGGTTTTCTCCGTTGTCTGAGTACTCTATGTCGTACAAGGAACCGAAAGTTACCTTTTTGGGACTAGTCAAATGTAACTGAGAAGCCGATTTTGATCTCGTGCTTTTTGGCGTTTCGTCTACTTGGTCGGCTTTGATGTCAAAAGGACTAGGAAGACCCTTCGGGAGTGTGAGGTAAGAGATGGGGTGTCTGCCGGCCACTCGTTTACACAGGGGGAGGTTCTCGTCGCTCACACTCCGCAGTCGTCTCCTCCGGATGACCTTTTGTCTTGTCAACGTGGAAGGTTTGTCCAAGTCCACGGACGTACAGCATGATGAGGTTTTCGTCCTTTTCTCGTCGGAGTCAGACGCGGGAGGCGTATTCAGCACAAAAGTCCGCTCATTAAATATCACTCCACGCCTTTTCAATGCTACATTCAATTGACTCTCCCCACTCGGACGTTCAATTAAAGCACCGTCCGCATTATTTCTACTTACTTCTAAATTTGTAGCTTCACTATCAGGTCGCTCTGACAAAATGTTTCCTAAAACTTTTTCACACTTTTCCCTGTCGTGGTTCGTGTTTAAAATATTGATGACACTAGATCCTACTAGAATATCGCCTACTCTTTGATTCAACGTTCGCTTCGTTTCACAATCACTTTGTTCCTTAGCACTCTTTAGATTGCACGACGCACTATGAATTTTACCTCGGGAATCCAAAAAGTTGTTTACTTTTGTTTGAAAAAATGCGTCTGTCATGGAGAAGTCGGGGAGACTGCTTTTGGAAGAGGTCAGTAACTCCCTGACGACGCGGTCTGGCGATGGAAGACGCTCCTCACCCCTCGGGCTCTCCTCCGCGACAATCTTATCCCCATTGTTGAGCCTCAGCCACGCCAGTCTCCTCGCCAGCGGCGACACCTCACACGTCTTGGCCTTCTCCTTGGCCAGCCAACACGCCTGGAACTTATCACAGGGCAATATAGACTGCTTAGGCCTCAATTTGATTTCATCAGACTCGTTCGATCCCAAGTTCAAATGTTTGATGAAGTTGGACACGAACTCCCTCGAGTGGACGGGGGTCTCTGAGGCGTCCTTGTGGGGGATCTCTTTGTTGATGAGCTCCACGGGGCTCGGCGTCGGCGACTGCTTGAGGGCGTAGTACAGCGGGTTGTCGAGGCTGATGCCCTGCGCCGCCAGAGGGAAGGTGTCCGTCATGCGCCGCCTCAGGGCCACGAGACTCTGCGTCGTCCGCAGCGGGCAGGGCGAGTACTCTATCCGGGGCAGGTCCGGGGACGACCTCTCGCTGGTCGATGGTGTCTGGTCCGAGAACACCGCGAGGTCTTGGTGGCGGAAGTTGGAGCACGGCTGCTTCTTCCTGACCGGGGAAACACTCTCCCATCCGTGATTATCTGAGTCTCTCGATATTTCGGGATCTCTTGTCAAAAGATGTCTGTAACAGAAAAATCGATTTTAAGTTTCGCTTTGTTTTGTGATAAATGTGCTATAACATTAAATTACGGAAAATATATAATTGAGTTGCAAGTTTAAATGTTAAAAGTAAAATATTTCCTATTGGGTTAAAACCCAAAGGACAATGAATTTATAATCTCGAATTTTAGAGAGTAATGTCGCAGCTACGACTGTGGTAGCGTGATAGTAATACATTCCTTTCATTAAGACAAACTATCCCATAACACTGGGAAAAAATAGACAAAGTATAAATGTTATATGTGTCAATCACGTGACCAAATTAAACCATTGTCTGCAACAGTTAAACATTGAAACCTTCAAGGCCAAAAGGGCAAAGCTCTAAAAGATTTTTGAATATTATAATATTTATAGTTAATGATATTATCTAAAATTGTTCACATAAACACATATAATATAGGGTAGGTTTTTGTCACAATATAACACCATAGAATTTGCACGGCAGATTTCTTATTTGAGCATGTACTCCATGGTTAAACTAGGCCCCCTATAGATAGATAAGCAACATTTAAATATTTTCAAGATGATTTCTGTTGATATAAATTCCACCCGTTGTGGCCTAGTGGCCTTGAAGTAAAGATGTACATTCCAACAAAGTTACTTACGAAGGAGTCTGCCTCCTGCCGCGTTTCACCCCGGTCTGTCTGTCTCTCAGGAGTTCCTTCCGATGGGGAGAGCAGGAAGAGCAAGGTGTCTTGAGGCGCGGTCTGGGGCCCGGGGCACTCCCCAGACTGGTCCTCGCCAGGGGCTTCGCCTGGTTCTCCGGGGTCCGAGGGACGCTCTGGTAGTTGCTGACGTCACGGAGCGCCGCCGGGAGCGAGTCCAGGCACATGTAGATGCTGTCCCGCCGCCGGGGCGAGGCCCTGTAGTCATTCTGGAAACATTGACATTCGTAGGTGAAACATTGACACAAAACACCTGCGTGTTCTGGGAACTTTCAATGCAAAGATCAATGAACAAATTGATAAATGGTAAATGATAAATGAAAATATGTTTCTAAAGATAAATACCTCGGACAATTTTATAATAAATAATACAAACCTACGATATCAGCCAACTTGTCAAGTTAAAAAAGTTTATAAATCATCGAAATATAACACATCATTTACCCCCGATAACAACAACATAGTCTAAGTAGCAGGGTTTCTACAACGGTTAGAAAAAAAGGGATTTATAAACCTAAAAACATTATTACACAACAACCAAATGACGCATGCAGTGAATAGATTTTTCCCGAATGTAGAGGCACAAAAGCTATTCATTTTTAAAAGCTGGCTTGCACGACTCTCTTTGATTTAATTTTGTGATAATTAGAAGTATTTTTTTCTGCAGTTTGAACAATCTTGTGAATTCGACGTTACACATTCTCCCAAAGTGATAATACGTATGAAAGGTGGAGTAAAATGAGTGCATTATATGCCGTCATCAGTACCTGAATAGGGCTCTGTTTGGGCAGCATTCTCAGATCAAAAATTTCGGAAGATGATTTTGATCGGGTTCAATGTGCCTATGTCCCATGTCAACCTTCGCTCTACAAGAAACCAAGATGCCAAGAAACTTCTTTTAGTACGGTGTCAAACATCATTACCATTGGGGCATACTCAGAATTTACCATTCAAAGACGAACTTTTTTACATTTGATTTTGTTGAGTTTGTTTGCATATTGTTTTCATTGAACAGTTGACGCTCCCCATTATTAAACGATGTGTACAATTAATTACCCCCTCCCGCCAAGTCTCACCTCCTGGTCGTCATCCTGACAGTTCTCCTTATCTCGGAGGCGGCGGGGGCGGTGGCGGGAGAGCTTGGCGGCGGCGCGCCTGATGCTGTAGCACGGTCCCGCCCCGCCCCCGCACTGCGACGGCGACCTGCCGCCTCCACCACCACCGCCACAGCCGCCTCCAGTCTTGTGCACCGTCCACTTTAGCATCGAGTCCTGCAACAAAATAAAGAAGTTAATTTCAAATTCGCTTTTTTCAACGCCAATGGCATTTTTCGTTATAAAATCACTCATCCACTTAGGGAAAGCGATCCAAACCCCTCAAATTTTCATAGACTCCCCTGGATTTGAACCAGTGACCCTTTGAACCGAAGTCCAAGACCCTAGCCGTTAGTCGGCTAGCAAGATGCCCAAAAAACCAATGATTCAATTAAAAAACAAATATATATATACGAATCGTCATTACTGGAAGCTGATTCTAGCTATATTGCAGTTTATTATCGCAAGAGTAATGTTAACGCATGATCATCCGACATTCCAAGAAATTCCTTTTAGTGGTCAAGTTTAAGTTATAACTGGAATTTCCCATGCTCAGCTCGCGCTTTGAAACAGCTGATTTTTTTGGATACTTTTTTCTATGGTTTTGAATTTGTTATTTATTTTTCACTATTAGCGGCGAAGGTAACATTCAAACTTACGGCTCAGTTTACAGAAATAATACACCGGTATAAAGATATTCCCTTATAGTGAGTTACATTTTCGATATGTTTTCAAAATTTAGGCATACGGATTTCACAATATATTTTATAATTCGTAATTTTACTATCAAACATTATCTTATTAATTTTCTGATAAATGAAAAATGAAAGATATAACTTACTAGAGGACTCTAAATCTTTCATAAGTAAACTACAAATAAATTTGCTGGACGAATTCATTTATAGATTTTAATACTAAATCAATTTACACTTCAGATATAATACACTAACCAAACTCGAGGGAAAAGAATAGTCATCTAAAAATAATAAACTCAAAACAATTATGGCACAGTTGAAAAGACTAAATGCATATGAATTATACAATCAAAATGAACTGGAAATGCTCCTTGTTTCCAGTCGGAATGGAAACAATGGTATGTATTGTAACGATTGTTTGGTCGGTGTCGAGGGCAAACACGTCTCGTGATTGGAACACATTTCCATGCCGCTGGAACAAAACTCGCGTTATTGTTATAAAGTAACAGCAGTGTAAAAACGTTTCGCTCTATTGAATTGCATTAGGCGACCTCCGAACATCTCTCACGAACCAGAAATAAATAAAAGAATACATTTGTATGTGCATTTTTTAACATATTTAATACTGGTACTTAATTAGTGTTTGGAATAGGGTATTTATTGTTTTTCATGGCTTCGAGCACTTATATCAGCTTTGTTTATTCTTTTGTTCATCTTCCTCAAACGATTGCTTGAAAATGGAGTTGCTTTTTACACGCTTCAAATCGTTCAAACATAATTATGTTTGAAATAATATTCATACATTTTAAACTTAAGGTTTAATGGCGATATAAATACAACATGATTGTATACATACAATACAAGCTAAGTTACAACTATAATTTAACAAACCATAACTTCACACATAAAATAAAATATTTGTTCCGTATTTCACCTACATCATTAAATTAATTTCTTGACTTTTGTTCGGTGATTTTCAACACATAAAACTATTATTATTATTATTATTTTATATATATATATATATTATCTGGTATAATTCGAAAGCTGTATGGCTCTATGTCAGCTAGATTAATTTGCAAAGAACGGGACATCAGCCAGTAATGTTTTGAATTAGTTACGTCAAGTTGTGTTTTACAAAACGACCTCAAATTCGGGTCAGAGCAATGGCAACTCTGTGGAGCATTTTTTGCGGCATGCTATTGCAAAATAAATGGCTTTGTGTTCATTCAACTGAGGGGAACTGCACTTGATTCTTTTAATATGGAGTGATAATATCCCCTCCCTCTAACTTTGATAGGTACATTTGATACAGTAATTATTTACAAGGTGAACATAAGTTTCCCCCCAGAAAGCGCTATACAATTTTCTTCCTCTCGAAACAATATCACATGATCTCATCTTTTTAAAATACACATGATAATCATTAGTCTTTACATTTCGAATGTTGGTATTACTGTGTAGTGGACCTGGGTTGGCAACCCTGTGTGCCAGGTGGGTCGGCAGTGCCAGCTGTAGGGGAACAGCTGATGGCCTGTGACACCTCCACCGCCGCCGCCGCGCCGCCGACGCAACTCACTGTGACTTCTGACTCCCACTTTGTCTCTGATAATTTAATTACACGCTCAGTGGCTCCATTGTGACACGATTGGGTCAAGTGAGCGCGCTCTTTTAATTAAAACGAGTAACAGATTTAGCGATGATAGACAGAGTCAGGGGTATGGAAACGTGCGGGAGGGGAGGGTCAAAGGCCGTTGGTGGCAAGTGGGGGAGGGGGGAGAACGTTTTCGGAAACGTAAAACTTCGGGGTTTGAATTTTTTGAACAGGTGTCCCTCTTAATTTATTGGACAGTAAAATACGCGTGCTACTGGGTGATAATGAATTGTTTATTTGGGAGTTACGCGTGCTACTGGGTGATAATGAATTGTTTATTTGGGAGTTACGCGTGCTACTGGGTGATAATGAATTGTTTATTTGGGAGTTTCATTTTGTAAACAAACTACCGAAGTACAATATCACCAGCATATGATTGAAAAGGGATAATTCTAATGCATATTTTATCCTTATTAGACCACGGTTTGAATTCGTTCCTGATTTCGCATTAAAATATAGTACCTGGGGGGGGGGGGAAGGCCAGTCAGTTTGTTTAGATGACTCGGAGTAATATTTCACCACTTCCCCCTACTGATAATCTGATTTGTATTATTCATTTGCCTCTTTTCTACATATGTAAGGTCCCTCCAGTTGTTATTTATAGCTCAACGTCCCTTTGATTTATTTTACTACTCTATATATGTAACTCAAATCTTTTAATCTCTGCTCTCAGAAAACCACATGTTAATAATCATAAACAACATGAGTATTACTTTGACAGTTCCCTGGTTGATTATGAACAGCTGTTACAATTCTTTTGTTTTGATTTGAAACTCCATAAGCCCAATGTTAATTTTTTTAACTTTTCATTTTAGTTTTTTTTACATTATTCCTGGGGATGAGGCCTGTCTAGAACTTATTTTTATCCCAGAAATTAGTTATTTCGAACATTTGAAGGAAATCGTTGGAGCCGTTTTTGAGATCCGTGTCGCAAGCAAGCAAGCAAGCAAATCTTACTCATGTTAGAGTATAGGATAAGGTAGTGAGTTAAAATATATAATGATATAATACTACAAACAATAAAAAAATGGTGTACGTTTTTACCCTTTAATAAAGTACAATTAGTAACAGTAATTCTACGAGTTTTATTTATTTATTTTGATCTACTATAATATTTTTTCATCTTTATGTAAGTGACATCTTGCATAATAAATAGCAAAGGTTTAATAATTTTAAAAACTCTTTTCACTTAAAACCGTTTTCCTTATCTATTGGTATAAACCCAAATTTGGTGAGGTTTTGTTTTTGTTTTTGGTTGTAATGAATATATGGATGTATAATTTAGAGATAAACATACAAAAAAGTTAAACCTTTACTGCAATTTTAGTCAATCAAAACAGTCTGTCTTTAAAAAATAAATCGTTTTATTTGTTGAAGGTACTTATTTAGTAACAAAGTGGAAACATTTAAGGTGTAAATAAAACCCCCTTTTGATATTTTATTGATCGATTTAATGGCTTTAAGAATAATCCAGAGTTTAATATTTCAGACGTAAACCCCATAACGTAAACAATTCCCAAACCCGAGTTGATAAATTACACCATAAAGTCCAGAAGCTTCAACATCAGAATGAGCTCTGAGAATTAAGACTTGAAACTTTTAACTGTGGAGTTAGAACCAACTTTCCCCCACTTGTTGATTATAGTAGTTTAATTTCCTCTCGACTATTCCAGTTATCGCATTTACATAGTCCACATTATCGACCAACCCGTTAACCACACATGTTCCATCGCCGAGGTTTCGCATGGCCGCCGCGCCGTTGGCTTATTAGTATGGACCCTAGAACAGTATGGAGGTACCGGTCACCTCACCTCACCAGACTAACCCTCACCTAGTGAGTGCTACACAAACACCGGCGACCTTTGCTAGTTTAATTTAACCGCCGCGCCGGTTCGTAAATGAATTTAAATCTTGGACAAAGCAGTTAATGTAAATATATCACCTGCTTTAGTCTTACACCATAGCTTCACTCTGTATAAAGAAAACTGTTTACAATCTTCGTCACTTAAAATTTGTATTTACTAAATTTAGAATATAAAGTACGTTTGAATGTACAGCAAATATTCTAAATAAGTTTTTTTTTTTAATGTCCACCCAAATCCTTTTTTTTTAGGCACTACAGCATCCTTTGCTACACACAGTGGTTAAAAGAGGAAAAATGCCCCCTCATCCCCCCACAGGGTTAAGTGGCAACATATTTCGAAATTCTCTGCTTGTCAATACTAACTTGACCTGAATATCACGTTTTAATGAAATTGATTACTAAATAACAGAGAAATAGCAGAAAATAAATATCAGAGTAAATAACAGAGAAATAGTAATTTTTGTTCCCCATAAGATAACATTGTACAACGTTCTGTGTTTACCGCAAACAATTTAAATTTTCTTCGCAACCAGCAAAGAATTTTATGCACTTTGGTACAGTATTAATTAAAAATACTAATTTATTTAGTTTTTTAGCTCTTTTTAATGGTGAACAGTAATCTTTTTTAACATTTAAGTTTTTTTATGAAAAATCCAATGAATTTTGGATGTTTTAAGTCCTGTAATTTCTGAACCCGAATTTTTACAGAAATGCATAGTGTCACTTTGTTGGAAACATAAAGCTCTACAAACCACTAAAGTTTAATGAAAATCGTTAAAGACGTTTTTGAGAAATTTGGATTTTTCATGTCTTTTTGCGATTTTTGGGGGATAATTACGCTTCAAAATCAAAAATTTAAAAAAATAAAGAAATGCCTGGAGATATCGTGGATTAGTACCTACATACCAAATTTAATAAAAAACAGCCCCCATTCTAGCTCTGTACACATCCACACAGACAGAAATCACGTAAAAACCACTTCTTTGGGTTCAGGGAGCACCAAAACGAATATTTCCACTAACAACTCAAATTCGAAAATTTTCATGTAAACAGTACTTTCTCCATATACTATGTATACGGGGGAGAAAGTAAAAGGAAACTGTTTAACCTCTTCGTCATTACAGAATAAGGACGATAGTTTTTCATCTATGCTGGAGATCCTTAGGTTATAATTACAATTGTTAAATCAGTTGTTTTATCGTCTAGTGAGACCCTAGTATATTAC
Source organism: Allygus modestus (assembly GCA_963675035.1). Lineage (NCBI taxonomy): Eukaryota > Metazoa > Arthropoda > Insecta > Hemiptera > Cicadellidae > Allygus > Allygus modestus. The sequence continues at coordinate 145,879,675 of OY776116.1, forward strand.
TGGATGCCCTAGCATACTAGACTGTGTGAACAAACTGAAAACATGACTCCAGAACCCTACTACACAGAAACTGAATCCGTGAACAAATGTATTGTATATTTTCTATTGATTAACTCAAAATTTGTTGACACCGGTACTATTCTACAAGAATATGTAATTAAGAATTTGCCTACTGTCCATATTTTTCTCGTATAAATAACTTCATCTTACGATTTGTAATATATTTTCAAATTAATACTCTCAAACTTTCTTTCTGCGAGAGCTCTGAAAATAAACAAAATACCCTCGTAGCAGCAAACCTGCATACTCAGCGATTTCCAATGCATATACATGTATCTTAATGCCACATAAAGCCACATACCAAGTTTCATCAATCTACATTCATAAATAAACTATTTTACTTCTCACATTTTAAATTTGTCTCATAAGAATAACGTGGCGGCTGAGTATGCAGGTTTGCTGAAACAAGGAACACAAAAATTGTTTTTTTATACAAATATCAATATAACTGAACTAGGCAAAGCCACATACCAAGTTGTATTAATTTATGTTCATATTTAAGGGAGATAACATTTGTATTATTATCCATAAGAATAACATGGGAGCTGAGTACGCATGTTTGCTGCTACGGAAACTATCAAACAAAAAATAATTTTTTGTGCAAATATCAATAGACCACAAGGATATAAAGCAATATACCAAGTTTTGTCAAGATAAGTGATAATAAGCGATATATACAATTTTCTTATTCTCCATAAGAATAACATTGGACAACATACTGTGTTTAGCACGTTCAATATCTCTGTAACCAATTGACGTAGAGAAATGATAATACCCCCGTAGCAGCAAACCTGCGTACTCAGCGAATTTCCAATGCATATATATGTATCTTAATACCACATAAAGCCACATACCAAGTTTCATCAATATGCATTCATAAATAAACGATTTATGACATTTTAATTATTCTCCATAAGAATAACATGGCGGCTGAGTATGCAGGTTTGCTGAAGGAAGGAACACAAAAAATGGGGTTTTATACAGATATCAATATAACTCATTTAGGTAAAGCCAAGTACCAAATTTCATTAATTTATTTTCATAATTAAGGGAGATAACACGTTACTTATTCTCCATAAGAATAACATGGGGCTGAGTACGCAGGTTTGCTGCTACGGGAGCCTTTGGCAAAAAATTGTTTTTTTGAGCAAATATCAATGGTCCACAACCAGATGAAGCCGTATACCAAGTTTTGTCAGTATACGTTCATAAATAAGCGAGATATAAAATTTTTCTTTTCCTCCATAAGAATAACATTAGACAACGTACTGTGTTTAGCACTTTAAATATCTCGGTAACCAATTGACGTAGAGAAATGATCAAAATACCAAATTGTGTGTTTTTTTAAGCTGAATCCAATGGTAAAAACTAAAATTTGACTATTTCCAAAATTATATGGAAAAAATTCAAAAAACCCATTTTTGGGGTACAAAACCCCCCCAAAATACCCCTTCGGATAAAGCGATCTGGCTGGTTTTCGAACTTAAAGTCATAAATGTTACTTTACACGTTTATACCAAATTTCATCAAAATCGGATAATTTTTACGAGAGTTATCGTGCTCACGGACACACACACACACATATATATATATATATATATATATATATATATATATATATATATATATATACAGTTTCGAACGAATGGTGTTTTTGGGGTCTGGGGACCTCAAAACGAAAAGTTATCATGGTCCCGGGCCTAGGTCTTACCATGCCGACTACGGTAATAGCTTCTTCCCTATAGGGGAAATTCGCTAAAAACACCAAATTCTTCGGCTTTTTAAGCCAAATCCAATGGTCAAAAGTAAAATTTGATTTACTAAAATATAATATGTAAAAAAATCAAAAAACCCATTTTTGGAGTACAACCCCCCCCCCCAAAGTACCGCTTTGGATAGAGCGATCTGGCTGGTTTTCTAACTTAAGGTCATAAATGTTCGTTTTACATGTTTGTACCATATTTAATCAAAATCGGACCATTTTTACGAGAGTTATCCCACCCACGGACACACACATATATATATATATAGTTTTGAACGAATGGTGATTTTGGCATCTGGGGACCTCAAAACGAAAAGTTATCATGGTCCCGGGCCTAGGTCTTACCATACCGACTACAGTAATAGCTTCTTCCCTGTAGAGGAAATTCGCTAGTAAATATAGCAATCAGTTTTAAACATTGTTCAGGAAACCCTCATATGTGATTTGGTTGATAAAATGAATGCATACAAATTATATAAAGTAAGTCGAGAAGTGCGTACAATTATTATAATAGTATTCCATTGGATAACATTGAACAGTGCGATCATTCGTCAGTTTTACTAAACTTGCAATCGATTTGTTTTGAAAATAACTTTTTAACTAAATAAATAAACTTAAAATACAACAGATAAAGAAAACAATTTATTCGGCTGTAATTGTTTATTTGTAATTATCTATTTGGTAATCAATCCCCAATGCTAGAGAAAATTCTTCTTACATCAATGAATCCTCCTGATAATTGTGATCCAAGCGATGTTTTCCATCGCCTAAATACAAGTCGGTATGAAACCACTCATATTCGCATGGCAATATAAAAATGGGCAGTAACATTAAACACGGGATTTTATTTATTTTTTTAATTACCGTTAGGTGGGACTTCCGATTCTGATGGCGGTTTAACCGTGGTGTTTAGAAGGATAACAGATCTGTAACCAAGAGATAAGCGTGCGATGGATGGAGATGGAGAGGGTTGCAGGTGAGGGTGGAAGGTTGTGCGGGGGTGGTAGTGGTGGGGGGGGGGCAGCAAAGGTCACCGTAAGTAAGGCTTCGGTCGTCGGAGTCATAATTAATCCCCCCTCCCTCTTTCCTCCTCCTCTTTTGTTTTGTAATATTCGCAAAGAAACAGAACCATTATATATCCAACCGTTAGGTAATATGAACAGTTGTGATGTTTAAATTTTGTGGATAGTGTTTCTCTTAGCAGTTGTGCTCGAATTAGTTATGAATTCTGTAATTAGTTAAGAGTTAAGTATGTAGGTCGTTAGTAAAAAAGTTCAATATATTTAATACCCAGATGAGTTGATATACTTACAGTGCAATTAGCGAATTTCCCCTATAGGGAAGAAGCTATTACCGTAGGTCTCATGGTAAGACTTAAGCCCGAGACCATGATAACTTTTCATTTTGAGGTCCCCAGATGCCAAAAACACCATTCGTTCAAATTTTTATATATGTATATATATATATATATATATATATATATATATATATATATATATATATATATTATATATATATTTATATATATATATATATGTGTCCGTAAGCACGATAACTCTCGTAAAAAAGGTCCGATCTTAATGAAATTTGGTACAAATGTGTAAAGTACCATTTATTTGAACAAGTTGGAAAACCAGATGAATCGCACCATCTGAAGGGGGGTTTTTGGGGGGTTTTGTACCCCAAAAATGTGTTTTTTGGGTTTTTCACATGTAATTTTAATTTAAATCAAATTTTAATTTATACCATTGAATTTAGCTTAAAAAAACAAACAATTTGGTATTTTGATCATTGCTCTATGTCAATTGGTTACCGAGATATTGAAAGTGCTTAACACAGTACGTTGTCTAATGTTATTCTTATGGAGAAAAAGAAAAATTGTATATCTCGCTTATTTATGAACATAAACTGGCAAAATTTGGTATATGGCTTGATCTGGTTATGGTTTATTGTTGTTTGCACAAAAAAACAATTTTTCGCCTATGGTTCCTGTAGCAGCAAACCTAGGTACTTGGTCCCCATGTTATTCTTATGGAAAATACTTAAAATGTTATATATCGCTTATTTATGAATGTATATGGATGAAACTTGGTATGTGACTTCACTAAGATGAGTTCTATTGATATTTGCATAAAAACCCATTATTTTGCGTGCCTTGTTGCAGCAAACCTGCGTACTCATCCCCAATGTTAGTCTTATGAAGAATAATTAATATTTTAAATATCGCTTGTTTGTGAATACATTTCTTATGAATCCTGTTAAGTGTTATGTTATATATTCATTGGAAATTCGCTGAGTATGCAGGTTTGCTGCGACGGGTGTATCTTAGTTATTTAGTGAACCCCCTTTATTTTCAACGCTTCGGTGTTGGTGTCTAATGCCGGCCGGCAGAACGGGCAATTCATGTTTAAACGCGCATCTGTGTATGTGTTGTAATTTTAATATTTAATTTGTAATTTTTGATAAGTATTTTTTTAACGGAAAGGAACTTTTTCCCTGATGAGGGAACACAAGTTCTGAAACTTATGTAGAAACAATCTACTGGAATTGAACTGTTGACTGAAGGTAGGTAAATGTATATTTCAATTGTCACATAACTGTTCTGGGGGCATTCGACAATGAATACACCTTTGGATACATATATTTTAATACAAAGCCCTTAAATCCCTATCAGATAATAATCTCCCCTAAATCTAGAGAAACAATCCATAACGTGGACAAATTGGTTCAACACCAAAAACAGTTAACGTAACTGAAACGTATACAACTGTTAAACAACTGTAAACAGCTGTTAAAACTGTTAACGTAACTGAAACGTATACAACTGTTAAACAACTGTAAACAGCTGTTAAAACTGTTAACGTAACTGAAACGTATACAACTGTTAAACAACTGTAAACAGCTGTTAAAACTGTTAACGTAACTGAAACGTATACAACTGTTAAACAACTGTAAACAGCTGTTAAAACTGTTAACGTAACTGAAACGTATACAACTGTTAAACAACTGTAAACAGCTGTTAAAATGTTAACGTAACTGAAACGTATACAACTGTTAAACAACTGTAAACAGCTGTTAAAACTGTTAACGTAACAAGAAAAACTCGTATTTAGTCTTATTTAGTTCAATTTTGTTACAAATGTTTGTTCATATTCCGGTGGTTTCACTTACAGTTTGTGTAATAAGTGAACAGTGTTTGAATGATGATTTAAGAATTTAATTTGCAAGAATAAACTATCAAACGTCTAAGGGAGATCTTGTTGGCCATAATTAGTGTTCGTTTTTACAGACATTCAAAAACAAAAACAAAAACACTGCGAAGACGGACGAGAACGTTGGGGCATCTGGTTGGCGCCGATCTGATAAAACTTTTCCCAAACTTCCGGCCTGAGCTGGGGCCGAGCGCCGCCCCGTGGCCCAGCGGGGGCGACATTGGGGTTATAACGAGGAAATGAAAACTCTAGAGGTATCAATGAAAAAATTTGTTTGCCTTAGCACGGGGTACTTGTAGTAGTGGTACACCATAAGAAGATATGTAAAGTTCTCCATTTTAAATCATAATGGTAATCAGCCTGGTGTCTTGTAAGCTGAGATTTATTTAGTTCCAAATCAATATATATTTGAACAACTTAGCCTACCTCCATTTTATGAGTCCAATTTTAATTTTGTATCACTTTGAGACTTGTAATATGCAATAAAAATACAAACCATTAATCATTTCAAGTTTAAATAGTTTGTAAAAGATTTTAAGTCATTCCAGCTTCTTTTTGGTGTTCACAGACCTGTGGAATTCTTTGACGCTTTGAATGGGAAGGATCCAAAGCGTAAGTGAGACATGTATAATGTAAGAAGTATTTTGAAAAATTAACTGTTCGTTGTAAGCTCAAATATAGAATTAAAAAAACTCAAAAATAAATATTTTTAGGTGTAACACTGCAAGTTTATTGTTTCACTTGTTGGACATTTTAATATGAAAATTGTTATGTACAAGTGATATGGATGTGTTCCATATCTATATCAAGGAACACAAACCCTAGCGGGATAAGTCTCTCCCCCCAGTCATTCCATCACCCAGCAGTAAAATAATTTCACACAGAATTCGCCAAAATAATGTTTCTAGTTCGATCATACTTTTTCACTGAAAAATTGTCCACAAAATGATTCACACAAATAACCCACTAACACGTTCTGTTAAAACCTCTGGTATGTTAATTATGGTTATTCATTTAGTTAAAACTTTGTAAACTCACTCCCCCCCCATATGAAACCATATGAAGAGGCGTGATTTTCATCAAGGTTTGATTTTATGGCTGGCTGCCAAGATTGATTGAAAATATTACAAATTTATCAGTGTTTATGATTGGGAAGTATTAAGAATTTTAGTAAAGAACAAAATTTGTACATAACTGAGGGTGTGTAAAAACTGAAGATGGTCCAAAACATCTCACACTATCCCACTATCCCACTTTAGCCCCACAGGACGTTAAAATATCCCTAAAATGGGATGACAATCCCTCAAGGGTAAACACTAACTCCCAAAATTAAACTCTTTAACCTTGCACAATAAACCGTCGGTCCCGATCTGTTATAGGAAACAGCAATTACTGAGCAGGTCACCTGTTGCACGTCGATCACTTGGAACAATGGAACGTGGGATAATTAAGAATAGGAACTCGGGACTATGAATAACAGGTGCACAGGTGGCAAGCCCGGCGTAGTGACGGGAGGCCAGGAAGCAATTTGACGAGAGTTGATATACAGCCATGTAACGAACCCATTAGCTCTCACTTCGATTAATATATTTCACGAGTCGTCCTCTTTATAGAGTTATAATAGGTTGTTAAATTATTGTGGTAGCTTCCGGCCTGGAGAATGGTCGTTTGATTGTGAATTAGTTATGTATTTATTCTACTCATGATGAACAACTTGATACGATTTCACTATTTAATTTATTTTGCCAGGGAATCTGGTTCATAGGTAAGTGGTCTTTGTGGTGGTATTTTAATGTTGCTAAATGCTGAGAATAAATTTATTTATGGATTCCCTATCGATATACACTCAAACGAATATAATATTTCTCAGAGAAAAGACAAGCTCATATAATGTGTCTCGTTATAATGTATCATGTCTTTATGTTCTAATGTCTATATATGCTAATGCCTTAGTTCCTATTCAAGGCTCCTCCAATTTTGACACGGAATAAATTAATTAGCCGGCTGAATGCACTAAATAGTAATCCATCTCCACAAAAACATAAAAGAAAATTCCATCGGGGCTATATTATAAAAGAAAACTTTCCGACGCTTCAAATATAATGATGGACAGCCTATAATGAGGCTGAAGAAAAATCTTTAAGCTGTCCTGTATGATGGGTTCCAAACCAGCCTACTACGCCTACTACTTATATATTTAATACAAAGTATTTATAATTATAAATTAAACAGGGTACAGTAAACTACGTCTTACTGTACTCTCTTGCAATACGGTAAATATACATACAGGTACAAGACGATCGATTTCAACCAGTCACACCGGTCATCATCAGGCATAATCTGAGAACGTCAGAGATTGACTAAATAATTCTCTGTTTTGGCCTGATGATGACCAGTGTAACTAATTGAAATCAACCGCCTTGTACCACCCTTCTTTATGCACACTTACTGTCTTGTATGTAAGTACAGGACATGCGTAAACATATTTTATAGTGTTGTGAGACAGTTTATTTTACTCTGGTTAATTGTAACAACATTTACCATGCTACTCAAGAAATTGTTTAGTACTAAATTAGTTTGTGAATCTTTCTAGTATTTTTTTCAAATTTGGAATTTACAACAAGAACCAACTATATTGAATTGAAATTCAAAGGAAGGGTATAACTTAAAACGCTTTGGACGTCCAACTTCGCAGTTTCAATTGTATAGTATTTAACTATACACATACAATGCGATTTATACCAAAATGCTTTCGTATAAACCCTTCCTCTTAAATACAATTTCAGATTTTCTAACAATAAAAAGTACACGAAATGATGAGAGCGATCAGACCACTATTAATCCCCTGTTTAATTAAGGTCTTCAATGCATTAAGCCAATCAATACCTTTAATTACTCCCAACTCAATTAGCACAATGAACGACCTGTGGGGGGGTCGGAGCGGGTGATCGGGGGGGGGGACGATGACATAATACCGCTGATTACTGAAACTTGCTTAAGTATTCATTGCCTGGTGTTATTGGATAATTTTACTATGCTTACATCAAACAGAGCATACTAGATAACTAATAGATTGGTAGAGCGTACTAGAGTGAGGTATTGACAACTTATAGTCAGCGTTTCAACTACAATACTGTGTGAAATACTTAATAACCTTATACCCTATCACTTACTGCATGGAAAAACTCCGTACCTAACATCATCACTTAAAAAATACTGTTTTATTATTTAAAATTGGTTGTACTATTAAATTATATCGGTGTAAAGGTGTTTGTACTATTTAATCACTTAACCAGTAACATATTTTGGAGAGCACCGAAAAAGGGTATTTGAATAATTACTGTTATTAGTTATCCTAGGGGCATTTTACAGTTATGAAATATGTAACAGTATAACAATCATCATCATTTGCGACGTCAATAATTCGCTCTTCGCGTGTTTTTAGTGAATTTCCTATGGAAAAGTGAACTATTAGCATGACCCGCACGGTGAGACTTAAGTGCGGGACCACCATAGAAGTTCCTAACGTGACCCCCTGATCACGTTTTGGGGGGTCGCTAAAAACTTTATATATATATGTGTTCGCACTCTGGCGGTCGCAATTTTTGTCCGATTTACCGATTTACTTGAAATTTGGTAGGAACCTTCCCTTCTGTAAACGGTTGGACCAGTTCGTTGGGCATAACAATCGGATAACTCTAACCCCTTTTTGGTTTTAATTTTTCAAATTTTGAGCTTTTGACTCAAAAATGGTCAGAAAAGCCCTGAATGTAACATTATTTTATATTACATTATTGTACGTAAAATGCCAAAAATGTTAAGCCCTCCCTCATTAATCTAACACAAGTATTCACCGAGTTATTAAATAAAATGTTAATTGTCTTTGCACAGTACGTTGTCTTATGGGGATTTTACACTTTAAAAGGCCGTTTTTCATATCTTGATGTAGTTTTAACACCCTCAATACCCCTATACCAACATCTTATCCTGACTATACCTCGTCCTAACCTGATAATGTACAACATTGCTATCCTAAGAGTCGATTTGATTATAACCAGGAGAATCAGAACAGCCAAAAAATAACATTTTGCAATTTTCCAAAAAAATGTTACCGGTGTTGTTTTAAACCCTTTATTAGATTTTTTAAAGGTTTTAATGCGGAAATGCACTTCCCTCACGTCAGCGTGCTGCGTGCGATCTCGTTTACACTTATAAAGTTAAGCCATAGTTATAATTAAAATCAGACACATTACAATATAGTTCCAACTTCTGCTCACCAGGTTTGCTCGTTCGAGATTATTATTAAAAGTATTAAAGGAGAAATACAGTTTGTTTAACGAAGAGATGAAAACTTTTCACTTTATACTGTTAACAAAACACCTAATTATTTGATAATTTATATTACGATTAATGCTTTTTTATTAATAAACGGCCACAACAAGAAATTCAGGTTAGGTTTTAAATAAAGTAATGTAAAAAATCAATAGTTTATTTGATATTAAAGAAAGTATTCATATTAAATAGCCTCTAAAGCTGATAAGTCAATTTAAAGAAACAGGTTATTTTACCTTCGTATTCAGCTTTAAGTTGATCCAAACTGGACTACCGCGGTTTCAGAAGTTTAATTGTGCTTCCATCTTCAGGTCATGGAGTTCAATCAAATCTTACAGAATTTACATGTCTGTCGTCAAAAGTTTAAAAAGACCCATAACATCGAACATACACACACGACAGCGAAAACATTTGAAATGCACTATTAACGCGTGACGGCCGGTAGGCGAACGCCGCCTCACCGGAACAAAGGGTGACCTGAACATGGAAGCACAATCAAGCTTCTGAAACCGCGGTAGTCCAGTTTGGATTGGTTTAAAGCTGAAGACGGAGATTAAATAACCTGTATTTGTTAATTAAAGAAAGCCTCGGGGAAAATTATGAACGTATGCGTGAATTAGCAGATCTAATGACCGTACAAATTCGTACAATTTCGTACAAAAGTTACAAACCACTCGATAACTTTATTTTCACCCCACCTAAGTAACCCAAATCACGTCATTTTAGTGTACACGCCCTCATGCAATTCATCACTCAATATTCCCGTGAACGAGTGTCACCCGTCAAATGAATGTGTGACAGCGAGGGGTTGGGGGAGGGGGTGAGGGTGACGTATCACAGCTGATTTATTGTAGTCCGCCACCCCCGCGCGGCCGTCATAGGGGTGGCATCGATAGCCTCTCGTGTTATAACGATTACTGCAGTGACTGTGTGAAAAGAACCCGGTTAATATTTAGGTTATTTAAGCGTTGCGTTAACAAATTATGTAGATGAATTATTTTGTAATCGATCTGTGATTATTCGATTGACTAATAAAAACATCAAAAAAGAAGTTTTATTATTTTGAAACTCTTAAATTTTTCAATTTAAATTCTCCCCTATGAAAGAATGAAACACATGAATCTTGTTACACTTTGAAAATGAGTTAGTTTCTACAATACAAACGGGCGTTTGCTCTGTTGTAACACACCTTTACCCTTTACTCTAATACAACATATATGTCTGTTTGTTTGTTTGAACAATTTATTTCGGAATCCAGCGGAAGGATTTTGCTTAATCTTGGGCTTTTTTACTTAAAAACCGATTGATAAGAACCTCAACCCCAGGAAAATTAATATTTTGTTAAACAAATGAATTTGAAAGTTGGAAATTTTAACAGTGGGTCCAAGAAGTTTCAAATCAAAACAACAGAAACATAACAGAGCTGTGAATAAATAACCAGTGAACTGTCAAATTAGCACTTACACAAGGTAAAGTATCAGCGCATGATTTATTGAAAACAGTAACTAGAACCATTGAGTAAAGGTTACATATAGGCATCTTTTTACTCACGGAAATAATTAAATATCACCGGGCTTGGTTCGGTCCCCCGGTACTTATTGTAACACGTAATGCAAATATTTTCACTGTACCCAAGCATTCTTAAAAGTAAAATTTTAAATTGGTTACAAACCAATTGTTAAAACATACTATAAACATAGCATAGCAACATTTTGAGGACACTTTTAAATTTGTATTAAAACGCAGTAGTTGGGTGAGGAAAAGTGGGATATTTTGCCCTAGATTATATAAAAAAATGTATGTTAAGGTGTTCATCCTTTAGAGACTCAAGTTTATTATCTGTTGGAATTCTGTTGATATAGCTTACAGCTCTTACAAGACTTATAGCTTATAGTTTGTACAATTTTTAATTTTAATAGTATTTTTCGATATTTATATTACTTGATAATGACAAATTTCAACTATATACTAAATATACAGAAACACCATTTTCTCCTAGTCATACTTAATTAAAAATACACTATCGCTTACATGTCTTAATTAAAGTTTAAGATTTATCATACAGTATTTAAAAACTAATAAGTATTTTTTTAGTGTGACGGCTTTTATTAATACAAAAATTGTCGTTATCAGAATTGCAAATTAGTTTATAAGTTATAACAATAATTATATATTTTCTAAAACTGACTAAAGTGAAAGGTTTTCATATCCTTAGCCAACTGTTATTATTGAATTTCTCCTTTAATACTGTTAATAATAATCTCGAACGAGCAAATCTGATAAACGGAAAACCGGAACTATATTAACTGTGGCTTAACTTGATAACTTGATAAGTGTAAAGAACACGTGACGAGCAAAATGTGATTGTTATTTTGTTAAATATTTCACAGCTGTAAAATTACCTCAGGATAACTCATTACAAATAATAATAGATCATATTAGAAATTTTTTTTGGAAGTATATGTATAATTTTTTTGTTCATACAAAGCGTTGTGGAGTACCGCAGGATCCCAGTTAGTGGATACGATAATTACGTAATCAACATACTATAAATGGAATTGGACAGAAGAAAGTTAATTGCACTCATGCTCGTTTTTATAATTCCAAAATGTTTCTGTCTTAAGTTGTTGTAGTTCGGAAAAGCTCATTTTTGTACATTTAAAAGGGTTTGTGAATGCAACTAAATTAAAAATATTAACAAAGTAAGAAGATACATTTGTAGATAATATTTTCCTTCTTAATGTTATACTTTAAATTTTATTATAAGGTTTATGTAGCTGCTTTAAAGAGGGATCCTGCAAACCCTTTCCTAGCTGCGTGGAAGGGGCAGTAGACCAGGACGCGTGACACCGATACAGTGGGTGGTACACCGTACACCACTCGCCGCCCCAGTGGGCAGCTAGGTCCAGTGATCACGGCGGATGCGGTAACCCGAGTGAAGTGGCCGGTATGAGCTTCTTAAGAATTCACACTTGGCCAGCTGACGCTAGAAGGCACGCGCCGCCGGAAGCGCCTCACAGCTGCCTGCTCACTTCCGGCCGTGTAGCATTGTCAAGTCAATCGTAATTCCTAATAATATTTATTATTTGATTGGAACCGTGTAAGCGGGCTCACTTCCTCGCCGATCTCACCTGTCCGGTTGTACCCGCCTTGTAAGGCGGGCGTCGATGCGGGAGCGGGATACGGGAGCGGAATGCGGGAGATAACGTAAAATGGAAATATGACGGTGGACATAACGTATTACAGCCTTGGTAAAAGAATCGGTTGATTATAGTGGTAACGGACAAATTATATTTCTTTTGCTGCAGAATAACAAAGAAAGCTGCAACAATTTTAAAATTGTAAAGACTTAAATAAAGACAATTATTTCACGTTTTATTAAAAAAGACCATAATTATGTAAAACGGATTTAATGGAGTAGTATCTCACAATTATAAGATTATATATTTTTAGAATTTGTTTTTTAGTCAAATTTTAATGGTTTTAAATGTAGGTAGGAATTGAAAAGCTACAAATGGAATAATAAAAACAAATGAACGAATTATCTGGTTTGAAACAACAATGTTTATGTCTAAATTTACTCTTACGATTCTGATTCTTGATCTTTTTACAACTTCTCAAGAAGAAATATATAAATATGACTGTCTACAGAAACAGCTGTCGCATTTTCCCAACTGAAAACCCACACGCCTCTGGGAAAATTAAAATTCCAAAAACGCAACAATACGAGGACCCCATTGTACTTGAAAAACAAAAGTTGGCCGCAAACCCCGAAGGGGGAAGACAAAGATGTATGGATGCGATCGGAAAGGGACCAAAGACGCGACAGTTGTAGCAGTGTACGAACGATGAATGGGCCCGGATGAAAAGATGCGCCCAGCTGACATTGTTCTGGGAGACGGGGCCTCCTTTCATGTGTTTCTGTAACGGATTCGATTTCGTGCCAATATGACAGCTTCTTTGTCGATTAGTATTGTTTGAGTCGGGTTAACGTAGATATATTTTGCAAGGGATACACTGGGGTGTTCGGATATGGAAAGTGGCATTTCTAATGATTGATGGTTGTTTGCAAACGCGATTGTTGTTGGGTGTAGCGGGGTTCGTTATATTTTATGAAGTACCGTAGATGCACTGAAAACGTAGAACTATTTTTGAAAATAATTATCATAATTTGTATTTAATATTTTAATAGTCGAATTTATCCATATTCGTGGCCTTGGAGCGGTGTTGGAAACATAATACGTTTTCATCCTTTACCATCAAGGGAAAAAACGTGTATAACTAAACAGTCATCAAAGTGAAACACTATCTGGTGTCACAAAAATAGTTACAGCTTCTACACAGTACGTTTTACCTTACATGAACATGCAATTTATTTTGAAATTATTAATAATAATAATAATTTATTTACCATAAACAATACAGTAGTTTTCCATACGCATAACAAATATAAATTTTATCGATTAATTCTAGCCTACACTGTATACTCTAGAAGCGTCCATTTATTATGTATTTTCAGTTCGATCTTCCTAACTTGCAAGACTACCTATGGACTAAGGAATTCTACAAAGATACTAGTGACGATTGGCCATAACATTGAAAACTGGAGTCTTAGAATAATATTCGAGTCAATTTTAAACACTCTAAATACAAATTATTAAAGTTGTAAATAATATAAACCCAGCCAACCTATTCTAGAAATGTTGCAGAGTGTATGTAAAAACAACGCTGTACAGAATGAAATAAATTTAAAGTATTTTGTGTCTTACTGTAAAATTTACATTGAAAAATTGCGCGTTGTCATTAATTGGTAATTATCATTCCCAGACGAGTCCAACAGTAAGGGTAAGCCACAACCGTTTATCACACCAAGAGCTAATTACGGAATCTGTCAAAGGTTAAGCGGGGTTCAAACACTTTAATACACCGCTTGATTAATTACCATATTTTATGCAAAAATCCCCTTTAATAGACCATTGATACAACCCCAGCAAGTTGTTTGAAAGAGAGATCAGTCCTCTGCGTCTACCTGCTGCTTCTCTCATAAGACCAAGTAAACTTTCAAAGTCCGTCCCTCCTCAACGGATTATCCCTAAATTATAGCCAGCGATTTTTGTGAACAAATTTCGATATCATAAATAGTTCCCGCATAAACAATGTTAATTATTCAATATTTACGATTTGTATAGAATATTATTTGTGATGTCGAAATTTTGCTCGTTGTAATCGTTAACTATTTTTTGCTCAATTGCTGTTTTGATTTTTTAAATGAGTGACGAATCAACGATATCGGATAATCCGTTGAGGAGGAACGGGCTTTGAAAGTTAACATTACGCCTGCGTTAGGCGTAACCACGAGTCGTAGTTAGGCGTGCCCTAAAATGCGTGCGGGGAAAATTGGAAAAAGTCGGTAAGCCCTGAAGAAGCGGGACGTTTTTGTTATTTCCGGTCCCGCGAAACGTCGGCTTTGAATTCGGGACGATTGTTTGTGTTTTTGTAACTTCTGACGTGTCCCAGAGAGAGAAAAAATAAGGTGAGTGCTGCCCATAAAGAATAGTTAAAGTGAAGAAACCTCACCTAAAAACATGCCTTTTAGAAATAGGAACATTAGTCTTATGGGGAAAGCAGGTAGAATCGCGAAAGATGTTCCATGATAACATGGTTGTCTTCGAAAGATATGCTTGAAGACAACTTGTGGCAATAAGTATGTAGGTCGAGGGCGTGCGGCGGTCGCAGATAACACTGATAAGGCGTGCGGCGGTGGTTGCTGATAACACTGATAAGCCCACAGTGCGTCTCCATCGACCAGAGACTCACCTGACTCAGCTGTTCGTGTAATTGCTCCTCGCACCTCAAAGCCTCTTTGTTCAGGCGGTTCCTCCTTGTGATATCCCGCACCTGTTCTCCTGATAAGGATCTGTCCCTCCCTAGGGCTTCCTGCCGCCAAGTCACTCCTGCAGTCACGTTAGGGAAGGAATAGTTAGGAGTGTGAGAATCTTCGTTGGTCTCAACGGATTTGGAGGGTAATTAGTAATTAGTGAGGTTGACCTGTTATGTGTTCGTTTCGGTTTAATTACCTAACGATTGCCTGGTTTTATATTGTTCTCAAATAGTCATAACATGCATCTGAGGTGAATAACAAAGTTGTTAATTTTACAATTATTGAATACTTATACTGTTGATAGAAATTGTTTTTACTTTATCCTACTCTATAAACTTTCCTTCCTTCCCAATGTCAAACGCAGCTGTCACAAGGTTTTGCAAACCAAACGAACGTTCAAAACTAGGGGTCAACTTCATTGTTTATGAGAGAAAAATCAACAACTTTTCCGACTCTTGCAATTCAATAACATAAACATTGAAATAACTTAAATTCATCTACCTTTGGAAACGTTTGGGAAAATCTAAAGGAGTTTGTTAAATACATATTATAGTAAATATAAGTTATACTACATATAGTGAATTGAATACATATCATTTCTAGAACCAGTAAAACATTTTTTTTATTATTTGACGTATAAAGAATTACTCGTATTTTTGCTTGTATAATACATTTGTAACATTGATGCATGCCAATGCTGTATATGTTGTTAAGTGGCAACAACGATTATTTCATTTGATAAACAACATTCTGCTTAGTGGGTTAGAGTTTCAGTTTCGGAAAAAAAATAAAACGCAAAGCAGAACATTTGATGTCAAAGTTTACAATATATGGTGTACATTGTTCAACCTTCTGTACGTTTCTCAAAGTGGAACCGATCTAAAAGCTCCATCAATTCTCCTCCAGAAGGCAGTAGACCGATGTTTCTACATCTCAGTTTATATTTCACCGCACAGATTGCGATCTCTACACAGAAACGAGTGCGGCCCTCGAGAAACTATTATCGCGACAACCGTCGCAGCTGCCCGATCAGCTGATAAAACAATCTTTCCACGGTTCGACCTTTCTTTCCGGTTTACTTCCGGTTTTAATTGTCCATTTCCTGTCAACGTTTCAAAGGGCGGTTAATTAAGCAGTTTGATTGCCTCTATGTGACGAGAACAGTTTGAACTGTTTTGTTATCATTATTAAAAGCGACTATTGAAACGTGCCGTTTCGTAACAACGAAGTTCCAGCTGTTTCGTAGACTTTCTGTTGTAGGCTCTAAGTCTAATATATATATATATATATATACATATTTTATATATATATATATATATATATATATAGAAAGTGTTTACCGTATACATAGGTACCCATGGAAAGTTACACCGAAAGTACGGTAAACGAAAAATCCAACTCAGAATACTATGCAACGTGTCATATCAACTTCATTATTACGGCAAAGCAAACAAAACAAAAATTTACTGAATTTATTTAAGTAATGGAGCCGTTCTGATTTTACTCTTGTATAATTTCGGTGTCTCTGCTTATTTACTTTTGTATTTTCCCCAGTCAAATTTAGTCGTTGCAGATGAATAAACAAATTCAAGATGCAATAAAGCAGATATAACTTATGAATAGCTATTACCTACTCACATTTAAATCTACTTATTTCTAAACTATTACATTGGTCTGTTACTCTTTGACATTTGCAAGAAGCTGTTAATTTCATACAAAATAAACAAAACTCACCCATTTTATTTTATATAAGAATTTTGAATTTGTATACAAAGTGTTAAAAAATTTACTCTACATTTAGGTCTTCGCAAAGCACCAACGCGTAAGTACAACTAAAGCACGTAGAAATTAAAAGTGAACGATTCGATTATTACGTACAAATTAAGTAAATGATGTCGAAATTAAAATTATACGATCCGTGAATTAGTGAACCAGAATGTATAAAAAGGACAAAGAAGGGACAGAGAGAGGTAGTGAGGATCGATAACACTCAAGTAGAGAGGCTAGCGCCTGAATAGCCTACGACGTGATATGGATACAGGCCGCCGCCGCGCCGCCGCTATGCAAAGTCTGCCACCGGTTATGGCGTTTTACGTAGGTAAAATGGTAATACGCATTATGTTTATCAAATGGCGTTTACTTTTCATAAAATTATTAATTGCAAATTTCATAAAGTAAATTTGTTATAAGGTATATCCTCGAAAAGGCGGTAATTAATGTTAACATAGATGAAAATGCTTTGTTAAGTCGCTTGTTATATTAATCTTAAATATTTAAACTATAATACTATTATTAAAATTGTTTGTAAATCAAATAAATTAAGTGTGACTTTACACAATTTTTTAAAAGTCAATATATTCAATTACTGTGCTTGAAATGCTATTACAAAGGGGTACTTTAAATAACGAAAATTAAAAATATTAGTCAAAGTATTTAAACATGAGTATTGACTGAAGGTAGCATAAATATAACAAAATTTGGAATTTATGTTTTAAATAAACTTTAAGAGTCGAATAAAAAAAGTATACTCACAAGCGCACTTAATATAATTAATTATTGAGTGAAGTTGCGAAATATAATTTTTAGGTGTCTTAAATGTAACATGTTAATCCACTCATATCCTTTGAGGCAATTTATTTTTTAAAGTTATACGAAACAAAATGCATTTTATTGTATGCGTTTGTTTCAAGACACAACCTACTTTTAAAGAACCATGATTCAAATAACTAGAAATACGCAAATGCTCAAGTCAACTTACACAAGCACATCAATTCCACGCCCAACCTCGCAGTCAGCTCCCAGCGCCTTGGAACACATCGTGTTTACATACACAGTGCATCGCCGGTGATTTATCCGCAACATATGCCTCGAATAACGAAAAGTAAATTTCCCTGACTTTTTCAAACCGCGTCGAAACCTCGTGAAAGCTTCGCCCCTGGGAGAGTCGTTAGGTCGCACAGAGTCGCGCCCAGACAATGGCCGAGGTTCAATATATCTCCCGTTTTTCTTAAACGGGTTGAATTTGAATAATAATGGTCTCGGACGGGCCTCGCGGATTGGTGGGAAGGTCGCGGTCCGGTCGCGGGATCGAGCCCGGCGCCAGCTGAGACTTTGGGGGGAGCGGCCCCGAGACCCTCCATGTAAATAACCTGGGACCCAATTTAGATTGGTTTTCGGTTCCGAAAGACCCTTAGAACCGATAAGGGGGAAGTTGAGCAGTTGACCCCCGCCCTAAAACTTCTCAACGAATAAAAATACTTCTTTGTATTTTTCCACAGTCAAATGTGTGGCTAAACTTATGTATAATGGGTTGATTTGGAAAACGGTAAGAGTGGGCTCCAGTCACGAAACATTTCGCGTTTCTACCTGCTTCCCCCATAAGGCTAATTCTAAATTTCTAAGGCCGTCCCTCATCAACGGAGTATCAGATGTCGTTGATGTATGGCTAATTTAAAGAGAAAAACTATTCCCAGGGATTTCAATGAGCGAAATTTCGATATTACAAATATAATCGTTCAACAAATGCAGAAATATTCAATATTTACGATTTTATATGGATGGAATATTTGTGATATTGGAATTTTGTTCTCTAAAGTCGTTAGGAATTTTTTTATCTTTAAATTAATTAATTATCAATATTCAAAGTCAACAATTTCGGGTAATCTGATTATGAGGGGCTCTGAAAGTTAATATTGGCCTTCTGGGAGAAGCAGGAAGAAACGCCAATTGTTGCGTGGCTGGAGACACGTGATGTACTGGAATTTGTTAGGTGGTGACAGTGTCATTTTGATAACATATTCAACAATGAATAACAATCTTAAACTCTTCATGACAGCAAATAGAGAGAATGATGTTATGTACAAAAATCAAGACATCCATAACCAATAACTGTTTTAGATTAAGACTTTTTTGCAAAATTAAAAATCGCACGGAACCATAATTTTGATATGACAAATATTTCCATTTATGTACGGTATAGCATTTGTTAGCGAAATACCAGCTAATAAATTAATTGCACATACAACAAAACCGCACTGGAACCATATGTTCTTTATATATTGATGTGGGTAATATAAATACGTAATTTATTAAAACGGTAGTATCAAATATTGTCAGCTATTACAAATCTCAAACGAATTTAACAAACATACGTAACAGATAATAGTATTGTTTTGAATCCAACCCATCGTCCGCGTATATAATGCTATTCTAGTCTATACCTGGTCTCTTCACATCAGGTATTCCAATTTAAAATTCCAGCCTCATGAATGATGCAACAAGTGCAACGCAATTTGGGCAGATTGTGCAATAAAGATCCCCAATACCATTCAATCAGGGCGCGATTAAAATGAAGTACTGTTAAATTGCTTCTATTGCCCCGGTGGGGAGGGGGGAGGGGGGTGCTCAAAGGAGGGGCTCGGTGATAACGTCCACTGGCTTTCCCACCCCTCTTTTGTAATCCTACAGGGGCGCCGTGATGGGGTTTACCAGAACATGAAGGGGTAACCTGTACCGCGCATTGAGTGGAGCTGTCTGTGGAGTGGCTAGACGGACAGACGGACGGACAGGAGTGATGCGCGTGCACTCTACACACCTGACACCTGACTAGTGACTGCGCAGCGCCGCGCAACTTATGACCCCACCCCTGCTTATTGGTCTGGGTGACTGATATCACCTGGAGCGCCGCGCTGGCTGTGACGTCACGACGTCGTCTGTGGAGTGGCTAGACGGACAGACGGACGGACAGGAGTGATGCGCGTGCACTCTACACACCTGACACCTGACTAGTGACTGCGCAGCGCCGCGCAACTTATGACCCCACCCCTGCTTATTGGTCTGGGTGACTGATATCACCTGGAGCGCCGCGCTGGCTGTGACGTCGCGACGTCGTCTGTGGAGTGGCTAGACGGACAGACGGACGGACAGGAGTGATGCGCGTGCACTCTACACACCTGACACCTGACTAGTGACTGCGCAGCGCCGCGCAACTTATGACCCCACCCCTGCTTATTGGTCTGGGTGACTGATATCACCTGGAGCGCCGCGCTGGCTGTGACGTCGCGACGTCGTCTGTGGAGTAGCTAGACGGACAGACGGACGGACAGGAGTGATGCGCGTGCACTCTACACACCTGACACCTGACTAGTGGCTGCGCAGCGCCGCGCAACTTATGACCCCACCCCTGCTTATTGGTCTAGGTGACTGATATCACCTGGAGCGCCGCGCTGGCTGTGACGTCGCGACGTCGTCTGTGGAGTGGCTAGACGGACAGACGGACGGACAGGAGTGATGCGCGTGCACTCTACACACCTGACACCTGACTAGTGACTGCGCAGCGCCGCGCAACCTATGACCCCACCCCTGCTATCGGTCTGGGTCACTGATATCACCTGGAGCGCCACGCTGGCTGTGACGTCGCGACGTCGTCTGTGGAGTGGCTAGACGGACAGACGGACGGACAGGAGTGATGCGCGTGCACTCTACACACCTGACACCTGACTAGTGACTGCGCAGCGCCGCGCAACTTATGACCCCACCCCTGCTATTGGTCTGGGTCACTGATGTCACCTGGAGCGTCGCGCTGGCTGTGACGTCGCGACGTCGTCTGTGGTGATGACTGGGGATCAATGCTAATATAGACGAAGGGCGCGGAATTAAATGGGTAGTATATTTGTTTAGGTAACAGTAATCTATAGTGATGTCGTGTGTGTGTTCGAGGGAAAAACGCTGTACCATAAAGATAAGAAGTTTCAATTGTTGAATTGAGATTCTGAATTCTGATTAGAGCGTGGCTCAACCTCTTTTCCCTAAAGCCAAGATGTGCAGAGGAAGGGAATTCGTTTGAGACTGCCAAAAAATCCTCAGCTTAAAAAAATAATATATTTTAATTAGATTAGTTTATGAGAAATTAAACTTTATCAGTATTTTCCTCAAAGTATGCTTGAATAACAACACTTTTCAAGAAGTTTGTTTTATTCTTCTTAGTAGTACGAATACATTAAACAATGATTTAATATTTAATAGGAAACATTTATTTTCATTTTGACTGAGACTAATCACGTGGTAGAGAAATCTAGCTGGTAAAAGGTGTCCACTGGCATTGATTATACACTGGGTAATTTGAGGAGGGGATGAATCCGCAGAAAACGTTGATATTTGTATGGCAATTTTGGATCACGGGAACCCTAATATGTGGGAGTATTGTCATGTGATTGTAGTAAATGTTACGTCCAAATGTTGTCATGGTCATGTTGCTCTGTAGTTACTGTTCCAAGAAATGAGAAATTCGTTTTCCAGAAATTAAAATGCCTCATACTGTCACTACCGGTAATAATAATGATTTAACAAACAATTATTTTATAGCAATATTATATTTATAACAGTTATTTTATAACAATATTATATTTATAACAGTTATTTTATAAATTCGAGCTTCTTGAGGTCATTATTTATAAAATACTTTATAAAACAATTTTTAACGTTATAAAATTCAAAATGAAGATTATGCGAACCAAAGTAAATTAACAAGTAACCGATTCCTGATTAATTATTTACGACGAATTGTGAGTGGAGTAATCAATTTTCTACAACGCGTGTTTCTTCCAAGGCCGAAATACTCTTCAAAGACCTTGGCAATAACGTGATTGGAGTATTGATGGAGTCCGCGACCGCAACAAGCAATCACACGTAATCAGCTGTCTGCTGTGGACGACGAGGAGTTGAAGCCGATTGCCATAAATATTATTGCCCTCGTAATCAGACACATGCTACTTATTAGTGAATTTCCTATGGAAAAGTGAACTATTAGCATGACCCGCACGGTGAAACTTAAGCCCAGGACCACCATAGAAGTTCCTAACTTGACCCCCGAACACGTTTTGGGGGGTCGTTCAAAATTTTATGTATACATATGTTTGCACTCTAGCGGTCGCATTTTTTGTCCGATTTACTTTAAATTTGGTAGGGACGTTCCTCTCTATAATCAGTTGGACAAGTTCGTTGGGCAAAACAATCGGAAAACTCTAAACCCTTTTTCGGGGATTATTCTTTCAAATTTTGAGTTTTTGGGCTCAAAAAGGCTCAGAAAAGCCCCGGACGTAAGATTAATGAATGTATTAATACGGAAATTAGTGAAGCGAAAGTTTTAAGCCCTCTCTCGTCATTCTAGCATATTTATTTACCGAGTTATTAAATAAAATGTATATCAGTTAACATAGTACGTTGTCTTATGGGGTTTTTACTTTAGAAAAGCATGTTATTCATGTGTCGGTTATTTGTATCATCCCCAGCAACCTCGCATCTACTTTCAAGCCTGACTGGACCTTCTCCTAACATTATAATGCACAAAATTGTATTCCTAGCATTGCAGGTAAATTAAATCAGGAGCATCAGAACAGCCAAAAAATCAATGTTTTCAGATTTCAAAAAATTGGAATAATTGTATTTTTTACACTGGTTTTGAGTTTTAAAAGTTTTGTATGTGGAAATTCACTTCCCTCACGTCAGCGTGCTGCGTGCGAACTCATTTTCCTATTATCCTGTCTATTAATGCTAAGTTTCATCTGATAATTCGTATATCATTAGTTTTAGTTCTTCATCGCATCTAACCTCGTCGTTTTCTTTCATATTTACTATTTTAATGAGAAAAGAATAAGACAATATTATAATACTATATCAATGTTTGTGTTTGTATTTTGGGTAACTATTGACTTTAATTTAGAGAAGTTGGGTAATGGATTTAATCTAATAGAGTTTAAAGAAAATATTGTTTAAATTAGTAATATTTATAGTACACTAGTCAATCACAAGCATAATGTACAAAATTTAAATCGTAACAAAAATATTTTGTACTGAGTAAAAGTCTTTATAGGGGTTATTCACTTCACCCAAAATGTTTTAATGTGTGCCGCATCCAGTCATTACTCTGGTCACTATTTAAACGACAGTTTTTAAACAAATGTCATTTTAATGTTTTACCTGATTAATTATTGTTATAATGCATAAATTTAATTTAAAAAAGGTAAATATGTTTAACCAATTTTTATTGAAAAATTCCCTTCCTATATTCAATTTTTAGTTAATTTCCTTCAAATCGCGATTTAGACAAAGCTATTCATACATATGAGCAGTTTATTTTAATAGGATGTATGCTTATCACCACACGCGGGATTTTATTCCTATGTGGTAATTAATTTCGTTTGTTTATTAACCTTAATTTTGTACGCAGTAGGTATAATAAATTAATATAATTTAAAAAATATTTATTTTCAAAATGTATACTACTTGAAACTAATAAATGCGAAATAAATACATTTTGATTTTAGTTAGTCTACTAAATGTTACAACACGGCCTTTTACGCAGATTGATGTGTTTTTACCCACAAAAGATCATTCACCCGGTACAATACCTTGTTACAAAATAAGTTTTAAAAATATTGACGGACGTCGAGTTTACGAGTTGTTTTGAGAGGTTTACGACGTCGCAGCTGCGGCGCTGATTGCCCGTATTGTCGACGTCGCCGACGCACGTTGGGAACGGTGCCCGACGTACAATGGGCCCGCGACTGCCCGAGTGCCCGCTCACGGTCCTCGAGTTCTTGTGATTGATCTATATCATCGCTCTTCAACCCCCAATCTCAATCTGTTCTGGTTCGAGGAATAGAACTCGTCCAATATAGCCCAATGATATTTGCTGATATATTTTACCGCTTGGATTTTCTCGGGTGGCCCAGTTCGAGGCGTTTTTGCCGATTACGGGATGTTTGGCACATTCGCTAACAGTGAGGGGCTGTAAAAATACTGAACCCCGTCTTTTTACATTGTTAAAAAACAGTGAGAATGTTCAGTGAACTTTCGGGTGAAGTTCGGCCGAATATTCGAGCGTTATTCGCGGCTGTGGGGCAGGCTTCACTTTATTAACAGCTTCGAATTTACTAAAATTATTCGCCATGTTGATATTATGACAAAATTTGAACTTTGAGGACGAAAGCAAAATAAAATTGCCATCGAAAAATGGGAATATTTTTGCGAAACTACAAATCAGGGCAAATATGTTGACACCTTAATCGTCGAAATCGGATCATATACAACAGAGGCGTTCTCTGAACAAAAATAGCCTTAACGTATATATAAAATACTAAAATACACATAAATTTACGTAAGATATGTAACATTATATAACATAGAATTTGTAATTTGGTTTATTACAAAGGAAGCAAATATGCATTTTTCTATGTTATTTTGGTGTTAGTTAAATACCCATTTATAGCATCCTTTGAACAAAGACAATTTTATATCAAAAGGTGCTTAAAAAGTGTCTCCACGATCACTGGTAACCGAGAAACTGTTAAAAAAGTAGGGTCCGGTTTAGTTTATTTTGATTTCTTTGGGGGTAATTCAGCTCTTAATAATTAGTAAGCATGAAAGGGGAGCCAAGGAAGATGGAAGAATCGCATTTGAAAATACAGCATATAATTCTGGATGAATGTATTAGGTAGGTTATGATTTGACCCCAGTCAATGTCCGAACTTTTAAGAGGGTGCAAATTAGATT
Source organism: Allygus modestus (assembly GCA_963675035.1). Lineage (NCBI taxonomy): Eukaryota > Metazoa > Arthropoda > Insecta > Hemiptera > Cicadellidae > Allygus > Allygus modestus. The sequence goes on from OY776116.1 coordinate 145,904,474, forward strand.
ATAAATAGTGAGTTACATTTTAGGGCTTTGAGTTCTGGCAGACCTTCCCTTTTGACCTCACTTCCGGGCGCCGGGTTTATCTACTTTAGACTTAAGTGCAAAGGTTACTAATTTGTCGAAATAGCACAGAAACATCAGACAAAGCTGATTATTGTAATCGTTTAGTCATTTATAATGTTTAAGGACTTTCGTAAAATCAAATTAATTCATAGATATAAAATTAATTAATACGAGCTGCTCCCCCGAAATATTTTGCGGATGCAATCCTTATAACAGCAGTTCATTGAATCAAGAAAAAACACATGTGACATAAACCAAATAAAACTCTCCTCCATATGAATAACATGGGAACTTGGAAGTCCCGTGGGGCAGAGTCCTGAGGCCTAAATTGAAATTCTGGCTTGACAGTGACTTAGAACTTAAAATTATATTTTAAATTAAATAAGAATCATAAAAATCGGTTAAGTATTAACTTCAGGAAGTGGGTGAACAAAAAGCAGGATTTTTTTAAATATGTAGATTTTTATGCGAAATGCAATTATGTTACACATTTACATAAACTGTCATTAATAGATTTTAAATCGTCCACCTTTTGAGTTTAAAATGTCCAAATGTCACGCCTGCCTATATTTGGTTAAGGGTATTCAGAACTTGTGTTCACAATTACATAAATAAGCAATCACATTAATTTGAGCATTTTTCCCTTTACTTGGAAACATTTTCAATGGTTTTGTGTGAAAGATTTAATACAAATACTTAAAAAAATACATGAAATACATATGAAAAATATTCTTAATTCTGGCGAAAAATCATTACAATTTCGCAACTGCTACTTTTACTATTATAAAATAAATTAGGTGTTACAGATTTTCAGGTCTACAAACGAGGACTATTAAAAAATGTCTGAGCAAAAATGTTACCCTTCGAAACTTGTACAACCTATAACTTACTACGTGTGTCAGAAAGACACAATTAATTATCTCTCCTCCTGTTGAAATCACCTCTATATGATAATGATCTACAACTAGAATCAACCGCGTTACCTGAACTACCTCAACTGCAACTATATTCTCTCAGCTATAAATCAATACTAGACCACCATTAGAATGTAGCCTATAAAACTTCGTTGGCCTCCCCTCGAGGGACTCCTCTCTTCCGAACCAGTTCTTTTCGGACCCTTCGCCCCAAAAGCTATTCACAGGCTCGCTCTCGCTTCTATTATTTAATTTCGCTCTGGTCTCCGTCCTCGTGAAAAAGTACAGAATCGAAGATTAGTAAAACTGGTTGCCGGGAACAATGGAGATATCCGATTTCAACAGGAAGCTTGGGAACGGCTAGACGGCTGCATAATGCTGTTGTCGGGTGAGACAATTGGCTTTGTAGCGATGACTGGGGCACCTGTCGCAGGCTCCGGCACCCACCGCATACTCGTGTAACGTGTAACCGACTCGCCGGCGCCGGTGTTGCAAAAACCTAATGTCACATTAGAAACTCATAACAACGATGTATTTGAGTATATTATTAATTTATTTAGACTTTACCTGTCACTTCTAGTACGTTAATGTAAGGAAACTGCTCCCGTTATCAAGTGAACCCTATACACCTAACTAGCCTACATTTTCCCCTTTAAATGTTGGTTTACACAAACACCAATACATTAACTCCTCGACTCCTCGATCTCTCGTGTTGAGATGACCTCATCAACAATTGACCTTAAAGTTAACAGTGGGCTCAAGTCACGGAACAATTCGCGTTTCTACCTGAAAATATACAATTCAAGCAAGTCGAAAATATTTAATGATAAAGACAGTGTCGCGCGTTGACTTTCAAATAATGTAAGCAAACGAAATTCTATCCTATACTCTAATATGAGTAAGGTTTGCTTGCTTGCTTGCGACACTGATCTCAAAAACGGCACCAAAGATTTACTTCAAATCTTGGAAATAAATAATTTCTGGGATAAAAATAAGTTCTAGATAGGTCTCATCCCCAGGAAAAATAAAAAAATTTAAAAAACGAAAATGATAAGTGAAAAAAATGAGCATTGGGCTTATGGAGTTTAAAATTAAAACAAAATAATTGTAACAGCTGTTCATAATCAACCAGGGAACTGTCAAAGTAATACTCAAGTTGTTTATGATTATTAACATGTGGTTTCCTGAGAGCAGTGATTAAAACTTTTGAGAGAGGATTGTATATGTAGAGTGGTCATATCCGAAATAGTCCAAAGTGACATTGAGCTACAAATAACAACTGGAGTGACCTAAAAATGCATAAAAGAGGCAAATGAGCTAAACAAATCTGATAATCAGTTGGGGGAAGTGGTGAAATATTACTCCCTGTCATCCAAACAAACTGACTGGCCTTCCCCGAGCAAAGCTCGGCTCCCAGGTACTAATAATTAATTGCATAGGTAACACTACATTATTTGATATACTACTGATGATTATATCTGCACTAAAAATCCTATCCCGATTTTATATTTAGATTTTTTCCTTTTTATTCGCCCACCTAGTCAATATGCCGTTTTATTCTTATGCGAGTATATTTTAACGTACAAATGGGACCGATTGAAAAAATTTTAAATAGACGAATTAAAACTAAGAGAGTAATTAATGTTGTATATACATTATTCAATATTTATTTTAAAAATCGCCAATTTCCATTCCGATACATCCAAACAGTCCCCAAACCGAGTTATATTCTCCTAACAGTTCTAAAACGACTTATAAAAGTTAAAGGAACTGGTTTCGGCTACGAGGCGCAAAAACCATATCAAGGGCGGGATAAAAAAGAGGGGACAACCTTTAAACTCGTTTTGCAGGGGCGGGCCGCCAAGAAGCCGCTGCTACGGCACGGGCGCCCAAGACGCCCAAGACCCAAGAGCTAGCACGTGGGGCGCGGTATGGGCGCAGCTGCGGGAGCCCACCTTTCCTTTATATTCGTTTCAATTCACATCGCTAGCCGTGTAAATCTTTGAAACTCGGCTAAATAAGCGTAAATCCTGAATCCATTCAAAGCTGCTCAGGTCGCCATACATTCGCCCTGGACTTATCGTTGTATTTCTTAACGAAGGATTTATAAAATGTGCCATTCTTTAGTGGATTTTTATGTAGATTACTAATTTGAACTTTTGCGATTAACACACAGTAATGAAAGATAATCAATTCTTGGAGAACGGTCAAATAATTTTCTCGTGGTTGTCAGATGTTTATATTTATGCAATGTGAAGTAACAGGAAAAGAGGAAAACAGTCACTTACCAAAACTGTTTGTCAATTAAACAAACACTTTATCTTGTCATAAAATTGTATACATAAAAAATATAGGATTCATTATAAATTAATCTAGCATAGAATGAATTTACCCTCAATCAAACGGTTCATAAAAAAAGGAAAAAATGCTATGCTTTGTGTGTTTCTTCGAACATTTACACCTCCTTATATTGAATATTTGTTATTTATTTGTGCATTTAAATTCAAAAGGTTTTGTTTAGTACTTCGTATTTGAGTGTATGTTTTTACACGGGAGGCATATATATATTTTCTTGTACTTATATACGAGCAAACATCATTGACAAAAGACATATGAACTAATTATTTTCATAGGACCAAAACAAGTTCGCACGCAGCACGCTGTCTTGAGGGGAGCGAGTTTTAATATTTAAACCTAAATATATTACATAAGGTGTTAAAGCAAACACTCAGGTCAAATTTTGTGAAGTTGCAACAGCGTTTAATTTGTTGCTCTTCTATTGCACCTGGTATTATTTATTTGCCATGAAAGGATTATTATTCTGTGCATGATGAAGTTATGAAGAGGTTTGGTCGGGTATAAAGTTGATATGGAGGTATTGAAAATTTTAAAACTATTCCAAGTAGCGAATTGAAGCTCTTCCAATGTCAAATATTCATAAGACAATACACTATCTTTAGACATTTTACATTTTGTTTTATATCGAAAAATATTAAAAATGTTTTTAGGGTATTTATTTATTTCTTGTTATTTTACATACATTTTCTGGAGCTTTTACCCTTTTGGGCCCAGAAACTCAAAGCATTAATTTTTTAAATAAAAACGGTTCCAAATGTTTTGCCCAACTAACTTGTTCAATTGCTTATAGTAAAGAAGGTACCGCCAATAAAACATTCCACACTCTGTGTAATGACCTGATTTCTGGGGAACCCATTTACGTTATAGTTAGAAGTCAAAGTGTAGTAAAACTTTGAAAACCTATGAGGAGAGCCCAAAGGTCAAACAGAGAAAACTTATTACGCTAAAAATATACCTTTTAAGGTGGAAATTGTCTTACAAAAACAATACGTTACTCCAGAAATTACAGCGTCAAACCATAAGTATCGTCGTATTTTTGCCTCACACAAGTGCAGGAGGCGGTTCGTTGGTAAGTGCAGTTTTTGCGAGAGGTTGGTTTTTACTCGCCGCAGCGTAGTCTACGTCTACCCCTCTTGCATATTCATGTAACGATTCACTTGTCAAGCACCTCACCCCCCTCCCCCTCCCCGTCTCTGTGGCTTTTATAATTATTGCTGGAAAGTGTTTTACAGTCTTACAGTACCGTTTGAAACTATCTGCGGGTTCCGCTAATTGGGGCGGTTTCGTAATTGTAATTAATTGTTTTTACTAATCGGATGCTTACAATTGTCCCTTTAAAAATGGACTGATCAATTTAACATGTCTATTTTAAATACCCAGATGGTCTAAGATTCAATATAATTTATTTTAAATATATAAAATCGCAGGTTTTATCTGAAAATAAGCTATGGTTAGGCGTCTATGTGTAATTTGACTTCTTTTTGACAAAAAATGTTCTAATACAAAACACTATATGATATTTAATAGAAGGTTGTTAGAGTGTAAAATATTATTATTTTTTTATTTAACATTATTTTTGATAGGAGAGATTATTTGCAAACTGATCTGTGATTCGTCAAATGTAAAATTTTAACATTTTTAATCTGCATTTCATAACCTATTTTTGTATTTTTATAAGTAGATTATTTTTAGCGAATTTCCCCTATAGGGAAGAAGCTATTACCGTAGGTGGCATGGTAAGACTTAAGCCCAAGACCATGATAACTTTTCGTTTTGAGGTCCCCAGATGCCAAAAACACTATTCGTTCAAATTTATATATATGTATATATATATATATACATATATATATATATATATATATATATATATATATATGTGTGTCCGTTACCGCGATAACTTTTGAAAGAAGCGCCCGATTTTGATGAAATTTGGCACAAATGTGGATAGTAGCATTTATGACTTTAAGTTCGAAAACCAGATCGATCGGTCTATGGGAAGGGGTTTTATGGGGGTTTAAAATTTTCCAAAAATCAGTTTTTTTAACTTTTTACCCTAAATTTTTAAAAACACTAGATTTTGGTTATATCCATTTTATAGAGGTTAAAAAAACAAATAATTTAGTATTTTGAATCATTAACCTAGGTTAAGTGGTTGCGGAGAAAATCCAAAAAACGTGTCCCATGTTAATCTTATGGGAAAAAGGTTTTTAGATTTTTCTCAGATAGTTTTACTAAAAACTTCACATTTCTGTTTATTAATGTGTTTAGCTCAACGAAACAAACATTTTGGTGTTTTAATCGTTGTTCTACGTCCAACCGTTGCAGAGATATTCAAAGTGCTAAACACAGTACGTTGTCCAATGTTATCCTTATGGAGAATAAATAAAATTCTATATCTCGATTATTTTTGAATGTATATTATTTAAACTTGGTATGTGGCTTCAAATAGTTGTGGTATATTGATATTAGCACAAAAAACAAGTTTTTTGTTGATAGTCCGCGTAGCAGCAAACCTGCATACTCGGCCCCATGTTATTCATATGGAGAATAAGTAAAGTTGCATATCTCCCTTAATTATGAACCTAAATTAATAAAACTTGGTATATAGCTTCACCTGGTTCAGTTATATTGATAACTGCAAAAAAAATTACTTATCTTCCTCGTTGCAGCAAACCTGCGTCCTCAACCCTAATGTTATTCTTATGGAGAATAAATGAAATGCTATGTATCACTTATTTATGGATGTATTTTTGTGAAACTTGGTAAGTAGCTCTATGTAGTAGTGAGTCACATATATATGCATTGGAAATTCGCTGAGTACGCAGGTTTGCTGCGACGGGGGTATTTCTTTTAACATCTTTTAGAATATTTCCTATATCTGTATTTCTATAAATAGATTATTTTTTCTTTAACTTTGCACTATTTTTTAATTATTTTATCCAAAGACATTATTTGATAATATTTGGCTGAAACGCTGAGTTAACTTGATTTACATAACTTTAAAGAAATAATGCATTAATTTTAAAAATTGTGTCCTGATACAGTTGCTTGATGCTAATTTAATTTAGAGTTTTAAGAAAATATTATTTTTACAGGTTAAATTTTTGTTCATCCCTGGAAGACGGAGAAAGAACAAGAATGAAGAGTTAGAAAATAAGTTAAATATCGCATCTTAATTAATTGTATTACGATTTTTAAATATATTATTTTCAAATTAATAATAATCAACAAAAAACCCTGGAGCACTCCGCCCTCTCTCGCCACCAAACAAACGTACCACAGCAGCTGTCCATCTGATCTTTTTGACTCCAATATCTCGCATTCAGTTCCATTTCGATTTGGCACAGTTCAATGAGGACATTAGCATTTATTAGCATGCGTCTGTTTGCGTATCTAGCGGGCGGTTCGTCTGTCGCGTGGACAATGCTCGTGACAATGCAGATGACAATGACAGTTTCCACTAATCCCTCCACTGCATGCCCAGTAGCGCCCGCGGTGCAGCGATGCAGTGCCCCACGACTGTCCACTACAATGGAACTCAGCTTTACATCATAAAGGGTTGTCCCCATTGTGTCTTATCGCGGACCAGCCGATCAATTTGCTCGCGCGATTACATCGCCGTCATCAGTTCCGGGTTATCTGTGGGCCGCACTTCTCTTCGTATTTGTTTAGGTTGATTTATTAGCTTCTAGTTAGCCGGCGGGGGGTGGTAATGGGTGGGTTATGTTAGGGGGTTGATAGTAATGTACTTTGGTAGTGTATATAGCATAATAGTTTTGTCTGTACATGGCTTACAACATTGAAACGGGTTTATTTGACGTTTTATTCACGGGAGAAACCGAAATAGGAGTTATACAAATTTCTGTCTGATATGTTTGTAGTGCGTATTTCGTTCGCTTTCAAGGGAAATTAGCTTTACTGAACTAGACCAACTGAGGGTTACCTTCGAATGACCTTGCATTATTTTTTATTTTTGTTTCTGCTGCGAGCGTGATTGATAATAGCACTAAGGACCATTGGATTTATTTGGGATATTTCGATGTAAATGAAACACTGTGAATAAACATTCTTTGTTCTAATGTTAGTTGTTCGTATTTTATGTGAACAGCCAATATTAAAAAAAAAAAAAAACTTCATTCGCAATGTTGAACATGAAAACATGTCAAAACTCTGTGAAAGATGATTTTCTTTAAAAACGTTAAATGTTTCATTAACAACCATTTCTTGAAACAAACCTTTACAAATATAGCAATTAAAATAGCAACAACTTTTTTTTAAATTTTTTATAAAACTAAATAAATTGTTCAATTTTCCTTATCAAAATTTAAAACAATACGTATAGCCAGTTTAAAAACACAAACAAAAATATTTCAAATACACCTCTGACAACAATATTATTTCATTAGCGTTTCAGCTTTTCAAACGGTACTGAAACATGTGGAATAGTATCCGATCAATTCTACGGTTGATTTAATTCCAACTGACATTTAAAACTATTATTTTTGACGGCCAGGGTGTGGTTTCAAATCCTGAAAGCTGACGAGGGTTTGTTTGAGTGGTGGGGGGAGGGGGCAATAATAGGCCATATGGTAACAGCCAAATCGTTATGCGTTTACTGTAATTAGATAATGCCGTGTCTCGCATAAACCTGGGGACCGTGACGGCAGACGGCTGTCTGGGGGGCTGACCATGAGGCAATCAATACAGCATTGTTCGGTTTATGGTTGGGACAACAACATTAGCTCTGTATTTACAAAAATAGTTTCTATAATTTTTTGGAGTAATAATATTTTTTTTAACTTTTTTGTAGATTTAATTAAGAGGGGGCGCCTCGAGACTTTTGACGTTTCTACCTTCTTCCCCCATAAGGCCAATGTTAACTTTAAAGTTCCGTCCAGTGGTTATCTGTGAATATATAGTTTTAAAATTTGGTAGGAATGTTGTACTGGTGATTATATAGTGATTTCATTGAAAACATGTTCAATTTCCTATTACAATTTGGAATTATCAATAACAAATTCGAAACTTTCTTCACTAATATCACTTTTTTATTTTATCCTCCTTAAGCAAACCATAAATTAACAATATCCGACCACCCGTTTAGGCTGGATGGAACTTGAAAGATAGGATTGCTCTTATGGGTTTAGAAATCTACATGGATTTACTTAAACTAAAACAAGACAATCCATGACTATATCAAGAGGAGACTTTGCTAACGTAAGTGGGGCGAAGTTGCAAATGTGATGATTAGGTACTTAACATAATTAAAAGTACTAGAGCTGATGATGCCTCTTACACCGGAAACACTCATGGAGAGCAAAAGGCATTTTTGTTTGGAATGTATTCCTTGGAGGAACTTAACGTTCAATGTTTATACACCTGGCCAAGTAAAATCATCATAGATAAACAATAACACTTTCAAGGAAAATTGAGCAAAACCCTGAGGGAATATAATTACTTTACTTAACTTTTACAAATTTAGGAAACTTATCGAACATTTTGAAATGCAATATGTTGGGGTTTAGGAACGGAACCCCTTCAAATTTAGCGCGGCGGATTTCCTATTTGTATTCCAAAATTAGCGTTTTATTATAAATATTAAATGTGAAGTGAATTTTGTATTTAATTTTCTTTAAGAGTCTGGGACGAAACATAATCAATCATCATGCCATTATTGTAAAGTGGTCATAAATGTGTATAAATGGAATGTTAGCAATATGTGAACAAAGCGTCTCTCGATTGAAACAAATGGCTTGTTACGAGCTAGATTCGAAAGTCAATAGCCTTGACTGTATTTTCTCATATCTCACAACTATTTGTTGACAACGCGGCACTAAATAAATACTTTAAATATTTTGTTGATTAATAAAGTATTTATTTTGCAGCATAATTTACAGCTCATTACAGTTCAATTTTGACAACTTTTATTTTCATTCTTGCAACGCCCTCGATATTTGACAATGTTAGCAGGGCTCTCTTTTTATACGGTACGTTTATGGCATTATTATCCTAGAAGACATAACAAAGTCCATAATTTTTAATGATAATAATTTGTAATTTCATATTTCTAATGATAACATATATTTTTTCAATTCCTTGCCAACCAAACAGGGCAAGGAGCGTATAATGAAAAAGGTTTTTGTTCGGCCACGTGTCTGTCTTGCATTTACATCTGGGATTTCAAAAGCTTTTCATGACTTTTATCATGTGTTTTGTTGTTACTTCATTGTGGGTAATCCAATAACCATGCACGCGAGCCTTTTTATGTTCCGATTCAATACTTTAAAAGTAGAACTGCTTGTGTGTCCAAGCGATTTCAAAAACGGTTTCTCAAATCTATAGACCATTTGACGTTATAGGGGTCCAAAATAATTGTTCTATATTTTCCCCAGACCTCTGGGCTCCACCCAACTGGCTTTCAAAGTTGATGTGTTATTCTTGTGGATAAAAGACAATTTACATAATAGGGAAAAAGAGTCTAAATAAATAGTGACTGAAATAAACTCTTGCAACGAAATATGATTCTTCAAGCGACGAAAGGCACTTGGTCAAGATTCTGGATGTTATTTCGTTTGACTACTGGTGCTGGCGTCTACATGCCTGTGTTATGTCACGAGTAGCATCCGTTCAGCCCAACCGGAGTGTGTCTATGTAAGCCGTACCCTCGGTCACCCAAACTCTTGTTCTGCGTTATATGTTATATAATTGTATGAAGGAGTTACGAGAACATATACTGTCCCCAGATAAACGTTTTAACCGATCCATAAACAACTGTACATCCCACACGCATTCGATATGTCCCTTCAAACCCACTCGGACAGGACTCCTCAAAAGAAGCCGACATAAATCACTAAGGCAGACGCAGCCGACCACGTCCCTCAAGTGTGGTCACATCCCTGGTCGACCATCTGGCCATCACCCCCGTCTCACCCTTTCATAATTTATTGGCAGCTGAAGCAGAAAATTTAATAACAGAGTCTGTAGTTCCGGTGGTATCGCCAGAGCATGTCGTGTAATATATAGGCCAGGTCCGAGCCTGTCGCCTGTCGTCGCCTCACAAAAGAAAAAAATACTGCAGTCATCGACTCCGGAGCGAGTTTGAAAACTTCGTTAATCACAGAGTTCGTGTAAGACATGCTGAAGGGGATTCCAAAGTGCCTTCTGTAGAGGTGACGTGTATTCTCTATGATTTGTTAAAAAATTACCTTGGATATTGCAAAATTTATAAATTACCTACTTTCAACTGGTTCAATTGCGATGCTACGAAAAGTTCTTCCGTATGTTTATTTCAAGAATGAAATAATTCATCGTGGATGAGTGGTCCAATGAATCTCTTAAGATTGTTTATAGTTTGGTTTGGAAACTTAAAATTAACATTTAATTGACATAAGTCGTTTTAGGTTAGTAAACATAAAACATTGTCTTAGACTTATGTTCTTAGATTTAAAGTATAAATGAATTACTCTCTGAAATTACTGTGGGAGCTCAATAATCCAAGAGTTAAATGTCTACAGTTTGTATATCGATAAATATAACTCGCTAATAACAAATTTACATTGACATTTTGGATGGATACTTTAAATACTTTAAGTATCATGAATGCTTGTCTTAATTTAAACCTAATTACTGAACGTTACTCATGCAGTGAGATACAAAATGTCAGATTAGAATACTATCAAGATAGTCTTCTAACAAACAGTTCAACCCCAAGTGAGAGAACTGTTCTGATTCGATTTAATAACATTTATGTTTTTCCAACTGTAAAAACACCTATAAATAAATAGACAAACTCTATATTGCGCTGTATTAACTACTTAAACATAACGTATTCTTGAATTTACCATGCGAGCATGGACAGTCATATTTTAATTTGTAAGTAGTTAATATACAATAGTATCGACCACATGTTCTGACAGAGGGGCTCCAGCCCTCCAACCCACTGCATTCAATCAGTGTAACGACATTATCACTTAGTAGTACCAGGATTACGCTCTGTTATCGAGTAAGGGGATCAACTTAGCTGTCATTACAACCAATATTACAAATTAATATTAAAAATAAACGGTATCAGCAAACTGACACATACTTTCTCCCATTTAGCCCAACTTTAATGAATAAATTACTTTTTATTTACTAAATACAGAATACAAAGCCCGGTCGAATGTCCAGAAAATCTTGTAAACAAGTTGTTTTCAAAAACATCCACCCAAATCCCTGTTTTGGAGGCACTACAGAATCCACTGCTACACACGTGGTTTTAAAAGGGGAAATGCCCCTTATCCCCCCCTAGGGTTGTTAAGGGACAACATATTTAGAATTTCCTCTGTTGGTCAATCCTAACTTGACAAGCATATCAAGTTTGAACGAAATTGATCAATAAATAAGAAAGAAGTAGCAATTTTTGTATTCCCCATAAGAATAACATTGGACAACGTACTGCGTTTACCGCAAATAAACGGTAACCAACTGTTTATTAAAATTAAAATTAAAATTTTCTCCGCCAACCAGCAATCGTAGAATAGTAGTTCAGAATACTAAATTATTTAGTTTTTTGAGCTCTATTTAACGGTGAATAGTAATTTTTTTTATATTAAGGTTTTTTTGTGAAAAACCCCAACAAACTGAATTTTTGATGTTTTAAGTCCTGTAATTTCTGAACCCGAATTTTCACATGAATGCGGGTGGTGTCATCTTGTAGGAAACCTAAAGCTCTTCAAACGAATAAAGTTGAATTAAAATCGTTAGAGCCGTTTTTGAGAAATTTGGATTTTTCATGGTTTTTAGCGGTTTTGGGGGGATAATTACCCTTTAAAAAATGCCTGGAGATATCGTGGATTAGTATCAAATACCAAATTTCATAAAAATTGGACCATTGGTTATGGCGCTAGCTCTGTACACATCCAGACAGACAGACATCACGTAAAAATCACTTTTTGGGTTCAGGGAGCACCAAAACGAATATTTCCACTAACAAATCAAATTCAACAATTTTTACGAAAACAATAATTTCTCCATATACTATGTATAAGGGGAGAAAGTAATAGCAAAGTTTATTTTTATTTAATATGATACGTAGTGATATAATACATACATTATCAGAACTTGTAAACGTGTACTTGAACTCTTTCTTCATGTAGTTTAACTGATAGTATCCGAATAATTCTGTATATATCCAATTTGCTTTGAACGTTTATCTACCTACATTTTTATGTAATTTGTAAAACAAAATGGACAATCCGAAATAGTTTGCTAAAGCTTAATTTTAAAGAGGGGAAAAATACCTAGGTCACGATGTCAGTGAGCAGAGTTCAAAATTCAATATTACAAATAGATCACACATATAAAATCGTAAATTTGAAATATTTTGGAATTTAATTGAATTATTACTGATATTGAACGTTTGTTCATTGAAATCCATGTTATACTATGCATATATTTAGAGTATTTTAGTGTAGATATTTATACTCTTTACAATGATTAATAATTCAACTACATCTGATAACTGATATCTGATAATTGATATCTGATAACTGATATCTGATATCTGTGGAGGGTCAAGCTTTAAAGTGAACCTTAGTCTTATAAGAAAAGCAGGTACAAATATCAAATTTTTTGTGATTGGACCATACTCTTAATCGTTAAACAAGTTCTAGAACATGAATCTAGTATGTAAGTAAGCGTATGGATAGCTCATATTGACACTACTGTAGTATCAGTGACATGTTTACGTAAAGTGTCACCTAATGTAGTAAAATATTACAAACTGTTCTAACAGGTGCGAGTTGCAATCCAATGATGAAAGTTTTCACAATTTAGTTTCAAATAACAAACTACACTGCTTCCAAAACACGCAGTACCCAAAATAAAACAAAAAATCCTTATAAGTCAAGGCAGACGGTAAAACTCAGGAACAGGTTTCTAAAATTCAAAACGAAAACATAAACACCAACCGAAAACTCGACCAGTTGTAGAAAACAAACAGAACCATAACACAACAACTAAAATACAAAAGTGTAAAATACCTCAGTCAGAATGTGTCATAGGTTATATTCCAAGATGTGGAGGCACTGAACACGCGCACTGGACTACAGAGGTGCCCGCATTCCAGGGGGCATCGAGTCACTAAGCTACCTGGGACCAGAGCAGGCCGCCGCTACAGCCCCCCCTCCACACCACGCCGCCAGACTGCCGTTAAAATTGCCCAACAAAAGACCAATGGGAAGGGTTTTTTACTCCAGTTTTGGGCGACACCGCTATTGTTTTCGGTGACGATATGACTCCCCACCCGAGTGTGATTTGGGCTGTAATCACCCGGGGGATGCAACCTGACCAACCTGATGGGCACTTGTTGGTTAGGATTTGATAGCGAACAAAACTTATTTGCTTATTTGCAAATTATTCGTTTTAAATAATACATATATATATATATATATATATATATATATATATATATATATAATAGTTAGTTAGTTTTTAACGTAAAACTTAACCTGTGAACTTTTACGAAAATCGCGGATCATTGTTATATAGACTGCATATTTAAACTTATTGTTAAAAGAGACAAACGCAAATTAGAGGCAACAAAATATTAGTTAAAACGCCCCCCTCCCAAGCGCACTGTATACCATCAAACTAAGCCACGTGTTTTTTTTAATTCCTTTTAACTCAGGAGAATTTATTTTTAAATGTTCATAAACCGTAAAGGTATTTGGCGGAGTAAATGTTTTACAGAATGTATAAAACATTAATTTAATATGAAATAAATGTTTAAGGAAAAAGTATGATTTTAACTCACTGTATTCCCACATGTATTCCTACTCTTTGCCACGCCTGGATTACGCCTATTCTCCAAACTAGGCACAATATTTCAATCAACACTGTAAATATTTGAAAACTTCTTAAATTAAATTTAAACGAAATAGAAAAATGTGATTAGTAAAAAGAATACTAAGCTAGTTAGTGTCACGTTTAGTATAAAACGTCAATCGTCTCTAAATATTTTGCTGATCTTAAACTTAATAAATATAAAACTCATGAACACTTGTATAACCAGAGATTGTCCATGTCCCTTAGTTAATAATCCCGCGATACACCCTTTTATCTTGTACTGATTGGTATTTTATCTATTGTTTCATCTCTCTAATAATTCTATTAATCTATTCAGTTCTTGTTGTTTTTTTGTTTGGCGTTTTTTGTCCATAGGTATCAATTCCATGTTCGTACCATCTATATGTCTGTCAAAGTTCCATCCTAAGGGCTTTCATTAATCTTACCGAGTTATTAGGTTGATTTATTCAGCTGGTATAACATTTTCAAAACATCTGTCTGTATGTCTGTCTACACCAGCTAGTTTAGATTAAAAAATATATTCAATCAACTACAGGCTCTGTTGTATGCAGGCCTGCATTATCCCAACATTGCCAGTGGCCAGTATAGTACACTGTCAGCGTTTCCAGTCAGCGGTAAAAAATATCCCACGAAATTCGTAAAAATCCCTATCTTTCCCTCGATCTGCTATAGAATATCCCTCATTTACCCTCGGGTTTCTAATAATATGTTGTACTTCATATTAGCTGGTTCATAATCAAGTATATGTAGTGAATATCAATTACAAATTGGTTAATAGGAAGTATTAACATATTGTTAAATCCTGTGATCTCTTAGCCACAGTTAGTTCTAAAGTTAATTACAACTTTGCAAATCACCCCTCCCACTTTTTTCCAAGGAAGAAAAATTCAAATCAAAGTTTAATTTGATGGCTCACAACCGACATAGATGTATATTGAAATATTATAAATTTAACGGTGTTTATCTTTGGAAAATATTATTAAAAATTTTAGTAAAGAAAAACAAACTTTAGTATATAGCTAAGGTGAGGGAAAGTAAAAATGAAGGTCACCCAAATCAAACCCATAATCTTATTTTATCCCACGGTAGGTTAAAATATCCCTAAAACGGGATGACAATCCCTCCAGCGGGAACACTGCGCGCCGCTGTCCAGAGACTTCAACGCCGGGTCTCAAGGCCGCCTTCTCACCTTGCTATTAATTTCGCGCCGCCCCGCCGCCCTATTTGAATAACGACGCGAGTCCTCGAGACCTTTTTTTATTTGCCCCGCCGATCCCGACCCGCCTAACCTCAGGAGCTGGAGCGCGTCCAAGACGAAACACAAGACTCAGGGATGTCTAGACTCTGCTACTGTACTGTCCACCCCCGCCGATCCCGACCCGCCTAACCTCAGGAGCTGGAGCGCGTCCAAGACGAAACACAAGACTCAGGGATGTCTAGACTCTGCTACTGTACTGTCCACTGCTGTTGGTAACAGTGGAACACATTGTATCCGTTGTAGTTTAATTTGGTGGGAAAAACAAATATAATCGTACTCCACTCTATTTTACACATACATATGCATTCATCAAGTAAATTACTTTGAATATTTACTAGGTGACTCACATCCGTGCGATGAAAGTGAAATTAAAACATTCCTTATCTCCAGATTATATATCGGACCCTCCGGTTGAAAAAGATTAACATCGACCACATGAGGTGTATGAACAAAATAATCACACATAACAACCGACCATAAAATGTTATAAAGAAAGATACAATCTAAAAGATATTGAAATAATTGGAATACTAATTGACACAAGAGGAACCATACATAAGTTTTCTGCTGACGGTAACAAAAATTCAAGTTTTGAAAATCATATATTCAAGAAACAATTAAAATTACTTTAAAATACTCGGTTTACATTTTTTGAACACTTTAGTTGGTAAAAAACACATAATCAATAATTAAGTCTACTAAATGTATTGTTATTTTGAATTACGGTACTTTGTTTGAAAGAGCTAGTCCCGATTATTGGGAAAGTGTTATTCTATTGAATACAATTTACTCAGACGTAATTTACAAACTTATAACTCTTGATTAATTTTTCCGCCATTCCTCAAATGCGGAAAATGTCCGCAATAATTTCTCAAATAACACAATCAAAACTGACCTACACATCGAAGCTCAATCACACATTGCACACCTTGAGGTCAGAGGCCTTCTCTCACAATGCACAAGAGACTCACAATTTTGAGCCCGAAGTTTTTTCGACTTCCTGTAAGTTATAATTAATCTGTAAGCCTCAGCAACGACCTACACCCCGGGGCGCTTTGTGCGCATGTCAAGGCGAATCATGGGTCACAACCCTTTCTGCCGGAACACGCCCAAAACTCATAGGGCTCGTTTACAAACTTGAAGAACTAGTCAAGAAAAGGCTGCCGTAGTTGTGTTCTTTGTTCTTTTCCCGTCCACAAGTCCCGGTTTGTTCCATAATTATCGTGGCCCAACCTCCAGTTATTGTAGACATGTACACTAATGTTCTGTTCGACTGAGAATGTTTAGTGAACGAGTATAAATTGGTGGGAGTTTCCTTATTATTGTTGGTTCTTTTTACGATGACAGGTAGAATGACGCTATCCAGGTTCTTTTGTTGGGTTTAATTTGATTATCTTGGTGCGTGCTTCGATCTGGTTCAATCCAATAGGTCGTAAAACAACAAGATTTAACCGTCATATGACGGCTGGAAGTTTGTATTTGAAGATTTAATCTTCAAGTGTAATAGGAAATTGTAAATAATATTTGGCTTTCGGGAGTGGAAAATTTCAATTCAGAATTGAGTGTTGAAAAATGTTGCAGCTTTCTTAAAAACTACCTTGAAACAGCGAATAAAAGACTTCTTAAGAAGGACTTAGAGCCAAGGCAAAAATTCGAATGCGCGAAACCCAGGCAGTTGGACTGAAATTCAGTGACAATAAAAATAAGTTTATGTATTTCGGTTGAAATATAGACCACTCCAGAAACCTCTCAGATATACAGGGTGTTCGAAAAAAGTGGGTAAACAATTTACGTAGTGATTCCTTGGGTCAAAATAAGCAAAAAAGTTTCAATATAAACATATATCCTATCTCGTTTCGTTTAGCCTGTCAGTAGTACTATTGACAAGTTTAGCAAAAAGAGTTTATATAAACATATGTCTTATCTCGTTTTGTCTGGCTGTCTGTTTAGCACTTTCATCAAAATAAAGAAATAGACTGACAACGCATTTAAAATATCCCCTGACTAAGGAAACGATTAAAAAAATGTATAGTTTTTAGATATTAATTTTATATTTTATTTTATTACAAATAATAATTTTCACAATAATAATAATAAGTTCCACGCTGGAACTATCTCAATGTAGGTACTGTTGAATGGGCTAAAAGATTTGTATGGAAGTTTTACCATCCCTGTAACAATTGGATGCTTGGGAATCGTAGAGTCTAATATAAATCTACAAAAACAAGAAGTAGTTTTCTTCTTATTAATTGATTTATGTTTTGTATAACTTAATGACGCAACTATTACTAGCCCGATTTAGAAATATTTGTAAAAAACGTCTTATCAACTCCGCATAACATGCGTGTGAACAGTCATGAATAGGAGATAACGGAAACCCCTGGAGATTAATCAGCAGTGTCGCCTCATGAGGAATTTCGGGGTCTTTTGTATTTACTACGAAGGACTAATTGTATGCAATCATACTCCTTTTTACATGACGAATTCGCCACGCTCATTTATCTTTAAGACTGATAAATTCGCTTCACTCTTGTAATTATAATTTTACAACAGCGTTATGTGCTGCGTTCCATGGCGAACTTTTTGAACACATAAAATAGTGGGTAACTTTTTTAGTACTCGTCTGTGCCAATAAATATTAATTTCCATAAAATTAACATTGAAACTTTGAAGGCCGATAGGACGAAGCCCCTAATTAGAGTTGTTTACCCCTATTGGACAAATATGGATAGTTAAATTGTGGTATGATGTATTATTATAAATTCACCTCCAATCCTAATTTGTTCAACAGGAGATTTTCAGTAGTGTTTTTAAATGTGTAAAATAATGTAATCTCTTCTCAAATACAACGCAAATGATATTAACATACCCGATTTTCAAGTCATGTTGCTGCTGTCCTCGGGCTTAATGAGAGCTAGGGTGTATGTTGGGAGAACACGATTGTGTGTAAATGAGTGTATAGCTTTGGAAATAACTAAGACAAATTAGTACCTGGGGGCCGAGCTTTGCTCGGGGGAAGGCCAGTCAGTTTGTTTAGATGACTTGGAGTAATATTCCCCACTTCCCCCTACTGATAATCAGATTTGTATAACTCATTTTCCCCTTTTCTACATTTTTAAGGTCACTCCAGTTGTTATTTATAGCTCAATGACCCTTTGATTTATTTCACTACTCTATATATGTAATCTTCATTCAAATCTTTTAATCTCTGCTCTCAGGAAACCACATGTTAATAATCATAAACAACATGAGTATTACTTTGACAGTTCTCTGGTTGATTATGAACAGCTGTTACAATTATTTTGTTTTGATTTGAAACTCCATAAGCCCAATGTTAATTTGTTTAACTTTTCGTTTTAGTTTTTTGATTTTTCCTGGGGATGAGACCTGTCTAGAACTTATTTTTATCCCAGAAATTAGTTATTTCGAACATTTTAAGGAAGTCGTTGGAGCAGTTTTTGAGATCAGTGTCGCAAGCAAGCAAGCAAACCTTGCTCATATTAGAGTATAGGATTGAAGATGCACAAACAAATACTTAATTATCCTGTACACACATGTTGGTTTTTTGATTTGCAATTCTATATTGTTTTACTTAAATAATAGAATACGAGGCCACCATTTGTTTAGTGGGAGAAAAAGATGTCTGTTCGATATGCAATGGTTTCAGTCACTGTTTTCAAGAAATAATTTGTTGATATTTTACCTTGTCTATAATAGCGGACAGTTAAGTTGCCAGTTGAGGGCAAGGTTTGCCTGGCTTAGATCAGCCAACTGTAGACGTGCTGCATTGCCAAATCTCCACACCAGCTGATTGGAATAAGATTCGAATGATATTTTTCTAAGGCAAAATGGCAACAGTGACAGCGTACAACCATGCTATTGGCTACAGCCCAAATGTCAACTTAATTGTCCGCTATTGTGAGTGCTACTTTGACAGTTCACTGGTTAATTTATTCACAGCGGTTATGATTGTTTTGATTTGAAACTCCATAAGCCCAATGTTCAAATTTCCAACTTTCAAATTAGATTTTTTCGAAATCTTTCCTGGAGTTGAAGTTTTTACCAATCGGCTCTTTAGGTTCAAAAGCCAAACGCTCTTAATTCCAAAGTTCCAAAGTTTTAACGTTTAAGTTCCACTGGATTCCAAGATAATCATCCGTATTAGAATAGAATAGAATAGAATTTATTTCAAGCGGTTTTCAGTACATTACAACTGTTTTTTATATATGTTTACCGTCTGCTTGTGAATCAGTATAAGTGTAAATATATTCGTAAGTGTTGAAAGACGTCTTTTATTACATCCCATAAGTAATAAAAATACGTAATATGCTAATCAAAAAGTCGTTTAACTGTTTTTCAAAACAATTCAAGTCAATATTTACATAAATACAGTGTGATAAAATTAAAATAAAACTCATAAATCTAGCTTATTAGAGTATATGATAGGATTATTGGTATTATTATTATTATTTTGTCAATGAACCACCGAATATAAATATCCCGTACAATACCAGAGGGGTATCAAACAGACCTACTGACCGCAACGAATGCATTACACTCCCCGCTAATCCCCGCCGCCGCCGCCGCCACCGCCGCCACCGCCGGTCGACCGCAGGATGCACGCTGCACCGAGCTGCACGCAAGGCATCCAGTGGTTTTGGTTTATGTCTCAATAGTAATCAGGGGTCCGAGACGTGTCACCGGCCTCCGCCTCAGTTAGGTCCAGGGCGTAATGCATGCAGCAGGGCGCAGTAATGAGCGGTGTCGGTTGGCGCCCAGGGCGCAGCTCACCGCCCGGGGCGCCCATCACCCTGTTACTGCCCGCTCTTCCGTAAAACCAACTGTTTATGGAACAACCGATACAAAGATGACCCCGCAGCCTCCCACCGCCGATCTTGCACGCCAATTAGACAAGAAGAATGGAGCGGTTTGTACTGTGGCGTTTTTTACTCGTTTTTTTTACCAGGTTTATTTGATGCAGTTATTTTTAAATTGTGTGGATGATTAGTTAAGTGTTCCGCATTGTGTTCAAATTCATATAGAATTTACAGGGATTTAGGATCAATTCCGCTTGCTCTCCAATCCCTGGCAATTATCCCTGGTACTTATCCCTTATCCCTGGTAATTATCCCTGGTTCGCTTCACTTGGAAGCAAACGCTTCAACTTTTAATATTTTAGTTACTAATATACTACTGCACAATATCCCAAGGGAGACGTGCCTAGTCGGCTAAGCCTATTGAAACTGGGACACAATGTATTTTTTATTTTAATAATACAACTGAAAATTAATGTGCAACAATAAGAGACATCAGTAAGGTATTGAAAAATAAATGATGTACGGTAAAATGGCGAAATGCCACTGGAAAGCACCTAATGCAACAATCAGGTTGAATGAAATGAGACCACCACAAATCCATGGTTACAGTTTACAGCCCATAGTTACTGAATGGTTCTGCAAAAAGTGTTTTCCTGGCACTTGTTGACCAAAATTACGTTACTAGGCGATGAAGAAAGATTTTAATTTGTGTTAAGTTGGAAATTTCTCGAAGGTTGGAGCAGTAGTCGTCAATTATTGAAATTGGTGAGTTAATTAATTAGGATTTTAATATTGTAATTTATTTAAATGTAGGTTAAACATAAAGTTATCATTATTGTTTAAATTGTGTCTATATTCAAAACGTTATTTGTGAATGTATGTAATCAAAATGGAAATCCGACTTCCACATTCCAAAGATGTTATCGTGTCATAACCCTGACGTATTGAGTATAAAGTTATAGTTTGGATTCCTTCTCATGTAAAAATTCAGAAACATTAATGTCCGAATCGTCCTCTGGGCTTCGCCCCATTGTATTTGATTGTTTATCTATGGCGGACTTTTATTTTGTTCGGCCAGGTGATTATATAAGTATGTATGTGTTAGTCATAAAATGTTTCACTGAATAAGTAAAAACCAACGATTCTCGTTCTTTGTGTAATTTATTTTCAAATGGTATGTAATTATGCTTCTGTATGTGTAACTATAATTTCTAAATTAAATTGTAATTTCTTAATTGGTCTTCAAGGTTCCCAAGTCAATCTTATGGCCAGTTACTTGTTCGATGTTAAACATGTCAATAGCAAATATATTGTGTAACATTCAAGAAAATAACTCTACTGTATTTGATTCCCAGATTTTTAAATTTACGGTACACAAATTTTCTATGGGGACCTTCACATTTGTATTTTTTTTTTAGAAAAGGTTCATGGTATTGTGGGGCCCAAAGATGTGTCTCGTGAGTGGTAGAACAACAGGAACCCGCCTGAATAATAATTTCTTCATTAGGCCTAATTAAAAATGATTATTATAACAAAATAGTACCGAGTTTCTGATATTAACTAATTTTCTTATAATTATGTACTAATTAATAAACTAGCTTACTATAACTAGCTATTTATTGCAAAATTGTCTATTGAAATGAAGTTCCTCAATTGCCACGATCATCGGGCGATTCCCTAAAATCGTATATGAGTTAACAGAAATCAAGAGGCTACACTACTACACTAAGATCTTATATGAGTTAACAGAAATCAAGAGGCTACACTACTACACTAAGATCTTATATGAGTTAACAGAAATCAAGAGGCTACACACCTACACTAAAATCGTATATGAGTTAACAGAAATCAAGAGGCTACACTACTACACTAAGATCGTATATGAGTTAACAGAAATCAAGAGGCTACACTACTACACTAAGATCTTATATGAGTTAACAGAAATCAAGAGGCTACACTACTACACTAAGATCGTATATGAGTTAACAGAAATCAAGAGGCTACACTACTACACTAAGATCGTATATGAGTTAACAGAAATCAAGAGGCTACACTACTACACTAAGATCGTATATGAGTTAACAGAAATCAAGAGGCTACACTACTACACTAAGATCTTATATGAGTTAACAGAAATCAAGAGGCTACACTACTACACTAAGATCGTATATGAGTTAACAGAAATCAAGAGGCTACACTACTACACTAAGATCGTATATGAGTTAACAGAAATCAAGAGGCTACACTACTACACTAAGATCGTATATGAGTTAACAGAAATCAAGAGGCTACACTACTACACTAAGATCGTATATGAGTTAACAGAAATCAAGAGGCTACACTACTACACTAAGATCGTATATGAGTTAACAGAAATCAAGAGGCTACACTACTACACTAAGATCGTATATGAGTTAACAGAAATCAAGAGGCTACACTACTACACTAAGATCGTATATGAGTTAACAGAAATCAAGAGGCTACACTACTACACTAAGATCGTATATGAGTTAACAGAAATCAAGAGGCTACACTACTACACTAAGATCGTATATGAGTTAACAGAAATCAAGAGGCTACACTACTACACTAAGATCGTATATGAGTTAACAGAAATCAAGAGGCTACACTACTACACTAAGATCGTATATGAGTTAACAGAAATCAAGAGGCTACACTACTACACTAAGATCGTATATGAGTTAACAGAAATCAAGAGGCTACACTACTACACTAAGATCTTATATGAGTTAACAGAAATCAAGAGGCTACACTACTACACTAAGATCGTATATGAGTTAACAGAAATCAAGAGGCTACACTACTACACTAAGATCGTATATGAGTTAACAGAAATCAAGAGGCTACACTACTACACTAAGATCGTATATGAGTTAACAGAAATCAAGAGGCTACACTACTACACTAAGATCGTATATGAGTTAACAGAAATCAAGAGGCTACACTACTACACTAAGATCGTATATGAGTTAACAGAAATCAAGAGGCTACACTACTACACTAAGATCGTATATGAGTTAACAGAAATCAAGAGGCTACACTACTACACTAAGATCGTATATGAGTTAACAGAAATCAAGAGGCTACACTACTACACTAAGATCGTATATGAGTTAACAGAAATCAAGAGGCTACACTACTACACTAAGATCGTATATGAGTTAACAGAAATCAAGAGGCTACACTACTACACTAAGATCGTATATGAGTTAACAGAAATCAAGAGGCTACACTACTACACTAAGATCGTATATGAGTTAACAGAAATCAAGAGGCTACACTACTACACTAAGATCGTATATGAGTTAACAGAAATCAAGAGGCTACACTACTACACTAAGATCGTATATGAGTTAACAGAAATCAAGAGGCTACACTACTACACTAAGATCGTATATGAGTTAACAGAAATCAAGAGGCTACACTACTACACTAAGATCGTATATGAGTTAACAGAAATCAAGAGGCTACACTACTACACTAAAATCGTACATGAGTTAACAGAAATCAAGAGGCTACTACTACCCTACTGCACTAAGAGTCTCACTGAAAATGCTTTCATATTTGCCTTCAAATAAGTAAAAATGTATATCGGCATGTAAAATGGTATATGACTGCATCACTGTTACTTATAGTATTGAGTGAAGAGGATTAGTATGCAATATAGGCCCTAACGAGTGAAAGTATGGACCCGGGTGAATCTATGGTTATATATATTTTTATTTCAGCTACAAACAAACATAAGTCCCAATCTTATACGTTATACTTTAAAACAGGTTTTAAAATGTTTCATGTAGAATTATTTAAAATTAAACCCCAATATGTTAAGCTTTACAGAGTAATTTTAGCGAATTTGCCCTATAGGGAAGAAGCTATTACCGTAGGTCTCATGGTAAGACTTAAGCCCGAGAACATGATAACTTTTTGTTTTGAGGTCCCCAGCTGCCAAAAACACTATTCGTTCAAATATATATATATATCTATATATGTGTCCGTTAACACGATAACTTGAGTAAAAAACGTCCGATTTTGATGAAATTTGGCTCAAATGTGTAAAATGACATTCATGGCTTTAAGTTCGAAAACCAGAAAAATCGGACCATGGGAAGGGGGGTTTATGGGGGTTTTAAATTTTCCAAAAATCAGTTTTTTGCATTTTTCACCCTAAAATTTTAAAAAAAATTAATTTTGGTTTTGACCATGTTATAGAGCTTAAAAAAAAAAATAATTTAGTATTTTGAATTATTAACCTAGGTTAAGTGGTTGCGGAGAAAATCCAAAAAAACCTGCTCATAAAATCTCCCATGTTAATCTTATGGGAAAAAGGTTTTTGGCTTTTCCTCAGTTTATTTTAATGTAAACTTCACATTTGCATTTACCAATCTGTTCAGTTCCACAAAACAATCATTTTGGTGTTTAAATTGTGATTCTACGCCCAACCGTTGCAGAGATATTCGAAGTGCTAAACACAGTACGTTGTCCAATGTTATCCTTATGGAGAATAAATAAAATTTGATATCTTGATTATTTATTAATGTATGTTGATGAAACTTGGTATGTGGCTTCAAGTAGTACTGGTATATTAATATTTGCACAAAAAATTGATTTTTTGTTGATTATTCCCGTAGCAGCAAACCTGCGTACTCAGCCCCCATGTTATTCTTATGGAGAATAAGTAAAATGTACTGACTCCCTTAATTATGAACATAAATTAATAAAACTTGGTATGTAGCTTCACTTGGTTGAGTTATATTGATAATTATATAAAAACCCATTTTTCTGTTCCTTGTTGCAGCAAACCTGCTTTCTCAGCCCCCATGTTATTCTTATGGAGAATAACTAGAATGTCATATATCGCTTATTTATGATTAAATATGGATGAAACTTAGTATGTGGCTTCGCCTAGTTAAATTCTATTTATATTTTCATAAAAACCAATTGTTTCTGTTCCTTGTTTCAGCAAACCTACATACTCATTACCAATGTTATTCTTATGGAGAATAATTAAAATCGCTTATATGTGAATATATTTTTATGAAACTTGGTTTGCGGCTTTATGTGGAATTCAGACAAATATTATGCATTGGAAATTCGCTGAGTCCGCAGGCTTTCTGCGACGGGGGTATTTTGTTCTTGCAGGTCAAAGAGGAAGAAGAAGATGGGATACCGGAGGAAATTACTAAATGGCTCTGAAATTCAGACCATTAACTAATCAGGTATTGACCTGATCTACTCACTATTAATTTAGTTTGACGTGTGCCAGACTTGATTCTTTCTTGTATTCCAAACAAACCGAGTTCCTAGCTTTTCCAGACCCAACGGAAACCTATATGTCAATATTTATGAAATGGCTTAGTTATTCTACGAGTCCCTGACTGATGAAGCAATCTCTCGTTAAAAAAGGAATTACTTCTAAAAATTCTAGAGGAAACCCGGATCACACCTGAATACTCGGCCCAAAAAACTACAGCTTTCGATCCCTGTCGGCTTGCACTAGAATAACTGATACAAACATCCGACTACTGAGACCTGAAGGCTATTTGATGGTGAAGAATCACCAGCTCTCATGGAGTAGCCACACACTATTGTCCACGTGCCACGTTGAATGTAGCATTCAATAGGGCGAGAGACTTACCGTTCCCGATGGGGCGTGTCATCCAATCCCCGGGACAGTTTGCTCGTGGTACTGACTGAGGTTTCCCTCAAGGCATGCTTACAAATAGAGTCCTTTCAGGATGTTAGCAGCCGAGAACCAGTTATGACACCCTTGGCTCTCAACTAGTGACACAAAACGACCGCACCCTATGAGCGTCCGACGTGGGCCTACTGACGCAATTCCTTTCATCACTCACACAAGCAAAAAGCTACTTCTAAACTCGAGGATTCACAACACTAAATGCAACTGCAAACATAACGATCCACCTGAAGCACCTATCACTTGGCATGTATAATAGTGAGAGATAGAAGCCCACCCAAATAATTTCTAATACTTTCTCACAGTTTCCCCTCGAGCTGTAGGCGACTCGGATAATCTGCACTGAGGGACTTGCGACCATAGCGACACACAGAGCATCGAATTAATAATCTCACTCAGAGTACGAATAAACTTATAGTAAGTTTGTTAAGGTGCGCATGACATGGGCCCAAGTAAGTTCTTCCACCTCTTGTCATCGTCGTCGTCACTCTTGGTGTATTTCACTCGGTAGTCAAAAGAAAAATGCCTGACTGCAGATAACGTATGTCAAGAATACGTTGGTGACTTATAACTGCGATTCAAGGTAAACACCGAAGACTATTACTTTTGCACTTGGATTCTATTAGAGATGCCAAATTTGCTGTTACAGCCAAGTCTGGTTTATATCGTTTTGTTGTTGCTGGTTTACACTTGAATTGATATATTTACATTTCAGACCAATAAATACATTTACAACTTTATTCAACAAATTGAAGAATATATTTGCCACTTTCCAAACTCTAAGTTGGCTTCTATGACCTAAATTATAATACATTGTCTCATCGGTCTTAGTCAGTAAGAAGGCTACACAATGCATCTCACCATATTCATATTTGCAAGGCATTCATTCATATTTGCCTTAAACCCCTACGCCTAATACGCGTAGTTTTCGTCGGCGTCTTAAAAAGATAATAAGATAATTGCGTATTGTATCAGAGGAGAAACCAAACGATCAGTTTTCCATCACAAAGACTCCAGCGAGAACCACTCCACACTCCACACGTGCTACCCACCAACACCAGATCAAAGTTGAGACTAATGCAAATGGAGTATCGCTTTCACCCCGACTGGAACAGAGGAAAGTCAATGACACTTGAACACTCGCTCAAGAATGTCTTTTAAAAGTTCTTGAGTCTAATCAATTCAGCCCTTTAGGCATAGAGCTCTGAGGCGACCCTCCGCCGCGGTCTACCCCCGCACCCCCATCTCCCCCACCCCGTACCCCCTCCCCATCAATGCACCCACGGCTCGAGGGCGGCGGCGACAAGCGCGGTGACGATTTGAAACCGTTCATACGTTAGCTCTTCAACTCGCAAAATGCATTCACTAATGAAATCACAAGGTTCGATTACCTCGTACGTCCTTCATTCACGAGTCAAGTGGCCAATAATGCACTTCTAGTGGTTTGATCTCCTATTCGTCTCTGAAGCGAAAACGGTAGCTTGTTGCAGAGTTTATAAAACGACAACTCAAAATGAAACTCAATGTGGCGAAGTTGATTGTTTAAGACGTTCTAAGACATTTTAAAACGTAGTGCCTGGGGACCGAGCCTTTCACGGACGTAAATTAAATATTGACGGTCCAAAAACTGATTCCTGTGTTATTCTTATGGAGAAAACCTATTAAGAGTGATGTAAAAACCTCCTATTGTCACAACGATATAGGAGTAATCGTTAAGGAGGAACAGGAAGTTAACATTGGCCTCATGGGGGAGCAGGTAGAAACGTGAAATGTTTCGCAACTGGAGCCCACTCTCACCTCGTACCGGACCAGCGGCTAGAGGGAGGGCAGAGTCATAAACGCACTTTATGTGCCCCTGGACTGTAAATGTCCCGCCATGCGCGCACACGACCTCGCTTATTCTCAACATCGATTTCTAAAGACGACTTCATGGTCTCGCCCATTAAACCCACTGGAGCCGCTCTTAGTTTATGGACCTGTTAGACTTCTTGGCATTCTAAACTCGCTTAAATACTATTAAAACCCGGGTTAAGTCGGTTGCCACGAGGGGGAGTTTCATTGGGGTTCGTGTTCGCTCTATGCGAGGAAGATTAAGTCATAAAGGTGATATTCTAGTAGAGTTGTAACTAAATTGTTCTCTCTCAACTATTTATCACATGTTTTAGTTTCTTCGTTGCAGTCTGGAAGTTCAGTATGAATACATTTCTCTGTTGAACTTGTTCTCAAGAACATTCTCTTAAGATTAACGAGTTATTATAACTTGAACGTTCTTATAAATAATGTTATCATAGACATAATCCGTCAGTTGATACAAAATCTAACCATCGAAGGACGATTGTTTAACATTTTTATCTGTATCCATAGATTACTAGTAGCCCGTCGTGGCTTCGCTCGCGATTAAAGTCCAATTTTATGTTTGAGAAGTTAGTTACATTTGTTAAATCACCTGGGGGCCGAGCTTTGCTTGAAAAGCCAGTTAGAGTTAAAAACGCCTAGAGTCCTTATCTTCACGGTTCCTCTCATTTGCTTTGCTTATTTGCTCAAACAACTTATTAATTAATCAAGTGGACAAGTTGTAATAATTCAAAGTGTTTTTGCAAGTTTAATTATTCCTTAAGAAAAAAACATTGAAGTCAGGCGTAATAAGCTGCCACGTCGAGACACTACATTAATATACAGTTTGTTCCTTGTGAAAAATTGAATAATTATTCAAGTGTCCTCCAATTAGTGTTACATTTTGCCAATTCCTCTCTAGTAAGAATTTTTATCAGATTATAGAAAGCCAAATGCATAAGAATAGGTAAATATTATTTTAGAAGTTTCCTTTTCCGCATGTTTAAGGTGACTCCAGTTACTATTATTGCTCAATGCCTCTTTGGATCATATATATGACATGACGACACTGTATGTAATCTTCATTCAATGTCACTGCTCTCAGGAAACCTCCTGTTAATACATAAACTACATGAGTATTACTTTGACAATTCACTGGTTTATTATAAACAACTTTTATTAGACTTTTCCTAGGGATGAGACATGTATAGAACTTTTTTTATCCATAAATTAGCTAATTACAACTTTTGAACGAAATGGTTAGAGCCGTTTTTAAGATCAGAGTTGCAATAAAGTAAGCAAGCAAGCAAACCTTACTCATGTTATAGTATAAAATAGGATAGGTTGGGATAGGATTATGTCTAATGGTTAGACGGTATTTTTCAATTTATAGGGTTACTTTGGGTTTTAAATGGTTAATTAGGTTTTGTATCTGACAATCCAAACACCTGAATTATACATTTCCAGTTAGTTAGGATAATCGATTCTATTCGTTAACAATTTTAATTTTGTTGTAAATTATCCTCGACGCTCGTACTTAAGCGTGCTATAGCCGATGTCTCATTCTACGCTCGGCAATCTAGCAGACGTAGACGTATATGTTTTGAAAAGTTTACGTTGATCAGCTGACTACCTAAATCAAATATAACTCCATAAGATTAACATTTTGAAACTGTAAAGGCCTGTGGGGCGAAGCCCTGAATGTGGATGTTTTCATATCCCCAAAAGGCACATCTAGAGAATAAGAGCTTTCGACTGATACAAAATATGTATTGAAAATAATAGTTTTAAGGGTCTAAAATAACTGAATAAAAATCAATAAATTATTTGAATAATATAAGATAGAAGATATGTAACGTATATTATTTTTTACCAAAACATTCAGGTCAAAAAGTTATTTTTGCCAAACTGATAACAGGGAAAAAATCAAACTCACTGACACATCCGAAAAAATGGGCACCCTTTGTACTTTCCTGATCAGCCGACTTCCCAGGCGGAGAGCGGTGCAAAAACAGCTGTAAGAAGAAGGGGAGGGCATTCTCCGTGTGCACGAGTGTGTGAGAGGGCGCCCCGGAGCAGTAATGAAATGTTCACTTAAGCCTGTGTAATTGTCTGCCGAAACTATCATCACTGAAGGTTGTGTCATGGGCGCAGGAATGATAAATCGATGGCGTGCTCGCCCGAGAGAGAAATCATTATGGCTCTATTATCGGGAGTGTGGAATAGCCGCGTCATGCTGAGGCGAGGAGGACCAGTCTTGGAGGAATTGAGAAGACAACAAAAACTCAGTCATTTAACATGCAGTGGATTAAAAGGGGAATTAAACTTACGTTCCTGGTTTTAGTCTTCGGGTGCTTGGAGATGCGATTTAACAGAATTTTATTTTAAAATCTCAGGACAAAATAAGCGAGTTAGAAATATTACGTTACTCAAGCGCTATGTTTAATTTCTGGCTCCAAGAGCTCCGCACAGCCACAGCTGATCATCAAAAGTATTTTCAAATGTGTTTCAATTCTATTCTTTTACCTTATTTATGCTCTTAGTTCAAAAACTGTTAATTTCACTCAGATTTTTCCCCCAAGGCCTTTCATTCAATTGGTTGATGGGTACAAGATTTACGGGTCCCTCAAATTCCCCTGGTACGGTTTAATTGAAATACACTAGCTTTACCCAGCAGCCTTGCTTGTTCACATGATTTCAGTTTAATAGTAAAATTCTAATTTTACAAAAATTTTTATCTTGGTCCTTTGATGTAATTTATAGTCTTATAGGAGGCTGCACTTAAATACTAATGAGTGTCAAAGTTCGTGAGACGATTGGCTTTATATTATAACTAGCCGACCCGTTGCAGCTTCGCCCGCGTAAACTATGTTAGTTGTGTGTGCTTCAATCTGTGGTTAGCCCGTGGAACTAATACGAATCAAGATCAGCTGTTTGAATTTTCATCAGCTCAAACCAAAGTGAATGCCAATAAGGAATACATGCTAACTTTGGGACCCAGCGGGGCGGAACACATGGAGAATTCCGTTTCTTAGAAAGCACCTAGAGCCAAAGAGGAACCTATATGTCAAATTTCAACTCTGTAGGCCTTATAGTTATGGTTATTTTGTGATAGGTTAGCCAGTGGTATGTGGATTTTATATATTACGATTAGAATTAAGAATATTAAGATTTTGATTAGGACTTTTTTTTTAATCATAGTTTATTTATGATAGTGACGAGAATATAAATTGATCGCGTGGTTCACCAGCTATCCCAACTACCTCTACAGATCTATAGATCCCCCAGAGGTAAAGCACTGTTGACATAGATCATCGAAACACAAGAGACCTTCGCCGCAATGGGAACCAACCGGAAGTGGACTAACTTACCGTGTCTGCAGGAAATGGGAAACGCGACGACACCCCGACAAAGCCTTAGGCCGAGATTTACGGAGGCCTGAGGCCTGAGGACTACATTGTTGCCGGGATTTATCATCGTCTCCCCTCCGCCGAACCGAGGTTTAATTGATCTGTACAGCGCGGCAATGCTGTATATCACTGGAAGTGGAGTTGCAGGTCGTAGATTACGGTGACAATGGGAACTTGTCTGATGTTTGACACCCCTCATAAGCTATCTTGGGAACAGGCACCACTTAGGATAAAGGTGTGGTGAGCAAGCTGGACAACAATCCTGCCAATTTGAGATTTTGGCCGACATAAACAAAGGAAATACAGCAATTAATACTATATTACTTATTCTTCTGAATATTCTTGGATGTAGAATCGACGTGCAGTTTTCATATACTTCACTCAAAAAATATCATTTAATATTAAGGAATATATTATTTATAAGGAGATTAAAAAACTAAATTCTACCCTTCAAAATAGTTTTTCTTATGGCTTATCACGGGTAAATGAACTGTAATCATTTATCTTCTCGAGAAATAATTCGGGACTCATTATGTATTTGTTACAAAAATAATATTAGTAATATAAAAAAAGCAGTATGTAATTAAACTTTTAAAATTTTGTATTTACTCAACCTACTGACTTATTGTGAACAATGGTAAATACGTATGAGAGATAATATAAATATGATAACAAACCGAGTAGGAAGTTCCGCTTTCAAAGAAACATAGCCTACTATATGTATTAACAAACCTTCCGACCCAAGCAGTAAATAAAACCATTTATAATTTACTACCGGAATCAATAAATAATTACAAACCATCTTAAGAATTTATCATTTCGAATTCATGTTGATGTGTTAATGAATTTATAGCACATTCTCATAAAATATATTATTTTTTTAAATGTTGTTGTTAGTCAAAACTTTATTATTAAAAATATATAAATCAATATATAAATATATAAAATATATAAATCAGTATGTTTAATGTGAAAATGATAATAAACTGGGTTCTACACTTTTATTGTAATCAGTGTATCATTACCTCATTACTTCAAAATTATTTTCCTATTTTAACATTGTTGATAACATTTATTGTTGTAAATACAATACAAGTTATTACTATCGAATAAAATCCGTACATTAGGTTGTTTATGACCGTGAGAATCTGGTGGAAAGATTACCGTGTTATTATTTAATGACTATTCACGCCAATTAGAGTTTCCTTTAGGAAGTCGTAAAGGGCTTTGGATTAATTATGCGCTTCGATCCAATTAGCAATGTTTACAGCTGCGTGAATAGATACATGCTAAGCAGTTGCACAAATATTGCAGTGAAACCGTGCAATTAAATAATAATTTAATAACACATCTTTCAATTATTTAAAACATGAGCACAGTATATTCCGGAACCAGCTCTCATTAAATATCCTTCCATTTCTGATTATCGCTGCATTTTATTAGTGAATTTCCTATGGAAAGTGAACTATTAGCTTGACCCGAACGGTGAAACTTAAGCCCGGGACCACCATAGAAGTTCCTAACGTGACCCCCTGAACACGTTTTGGGGGTTCGGTCAAAATTGTATATATAAATATGTGCAGGCACTCTAGCGGTCGCATTTTTTGTCCGATTTACTTCAAATTTAGTAGGGACGTTCCTTTCTATAACCAGTTGGACAAGTTCGTTGGACAAAACAATCGGAAAACTCTAAACCCCTTTTTTGGGGATTAATCTTTCAAATTTCGAGTTTTTGGGCTCAAAAAGGGTCAGAAAAGCCCCGGATGTACAATTAATGCATGTAAAAAGATGTGAATTAGAGAGGCGAAAGTTTTAAGCCCTCTCTCGTCATTTTAGCATAAATATTTACCGAGTTATTAAAGAAAATGTGTATCGACCAAACACAGTACGTTGTCTTATGGAATTTCTTTTGTGAAATTATGGTCAGTTGAAGTTTATCATCGAGAATTAAAGCAAACTTGCCACTATAAAAGCCTGTTATTCCTTTGTTAGAGTACGTTTATCATCCCCAGCAACTCACACCTACCTTCAAGCCTGTCTGGATCTTCTCCTAACATTATAATTCGCAAAATTGTATTCCCAGCTTTCCAGGTAAATGAAACCAGGAGCACCAGATCAGCCAACAAATCAATTTTTTCAGATTTCAATAAAAATTGGACTAAATGTATGTTTTTACACTTATTTTGATTTTTAAAAGTTGTTATGTGGAAATTCACTTTCCTCACGTCAGCGTGCTGCGTGCGAACTCGTTTTAACCTTGTGCTTGGTGAGGGTATGCGCTCGTTTGAGTTGGAAGCGTTCCCTCCCCTCTCCTCCTACCCACAACGCACAGCCAATGATGGTAAACTTCACAACAAATAGGTTGTCAATTTGTCGTTTAATTTTTTAAGCCATATGGAGTAAGAAGTAAAGCTTGAATAAAACCAGCTAGTAAAACTGTATGCAATTTATTGTTTTAATCATTACAATAACTATTATAATAGTTATTTATCTATTATAATACCACAAACCCTACCTCAACGGACCCCCGAGTCAAAGGTGATAGCCGGCCAAACCTTCCTTCAAGTGATGTTTGCAAAACTTTAAAGTGTGACAATACCTGTTACAATTGTCCTTATAAGGTCCAGTTTGTGGCATTGTGTTAAGCTCTATGAGACCTTTAAAATAAATTTACAATAAACCGTAACTACCTTAAGGCCAGTGGCTACCAGTGGCTGGCACGCTAGTTGAGAAATTGGCTGAAGGGTCACTGGTAAGCGGCGACTGGAATGCCAGCTTCCTAGCGCTTTACCGTATGCACGTTGACAGCAACTGGAACATGGTGGGTGTCTTTTCGTTGTAATGCTTATCGTGGTTGAATTGTTATCACGATTTTACCTGTTGGACAAGTTAAAAATAGCTGAAACGCCACAAATTGTAGCCATTAAAAAGCAGCGTGTTCCTAATATATAGTTCTTTGTCAGGAGCTATTGGAAATATGAACCCACGAGTTACAGAAGAAAGAACGAGAAAGGAACAACGAGATACGAGACACAGGATTAAACCATCTCTAGTGTTGTTTACGTGTGCCTTTAATGTGTTTGCATCTGTTCTTCTCTACTCCTCGATTAAATGCGTTTTTCCCTTTTCCTCAGTATTATTACCGCATTCATTTACGGTTCATCTTTACTGTACACTTTTCATGTTTGGTTTTATCACATAAAACGTAAAACGAAAACATCCGATTTCAACTAAAAACATTCTGTCATTTCAATTGCTTCTGTTTGGTCAATTTAACTTCGCCCGCACGCACTACTCGTTGTTAATTGCAATCGACCCCGGGATTCCCCCACTAATTACTATGGAGGTTTAGCTCTATATAATAACACAGTGTATAACACAGTCATACGGCACGGCGGCGTGGCGGGTGCTGCCACCTGGTGCGACTACAGTAACTGTTGTCGCATCTGGTCCAGATCCGTTTCCGGTTACTCGAGTGATGCCTTATTTGCAATGCAGAACAGTCGGATACCGGCACGCCGTGGCACGCACAGTGACTAACGGCATAACAGTGGTTCTTTGTCAACCTAAGAAATTTTGAATTTTACGAATTAGCCTCCTAACTGGTTTGCTTATAAAGGGCCATTGAAAAAAGAATGTCCTTCTAAGATGGCCAGAATAATGGATATAACGAGTTGCCAAAAAGGTTTGAATTACCTGGTGATGCTGCCGTTCTATGTCATGGTACAAGTACCACTGGTTTCAAACCTCAGGGGTTCATTTTAAAGTTGAAACCAAGTAAACATATTCCTCTTCATCCAGTGTGAGAAAAAGAATATTAGCTACCTATTATCACACGAGTGAAATGAAGAAGAATATGATTAGCTAGCTCGATGTCAACTTGAAAATGAACCTCTGAAGTTTGAAACGAGTGGTGTGTACCATGACACAGAGTCACTCGGCATTATCACCAGGTGATTGGTAGTTGTACCATGACACAGAATCACTCGGCAGTATCACCAGGTGAAGTGGTGTGTACCATGACACAGAATCACTCGGCAATATCACCAGGTGATTGGTAGTTGTACCATGACACAGAATCACTCGGCAGTATCACCAGGTGAAGTGGTGTGTACCATGACACAGAATCACTCGGCAGTATCACCAGGTGAAGTGGTGTGTACCCTGACACAGAATCACTCGGCAATATCACCAGGTGAAGTGGTGTGTACCATGACACAGAGTCACTCGGCAATATCACCAGGTGATTGGTAGTTGTACCATGACATAGGATCACTCGGCAGTATCACCAGGTGAAGTGGTGTGTACCCTGACACAGAATCACTCG
The DNA here is from genome assembly GCA_963675035.1 of Allygus modestus. Classification (NCBI taxonomy): domain Eukaryota; kingdom Metazoa; phylum Arthropoda; class Insecta; order Hemiptera; family Cicadellidae; genus Allygus; species Allygus modestus. The sequence continues at coordinate 145,940,015 of OY776116.1, forward strand.
GCAATATCACCAGGTGAAGTGGTGTGTACCATGACACAGAGTCACTCGGCAATATCACCAGGTGATTGGTAGTTGTACCATGACATAGGATCACTCGGCAGTATCACCAGGTGAAGTGGTGTGTACCATGACACAGAGTCACTCGGCAGTATCACCAGGTGAAGTGGTGTGTACCATGACACAGAGTCACTCGGCAATGTCACCAGGTGAAGTGGTGTGTACCCTGACACAGAGTCACTCGGCAATATCACCATCACCAGGGGAAGTGGTGTGTACCATGACACAGAGTCACTCGGCAATATCACCATCACCAGGTGAAGTGGTGTGTACCATGACACAGAGTCACTCGGCAATATCACCATCACCAGGTGAAGTGGTGTGTACCATGACACAGAGTCACTCGGCAGTATAACCAGGTGAAGTGGTGTGTACCATGACACAGAGTCACTCGGCAGTATCACCAGGTGAAGTGGTGTGTACCATGACACGGAATCACTCGGCAGTATCACCAGGTGAAGTGGTGTGTACCATGACACAGAGCCACTCGGCAGTATCACCAGGTGAAGTGGTGTGTACCATGACACAGAATCACTCGGCAATATCACCAGGTGAAGTGGTGTGTACCATGACACAGAATCACTCGGCAGTATCACCAGGTGAAGTGGTGTGTACCATGACACAGAGTCACTCGGCAGTATCACCAGGTGAAGTGGTGTGTACCATGACACAGAGTCACTCGGCAGTATCACCAGGTGAAGTGGTGTGTACCATGACACAGAGTCACTCGGCAATATCACCATCACCAGGTGATTTAAACCTTTTTGGTAATACAAAGTGATTCGGATGCTTTTCCATCGTGAAACGAGTTCGCATGCAGCACGCTGACGTGAGGGAACAGAATTTTCACATAATAAACTTTTAGAAATCAAAATCAGTGTAAAAACATACATTTATACAAATTTTTATTGAAATCTGAAAACATCGATTTGTTAGCTGTTCTGATGCTCCTGGTTTCATTTACCTGCAATTCTGGGAATACAATTTTGCGCATTAAAAGGTTAGGAGAAGGTCCAGTCAGGTTTGAAAGTAGGTGTGAGTTTGCTGGGGATCATAAAAGTGCACCAAGAAATGAATAACAGGCTTTTCTAATGTAAAATCCCCATAAGACAACATACTGTTTTTGGTCGATTCACAATTTCTTTAATAACTCGGTAAATGTTTATTCTAGAATGACGAGAGAGGGCTTAAAAGTTTCGCCTCACTAATCCCCATCTTTATGCATGCATTTGTTGTACATTCGGGGCTTTTCTGACCCTTTTTGGGCCCAAAAACCCAAAATTTGAAAGACTAATCCCCAAAAAAGGGGTTTAGAGTTTTCCGTTTGACTTGTCCAACGAAATTTTCCAACTAATTATAGAAAGGAATGTCCCTACCAAATTTTAAGTAAATCGGACAAAAAATGTGACCGCTAGGGTGCAAACACACACAAACACACAGACACACACACACACACACACACACACACACACACACACACACACACACACACACACATATATATATATATAATTTTGAACGACCCCCCCTAAACGTGTTCAGTGGGTCACGTTAGGAACTTCTATGGTGGTCCCGGGCTTAAGTTTCACCGTGCGGTTCATGCTAATAGTTAACTTTCCATAGGAAAATCACTAATGACGAGTTGGTTGGAGTCTTAAAATGTAGGTGGACGTTGAACGATTGCCTAGATTCCTAATCTGTTTCTACATTGCTCTATTAGTTTGCACGCCGGACATATAGTCGATTACCTTTCCCTGCCCATATACACAGGATAATCTTTGGGGAGACAGTTACGAAAACAGTAATAACCCTCTCTGTGGTTCATTAAGTCACGTTTATTTTCACTATGAACAATGTTCCTAATGTTTCCCCAGAAGAACATTGTAGTGAGATCTGAGATTCTATGTGACCAGGAAATTGCCTCTTCTAATCTAACCATTGGGAAAACTGAGCATTCAGCGCTTTGCGGTTTCTTTTTAAATGCAGCGGCACCCTTTGCATAACAATTATACAGAAATCATTTTCTTTTTCAATTTGACCAATCTGAAGAAAGACAAACAACTCTAGCATATCTAGATAAAGTGTTTGTAGGTTCTTTCAACCAATAAGAATGGTAGAAAAACTTGGTGTACTGTCCAGAGTATGTGAGAAGAAATATATTACGACTTGATGATTGATACTAAGAAGAAGATTGATGGATTGGAGGATTGAATCTGTTCGGGGTTATTTTCCATCCTATAAAACTAGGTGTTACTACCTATTTATAGAATATTAATTTTATAATGTGCATAATTAAATATGCGTAAGTAATATTGGTAAGTATCTATATTATTAAAAGATTATCTTGATTTTTGTTCTGCGATTTACGACCCTTAAAACTATTATTTTAAATACATATTTGGTATCAGTCGAAAGCTCTTATCCTCTAGATGTGCCTTTTGGGGTTTCCATAAAATCTTGACCATGGGGCTTTGTCTCACGAGCTCTTAAAGTTTCAATGTTATATTATGGAGTTATAATTTATTTAGTTAGTCAGCTGATTGTAATGTAAATAAACTCTATGCCTGCTGGATCCCCGTGCGGAGAACGGGACTTCTGCTAGTTGCCTATTCAAATAAAACTTTAAACACCGCAACATCTTCAACCCGCCTTACTTCTTCTTCATTAGTGTTATGACAAGAAGAAGGTGGTGAGGTTCGTCGTAATCTCCTGGAACCTCTTGAGCCGATATTCTGCATCAAGATATCTAATTATATGTGTGATACACATAAGGCTCTCAGGCCCTCGGGGCCCGTCCTCTCTTTAAGTAGTCTCGATTCGTAAGAAAAAACATATCTAATATACTATGTCAAACTAAAGTGTCATAAGAAGAATTTCAGGGACATTCGAACACCTCGAACATGTGTATATATTTTTTATTACATTTCCTATACTCCTCATAATTAGTTGGTTTATTTTCCAAATTATATAAATCCACTAACCTATATCAAATATAAGAGGAAGAAACAAACGGTTGTACATTATGAGTATTTGGGTTTTCATTTTTATGATTATTTATGCCAGTGGCATTTCTTAACGTTTTGATAGGGAACGGTTCAAATCCTGGTTTTGTTACTATCCAACGTCGATCTGCTATAAGAGACAATCATTAATTAAAATCCAAATGAAAAAGTAATTATAAAGTAAACATACCTGTAAGGGTTGTAGCTGAAAGAGTTGAATGGTAGACCACCTTAAAACTTTATTTCAATTCGCAGTGGGGAAGCTTCGATTGTGTTGTCCTGGATGGTTACAGAACCGTTATAAGCAATGGGCTCGTCAGTCGCACCAGGCAACGCTTTAAAAAACAAACTTGATACAGAAGGTTATACGATACTTTTCTCCCTACTTTACATAGAAAGATCCAAATTTTAAATTCCCCACCCCTCGTTTGTGTACAGACTTCTTGACAGTCCCAAGATTCAACCCCAGAGCTCCTTGCCTCCCTAAATTGGTTCACTTTAGTAAGGCGAGGAATCTGACAAGCACAATGGGTATCATACCGCGGGTGACATGTCCTGATTACTTCCTTGTACGGGACGCGGGACAGCTGTCGGGACGGCACGGTCCAGGTGGGACAACGTTACCCAACTACAATGCCCATTATTTTAACTTGGGGCCTTTCTGTCGAAAGATGTCTTCCTTTATATCTCACAAAGCTGAGAAACTGTTTTGTTCGTCAAAGCGCCGGCATCAGCTGGAAGAACGTGTCAGGCAAGTTCTCTACACCTTATAAAGTTCTTCCAGTTCAAGTTTTCTGCAAGCTGGCAGACTGAAGCCTGCCTTACACTATGAACATTCGCCCGAAAAATCAACGAACATTCGTCACTGCTTAATAACAATGCACTTATTCGGAATTCGGTGCTCGTGCCGATCTCGCACTATTCGCGAATACGCCAAACATTCGGTATTCGTCCGAATATTCGTCGTATTCACGAGTAGTGTGGGATAGGCTACGAAGAAGTCAATCAAGACCTGAACGTTCATAAAATATGCTACTGAGTTGACCTTGTAGGCGATAAGACAACAATTGTAGAAGAGGCACCTCTCAAATTTAAAGTAACAACATAAACTGTTGTCACAATTCATGTTAAGGGTCTTATATTTATTCAGATTCCTTTTAAAACGAAGAATAAGTTTGTATAGAATTGTACCAGTCAATTAAAAAATGTACTAAAGTAATGTTAGATAACATACTTTTTGGTCATAATCTATTACTAAATGTAGATTCTTTTCTTTACCTTGAACACATGTAAGAGGTTTTTTAAATACCTTCAATACTTACAAATAAATTGCGACAAATATCGAGTAGTTACTTGATTTATTCCTACTAGCCAAACTTTATCGTGGTGGTTAAATGTCTACTGGTATATGGGGAGTAATTTTCAACTGTAGGAATCCTCTGAAGCCTGAGTGAATTTTAAAACCTAAGAAGTTACTTATAGCTTTTATTAGGTTTAATTTATTTGTTGGTTCAGAAATTACTATTTTTGAATTTACACTGCACTCGTTGTTTTACTTTGAAATCAACATCAAAGTGTTTCAATAAATACAACCCTCGATATCGGATGTAGTGGCCAAACGTTTTCAACAAACTTGCTGTCACCCACGAATTTGTTCCGAAAGGGATTTTCGGAATGGAGAAAGTCTATATTTCATTCTGGTGTTTTACCTTCATACTAAATTTCAGCTGTATCGGTTCAGTTGTTGTTGTGTGATGTTAACATGGTAATAAATTAAAATGGCCAGATAGGGTGGATCCTGAAAGAATATTTTCACTAGATCTCTGTGTAAGACGCCAACGCAACTAGGGCGTATTTTAAGGCGAATTTGAATAAATGAGTGTAGAATGGGTGAGATGCATTTTATAGCCTTTTTACTGACTAAGACCGACAGATTCTTTAGCCAGGATCATTAATTAATAGCCCAATGACCAAAGGCAGCTGGATCCAGTATCGAACCTTCACAAAATGTTTTCAGGATTTTGCTCAGGATCGATCTGGCGAACTTCAGATTAGGAAGCGAGCACGCTAACCACTGTGCTACCCAGCCAATTTTGACCAGGAGTAGGCCTATGTCTGCTTTGAGTATGCCAGCTTTTCAAACAAACCAGAGCTTCACCCCTTGGGCCATTAAAATCCACTGGGCGATCGCTATATTTAATCCATATACCAACATTTTGACCCGATGCACGATACGCACTAAAAGATTCAGTTGGTTAAAGCCTAAGTGTTTATAATTTTGTTTCATTATAATTTATAACTTTGTATCATTAAGTATTTATTTATCATTTGTGAACAGACCGTTCGTGCACGGGCCTCAGACCGTTACATTAACGGGAGCTCCTAATTTTTAATATGTTTTGTCGTTTTGATTTATGTGTCGTACGTGTCCAATGTACGTGTGTGTTTATGTGTTTGACGAACCGTAAGGTGATTACAATGTGTAATGACAATTAGTTGTGTGCAGTGTGCGTCTGATGATGCCGTAATCGCATAGGATTTCTTCAGTATGTGAGTGTACACAATTAAAAGTAGTATAGCGAGTTGCAGGAATAGTTTGTTGTAGCAGTCATGGATGACAAAGAAGATTAAGCCATTTTGAGCCACCCTTTACACAATACACAATGCACTTTGAGACCAATTAGACTCCCTCGCCTCTTGAACCTCGTCGCGTCTCGACTCTTCAGGTTGTTTTACTGTTTTTAAACTTTAAAACTAGATTCTGAGTCCTACAACCTTACGTTTAGCTTACCTCAATTGTTTACTTCATCTATAACAATTTTAAGGATTCAACCATCGTGGAATTGAAATTATTTACATTCCTCATCATCCCGGATTCACTGAGAAAATTCCTGCTCGTTTTCGTTAATTATTAAAACAATTTATTAATTTTAGTCAGCGATTTTCAACCTCAAAAACGATTATTTAGTGCACATACTTGGTAGCAATCAAAAGCTTTTACTTTTCGGTGTACTTTTTTGAGGTTTGAAAAACATCAACCTTAGAGTTCCACCCATGGACCTTCAATCTTTTCTAATTAATATTATGGTATTGTTTTATTTATATTTAATTAATCAGCAAGAATATAAAATTTTACAAATATCTTTCTTTAATGATATGCCTTTTTGCAAGAATTCATTCTGAGAACTAGACACCATCTTGCTTATGTGTCCTTATAGAAAAGGTTATGGGCTATAAACCCCTGCAAGCCACTAAGTTTCCATCAATATAATATTTTTTACGTGGAACGCTGAATCAATGTTTTTGCTGCATTCTGTAGTGAAACTAATGTTTTTTTATGGCAAATAAACTTATGTTTAAATGTATATAAGACCAAATAGAATTATGGATTGCAATTGATAGTCATTAAATCTTTCAAGGCCAAAGGATAAAGCCTTAAAGGATTTTCAAATGTCTCCTGAATTTTGATTTATTTGGAAATTAAAACGAAAATATTGGTATGCTGTATGACGACAACACCTTTAAATTAGGTACAGAGGGTCCTACATTTAATTACTCGTGCGTTTAATATGTACAAAATTTAGCGTTTAATTTTTACTTTTATTTCTATTTAACGTCACATTTGAAATCTATAAATTTATATTTGAAATTTGAAACGATAAGTTTGAAGTGGATGTTACTAAATGTGGAATTCGCGGTACCTAATTTAAAGGTTTTGTCATCACATAACATACTAATATGATTCATACACTATTCAAAATTCAGGTAGGCCGTTGGCCTTTAAATATAAATGTTTATCAATTACACAGTCTTAAACCTATTTTTGTATGATCATATACACCCTTTCAAAACGCATTCAACATGCAAAGATCAACAAGGGGCGCGGTCAAATAGGAACACATAGGAGAAATTCAATCTTTCACCCATTATCATTTTTCTGTGTGAACATTTAAACTAGTAGTTTCTCGCAGCGGGGACCAGGGGCCAGGGACCGGGGACTAGGGACCCCGACCTGATTTAAATGAGCGGAGAGCAGCCGTGTTTGTAGGGTGTCTTCCTAGGGGTTCCTTAGGGTAAGATTTGGCACCCGAAAGCAGGGGAGGAAACAATGCCGACCTAGGCCATGCAGTGAATGCCTCAGATTAGTGAGGGGATGTCTCACCAGCAGCTGGCGGCGCACATGCGCAGAGCTGCCTTCCACAGAATCCGTCCTCTGGTTGCGTCATCTGCATAAGTTTTAAAATAATTACACACGAGTAAAGTTGAGTAAAGTGGGAAGGATTAAGAGAGAGTAAAAATCGGTCTGTTGGGAAAATTGGTTATGTTATTTAAGAAATCATTGCGGACATTTGGTAACACTGAATGAAAAAAAAAGGTTTCAAGACGTTTCGGAATTTGGAATCTGATCTCGTCTTCAGGTCAGGAGAATATTTAGAAAATACTACAATAAAAATCCAGGAGGTGGAAAAAATCAACAAATCTATTAAAATAGTCAAAATTAAAATAACACCAAACCGACCAATCCGAAACCGAACACTTTAAGGGAAATCTAAACCGGCACGGCGTTTTGGGTTATGACTGAAAAGTTGACTTCGTATCTTTCAAATTTACTGAATCCGTCTTTCAACCACCACGTAAGACGCCGTCACACACTTGTGTTCTAAGATAGTTAATTGTGAATATAATATATATATATATATATATATATATATATATATATATAATGTATATATCCAAAGAGTGTAGAATGAGCGAGATGCTTGTGCAGTCGTGATAAGACCGACTGTTTATTTAGCCATCCAGGGTCATTAATAGCCCGATGACTAAAGCCAGCAAGGTCCGGTTTCGATCCTCTAAAAATTTAGACTTTTCTCAGAATCGATTTGCTAAACAATCAATTGCAATAAGTTTTCCAATAGTTATTAAGTTGTGTTTCTTATTACCACTTTAACTCTTCGTATTTAATAAAGTTACCGGTTAGAAAATCATACAAAGCTAAAACAAGGCAAAACGCATTTTAAATAACAACGGGTTTTAACTGAAAGCTAATATTTTTAAATGAATGTTTAAAAGATTCTAATGAATAAATAATTTGTTTAAACGGAGAATTTTACATGAAAAACCTTTTTGCCTGTTTGGTTATTTATAAATTGTTAATGATCAACTGGTTTAGGGAAAATTTACGTGTTTGTTAAATGTATAATAACAAAAATAATATTTTGTATAATTACAATAACCTTTTCTAAGTGCCAAACCGTTAAAAAAAACTCGTGTACTTGTAGTGTACCGACCACGACCACTAGATAACTTCACGTAGTGGATGAGGGTTTGAAGTTGTTATTATTTCCAGAGGTAAGCTCTAAGTTTTAATAACTCACTTGTATCCGTGGTCTATCTTAATTCAGCAGGTGCTGGCTCTAAGCGCGAAGCAACAGCATTATCAGCTAATCTGCTGCCAAAACCTAGCATTTGCACTAGCCCTACAATTACTGCAGCACTGCTCAATACATGCTATGCGGGATAGCAGATACATTTTCCGGGTACAGTTTCATAAGAGGCCACCAACTAATCGGATGCGATATATCGATCTTAAACATTTGATTAACGAATCGCATTTTAAATCGAAATTTAACCTAAATAACACAAACACCCAAACATTCGAGTCATCATGGCGTGCGTTGAAACTCAATTCATGAACGCAGACCGTAGAGTTTTACCTGGCAAAGATAACTAGGTTTTACCTTAGTTAAATACACCTCTATTTATTATTTGTTGCTGTATTTTTTAATTTTGGTTTTTGTTCGTTTGTTTGTTATTTGTTCAATGTTTCATTAAAATATATTTGTAACTGACATTGCATATTATTATTGACTAGCCTATATACAAATTTTTGATTTTAGATGTAAATATAAAAATCAAGTGAATAATTTTTGGTATAGGCTTAACTGTTAAAATACGATTCAAAATATATAGGGTTTTGATTCGATATTCCTATCGAATGTTTAAGATCGATATATCGCATCCGATTAGTTGTTGGCCTCTGATGAAACTGTACCCCATTTTCCTTTCTATAAAAAGTAGTTCGCCCCTTTTCAAGTCAAGTTCCCTCCTTTCACCATTTATACGCTTTTAGAACAAACAACAGTTTAAACGTAGTTAAAATTTGAAATAATCTGCTTATATTTTAAATGTTTATTTACGACTATAATATCTTTATTTACTACTGCAGTGAACACAAATTTGGGAATATGCTCCTTCAATATGTGTTACTTTCTACAGTAAAGTGGATTAAAAAGAGAGCTCATAAGTATTTTATAATGTGCGTGTCTTTTAAATTTGTCTATGGAAAATTGTAATTTCATATTGAAATGAATTAAGAACCTGGTAAATGGGTCTTTAAATCACATATAATTAAATTTACAACTAATTAGGATCCCATATAGGCAGTCCAAAATAATAATGTGATTGTAAATCTGATTATCAGTAGCTTTTTAAAATAAACATTTTATATTATTTGTCCAAAAGTGGTGTTTCTGTACACATATATAGTATATACCTTTAGTCTTTAGTATATAAGATATACCTATTACAAAGACTAGAAAATAAAAATTCAACTGAGCACCATTTTTAAAATTATTTGTATGTTTATTTTCTAGTATTTATAATAATAGCATCCCTATATTGGAATGGTTTAATAACATATTGGTATACCTATTGTATTTAGTATCTTAGTATATAGCTATAGGTTCAAGAGTATATTGTATATAGTGTAAATAAATATCAATTTTCTCCTGGTGATCAGTGTAATACAAACAATAAATAACTTTCTCCCCAGATTATTTCCGGAGAATCAGACACATCATCAGTCATCAGTCGCTCGCAGGAATTAGTTAACACAATAAACACGTACTGTAAAATTATGATCAAAACTGGAATAAAACACTGCAATGCAAGATGTAAATAAAAGTCACGTAGTTCTGTCATTCACATTCCGCCGTGCATAACCCCCTGAACGGAATAACGGAATTGCTCCTGCAACTTTTATGATCTTTGTTTTACGGGCTGTAGTATATTTCCTTAGCACTCAGTTTTATTTATGTCCCAGGAGTTTGTAAACTATGCTTCTAGACGGTTTAAATACAACAGTCATGAATAAACGTTTTCAGTAGCACAAAAATATGGGGAGGAAAACTGTTTCTTTTACAAATTAAAAAGGAAATGACGACTAATATAGGAAGTCTGATTACTCTCCAACTATATTGGACGACTCGCTAGCGTAACGGTTAGCGACTTGGACTTTGATTCAAGGGGTTACGGGTTCAAATACCGGGATGTCCCCAAAAAATTGAGGTTTGGACCGCATTCCCTTAAAAGAGTGTGTCTTAAAATCACTCTTAACAAAAATGCCACTCGCACTGAAAATACATAAAAAATATAAAAAAACCGAATCAACAGGATTCGAATAAACTAGAATAAGAAACGAGTTCGCACGCAGCAAGCTGACGTGAAAGGAGGGAATTTCCGCAATAAAACATTACAAAAATAAAATAACGGGTTTAAACAAACACTTGTGCTGTTTTGGGGAAATCGGAAAACATTTTATTATTTGGATAATTTCTTAAGTAGATAGCGTAATACGTGTTGTTACAACAACACAGGCTAAATAAACTACGTCTCACAACACTACAAAATAAATTTACACTTACACAATGTACTTACACACAAGATGGTAAATATAATCTAGGTACCGTCTAGAATGTAAGTACAGTATAAGTGTAGATTTATTTTGTAGTTTTGAGAGACGTAGTTAATTTTGTTGCTGATCAGCTGGTTTTAATTTACAATTTTGTTTAATTTACGGTTTTAGGAGGAGCTGGAGGAAAAAACATTCCTCTAATTTCATCACCGAGTCTTTTTAGCGAATTTCCCCTACAGGGAAGAAGCTATTGCCGTAGGTGTCATGGTAAGACTTAAGCCCGAGACCATGATAACTTTTCATTTTGAGGTCCCCAAATGCCAAAAACACCATTAGTTCAAATTTGTATATATGTATATATATATGTGTGTGTGTGTGTGTGTGTGTGTGTGTGTGTGTGTGTGTGTGTGTGTGTGTGTGTGTGTGTGTGTGTGTGTGTGTGTGTGTGTGTGTGTGTGTGTGTGTGTGTGTGTGTGTGTGTGTGTGTGTGTGTGTGTCCGTAAGCACGATAACTCTCGTAAAAAAGGTCCGATCTTAATTAAATTTTGCACAAATGTGTTAAGTATCATTTATTCAAACGAGTTCGAAAACCAGACGAATCGCACCATCCGAAGGGGGATTTTTGGGGGGTTTTGTACCCCACTTTTTTGGGGGGTTTTCACATGTAATTTTTATTTAAATCAAATTTTAATTTTCACCATTGAATTCATCTTAAAAAACAAAAAATTTGGTACTTTAACCATTGCTCTACGTCAATTGGTTACTGAGATATTGAAAGTGCTAAACACAGTACGTTTTTAATGTTATTCTTATGGAGAAAAAGAAAAAAATATATATCTCGCTTATTTATAAAAATAAACTGACGAAACTTGGTACTATATGGCTTCCATCTGGTTGTGGTTTATTGTTGTTTGTACAAAAAACAATTGTTCACTTATGGTTTCCGTAGCAGCAAACCTAGGTATTCGGTCCCCATGTTATTCTTATGGAGAGTAATTAAAATGTTATATATCCCTTATTTATGAATGTATATGAATTAAATTTGGTATGTGACTTCATTTAGATGAGTTATATTGATATTTTCATAAAGCCCATTATTTTTTCTTCCTTGTGGCAGCAATCCTGCGTACTCATCCCCAATGTTATTCTCATGGAGAATAATTCATATTTTAAATCTCGCTTACTTGTGAACATATTTCTTATGAATCCTGGTAAGTGGATTCACTTACCTACTTATATATATATATATATATAATATATATATTATATATATATATATATATATATATATATATTCATGGGAAATTCGCTGAGCACGCAGGTTTGCTGCAACGGGGGTATTATTTAAGTATGTGGTGCATTGGTGTCAAAACGTGGGGTTACCAAGTTCCTGGTACCGTTGGACTTTATATATATATAGAAATACTGGCCGCCATCACCCGGGAACAAAACCTGATGAGTGCTGAATTCTGTGGTTAACCCGTGGAATTTAAAGACTAACAAAATGTATTCAACAGTTCTTATAAAACAGAGAACAGGGAGTGACAACGAGTAAGTGTGTCAACAACGCGGCCCTTGAAGTGACAAACAGCACTTTGAACCGACTAACTACGTAACTTAGTCGATAGAGCCGCGCCTCGTCTTGGCTAACTGCATTAAGTTAAACTAACTATAGTGTTGTGCCTCAGTATTATACCTTATCCAAGCAAAAATATTTGTTGGAGTTTATTTGTTAGCTAACTAATTTTGCGGCTAATGTTTTCTTTTTCTAATTTATTAATGATTGTACTTTTCTCCATCTTAATGTGTTCGCACTTATTGGATTCGTTTTTAAAATAAAATAACTAAGCCTTATCTAATATTAAAATAGTTTATTGATTTTTTCGGCGATTTTAGGTGTTTAAAATGATTAATTTTCTTGTATTTTTGGTATCAATCGAAATCAAAGAGATGTGCCTTTTGGATTTTTTAAACATCCAACTTGGGCTCCGCCCTAAGGGCTTTTAAAGTTCCAAGTCTTCTTACATCCCCAACTTGCATTTTGGTTGTAAAATATACGCGAATAATGTTGTTTAGAGTGGGTATACAGTTGCTGCAACTCGAGGAAATATTTCTTTAGAAGCTTTATTCAGCTCAAGTTAGGTCAGATACATGTATAATTAGGTTCACGTTCAATTAGTTTATTAGTGAATTTCCTTTGGAAAGTGAACTATGTATGACCCGCACGGTGAAACTTAAGCCAGGGACCACCATAGATGTTCCTAACGTGACCCCCTGAACACGTTTTGGGGGGTCGTTCAACATTTTATATATATATATATATATATATATAGACATATATATATATATATATATATGTGTATGCACTCTAGCGGTCGCATTTTTTATCCGATTTACTTCAAATTTAGTAGGGACGTTCCTTTCTATAATCTGTTGGACAAGTTCGTTGGGCAAAACAATCGGAAAACTCTTAACCCATTTTTTGGGGATTAATCTTTCAAATTTCGAGTTTTTGGGCCCAAAAAGGGTCATAAAAGCCCCATATGTAAAATAAGTGGATGTAAAAAGATGGGAATTAGAGAGGCGAAAGTTTTAAGCCCTCTCTCGTCATTCTAGCATAAATATTTACCGAGTTATTAAAGAAAATGTGTATCGACCAAACGCAGTACGTTGTCTTATGGGGGTTTTACATTAGAAAAGCCTGTTATTCATTTGTTGGTGTACTTTTACCATCCCCAACAACCTCACGCCTACTTTAATGCCTGACTGGACCTTCTCATAACCTTATAATGCAAAAAATTGTATTCCCAGAATTGCAGGTAAATAGAACCAGGAGCATCAGACCAGCCAAAAAAATCAATATTTTCAGATTTGAATAAAAATTGGAATAAATGTATATTTTTAACTGATTTTGAGTTTTTATAGTTTTTTATGTGGAAATTCACTTCCCTCACGTCAGCGTGCTGCGTGCGAACTCGTTTATTTATAATGTGCTTGTAGCACACGATTGCATTCGTGTTGTTACAATGTGTTTTGTCAAGATATCGAAAGCTGTTAAATATTCAATTAATCGCGATTCTTCCATAAGATCAACAATGAAACTTTGAAAGTAGTTGTTGAGGTGGAGCCCTGAAGGTGATTGTTAATAAAAAACAAAAGTCGCATCTGGAGAGTAAGAGTTTTTGATTGAAACCAAACTTATGTAAAAATAATAGTTTTGGATACGAAGGTTGCCGATCAAAAATTAGAAATGTAAAAAATATTAAAATAGTTTTCTTTACAGATAGAACAGTAATTCAGTATCAACTCTGCCTAATTAAATAGGTAAATTTTAAATGATATGCCAACATTTAGGAGTTTTACTTTGGTTTAAGCTAAGTTTACTCACAAACATATACTGTAATGTAAATTACACTTTTAAAACAAGTTGTGTATTTTTGCAATACTTTTTCTCTGATTGCTATAACCAGAAAATCTTTACGATTCAATAATTCCAAATATAACTATTACGAAATATTCTTCCTAAAGGTATACTCTGTTTTTTGTTGTTGTTTTTTAAGATATTTTTAATACATTTAAATACATTAATATTTTTTCATGTGTTAACAGATCTTTTATTATAATTGCGTTGAAATCAGTAAATCACCCTACGGCAGGCAAAGTAAATTCAAACCGCTATGCAAAAGACTGTAAAGCAAAGCCAGATAATCAATTTTATCGTACAATTTGATCAACTATGGTGAATTATGGGGTTATTGTATTCAGTAAGTAAAGACAATTGATGAGTGTCTATAAAAGTTACAGCAGCGATTGTGTCATATTCTCAAGAATAACAATAGGCTATATATCAATGTTGTTATTTGATCATTAATAATATATTCAAGTTCAGAATACAACTTTTAATAATAAATCAGCTTGTTTCGTGCTCCTTACCTTTGGTTTTATGAGGAGCGAATTCATTACGCCCATTCGGTTCGTTCGCCTCGAAGACGGGAGAGGTAAAGCCACTTTGCTTTTTCACTTGCTTCATTACATTAGTATATTAATAGTTTTAGAATTTCTGTAATGATCTTCTCAGTTAAACTTATTTTTTTTATTCAAATGGCATTCCTCACAGTTTGTTGGTTTACATTCCAGTTTTACATTAGTTTTCAATCCTAAGTGCAGGATAAGTTATAACACATTGCAGTTCACTTTCCATTTTAATCTACTATACCATATAGCTACTGATATACTGTAGCCTAGGAAACACCGTTTGCACTTAGGGCGTAATAATGGTCACTAGCCGACCCGTTGCAGCTTCGCCCGCGTAAACTATGATAGTTGTGTGTGCTTCAATCTGTGGTTAACCCGTGGAACTAATACGAATCAAGATCAGCTGTTTGAATTTTCATCAGCTCAAACCAAAGTGAAGGTCCATAAGGAATCTTTAATCCATAAGGAAGATCCATATGGTATCTTTGGGGCCCAGCGGGGCGGAACACCAGGGTGAATTTCATAATACCCTTTCTTAGCAAGCACCTAGGGCCAAAGAGGAACCTATATGTACAATTTTAATTCTAGAAAATAAGAGTGTAGGCCATAAGGCCATAACTGTAAAGTTATGGAGGTTTCGTGATAGGTCAGTGAGTGGGATTTGAATTTGATATAACTAAGATTATCTATAGCCTATATATAAATACAAAATACCTATCAACCCCCAGGCCTAACCTCTACATCCACAGCCGCGAAATTTGGCACGTATATTCTTTCCATAACGTAGGCAACCCATAAGAAAGGATTTTTTTTTAATCCCTCTGGGCTCCGCCCCACAGGGAGTCAAAGTTCTCATCCAGTGTTATTCTTCTGGATATTCAAAAACCGATCATCCCCCAGGCCAAACCTCTACACCTACAACCACGAAATGTTGCAAGTATCCTCTTTCTATGACGTAGGTAAACACTAAGAAAGGATTTTAATGAATTCCCAAAGGGCTCCGCCCCAACGGGGGTCAAAGTTCCAATCTAGTGTTATTCTTATGGACATTCACTTTGGTTTCAGCTGATGAAAAGTCAAACAGCTGATAATTCGTAGTAGTTCCACGGGGTAACCACAGAATGCAGCACACGCCACAGGCTTTATTCCCGGGTGAAATCGGGTACGATGACAGCAAGTATAAATACAAAAGAGGTCCTACAAGCGACGAAGAAATAAGATAAATGAATATTGAGATTTTCAGCACCTTTAATCATATCATAGAATTCCGGTTTTCCAGACTAATAACAACACTCGGTTTTAGTTTATATATCACGATATTGTGTGTAGTATATAAAGTGGAATACAGGAAGACAAGTTCTGATAACAAGTTCTTTCAGCGAGGATGATGATTACAGGCGCCTCGCCGCTCTCCCTTTAATTACAGTTCTATTTGGCTTTCCTCTCCCAGCTGTAATTACGCCATTCTGTAACGTCTGTAATTCGCTTTGACAATGGACTCGGGTTTGGTTTCAAGTTTGGCAAGAGCATATTTGTCAAGCCCCAAATTCAAATGTGTTTTGTTTTTATTTTTATTTGGTCGCTCAAATGTAGATTGTTTTACTCTTATTATTAGTGAATTTCCTTTGGAAAGTGAACTATTAGCATGACCCGCACGGTGAAACTTAAGCCCGGGACCACCATAGAAGTTCCTAACGTGACCCCCTGAACACGTTTTGGGGGGTCGTTCAAAATTTTATATATATATATATGTATATATATATATATATAGACATATATATATATATATATATATATATGTGTTTGCACTCTAGCGGTCGCAATTTTTGTCCGATTTACTTCAAATTTGGCAGGGACGTTCCTTTCTGTAATCAGTTGGACAAGTTCGTTGGGCAAAACAATCGAAAAACTCTAAACCCCTTTTTTGGGGGATTAATCTTTCAAATTTCGAGTTTTTGGGCCCAAAAATGGTCATAAAAGCCCCAGATGTAAAATAAATGCATGTAAAAAGATGGGAATTAGAGAGGCGAAAGTTTTAAGCCCTCTCTCGTCATTCTAGCATAAATATTTACCGAGTTATTAAAGAAAATGTGTATTGACTAAACACAGTACGTTGTCTAATGGGGGTTTTACACGAGAAAAGCCTGTTATTCCTTTGTTAGAGTACTTTTATCATCCCCAGCAACCTCACACCTACTTTCAAGCCTGTCTGGACCTTCTCCTAACTTATATTGGGCAAAATTGTATTCCCAGCTTTGCAATTAAATGAAACCAGGAGTATCAGAACAGCCAAAAAAATCAATGTTTTCAGATTTCAATAAAAATTGGACAAATGTATGTTTTTACACTGATTTTGAGTTTTAAAAGTTTTTATTTGGAAATTCACTTCCCTCACGTCAGCGTGCTGCGTGCGAACTCGTTTTTAATTATTACTACCAATGAATATTTTGAGTTTTACATGGACATACAATTAACCAGGTAACACTCTCATACTATTATGTTAGACCGTGGGACGGTGACAGCCCAAGTTCGTCTGTAAAACTCACGAATGTTGAACAATTGTACAATTTATTGTTAATAGATGTCCTCTAAATTATTCCAGATTTATTAAAAACAGCTTACAACACTAATAAATTATAAGATTAAATCTATTTAGGTGTAAAATGTCTTTAATTACACCCTTTAATAATAAAAAACACTTACACCATCCTAAACAAAATTAAATAAGTGTTGCAATAAGAGTTATTATAGTAAGGAGTTTGTTAGTAAAAGATCCATAATCAATAATAACAGCGAAATGTATACATTTTGTTGAACTTTTACAACTTTTCCAACTTTTGTATTATATCTTTATAACTTACGGTTGTGAACTTGTTGTTACAATTGCGAACTTACGTTTCGTGTGTGTTGTTTTGTTACAAATAAATTGAAATAGTTAATTTAAAAGTAATAAATCAAGTTTGATGAATTTACAAATAAAAATAATTAAGTTAAAATTAAATTTAAAATTATTTTGTCTAATATTAAAAGATAAGTTGATCAGATTAACTTGTCAAAGAACTGATTCGGTAGAACGCGAGGGGAGTGTAGTGCCTAGACCGCTGATTTATCACAGTGCCGGCTGGCGCCGCGTAGTCAATATCTTGTCATCAGTGTGCTGCGGGTAGAGTAGCTAGATTGCAGGCGTCCAGATATTTCCGTTTGTTTAACCCTACTGCATTTCTGCCGACTCTTTGATTTCGTAGTAACTTATGTGACTAAATAGTGTCATGCTAAATGTTTATATAGCAATAGCATGTGAAACATGGTATTTTCCTTGACTTATAATTGACTTATCATTTAATCACTTAATCACTGTTCAAACCACCGACCCAACTATACGGATGGTATGTGGATGGATGACGAGAGTGGGAGAGATGCCTTGTGTGGCATTGTTACTGACTTGCATTTATATGGGTGTCTGTTCCCAAATTTTAAAGGGCTCCATCCCAGGGACTTGGGAAAAATAACAGTATTTCTAAAAGCTTACCAGCAAACGAGAAATGACGTAAAACATCCCCCATAAGAAAAACATAGGAATTTAAAAACGTCCGCTTTGTTTACATTAAATCATGTGATTAAGTGTCTACTTTGTTTACGAAATGACTTGTGTTGGCAGATAATTAGAGAAAGGTTAGGGGCTATGGCCCCTTCAAGCCACTAATATTTAGCTTATTTTACATGCACATTTTACATTACAATCAGGCTGAATATTTAGGCTGAATAATTATTTAATGCCTCCTGCATGGTAAATAGCTAATATACCGGGTGTTCAAAAAGTCTGGAAAAATATTTATCTATATCTATAAAAGAGGAAGTATGTATATATATATATATATATATATATATATATATATATATATATATACTTCCTCTTTTATAGATATAGATAAATATTTTTCCAGACTTATATATATATAAGTATATATATATATATATATATATATATATATATATATATGTATGTATGTATGTATGTAGCCTATGGACTCCGAAACCGCTCGACAGATTGTAATGAAACTTTCAGGCATTTTTAAGCATTATTCAAGGATGGTTTGTGTGAAGTTTGGTGCAAATCTGTCCAAAGGGCTCCGATGCAGAGGGCATACAAGGGTGCAGTGTCAGGTTTTAGAAATTTAGTGTTTACAAAATTAACGGCTGTAATTAATTAACAGCTGCAATTTAAAAAATTCAAAGTTTTGGGCGCAGCAACGCGCGCCGGGTAACTGCTAGTTTTAGTAATAAACGCAGAACAGTGAAACTCTAGGAGTACGTCCTCACTGTAGTTCCTGACTTTTTGGCCATTTTAACTTTTTTTCGCTTTGGGGGGCCGAACTGTGGAGGAAGTCTAAAAATCTTAAAAGTAGTGGAGAAACCACAAAGAGGCATCACTTCCGGCGCTTTTTTCCCATGTTATTCTTATGGGGATCAGTTTTTGCACCGACGCCCGATCCTACCCTACACAAATTTTCTTTTTGGCCCTTGCCTTATTTTCCCCCATTTTAAAATTTGCATTAATTTTAATACATCCTTTGCAGAAATCCACGAGTTCAAAAATAACTCCACACTAAATAAACAACACATGTAAACAACTTAGAAGTTATTGTGTAGTAGTGGTGAAACCAGAAAGAGGCATCACTTCCGGCGCTTTTTCCCCATGTTATTCTTATGGGGAGCCGTTTTTGCGCCAACGCCAGCTCCCGCCCTACACAAGTTTCCTTGTTAGCCTATACTATTGTCCAACCCTTGCCTATATTAAATATATTGTCCCCATCCCCATCCCTCCTCTATATTTTTAAAAATTAATTTTCAAATTCAGGCTAAAAAACTATCTTTGGTGTTTACTGTCCGATTTGTCTGCAATTTGGATATGTTATTGTCCTAGGCAAGTGTTTTAATAAATTTCACTTACATTTCCCAAATTCACCATAACGGTCAAATTAAAAAATATTTTTGAAAAATACTGCCAATTGCCACCTTCTTTATTAACTGTCCGATTTGTCTTCAATTTGGATATGTTATTGTCCTAGGCAAGTGGTTTAATAAATTTCACTTACATTTCCCAAATTCACTATAACGGTCAAATTAAAAAATATTTTTTGAAAAATACTGCCAATTGCCACCTTCTTTATTAACTGTCCGATTTGTCTTCAATTTGGATATGTTATTGTCCTAGGCAAGTGGTTTAATAAATTCCACCTACATATCCCAAATTCACTATTACAGTCAAATTAAAAATTATTTTTGAAAAATACTGCCAACTGCCAACTTCTTTATTAAATGTCCGATTTGTCTGCAATTTGGATATGTTATTGTCCTAGGCAAGTGTTTTAATAAATTTCACTTACATATCCCAAATTCACCATCACGGTCAAATTAAAAAATATTTTTGAAAAATACTGCCAATTGCCGCCTTCTTTATTAACTGTCCGATTTGTTTAAAACTTGGATATGTTATTGTCGTAGGCAAGTGTTTTAATAAATTACACTTACATATCCCAAATTCACTATTACGGTCAAATTAAAAAATATTTTTGAAAAATACTGCCAATTGCCGCCTTCTTTATTAACTGTCCGATTTGTTTAAAACTTGGATATGTTATTGTCGTAGGCAAGTGTTTTAATAAATTACACTTACATATCCCAAATTCACTATTACGGTCAAATTAAAAAATATTTTTGAAAAATACAGCTAATTGCCAACTTCTTTATTTACTGTCCGATTTGTCTGCAATTTGGATATGTTATTGTCGTAGGCTAGTGTATATGCACCATCCACATTTTACAAATATTACGGTCAAATTAAATAATATTTTTGAAAAATACTGCCAATTGCCACCTTCTTTATTAAATGTCTGATTTGTCTTCAATTTGGATATGTTATTGTCCTAGGCAACTGGTTTAATAAATTCCACCTACACATCCCAAATTCACTATTACAGTCAAATTAAAAATTATTTTTGAAAAATACTGCCAATTGCCAACTTCTTTATTAAATGTCCGATTTGTCTGCAATTTGGATATGTTATTGTCCTAGGCAAGTGTTTTAATAAATTTCACTTACATATCCCAAATTCACCATCACGGTCAAATTAAAAAATATTTTTGAAAAATACTGCCAATTGCCAACTTCTTTATTTACTGTCTGATTTGTCTTCAATTTGGATATGTTATTGTCCTAGGCAAGTCTTTTAATAAATTCCACTTACATATCCCAAAATTCACTATTACAGTCAAATTAAAAATTATTTTTGAAAAATACTGCCAATTGCCAACTTCTTTATTAAATGTCCGATTTGTTTAAAATTTAGATATGTTATTGTTGTAGGCTAGTGTATATGCACCATCCACATTTCCCAAATTCACCATTACAGTCAAATTAAAAAATATTTTTGAAAAATACCGCCAATTGCCAACTTCTTTATTTACTGTCCGATTTGTTTAAAATTTGGATATGTTATTGTTGTGGGCTAATGTATATGCACCATCCACATTTTACAAATATTGCGGTTAAATTTTTAAAAATTTGGAAAAATACTGCCAATTGGCAACTTCTTTATTTATGGTCTGATTTGTTTAAAATTTATGTCATTATTCTAGGCTAGTGTATATGTACCATCCACATTTGACAAATTAACTATAATGGTCAAATTTAAAAAATATTTTGAAAAATATACAATTTCAAACTTCTTTATTTACTGTCTGATTTATTTTCGGATATGTTATAGCTCTTATATAGGTAACAAGACCACACTACCACATGTTCCATTACCCATTTGTCTTTTTTGTTTGTTTATTTTGCTGTAATCCCAAAACTGACTGTTTATTGCCTACACTTTGGATATTGTCCTAAGCATTTATTTTTGGATATGTTATAGCCCCCAACTATTATATCTAAAATTACAATATTATTTCCACCTATAATACTGTTGTTTGTTTTGCCGCAACCTAAAAACTAACATTGGTATTTGTGTTTTTACAAAACTATATTTTGCGGTTGGATTAAAAAAAAATAAATGCAAGCTTATTATATTTGCCACACGCTTATTATATACATCCAGCTGTTATATTTGCCACATTTCCAATATTGTTGTGACCCTCTCAACTACCTCTCATTGTAATATAATAAGTAATATATATCCACAACTATGGTCAGAACAAATTTTGGATATGTTTTAAGCCAGCAAAAAATAAATTTTTAAAACCCAAAACAACTAATCTTTCTTTGTGCTTGTTTGGAGTAGTCTTTATTTTATCCAACTTAATTTTAATTTTGCAGTTAAAATCAAACTTCCCACATTCTAGCTCCCTTTCCAGCCAGTGGTTGGAGACATAAAGGTTACGAATATTTTCAAACAATATATCTTTTTCTACCCCTATGTTGGACTTGTTTAATAGCGCACCATATTCCAAATCCTCCAGTCTACTACATTCTTTAAATTTAACATTGCCTTTAATATCTTGCATCTCTATGTCTTCTTGTCCATTGTTACGGAAACTTTCTATTTTTGGAATTGCCATAAAATGTTGCGGTTCCGTTAAAGCTTGCAAGTGGCTCGTTGGTAGGTAGGTAAATAATGTCCAAATCACCACTGTATGGCAACACGCCTTGCCTATTCTTATTTATCTCTATAAATACAGTTTTACAGACACCTTTAACATAGTATACACCCCTCCATCCTTTTCTGCCAACACTCCCACAAACTTGTTGTTTACTACAAACGCATACACATAATGCTCTAGATCCTCGTCGCAGGAAGTAATCTTTTAATTTATCCTCTCTTTCCCTTCTTTCTTTAGCCAACTGTGCTTTGTATTCCTCTGCAACAGTATTTTCCACATATTCCAATGTCTTCTAATTCCGATTTCCTCTTTTTG
Organism: Allygus modestus; assembly: GCA_963675035.1. Taxonomy (NCBI): domain Eukaryota; kingdom Metazoa; phylum Arthropoda; class Insecta; order Hemiptera; family Cicadellidae; genus Allygus; species Allygus modestus. Next base: position 145,962,662 of record OY776116.1, read on the forward strand.
GAACAACTCTCTGCTTGGAAAGTGGCTCTATTTCTTTAATAGTGTATGGGTACAGTTTATTGGTCCGGCTTCTTAAAACGTAGGGGTTAGGACTTTCCACCAAGCCTAATTCTTCTAAATTGATGGAGAAAGGTGTATTTGATGCCCCCAGATTTGATGTAACACCTATGCTTTACACTTACGGCATCCTCCTCTATTACCTCTACATAGTTGGTAAACAGTTAAAGCCAAATGCAGATAGAGCATACTTTATTAACTTTTCCCTTTGATCTTTTGGCAGTTTTACTCCAGTTATCTTCCCCCAACACGCATCGTTAAACACTAAACAACAACTGTTTTGTGATTGGCAACTTTCACCCACATCTTATGCAGAGGGACAGAATGGAGCATTTTGAAAGTACCGTTTGTTGTCTTCTATTAGACTTAAACAATCTCTTAAAGGTTCAAACCCTTTACCAAAACCTCTACAATAGATTGTTGCCTCTAACCTTGCCATTCTCTCTAGCCAGTTGAGAACGTTTCTTTTAGGTTTACAAAGTTTATTATATGGTTTCCTATACTTTTAATTACTCCAGGGCTTGTAATCTGGCATATAAATTTATTATATATTTTTACCCTGCTATTTACATTAAACCATGCTAACATTATCTACAATAACATTATGGGGGTCCATTCGCCCCCCTGGTAGCAAAAGTTTTCTGTAAGATATTGGCACATTTCCTCTTTATTAAATATTCCAACCAAATCTAGTGTTATATCGAAATCCATAAGATAGTACATTTCTTTTTCCAGATCTTGCAGTATCTTTGGAAGATCTTCCAACAAATCCTTAATTTTAACATTTGCAAGCTCTATTTTATAGGGAATTGCTATAGGATCATCATACTTTTGTTTAATTTGGTCAATATCTTTCTTTATTATTTGTAACACACCCTCGCTTTGGGAGAATGGTAGTTTGGCCACAACACCATGTCGAGCTAAAGAGAACTTTTTAAATATTCCTCATAAGTAGCTATTAAACGAGCCACATATTTCCTTCTTAACTTTAAATTTATTCCGAACATCCCCATTACAATCCGCAACATTGGTTATCTTAACTAACATCCGTTATAGATGTTATTTAATTTTGGTTCGCCCTCGCAATAGTTTATATTACCTATGTCTGTAAGAAGGTTATTATTACGTAGATTTTCTAATAAAAACCACATACCAAATCTTTCGTTAGTAGGTTTAATACAATTCCCCAATAAATGGCTAACAGAGTACATTTCTTTTATACAAAAAGTAGCGGAAACATGCAAACAGGACAGATATATAGGCATATATGTGTTGTAAATATATATTGTATATAAACATAGGCGAGCGGCAAGTGTAACACGTAAGTGGACACCCACATGCAAATATGGAATACCCACAAATTCGACTAATTAAGTTTATAGTCTCAATATAATTAACATATTAACATTAGTACCCAAATTGTCGAAATTCTATAATTCTATTCTTAGTCCTTGTATTAGGTTTTGTACTATTAAACCCAACGCCCCATGCAGTAGAGTAATATATGTATTTAATATGCACATTCTACAAGACCTGTACATCTGTTGTATAAGCAGCAGAATAGACATCTCATTGTGTTGTTGTAAAGTAAAACATAAATTGTGCTGGATACAACCGGCCAGATATTAGACAGGAAATGTGTTGGAAGTGTATTGCCAAAGACAAACACCACATAGTGCAGCATGTAATCAATCCATTACTATTTAGACAGCATTGGTACAACATCCGATATATTAGCCAAACCCACAATCAAACTTGGAAAACAAACAGTAAAAGATAAATATTATAGTAACAGAAATAGTAAGAGTATAAGGACATAGTAATATTTAAAGTTTATAAAACAACACAAATGCAGAGACACAATAACACACTCCAACACATTTGGACACAGGCACAGATACTGGTTTACATCCATTTAACACAACTTTACACGTTCTGTCAACCGACACAAAAAATTGTTTGTAAATTGTGTAAGAAATATATGTAATATAAACAAATTTAACACAATCATAACATTGTCCACAACCACCATCCATTGGAAGTTAAAGGGGGGTGTATCGATACACCCCCCTTTAACTTCCAATGGATGGTGGTTGTGGACAATGTTATGATTGTGTTAAATTTGTTTATATTACATATATTTCTTACACAATTTACAAACAATTTTTTGTGTCGGTTGACAGAACGTGTAAAGTTGTGTTAAATGGATGTAAACCAGTATCTGTGCCTGTGTCCAAATGTGTTGGAGTGTGTTATTGTGTCTCTGCATTTGTGTTGTTTTATAAACTTTAAATATTACTATGTCCTTATACTCTTACTATTTCTGTTACTATAATATTTATCTTTTACTGTTTGTTTTCCAAGTTTGATTGTGGGTTTGGCTAATATATCGGATGTTGTACCAATGCTGTCTAAATAGTAATGGATTGATTACATGCTGCACTATGTGGTGTTTGTCTTTGGCAATACACTTCCAACACATTTCCTGTCTAATATCTGGCCGGTTGTATCCAGCACAATTTATGTTTTACTTTACAACAACACAATGAGATGTCTATTCTGCTGCTTATACAACAGATGTACAGGTCTTGTAGAATGTGCATATTAAATACATATATTACTCTACTGCATGGGGCGTTGGGTTTAATAGTACAAAACCTAATACAAGGACTAAGAATAGAATTATAGAATTTCGACAATTTGGGTACTAATGTTAATATGTTAATTATATTGAGACTATAAACTTAATTAGTCGAATTTGTGGGTATTCCATATTTGCATGTGGGTGTCCACTTACGTGTTACACTTACCGCTCGCCTATGTTTATATACAATATATATTTACAACCTCTATATGCCTATATATCTGTCCTGTTTACATGTTTCCGCTACTTTTTGTATAAAAGAAATGTACTCTGTTAGCCATTTATTGGGGAATTGTATTAAACCTACTAACGAAAGATTTGGTATATGGTTTTTATTAGAAAATCTACGTAATAATAACCTTCTTACAGACATAGGTAATATAAACTATTGCGAGGGTGAACCAAAATTAAATAACATCTATAACGGATGTTAGTTAAGATAACCAATGTTACGGATTGTGATGGGGGCGTTCGGAATAAATTTAAAGTTAAGAAGGAAATATGTGGCTCGTTTAATAGCTACGAGGAATATTTAAAAAGTTCTCTTTAGCTCGACATGGTGTTGTGGCCAAACTACCATTCTCCCAAAGCGAGGGTGTGTTACAAATAATAAAGAAAGATATTGACCAAATTAAACAAAAGTATGATGATCCTATAGCAATTCCCTATAAAATAGAGCTTGCAAATGTTAAAATTAAGGATTTGTTGGAAGACCTTCCAAAGATACTGCAAGATCTGGAAAAAGAAATGTACTATCTTATGGATTTCGATATAACACTAGATTTGGTTGGAATATTTAATAAAGAGGAAATGTGCCAATATCTTACAGAAAACTTTTGCTACCAGGGGGGCGAATGGACCCCCATAATGTTATTGTAGATAATGTTAGCATGGTTTAATGTAAATAGCAGGGTAAAAATATATAATAAATTTATATGCCAGATTACAAGCCCTGGAGTAATTAAAAGTATAGGAAACCATATAATAAACTTTGTAAACCTAAAAGAAACGTTCTCAACTGGCTAGAGAGAATAACAAGGTTAGAGGCAACAATCTATTGTAGAGGTTTTGGTAAGGGTTTGAACCTTTAAGAGATTGTTTAAGTCTAATAGAAGACAACAAACGGTACTTTCAAAATGCTCCATTCTGTCCCTCTGCATAAGATGTGGGTGAAAGTTGCCAATTACAAAACAGTTGTTGTTTAGTGTTTAACGATGCATATTGGGGGAAGTTAATTGGAGTACAACTGCCAAAAGATAGTACACAAAGGGAAAAGTTAATAAAGTATGCTCTATCTGCATTTAGCTTTAACTGTTTACCAACTATGTAGAGGTAATAGAGGAGGATGCCATAAGTGTAAAGCATAAGTGTTACATCAAATCTGGGGGCACATCAAATACACCTTTCTCCATCAATTTAGAAGAATTAGGCTTAGTGGAAAGTCCTAACCCCTACGTTTTAAGAAGCCAGACCAATAAACTGTACCCATACACTATTAAAGAAATAGAGCCACTTTCCAAGCAGAGAGTTGTTCCAAAAAGAGGAAATCGGAATTAGAAGACATTGGAATATGTGGAAAATACTGTTGCAGAGGAATACAAAGCACAGTTGGCTAAAGAAAGAAGGGAAAGAGAGGATAAATTAAAAGATTACTTCCTGCGACGAGGATCTAGAGCATTATGTGTATGCGTTTGTAGTAAACAACAAGTTTGTGGGAGTGTTGGCAGAAAAGGATGGAGGGGTGTATACTATGTTAAAGGTGTCTGTAAAACTGTATTTATAGAGATAAATAAGAATAGGCAAGGCGTGTTGCCATACAGTGGTGATTTGGACATTATTTACCTACCTACCAACGAGCCACTTGCAAGCTTTAACGGAACCGCAACATTTTATGGCAATTCCAAAAATAGAAAGTTTCCGTAACAATGGACAAGAAGACATAGAGATGCAAGATATTAAAGGCAATGTTAAATTTAAAGAATGTAGTAGACTGGAGGATTTGGAATATGGTGCGCTATTAAACAAGTCCAACATAGGGGTAGAAAAAGATATATTGTTTGAAAATATTCGTAACCTTTATGTCTCCAACCACTGGCTGGAAAGGGAGCTAGAATGTGGGAAGTTTGATTTTAACTGCAAAATTAAAATTAAGTTGGATAAAATAAAGACTACTCCAAACAAGCACAAAGAAAGATTAGTTGTTTTGGGTTTTAAAAATTTATTTTTTGCTGGCTTAAAACATATCCAAAATTTGTTCTGACCATAGTTGTGGATATATATTACTTATTATATTACAATGAGAGGTAGTTGAGAGGGTCACAACAATATTGGAAATGTGGCAAATATAACAGCTGGATGTATATAATAAGCGTGTGGCAAATATAATAAGCTTGCATTTATTTTTTTTTAATCCAACCGCAAAATATAGTTTTGTAAAAACACAAATACCAATGTTAGTTTTTAGGTTGCGGCAAAACAAACAACAGTATTATAGGTGGAAATAATATTGTAATTTTAGATATAATAGTTGGGGGCTATAACATATCCAAAAATAAATGCTTAGGACAATATCCAAAGTGTAGGCAATAAACAGTCAGTTTTGGGATTACAGCAAAATAAACAAACAAAAAAGACAAATGGGTAATGGAACGTGTGGTAGTGTGGTCTTGTTACCTATATAAGAGCTATAACATATCCGAAAATAAATCAGACAGTAAATAAAGAAGTTTGAAATTGTATATTTTTCAAAATATTTTTTAAATTTGACCATTATAGTTAATTTGTCAAATGTGGATGGTACATATACACTAGCCTAGAATAATGACATAAATTTTAAACAAATCAGACCATAAATAAAGAAGTTGCCAATTGGCAGTATTTTTCCAAATTTTTAAAAATTTAACCGCAATATTTGTAAAATGTGGATGGTGCATATACATTAGCCCACAACAATAACATATCCAAATTTTAAACAAATCGGACAGTAAATAAAGAAGTTGGCAATTGGCGGTATTTTTCAAAAATATTTTTTAATTTGACTGTAATGGTGAATTTGGGAAATGTGGATGGTGCATATACACTAGCCTACAACAATAACATATCTAAATTTTAAACAAATCGGACATTTAATAAAGAAGTTGGCAATTGGCAGTATTTTTCAAAAATAATTTTTAATTTGACTGTAATAGTGAATTTTGGGATATGTAAGTGGAATTTATTAAAAGACTTGCCTAGGACAATAACATATCCAAATTGAAGACAAATCAGACAGTAAATAAAGAAGTTGGCAATTGGCAGTATTTTTCAAAAATATTTTTTAATTTGACCGTGATGGTGAATTTGGGATATGTAAGTGAAATTTATTAAAACACTTGCCTAGGACAATAACATATCCAAATTGCAGACAAATCGGACATTTAATAAAGAAGTTGGCAATTGGCAGTATTTTTCAAAAATAATTTTTAATTTGACTGTAATAGTGAATTTGGGATGTGTAGGTGGAATTTATTAAACCAGTTGCCTAGGACAATAACATATCCAAATTGAAGACAAATCAGACATTTAATAAAGAAGGTGGCAATTGGCAGTATTTTTCAAAAATATTATTTAATTTGACCGTAATATTTGTAAAATGTGGATGGTGCATATACACTAGCCTACGACAATAACATATCCAAATTGCAGACAAATCGGACAGTAAATAAAGAAGTTGGCAATTAGCTGTATTTTTCAAAAATATTTTTTAATTTGACCGTAATAGTGAATTTGGGATATGTAAGTGTAATTTATTAAAACACTTGCCTACGACAATAACATATCCAAGTTTTAAACAAATCGGACAGTTAATAAAGAAGGCGGCAATTGGCAGTATTTTTCAAAAATATTTTTTAATTTGACCGTAATAGTGAATTTGGGATATGTAAGTGTAATTTATTAAAACACTTGCCTACGACAATAACATATCCAAGTTTTAAACAAATCGGACAGTTAATAAAGAAGGCGGCAATTGGCAGTATTTTTCAAAAATATTTTTTAATTTGACCGTGATGGTGAATTTGGGATATGTAAGTGAAATTTATTAAAACACTTGCCTAGGACAATAACATATCCAAATTGCAGACAAATCGGACATTTAATAAAGAAGTTGGCAGTTGGCAGTATTTTTCAAAAATAATTTTTAATTTGACTGTAATAGTGAATTTGGGATATGTAGGTGGAATTTATTAAACCACTTGCCTAGGACAATAACATATCCAAATTGAAGACAAATCGGACAGTTAATAAAGAAGGTGGCAATTGGCAGTATTTTTCAAAAAATATTTTTTAATTTGACCGTTATAGTGAATTTGGGAAATGTAAGTGAAATTTATTAAACCACTTGCCTAGGACAATAACATATCCAAATTGAAGACAAATCGGACAGTTAATAAAGAAGGTGGCAATTGGCAGTATTTTTCAAAAATATTTTTTAATTTGACCGTTATGGTGAATTTGGGAAATGTAAGTGAAATTTATTAAAACACTTGCCTAGGACAATAACATATCCAAATTGCAGACAAATCGGACAGTAAACACCAAAGATAGTTTTTTAGCCTGAATTTGAAAATTAATTTTTAAAAATATAGAGGAGGGATGGGGATGGGGACAATATATTTAATATAGGCAAGGGTTGGACAATAGTATAGGCTAACAAGGAAACTTGTGTAGGGCGGGAGCTGGCGTTGGCGCAAAAACGGCTCCCCATAAGAATAACATGGGGAAAAAGCGCCGGAAGTGATGCCTCTTTCTGGTTTCACCACTACTACACAATAACTTCTAAGTTGTTTACATGTGTTGTTTATTTAGTGTGGAGTTATTTTTGAACTCGTGGATTTCTGCAAAGGATGTATTAAAATTAATGCAAATTTTAAAATGGGGGAAAATAAGGCAAGGGCCAAAAAGAAAATTTGTGTAGGGTAGGATCGGGCGTCGGTGCAAAAACTGATCCCCATAAGAATAACATGGGAAAAAAGCGCCGGAAGTGATGCCTCTTTGTGGTTTCTCCACTACTCTTAAATGTGAGCAAAGTTCAAATTATACCTAATTTTAAAGGTCTTTTTTAGAGAAACACATTGCCATAATCCCGACTGAAAAAGGACCATTCGTTTGGAAATGGCAGCCTCTCAAAGCCTTTCTTTGATTTTAATGATAATGCAATGGCAAACGACGTCCTTGGCAGAATTAATTACTTGCTAATTCAGATTATTGATAGCCAGGACATAAAAATAAAAAATTAGCAGAGCTAAATAATCTGATATTTTATTTTTAAAAAAATATGTCCTGGCTATCAATAATCTGAATTAGCAAGTAATTAGTTTTGCCAAGAACATTATTTATTGCATTAGCATTAAAATCAAACAACCTTTGGGAGGCTGTCATTTCTAAATGAATGGTTCTTTTTCAGTCGGGATTGCGGCAATGTGTTCCTATAACAAGGACCTTTAAAATGAGGTATGATTCGACCTATGCTTACATTTAAGATTTTTTAGACTTCCTCCACAGGACGGCCCCCGAAAGCGAAAAAAGATGTCAAAAAATCAGTAACTATTCCATACAAAAATAGGTCTTATTAGGCATCATACATGTACCAAGTTAAAGATGTTTGTAAGATATGTTAAATTAGGTAAAAACCACATACAGACAGATAGACGGAAAACTATAGGTTTTAGGACCTATGTTTACAGGATATTTTTGACTCATTTTGACCTAAATAACCATATTTTAAAATTTGGGAACAGACAACCATATAAATGCAAGTCAGTAACAATGCCACACAAGGCATCTCTCCCACTCTCGTCATCCATCCACATACCATCCGTATAGTTGGGTCGGTGGTTTGAACAGTGATTAAGTGATTAAATGATAAGTCAATTATAAGTCAAGGAAAATACCATGTTTCACATGCTATTGCTATATAAACATTTAGCATGACACTATTTAGTCACATAAGTTACTACGAAATCAAAGAGTCGGCAGAAATGCAGTAGGGTTAAACAAACGGAAATATCTGGACGCCTGCAATCTAGCTACTCTACCCGCAGCACACTGATGACAAGATATTGACTACGCGGCGCCAGCCGGCACTGTGATAAATCAGCGGTCTAGGCACTACACTCCCCTCGCGTTCTACCGAATCAGTTCTTTGACAAGTTAATCTGATCAACTTATCTTTTAATATTAGACAAAATAATTTTAAATTTAATTTTAACTTAATTATTTTTATTTGTAAATTCATCAAACTTGATTTATTACTTTTAAATTAACTATTTCAATTTATTTGTAACAAAACAACACACACGAAACGTAAGTTCGCAATTGTAACAACAAGTTCACAACCGTAAGTTATAAAGATATAATACAAAAGTTGGAAAAGTTGTAAAAGTTCAACAAAATGTATACATTTCGCTGTTATTATTGATTATGGATCTTTTACTAACAAACTCCTTACTATAATATCTCTTATTGCAACACTTATTTAATTTTGTTTAGGATGGTGTAAGCGTTTTTTATTATTAAAGGGTGTAATTAAAGACATTTTACACCTAAATAGATTTAATCTTATAATTTATTAGTGTTGTAAGCTGTTTTTAATAAATCTCGAATTATTTAGAGGACATCTATTAACAATAAATTGTACAATTGTTCAACATTCGTGAGTTTCACAGACGCACTTGGGCTGTCACCGTCCACGGTCTGACATAATAGTATGAGAGTGTTACCTGGTTAATTGTATGTCCATGTGAAACTCAAAATATTCATTGGTAGTAATAATTAAAATAATAAGAGTAAAACAATCTACATTTGAGCGACCAAATAAAAATAAACACACATTTGAATTTAGGGCTTGTCAAATATGCTCTTGCCAAACTTGAAACCAAACCCGAGTCCATTGTCAAAGCGAATTACAGACATTACAGAATGGCGTAATTACAGCTGGGAGAGGAAAGCCAAATAGAACTGTAATTAAAGGGAGAGCGGCGAGGCGCCTGTAATCATCATCCTCGCTGAAAGAACTTGTTATCAGAACTTGTCTTCCTGTATTCCACTTTATATACTACACACAATATAGTGATATATAAACTAAAACCGAGTGTTGTTATTAGTCTGGAAAACCGGAATTCTATGATATGATTAAAGGTGCTGAAAATCTTAATATTCATTTATCTTATTTCTTCGTCTCTTGTTTTTATACTCTATTGTATTTATACTCTATTGTATTTATACTAGCTGTCATCGTACCCGGTTTCACCCGGGAATAAAGCCTGTGGCGTGTGCTGCATTCTGTGGCTACCCCGTGGAACTACTACGAATTATCAGCTGTTTGAATTTTCATCAGCTCAAACCAAAGTGAATGTCCATAAGAATAACTTTTCGGCGATTCTAGGACTCTAAACTATTAATTTTAAACAAGTTCGGTTTTAATCAAAAACTCTAACCCTCCAAATTTTCAATGTAGGACGTAATCCTAGAGTTTCATTGTTCTGCGTTTATTAATAAAATAAATATTAAGGGGTTTCCAGAATTTTTGAACACTCGGTATATATTGTGTAATTCCTCATACACAAACAATCACGAACAATCAATATATGGATTTCCGAAAGCGCTGTTTAGCATATATCAATCCATCGATAAATGCTTTAATTTATCCTAATCTTCCTTACTATCAAGTCTTCTCGGATATATTACTCCTTGGGAACATGTTTGACAGGTTCCAAGTTACATAGCTGATAGCGGAGGCGCGCAGAGGCAATCCCAGTTCACAGCCCGTCATCTGGAACGCCATTCAAATCAAATGACGCGTTCCTGTCAGCGTTCCTAACAGCGTTCCAGTTGGATACTTCTGTAACTGTTAGCTTCCGTAAACAAGGCGTTGTATTATACAAGTGTATGAGTGGAATGATAATACTACAAGAAACGAAACATTATTTCGAAGTCAACGTGTCGGGGAAAGGTTGTAAAAATCATCTCACTTCTGACTCTGTAGCCTACCTAATAATCTTAATCTATATCTATAAATACGAAAAACCGATCATTCCCCAGGCCAAACCTCTACACCTACAACCACAAAACTTGGCAGTGTACTCTTTCCACTTAGGTAACTAAGAAAGGATTTAAGAAATTCCCATAGGTCTCCGCCCCACGGGGAGTCAAAGTTCGAACCCTGTGAGGGCAATTTATAAATTCGAAAAACCGATCACCCCATAGGCCAAATTTCTACACCTACAACCACGAAATTTGGCTCGTGTACTTTTTCAATAACGTAAGTAACCAATAAGAAAGAAGTTTAAGAAATCCTACAGGGCTCCGCTCATATACGATTCAACGATTTTGTTAAAACTTTGGAATTAGGACATTTTTTGACCTAAAAGGTCGATTAGTAAAAACCTCAACCCCGGCAAAATTCATATCCTATACTCAATATGAGTAAGGTTTGCTTGCATGTTTGTACAAGTTCGTAAAATACGCTTGGCTACCTCATTTCCCCCTTGTTTTAGATAATCATAATTGTTTTTCATTTTAAGAAAACGAGTTGTTTTCTGTCATAGCTCTTAGGGAGTAAGAAGCGAATTAACATTAGAAGAACATATTTTCAAAATAGTTGTATTTTGATGATTAGTTCAAACGTTTGACTCAGGTTTTGAAATGTCTCTTTTTATAAAATACCAGCGTAATTTGACTACTGTAATTTAGTGTGCGACGTACTAACAAGCAAACAAACACACAATGCTTAATTGTTCACTGTTAGTACGATATTACTGTGCTTTATATTTTACAAAAGTCAAGTGAGATTTTTCTCTTCTCTATTTATTAATAAAAGATCACAAATCCACACTTGCTATTGTGTATTTCTAAGCGAGATGTTGTGTTTTAGATAGTCGCTTTGGAGTTGTCGGTGAACACGTACATATTTGACCCCTTTATTTACATATTCGATTGACGACGACGACAGTATCCCAGGTTGCCCAGTGCGCGGCGGGCGTCAGCTTGACTTCAAAGGCGTTTGGTATCCACTGTAGGCGATCGCTGGTGTTATAAATCCGTGTGTTCGGAGGCAAAGCCCTCCCCTGATTGAGGGCGACAGGACTTCCTCTCCCCAGCCAGAAATAGTGCGCGGCCAGAAGCTTTTTGACAACCGGAGTTTCCACTGTCAAACTTTCAGCTGTGTCTGTTGATTTGTTCCAGTTTAAGCCACTTAATTCGCTTTGACAATTAAAATTAAGTGAAACAATATTTAGCGTATTTAATACGGGATAAAAAAGTGAATTACAATTTTTACTATAAATGTTACTGATTGTATAATTGTGAACTCAATTTGTTTACTATCACTTTATAATGTTTTTAAAAAATCTTTTGGATTTTCAAGCATAACAAATATTAGAGCATGATGACGATCGGTGTGACTAGGTGAAATCGATCGCCTTGTACAACCATTTATGTATATTCACTGCCTTGTATTTTATTACTACACGGAGATGAGTTAAAGGTCTGTTAGTAAACAAAGTGTAGAGGGGAAAGTTTGAAGGGGAAAGGTTTGAGGGTAAAGCCCCCTCTACTGATATACATTGTTTATTGACAAAGACAACCAAGAAAATATCAATGAAGTGTTTGACGAAAATGTGTTAAAATCTTACGAGAAAAAAATAAACCACTTTGTCCAATGGCATGAGCGAGGAAGGGAGGTGGGGGTATATTCCCCTCAATCCTTTGTTTACTAGCTGGCCATCAAGTCATCTCCGACCAGTGCAATATAAGCAGCAGCATGTAAATCTAATCTATAGTTTTCTGAGTCGTAGTTTATTGTATCCTGTTATTTCAAGAATGTGATCGTGATTATTTGTTCTACATAATTCCACAACGGTTCAATGCGTAAACTTCATGGTATATTTACACCTCTGTTCGTTAAACTATTTACAAAGTACCGTATTACATGTACAACAGAAATAACCTCTATGTTTTTACAAACGAAGACTTAAGTGAGCATGTGCTTATGCTTGTATGTCGGGGAGAGGTTGGAGGGGGCGGGGGGGCTGTGGTTCAGGAAACCAGTTGATGACAGCCCTCACGATGAAGTCTGACATTTAACAGTTTTAATTACAAACAATTAAGCCCACACGTCGAGCTAAGGGCGCGAGGGGGTAGGAGGGGTAGTTCTGAGCTGCGGATGTGCTAATTCACCGCCAGTGGGGCGTTACACCCCCGCCCACGCCGCGCCGTCCAGGAAATTTGAAACTTGGACCCACACGCTCTCGGGAACCACGGTAAGCCGTATACCATTTAACCGCAAAGCGACTTGCGAATTATTAGTTTCCGAACAAAATTGTTTGGTAGGCTACTTGATTAACCTCAAAATAGATAGTAACAATTCAGTGAATTTTTGTTTTCATGACATAAACCGTTTTCAAATGTTTACAACAAACACGTCATTGCGTTAAAAAAGTTTGAATCTTGTTAACAAGAGCCATATGCTACGAAGGGTTTGTATTGGCATGTATCGTGACTGCCATAAGTGAAAAATATGTATGATAATTATGGGAAAATAATGATAATTATGATAATACTGCTAATTCATTATGGGAGACTCTTCGTAATACCCGCAATAACTGTGCTATCTCACCTTTTCGACACGAATAGTTTTACATTGGAAAATACAATACACATATCTTTATATATAATTCTGTAAGCGAAATCTTTAAGTCAAAAAATTGTGAGAGTTTGGCAAATCGCAGGATGACGGGGGAGGGCTCAAATTAAAGGTCTTGATCCCAGGGACTCGGGACAAATATCAGTAATTCCAAAATACTACTAGCAAACGAGAAATAACGTAAAACATCCCCCACAAGAAAAATATAGGAATTTAAAAACGTCTGCTTTGTTTACATTAAACCATTTAATTATTGTCTACTTTATTGTCTACCTGACGTGTTAGCAGAGAATTGGAGAAAGGTTAGGGGCTATGGACCCTTCAAGCCACTAGTCTTTATATATAATTCTGTAAGCGAAGTTTTTAAGTCAAAATTGTGGAAGTTTGGCCAATCGTTTGGCAAATCCCGGGGTGTGCACAACGTTTGAGGGGTTTGGACCGCTTTCCCGAAAAGTGTTTGTGTGTTCTCATAACAAAATATGCCGTTGACGGTGAAATACAATATAAAAAAACGCCCAAATAATAGGTCGAATTTGGAGTGATATGGGAACTTTACGAATATCCAAAAACTGAATTTTAACATTTTAATAAGCTATAACGAATGGTTAGTGAACTTCCAGGCGAGTGTTGTAACATTTAGACCATTCGCGAATAGTGTGGACTAGGCTTTAATATTTCTTGATTGGATTCCCGGATAATGTCTCCAACCCGTCATGGAAGAGCCATAAGAGGGTTCTGGTTATGCGACATATTTCACCCCGTGATCTACCACTCCGCCACACATGTGGACGGTCACACGTGTGGCAGTGGCGCCGCGCCGCGCGGGTGTCCTGCCGGTCCTACACTGTGGGTCTACCGGTCGCCACCCTGACAGGACCTGTCCCACGACCGCGATGCACCAGCCGCTAGTGCAGTCTGTAGTCTGGACACTAGAGGGGTCATGTGTCGCCTCCTCAGGTCTGGCAACATCGGAGGATGTCGAGTTTGTTATCTCGAAATTTATCATTTCTGTCTTGTAAAGTCAAGAATCGACGTAATGAGCCTCAAATCTATTTTTCCAACGAATTTTATTCAACTAAAGTATTTAAATGTTTCCCTTATTTTACAGGTCGACAATATCTTCTGACTTATGAACATGAAAATGTACTTATTTTAAGCTGTATATTTGGGAACCTCACTAAAATGCACGATGGGTAGGAGGCATGGCCTAAAAATTTAATTACAAATATTACATTTTTTAAAGTAACTTTAATTTTAAGGTGAACAACTTTATTTTGAGAATCTAGGAAAAATATTAAGTGAAATGTCATTCAAGTAAGTTTTCATAACTTAATTTAAAAGAAATTACGTTATAGATAACGTTTGAATTAACTTAATATTGTGAGATTCTAAACATTTTGTTACCGAAAAGATTTCATATATTTTCGTGACTGAAAAAAAACATTGACCGGTTTATGTCCATTTTCACAGGAAAACGAATATATACTGAGTTAAATAATAGTATGTTTCACAACTAGTGGGAAAAGTGTGATTTTTCCTGGTGCGAGTCGTATTTAAATTGCGAGACGAACACGAGCAATTTAAAGAGAACGAGCACCAGGTAAAACCATTTTTCCACGAGTTTTGAACAATATTTTTTACGATACTACAGCAAAAATTATTTTATACAATATCAAAAAATATGACCAAAAGATGAAGTAAAGTAATCACAACAACCAACACAATATTTTAAACAGGTGGACATTATTAGTGAATTTCCTTTGGAAAGTGAATTATTAGCATGACCCGCACGGTGAAACTTAAGCCCGGGACCACCATAGAAGTTCCTAACGTGACCCCCTGAACACGTTTTGGGGGGTCGTTCAACATTTTATATATATATGTGTATGCACTCTAGCGGTCGCATTTTTTATCCGATTTACTTCAAATTTAGTAGGGACGTTCCTTTCTATAATCTGTTGGACAAGTTCGTTGGGCAAAACAATCGGAAAACTCTTAACCCATTTTTTGGGGATTAATCTTTAAAATTTCGAGTTTTTGGGCCCAAAAAGGGTCAGAAAAGCCCCAGATGTAAAATTAATGCATTTAAAAAGATGGGAATTAGAGAGGCGAAAGTTTTAAGCCCTCTCTCGTCATTATAGCATAAATATTTACCGAGTTACTAAAGAAAATGTGTATCAGCTAAACACAGTACGTTGTCTTATGGGGGTTTTACACTAGAAAAGCCTGTTATTCCTTTGTTAGAGTACTTTTATTATCCCCAGCAACCTCACGCCTACTTTAAAGCCTCTCTGGACCTTCTCCTAACCTTATAATGCGCAAAATTGTATTCCCAGCTTTGCAAGTAAATGAAACCAGGAGTATCAGAACAGCCAAAAAATCAATGTTTTCAGATTTCAATAAAAATTGGACAAATGTTTATTTTTACACATATTTTGAGTTTTAAAAGTTTTTTTTGTGGAAATTCACTTCCCTCACGTCAGCGTGCTGCGTGCGAACTCGTTTCAATACTGTATTGTATTGTTAGGCTGATTATAATCAGCTGATTTTTCCTCACTAGTGAGAATATAATTTTTCCTCACTAGTGGGGATATGACGAACTTTACCTGGCAATATACGCAATGGAAAAGCAGCTGATATTACAATAGTATCGTGAAAAACTATTTTCTACTTTCATAGATAATTTGTAGGTACCATTGTCTGTTATTCGGACTTTTCCTAAATTCAATCATAGTTTAATGTCATCGAAATTTTATTACCAGTAAATAAATTGTAAAATTGGTACAGCATTTGGCTTTGCTGCTAAAGAATCTCTGTGACAAGACGGGTGCTAGTTCACATAACATTTAGTAAACAGCTTAGAGTACTAAGCACATGCCATCGCCGATATTCTGTATAGTTATGACAAAGGGAGGGAGGGGGCAGGAGGGAATGCTGCTGTATAATTCAGTACCGGATCCGGAAGAGAGTTGTTGCACCCAGTGCTACCACCTGTATACATCGTAAACTCACGGCTTTTATACTCTCTGTTTTATATTGTTTATGCCTTTGTGAATAACACACCGTACTTGCTACTGTTGGGTCTGTTTTCCCTCTCATGTTTTCTTTCTTTTTTGTTGCTGTATAATGGAGTAAATTTAATTTAAGAGCTATAAACTCGATTATTTTTGAAGAAATAAATAATGTTATTATAATTTTATTTTGTATATCTAACGGATTATAGCGGCGGCTACGTGAGTAATGTTTTGCGTCGTAGTAAAATTAGACCTGGTGTGTAATTAGCTGATAAACGCAGACTTATGGTCTGTTTGTACTTTTCTACAATGAATTATGTTGACTGAGAGTGTATCAACTATATTTATTTTTATTAATTTTTGAGGAAGGAACAATGTTGTTTGGACAAGCCTTCTGCGTAGAAAGGCTTTGAAAACAGAATAATTTGTATTCATTTTTGAACAATAAATTTTGTTACAATGTGGATTTTGAAAACTAAATATTATACAGTAAATAAAAATACCATCCTTATAGTTAAATCTGTTTACTCTATCACACGGTCGAGCGGTGATCGATTTAATTACAGCTCTAAAACATCCTAATGTATGCGTCTAAATAAAAACTAAAACGTTACAAACTACTCCAGCAATTATATTTTAGCTATAAGTTACATTAAATATATCTAAGTAATACCTTTAATAGAGTAAAAACCCTAATAAATCTTAATAGAGTAATATTTCACTAGATCACTCAATCACTGTGTAAGACGCCGACGCAACTAGGGTGTATTAAAGGCGAATATGAATGAATGGTGAGTGTAGAATGGGCGAGACGCCTTGTCTTGTTACTGATTGGCATGGGTCTTAAAAAATATTATTTGCTTCGTATAGCAAAATTATTGTGTTCGGGATATTTTACATTTCTGAATCTCAAAGGACTTCACTACTTGCAAAGTTGCGACAATTTTAATAGGTTAATCCAACTTTTATATTATTCGCAGTTAGGACGTTAGTACGGCATTATCACCGGCGTGTAGGGGGAGGAGTATATGGGCGATAAGAGTGGGGGGGTCTAGATTGGGGGGGCTAATGTGTTTAAAACTGCTGTCTGATGGCAGAAATCCAAACAACTATGTCGACGAACTGAAAACAACATTGAAAATATCACATATCATTGATTTATTTTGTTTAGAAATTATACAAACAACATTTTATAGATAACCATATTACTTACGTTCTCATGCGGAGAATTAAGGACTTACATGATTTAAAGACCTTAAGGAGTAAATATGCAGTTTTGAACTGAACCAGAGTGGAAAATTAAAGCATCAGGAAGGAAAATCAGCTGAGAAATAACTAGAGGACGAAGATATATCGGAAAATATGAAGTTCTAGGACTAGTGAGCTAAGTTCCAACAGTGATTCTCGTTCGAGCAAACTCTCAACTCTTATACAAGTTAACACTTCCCAGCTTCGGAATAATCACAATAAATGACAAACTGTTCAAGTATAAAAATACCCCCGTAGCAGCAAACCTGCATACTCAGCGAATTTCCAATGCATATTAATTTATCTTAATACCACATAAAGCGACGTACCAAGTTTCATCAATATACATTTATAAATAAGCGATTTATGACATTTTAATTGTTCTCCATAAGAATAACATGGCGGCTGAGTATGCAGGTTTGCATAATGCTAATAAGGAACACTAAAAATGGGTTTTTATACAGATATCAATATAACTCAACTAGGTAAAGCCACATACCAAGTTCTATTATTTTATGTTCATAATTAAAGATGATAGCAGGTTTGCTGCTACGGGAACTATTGGGCAAAAAATGGGTTTTTGTGCAAATATCAATAGACCACAATGAAATGAAGCAATATACCAAGTTTCGTCAGGATAAGTTGATAAAAAAGTGAGATATAGAATTTTTCTTATCCTCCATAAGAATAACATTGGACAACGTACTGTGTTTAGCACTTTCAATATCTCAGTAACCAATTGACGTAGAGCAATGATTAAAACATAAAATTGTGCGTATTTTTAAGCTGATTCCAATGGAAAAAAATTAAATTTTACTTTTTCAAAAATTGTATGTGAAAAACTCAAAAAACCCATTTTTGGGGTACAAAACCCCCCCAAAATACCCCTTCGGATAGGTCGATCCGTCTGGTTTTCGAACAAAGTCATAAATGCTGCATTACACGTTTGTACCAAATTTCATCAAAATCGGACCTTTTTTACGAGAGTTATCGCACCCACGGACACACACACACACACACATATATATATATATATATATATATATATATATATACAGTTTCGAACGAATGGTGTTTTTGGGGTCTGGGGACCTCAAAACGAAAAGTTATGATGGTCCCGGGCCTAGGTCTTACCATGCCGACTACGGTAATAGCTTCTTCCCTATAGGGGAAATTCGCTAACAGTTAGTCACAGATCTCGAAAACTATTTATATGCATCTCCTTTGAGTAGTTACCCCTTAAATTGTATATGTTTATTAGTGAATTTCCTTTGGAAAGTGAACTATTAACATGACCCGCACGGTGAAACTTAAGCCCGGGACCACCATAGAAGTTCCTAACGTGATCCCCTGAACACGTTTTGGGGGGGTCGTTCAAAATTATATATATTTGCACTCTAGCGGTCGCATTTTTTGTCCGATTTACTTAAAATTTGGTAGGGACGTTCCCTTCTATAATCAGTTGGACAAGTTCGATGAGCAAAACAATCGGAAAACTTTAAACCCCTTTTTTGGGGATTATTCTTTAAAATTTCGAGTTTTCGGGCCCAAAAAGGGTCAAAAAAGCCCCGGACTAAAATTAATGCATGCATTAAGATGGAAATTAGAGAAGCAAAAGTTTTAAGCCCTCTCTCGTCATTCTAGCATAAATATTTACCGAGTTATTAAAGAAAATGTATATCGGCTAAACACAGTCCGTTGTCTTATGGGGTTTTTACATTAGAAGAACATGTTATTCATTTGTTGGTGTATTTGTATCATCCCCAGCAACCTCGCGCATACTTTCAAGCCTGACTGGACCTTTACCTACCCTTATAATGCGCAAAATTGTATTCCTAGCGTTGCAGGTAAATGAAACCAAAAACATCAGAACAGCCAAAAAAATCAATGTTTTCAGATTTAAATAAAATTGGAATAAATGTATGTTTTTACACTGATTTTGAGTTTTAAATGTTGTTTTGGTGGAAATTCACTTCCCTCACGTCAGCGTGCTTCGTGCGAACGCGTTTTCAACTAGTATGTTTAGGATTTATCCAAGTCTAAGTTTCTAACTGCTTATTTTGACAATCCTCATTAGACAAATCATAATTAATTCAGCCTGAGCAAACGAGTAACATTATATAGTAACTAATATGGCGCACGATGTAACAGGTTGTAGTTGTCACACAACGGGTTGGGTTGATAGTGTTGTGGTTTGTTAAGATTGTTCAAGGGATTTATTCTCTTCTGTGCTCAAAGCTGTTTCAACTTATTTGGGCTAATGTCGAGAACTAGAAGAAAGTTTGTTTTTGTAACCAACCAAAGATAACGTAAGATGTAAATTCAATTTAATAAATACTAAGCCTGATTACCCCTGACACCGGAATATTTCCTGGCAATTGTCCTACACTCGTGGATGATAAAGGTTTTTGTGCTACATTACATGGAGGAACTTACGAGTGTTCACGGTAATCCACTAATATTATATGGCTGAAAGTTTGTATGTTTCTTTGCGAACCAATCACTTGCCAACTACTGGACCGAATGAGCTGATACTTGTTAGGGCGATAGCTAATATATTAGAGATGATTTAACATATTCACCAAAGAATGTCAGATATCCAACTGATAAAAGAATATTGAAAGGCGGAAGAGCATAGGAAATAGGATCTCAATGGTGATTACGTACAATTTACATGTTTGTTGAAATAGTCATTAAATCAAATAAATTGACATCAACTTTGAATCAACTTTGAAACTTTAAATGTTGAAAGAGTGAAGCCCTCTGATTTTAATTCTTTTATTAATTTTTACATTTGTTAAATGATAGGGGGTTGTCAAGACACCACTGCCAACTTTGAATTTGGCGCCGCGGGTTTCCCAATTGATTCAATACACCTCAAAATTAGCAAAATGACTTAGTTTTAGAACTTTTCAAAATAATTATTCGTACCAGAAATTGAACTATTGTAAAACTAGTAATTAGTGATCAAGAGCATGTTTTACACGGAGTGCCCAGAAGACTAACTGTGTCGGCTTGTTTTGTTTACATGAGACAGAGAGAGATGGAGGAGGGATTTGCTGTCTGAGTTGTGGCACCTGACTGGTATATATCACTCTCTTCGCCCCTCCTTCTCTCTCCCTCTCTCTCTCTTTTCTTCCCATCTCTCTTTCTTTCTCTCTCAAATAGACAGTTAATTAAGCGAAAACTCACTTACGAAAGAGGATGAACGAAGATACCATATTACAAATCGATGTATTTGTTACTTGATAATTTTGTTCCCTCTACTATATAAATCGTTGCGTTGAAATGATAATCTCCACTCAACGGCTAAATTTATAAAAATTTCAAACATAAAAAGGTCATGTTTATGAAATGTCAAGAAGTAAAGCAACTAATTTATATCCATATATCCATATCCATATATAATATCCACATCATGGGAATTCCACCTGATAAACTTATATGTTCTAAGCTTTAAAAATATTTCAGAATTTGCAAACTGCTAAACGGATTACTTGTATATTCGAACTTGATAATTTCAACCACGTTACACTAACACTCGCCCAAAAACCTCAACAAACAGTGTTCTCCTATTTCAATCATTATACCAAATCAAAATTCTAAACAATATGAAAGTTTCGTTTTCTTTCAAATTAAACTCAATTATTATTTTTTTAAGTCCGACAACTTTAAACTGAACCTAAGTTAGGTCTTCTGTCGCACAATTAAAATTAACTCATAAACTAATAAAATATTAAATCACGTGGTTTGTATAAACATTCCTGTAAACCCCGTAAATTAATATAATATGATTTAAAAACTAGTACTTCAAAATATGTCCGTTTCACAATTTTATCCTTTTGAATAATGAGAAACTGACCAGAGTTGGCGAATCAATCTGAAGTTAACATAAATATTGTTACAAATAACTCATACCAAAAATATTCCTTTTTACTAAAAATTATAACTAACCCACAAACGCTCGTGTCAAATTTAGAATGGGTTTGCATTTTTCCTAAGAGATTTAATTTAAGTATAAGGATAGTGATGTAAACCTATCATACTTATAATTTTATAAACTGAATTTAAACTTTTGTGGGAGAAAATATAGATAGAAACAAACTATTGATTTGGCTTTTGCCAGTAGATGCGGTGAACTGCACGGCGCAGGTAGACAATTTGTATACAGTATGCGTTTTGCCTACCCTACTTTAAGGCGCAGGATTTACTGCACTCAATATTCAATTTGTGACCGCAAAACTAAACTGGATCTGTAATTGTGGCTACAAAAGTACAAAATAAAACAGTCACAGTCAATACAAACTCAGATCACAGTTAATTCACGTAAATGCGTGTCAAAATGAAAATTTCAATTTTCTCCGCAACCAGCAATCGTAGAATAATAATTCAAAATACTAAATTATTTAGTTTTTTGAGCTGTTTTTTGAGCAATATATTTAGTTTTTTTTTGGTGACAAGTAATTTTTTTTAACATTTATATTTTTTTATGAAAAATCAAGTCCTGTGATTTCTGAACCCGAATTTTTCAAGGAATGCGGGTGAGTCATTATGTTGGAAACGTAAAGCTCTACAAACCACCAAAGTTTAATCAAAATCTTTAGAGCTGATTTTAATTAATTCGTATTTTGAATGTTTTTTAGCGGTTTTTGGAGATAATTACCCTTAAACATCTAAAATTCCAAAAAATGAAAAATATGACTGGATATATCATGGTTTAGTACCTACATACCAAATTTAATCAAAATCAGCCAATTGGTGTGGGCTCTAGCTCTGTACACATCCAGACAGACAGACAGACAGACATCACGTAAAAATACTGAATTCAGCATCTGATACTGGATCCAGCTGCCATTGGTCATTGGGCTATTAATAATGATCATGGCAAAAGAATCAGTCGGCCTTGGTCAGCAACAAGGCTACACAAGGCATCTCACCCATTCTACACTCATCATTCAGTAACAAGGCTACACAAGGCGTCTCACCCATTCTACACTCATCATACAGTAACAAGGCTACACAAGGCATCTCACCCATTCTACACTCATCATACAGTAACAAGGCTACACAAGGCGTCTCACCCATTCTACACTCATCATTCAGTAACAAGGCTACACAAGGCGTCTCACCCATTCTACACTCATCATTCAGTAACAAGGCTACACAAGGCATCTCACCCATTGTACACTCATCATTCAGTAACAAGGCTACACAAGGCGTCTCACCCATTCTACACTCATCATACAGTAACAAGGCTACACAAGGCGTCTCACCCATTCTACACTCATCATTCAGTAACAAGGCTACACAAGGCATCTCACCCATTCTACACTCATCATTCAGTAACAAGGCTACACAAGGCATCTCACCCATTCTACACTCATCATACAGTAACAAGGCTACACAAGGCATCTCACCCATTCTACACTCATCATTCAGTAACAAGGCTACACAAGGCATCTCACCCATTCTACACTCATCATTCAGTAACAAGGCTACACAAGGCGTCTCACCCATTCTACACTCATCATACAGTAACAAGGCTACACAAGGCGTCTCACCCATTCTACACTCATCATACAGTAACAAGGCTACACAAGGCATCTCACCCATTCTACACTCATCATTCAGTAACAAGGCTACACAAGGCGTCTCACCCATTCTACACTCATCATTCAGTAACAAGGCTAAACAAGGCATCTCACCCATTCTACACTCATCATTCAGTAACAAGGCTACACAAGGCGTCTCACCCATTCTACACTCATCATTCAGTAACAAGGCTACACAAGGCATCTCACCCATTCTACACTCATCATTCAGTAACAAGGCTACACAAGACGTCTCACCCATTCTACATTCATCATACAGTAACAAGGCTACACAAGGCGTCTCACCCATTCTACACTCATCATTCATTCATATTCGCCTTAAAATACGCCCTAGTTGCGTCTTATACGGTGAATTACTGATTTAGAATACAGTTTTTAACCGATACTAAATTACCATGTTATTCCTCTTCCATGGGAAGCACCTTTTAAAATTGTGCTTCTTGTAAAATCGAATAGGTTGTCCTCACTGCGGTCCGTACCCTCGGGAGCCGCTGCCCCCGGCGCCGTCCCTCCCCCGGGAGTGAAGACATCCCATCTCTCGGCGCCTCGGCGCTCCGATGTCCCGATGAGTTACAGCTCCTCCACCAATGATGTACGACTCGTCACCTGCATTAATAGCACATTCGTTCTCGCGTTTTTTGTGCGAGGGGCGGAGCGCCCCCCTCCTCCAGTGGCGTCCCATCTTAGCTCCCCGCCCCTCCCCCTCCCCCACGTGTCCGGGTGTTTAGTGTTCTCCATCCTCCGTGTTCATTAATGTTCACACTTGTTCGCTCGTCCGTCCGTCAACAATTTCAGCTAACCGATCGCTCCGGATCCACTGGCCCCTTAGTTCGGCTTCTCTGATTGGATACCCGGTAGTGACACCATGCTGGACATGTTCTCGGCCGATTGTCTGTACGCGGCGCCCCCCGGTCCTCAGAACAGCAGACGCTTCTCCGTCACGTCGCTCCTGCAGCTGGACACCGTGCAAGACAAGAGTGATGGTAAGCAATCGTCCGTTTCATTAATATGAAATTCCTATAGAAAATTGGACTATTAGTAAGACCCGCACGGTGATAATTAATCCCGGGACCACCATAGAAGTTCCTAACGTGACCCCCTGATCACGTTTTTGGGGGGTCGTTGGGGTGTCGTTAAACGTTATATATATGTATAGGTGTTTGTTTACACTTTAGCGTTCGCATTTTTTGTCCGATTTCTTTCAAATTTGGCAGAGACTTTCCGTTCTGTATTCAGTTGGACAATTTCGTTGGGAAAAACAATCGGAAAACCTTAAACACCTTTTTTGGGGGTTTAACTTTTTCGAATTTTGAGTTTTTGGCCCCAAAAAGAGTCAGAAAAGACACGAGTGTAAACCCAATGCGTGTATGATTGTACGTAAAAAGCGAAAAATTTTAAGTCCTACCTCATAATTCTAGCACAAATATTTACCGAGCTATTAAAGAAAGTGTAAATTGACTAAATGCAGTACGTTGTCTTATGGGGATTTTTTCATATTTCTATGTATTTTTATCACCCTCAATACTCCCATACCAACTTTTGATCCTGACGAAACCTCCTCCTAACCTTATAATGTACAACAGTGCCATCCTAGTATTTAAATAGAACCAGGAGCATCAAAACAATAAAAAAAACATACAATTTTCCCATTTTCTAAAAAATGGCACCAGTGCTAATTCAAACCCTTTATTTGATTTTTCTTAAAGCTTTTAATGCTGAAATTCACTTCCCTCACGTCAGCGTGATGCGAGCGAACTCAATAGTTAATTACTTCAGTACCGGGCGCCGATCTTTGATCGGAGAAATAATTTTAGTTACAACTTTCAGTAGAATAACAATGTATAGTTTACTCCGCGAATCAGAATTGTTTCTTGTCTACGCTAGCGGAGTTAATAACTATCTTTGCTAAACCACGATGGTCCAAACTTCTCAAAGTCATGTGGGCGCCTCGGAAATTTCTTACATCAGAATCCAAAACGCTAATCAGGCTATCCAGGCACTCATAACAGCAAGAAGCAAGTTATTGCAGATTGGAACGTTGAAAATTCACAACTATGTGAACGGATGTTAGTTTGTTTGTTTTGTTTCAAAAGCTCCATACGCAATGCCCATTGCTAACTTTTTTTATTTTCAAATTGGTATTTTTTGTAAAATTGTGGATTTTAAGGTCATGTAGCTACTGTAACATGATTTAACCAAGAAACGGGTTAATTCCAACACTATAAAGATATTATTCCCAAGATTTTTAAATAAGAGTTTCAAGCACATACACAAGCAAACCTTACTATAGAGTGTACGTATTTGTTATTGCAAAGCCATTAAATACTATCCCACCTGTTAGGAAAAGGACTCTCAAAGTTCTACATATTGTTATGAGTTTGTCGTTTCGTCCAAAATTTTCTAAAAAAAAAAACTCTAGCTTATCAAGAAGACTGGGAAGCGTGTCATAGGTTTTGCCAACTAATCTGAGGTCAATCCGCCGTCAACAACAGAATCATGACAATGTTGTGTAGGCTCGAAACTTGGCTGTCATTTATCATTTGACAATTAAATGATAATGCTATTCCAAAAAGAACCCTTTGATGGTAAAAAAAAACAGGATTTGGACTGTTCCCTATAAAAACATTAAATTCCTAAAAGACTTGTCCACAACAAAAACAATAAGTTGAAAGAACAACAAGTCCACTCCTTACAACTGTGGCCGTTGTTTTATACCTGATTCTTGTCTTTCATAGTGCAAATTATTTAATTTTGCTCGTATAATTTTCGGTTTAACACTGCTATGAAACAACAACACTTTCCCATTATATTTACTCTTTGGTCTTAATCGCAAGGATGGTGTAATTCATTTCGGATTAAAATTAAATCGTGAAGACGTGAGTGTTTTCATTCATCGTTTATATTAAATACGTTTGAGGTAAGCATACGTAATTTGAGGGTAGCCAATTACAGTAAAACTGCAATCATCGAAAAGATTTAAGGATTCAACAGGTTGGGCTATGTGATTTAAGTTGATTGTGGTAATACGAAAACACCATTGAAGTAATATAAATTTTAAATTAATAAATACATTAATCAATAAGTTTGATTTTTATTTGAACGAGGCCCTTCGATTAAACTATCTTCAGGTTCCCGAACAACTCAATTTTATTTTACTGTTCAAATAAATATCAAAATTATTGATTGATGTATTTATTAATCTAAACCCACAATATAGTTAATATAGATTATTATTATGAATTGACAGTAATGAAATAAATAAGAACCACGTTCTCACCACGTGAATAAGAAATTTAATTGGAACTGATTACAGATATGCGTCAGGAGGATAGTTGACCACGGTATTTTTTACGATATCATTGTTTGAAAGTACAGTACATCATTTTATAATGAAGGAAAATAATGTACTAAAATTAACATCAACACGTTGTAATTACTGTATATAAAACATGCACTAGTTTTGTGTAATGTTTTCCTGGTAATGCAGCTTCAAGCCATTGTAAGATATTCTTTTAGCGAATTTCCCCTATAGGGAAGAAGCTATTACCGTAGGTCTCATGGTAAGACTTAAGCCCGAGACCATGATAACTTTTTGTTTTGAGGTCCCCAGATGCCAAAAACACTATTCGTTCAAATTTATATATATGTATATATATATATCTATATATATATATATATCTATATATGTGTCCGTTAACACGATAACTTGAGTAAAAAACGTCCGATTTTGATGAAATTTGGCTCAAATGTGTAAAATGACATTCATGACTTTAAGTTCGAAAACCAGAAAAATCGGACGATGGGAAGGGGGCTTATGGGGGTTTTAAATTTTCCAAAAATCAGTTTTTTGCATTTTTCACCCTAACATTTTTAAAAAACTTAATTTTGGTTTTGACCATGTTATAGAGCTTAAAAAAACAAATAATTTAGTATTTTGAATTATTAACCTAGGTTAAGTGGTTGCGGAGAAAATCCAAAAAAACCTGCTCATAAAATCTCCCATGTTAATCTTATGGGAAAAAGGTTTTTGGCTTTTCCTCAGTTTATTTTAATGTAAACTTCACATTTGCTTTTACCAATCTGTTCAGTTCCACAAAACAATCATTTTGGTGTTTAAATTGTGATTCTACGCCCAACCGTTGCAGAGATATTCGAAGTGCTAAACACAGTACGTTGTCCAATGTTATCCTTATGGAGAATAAATAAAATTTGATATCTTGATTATTTATTAATGTATGTTGATGAAACTTGGTATGTGGCTTCAAGTAGTACTGGTATATTGATATTTGCACAAAAAATTGATTTTTTGTTGATTATTCCCGTAGCAGCAAACCTCCGTACTCAGCCCCATGTTATTCTTATGGAGAATAAGTAAAATGTACTGACTCCCTTAATTATGAACATAAGTTAATAATACTTGGTATGTAGCTTCACTTGGTTGAGTTATATTGATAATTATATAAAAACCATTTTTCTGTTCCTTGTAGCAGCAAACCTGCTTTCTCAGCCCCCATGTTATTCTTATGGAGAATAACTAGAATGTCATATATCGCTTATTTATGATTGAATATCGATGAAACTTAGTATGTGGCTTCACCTAGTTAAATTCTATTTATATTTGCATAAAAACCAATTGTTTCTGTTTCTTGTTTCAGCAAACCTACATACTCATTACCAATGTTATTCTTATGGAGAATAATTAAAATTGCTTATATATGAATATATTTTTATGAAACTTGGTTTGCGGCTTTATGTGGAATTCAGACAAATATTATGCATCGGAAATTCGCTGAGTCCGCAGGTTTGCTGCGACGGGGGTATTTTGCTAATTACGTTGGAGTTCAAAAATAATTTTAAGAAAAAGAAGTGAAAATAATGCAGATTATTTCACGGGAAATTGTAAGATTGTTGCGTTTGTAGCTCGGTCAGATCATAATATAAATACAGTTTGTCAAAATGTAAATATATAGAATTTAGTTTTTTTCAGTATTCTCATGTCAAAATCAATCAGAAATACCTTAATGTTCTTGAGAGTGATTTTAGATAGTAAATTGGGAACGTTGTATTTAATTAAAAAAGAAAATCAATAAGAGATTATACTCCGTAAAAGTATGTCTACAATATCATTCAAA
Organism: Allygus modestus; assembly: GCA_963675035.1. Taxonomy (NCBI): domain Eukaryota; kingdom Metazoa; phylum Arthropoda; class Insecta; order Hemiptera; family Cicadellidae; genus Allygus; species Allygus modestus. The sequence continues at coordinate 145,991,050 of OY776116.1, forward strand.
ATATCCTACTTACAGTATACAACTCTTATACCTAAGAAATGTTGTCTTTTGAACCTTGCTATGAGGAAACTGACCAAGCTCAAACAAACCAACTAAGATACAGAAGAAATAGAGTTAAGAGTAAAATTCAAATTAATTTAATATAGAGAACATTGTAAACCACTATTGATGACGGTGATTTGAATGGCACTTCTATTTATTATTATTAATATATTTTAATGTAATTTGCCATACTATATATAAACAAGATAAACATTAATTTAAAACATAGAAAAGGCTCAGTACATCAATATAATACTGGACGTATGGAAACAATTTAAAATTGACAAGTTCAAATATTTAGAGAAAAAAATAGTTTTTTACCAAACGTATAACATGTTTGTTTTTAAGTTACATATCAAATAACATATGGAGTTTAATACATGTTTGTTTATATGTGTTTTTAAAATAAATTAATATCTTAAATTTACGTTTGGTCTATAAGAGTCCTAAATTATATTGCTAACTTAAATTGTTACACATCAAGTGATGATTGGTCACGTGTTCCGTTCTAATGACACCACTTACAAACCGATTGTACTGTTTGCAGGAGTCTAGTTAACATCTATATATGGGTTCCAGATAGGGTAGTTCGTAATTGCAAAGCCCTTAGGGGTTCGCTCGACACGGTACCATTACTGTGTTACCTTAGGGATATTAGTTTCCTAGTAACAATGTGTGTAACATGTTCAAAACATTTGGGGTTTTGTGTCTGCCAGGTCCCTGTGTGAAGAAAGGGGTCACCACTAGCATGCAGTTATTATTACACTTGAATTTCAAAAGGTAAAAGATGCTTGGCATGATACCTTGCGGCTGAACGCAAATATTATTTTGTTACATTTGTGAATAACTATACTCGGTAAAAAAATTTTAATATTGATTTCTGAAAGCATGACACAATAACTGTATGCTTTAACTGTTTATAAACCCAGGAATATTTGAAAATATAAACGAGTTCGCACGCAGCACGCTGACGTGAGGGAAGTGAATTTCCACATAAAAACTTTTAAAACTCAAAATCAGTGTAAAAACATACATTTGCCCATTTTTTATTGAAATCTGAAAAAATTGATTTTTTGGCTGTTCTGATACTCCTGGTTTAATTTACTTGCAAAGCTGGGTATACAATTTTGCGCATTATAAGGTTAGGAGAAGGTCCAGACAGGCTTGAAAGTAGGCGTGAGGTTGCTGGGGATAATAAAAGTACTCTAACAAAGGAATAACAGGCTTTTCTAGTGTAAAACCCCCATAAGACAACGTACTGTGTTTAGCCGATACACATTTTCTTTAATAACTCGGTAAATATTTATGCTAGAATGACGAGAGAGGGCTTAAAACTTTCGCCCGTCTAATTTCCATCTTTATACATGCATTAATTTTACATCTGGGGCTTTTCTGATTCTTTTTGGGCCCAAAAACCCGAAATTTGAAAGATTAGTCCCCGAAAAATGGGTTTAGAGTTTTCCGATTGTTTTGCCCAACGAACTTGTCCCACAGCTTATAGAAAGGAACGTCCCTACCAAATTTGAAGTAAATCGGACAAAAAATGCGACCGCTAGAGTGCATACACTCTATATATATATATAAAATTTTGAACGACCCCCCAAAACGTGTTCTGGGGGTCACGTTAGGAACTTCTATGGCGGTCCCTGGCTTAAGTTTCACCGTGCGGGTCATGCTAATAGTTCACTTTCCAAAGGAAATTCACTAATAATATTTGGCTATGAAAATAAATTACTTCGATAACTTGTCATTTTAAATATTACAAATAATTAATCCATCCATGTTTGACATCCACTCAAAGTGTGTCTGTCAAAACATAACAATGATGTTTCAACCTGGAGAGTATAACCAATTCATTACCAATGTATACATGTCTACATGCTTCTCCCATAAGACCAATGTTAACTTTCAAAGCCCGTTCCTCCTCAGTGGATTATCCTTTCGTTGATTTATAGCTAATTTATAGAGCAAAAATATCTAGCGACTTTAGTGATTAAAGATTCAATATCACAAATAGTTCACTCATAATAAAATCGTAAATATTAAATATCTATGAGTTTATTTTATAAATTATTATTTGTGATATTGGATTTTTGCTCTGTAATCGCTAGATTGTTAGTGATTTCCTTTGAAAAGTGAACTATTAGCATGACCCGCACGGTGAAACTTAAGCCCGGGACCATCATAGAAGTTCCTAACGTGACCCCCTGAACACGTTTTGGGGGGTCGTTCAAAATTTTATAAATAAGTGTTTGCACTCTAGCGGTCGCATTTTTTGTCCGATTTACTTCAAATTTTGTAGGGACGTTAATTTATGTAATAAGTTGGACAAGATCGATGCGAAAACCAATCGGAAAACTCTAAACCCCTTTTTTGGGGATAAATCTTTCAAATTTCGAGTTTTCGGGCCCAAAAAGGGTCAGAAAAGCCCCGGATGTAAAATTAATGAATGTAAAAAGATGGGAATTAGTGAGGCGAATGTTTTAAGCTTTATCTCGTCATTCTAGTATAAATAGTTACCGAGTTATTAAAGGAAATGTATATCGACTAAACACAGTACATTGTCTTATGGGGGTTTTACACTATAAAAACCTGTTATTCCTTTGTTAGAGTACTTTTATCATCCCCAGCAATCTCACGCCTACTTTCAAGCCTGTCTGGACCTTCTCCTAACATTATAATGCGCAAAATTGTATTCCCAGCTTTGCAGGTAAATGATACCAGGAGCATCAGAACATCAAAAAATCACTGTTTTCAGATTTCAATAAAATTGGAATAAATGTATGTTTTTACACTGATTTTAAGTTTGAAAAGTTGTTATGTGGAAATTCACTTACCTCACATCAGCGTGCTACGTGCGAACTCGTTTCTCTTTAAAATGAGCCATAGATCCATTGTATATGATAATACGTTGAGGAGGAACGGGCTTTGAAAGTTAACATTGGCATTATGGGGAAAGCAGGTAGAAAAACGAAAAGCTTCGTGACAGTTGCGCCCTAAGCAACAGTGTTTGCAGTTTTAGTAGATACATGGGAGTATGTCTGTACTCGGACTTTCGGGAGCTCTTCACAGCCAAACAATCCAGGATATACAGGGTGGCTAAATGGTAATCACCAATACAATTTTTGGTATTTAAGTTTTAACTTAAATATTTATACCCTTTTTATAAGTGAATTTCTTGGATTTGAGGGCCTAAAATAACAAGGGACATTTTTTAATTTTTGACCATCCGGTGGGCGGGGGGGAGGGAATGAAAATGTCCAGTGAAAAGACGAGAGCGCAGTTTACACTATAAGCAACAACGGAATACTTTAAAATTCCTAATTATTTAATATTTTACCAAATGGCCCGGAAGCTACAAAAAAAGACACACCCAAACATATTAACAGTGATACTACCCGAAGTAACAAATCACTTGATGTAAAACAAAAACATGATAATGCGTGACAGTCGACAATAGTCTTGCAACAATGGAACTAAACAGCTGGAACCTAATTATTGTTCTTTGAACTGGAAGCCAAACTGCAGGAGCGATTTGGTCGTGTTAATTAGGTTATAAATCGTGCATCTGAGCGTGTGCGTGTGTGCGTGCGTGAGTGATGCCCTGTCGTCGGCTCATTAAGAGCGTGTCTTGACACCACATAAGTTACGTTGCCACCCGTACCACGCTACGCCCCACTAGCATTGGCGATTAAGAAAATATGCCTTTGAAACCGTAGGATACAGCCACTCAATACTAAGCAAACATTTACGAGCAGCCTACGAGTTTAAATTGTCCACAGATAAAGTTTATTTAGTTTATTGAAGTTTATTATTTAAATTAGTTAACTAGTTAACTAGTTTCGGTTGAAAATGTGAAGTTAAACCATTAGTTAAGGTCTACAATTAGTTTGATGTAACCGAGAAAGGTCCAAAATTTTACTTCATTATATAAGATATTCCAAGTTTCTCATCCGACGTGAAAGTTCCTCTCTTTAAAATATAAGTAGACAGAGTAGGAAGCACAAAATGTGGTACCATTGACTATACACCTGTACAGGTGTACTTTCTACTATAAAATGTTAGTACAGGTGTACTTTGTACTATCTACTAAAGGATTCAAAGGTGTTATTCATTTCAACCACTTTTTGCATATTTTTCAAATTATAAACATTAGCCACACAAAACGTCACCAACAAAGATAAGTTATTAACGCAATTTCCTACAGCGTGTTTATTTACAATTTTTTCATTGTTTGTTCGAATTAAGTTCTAATATTTTAAACAGCACATAGTTAAATATAATTTTCTGAACTGAGTTTGAAGGTTTGAGTTCATAGAGAAATTCTGCGGACGCCGGGACATACCTAGCTAAAGCAGGGCGAAGGTCACCTCAGTTTAACGTCTCCTCTACTGAGTGTCAGTTACCTATATATATGTATATATATATATATATATATATATATATATATATACAATATTAGATGTATTGGTCGATGTAAAAAAGCGACAGTAGACAACTATTTCACACCCCCGGTCAGCAATTTCCACTATACAGTACACTATACAGTAGCATCAGAAAGTCGCACGGTCCGTTTAGGCCTGGTTTCCACAGTGCCAAGTAGAGATGCCAGTAGCCATTGGCAGTTGCTGTCAGTTCAATCTACACTCCGTGTACGACGCGCGAGTTACTGATGCGACAGTCGTATACTGGAAGTAGCTGACCCCCGTGCGAAGTAGCTGCCTGTCGCTTTGTTTGCACCGACCAATACAACAAACAACTAAGCAGACTAGGGAATGGCCCTGGACAAGTGGAAGTCAGTAGAGGTGAACAATACAACAAACAACTAAGCAGACTAGGGAATGGCCCTGGACAAGTGGAACTCAGTAGAGGTGAACAATACAACAAACAACTAAGCAGACTAGGGAATGGCCCTGGACAAGTGGAACTCAGTAGAGGTGAACAATACAACAAACAACTAAGCAGACTAGGGAATGACCCTGGACAAGTGGAACTCAGTAGAGGTGAACAATACAACAAACAACTAAGCAGACTAGGGAATGGCCCCGGACAAGTGGAACTCAGTAGAGGTGAACAATACAACAAACAACTAAGCAGACTAGGGAATGGCCCTGGACAAGTGGAAGTCAGTAGAGGTGAACAATAGAACAAACAACTAAGCAGACTAGGGAATGGCCCTGGACAAGTGGAACTCAGTAGAGGTGAACAATACAACAAACAACTAAGCAGACTAGGGAATGGCCCTGGACAAGTGGAACTCAGTAGAGGTGAACAATACAACAAACAACTAAGCAGACTAGGGAATGGCCCTGGACAAGTGGAACTCAGTAGAGGTGAACAATACTGTGACGGCCCAAAATCCCTAGACTGTTAAAAGCCATTAATACGACACTGTAATTAAATAATTATAGTTTACCGTTCGTAATAATTAAATTTCTACCGTCACTAAAATCTAAAATTAGAAGGAGGAACGGTGCTCTTAACATTATTTCAATTATTTCATTTATTATTTCATTTTAAAGAGTTGGCTGGAATGAAATATAAAATAAACCAACAGACGCTAGGATGTTTGCTCCAAGCTAATCTCAACTTAGACGCTCCCACGGGCCGGCCGGGCGTTGATATCAGCAGGAATGTGCATGGCGTCAGCATTTCATCTCTCAGTGCACGATTCCCGTGCCTCTTAGTTTGAGTAATGGCGTGAGTGATCGTCGGGGGCAGCACTGAACAACGAAGTGTTCCCGTGACGTCACGTGCTGAGGCCGCCGTTCATTGGATGGGCAGCTTCAGCATTGGGGAAGAAGACGTGGGATTCGCCCCAGTCCCTAAGATGTGACGATGTAATTAACACGCGTCGCGCCGCCTCTCCCTGCTAAATTATTAATTGGTGTTTTCTGTCTAAATTCAATGTAACCTTAATTATTGTATTTTTAACCGAGGATATACCTATTGTTAACGACGTTTAAGTTGGTTTTTAAATCAGTTGTTGTAAAGTTGTAAATTTTAATAAATAGTAATTTTGTTTCCCAACCGGCATTATTATTATTATTTTAGTACCCGAAATCGGCCTGTGCGGTACAATTGGTGTCAGGTGGGTGTTGTGTTGCGAGAATACACTCTGAAGAATCCCACGGACGGAGAATGGATTTTGGTAAGTAAATTTATTTTAATTAATTGGTGCAATCTTGTTTAATTTTATATATGTCGTTTTAGCAGTAGGTAACCGTTTAATCTTGTAAAGCAATAAATTAAACTCATTTTAGCGCAACTCCCGTAAAGAAATATGCATTTTTCGAATTATTAGAGAATTTCAAAGTAATTATGATAATTATGACGAAGATTTGAGGCGGCCATTTAACCATGTTGTCATAGCGTCACTTCCCCTTCCACTTCCATCATTCAACGCGCATTCTCTGTGAGTCATTGTGACAACGCCCTCATTCATACCACCGCCATCTTGATTCCTTGTTTGTATGCATGCCAAGTGCCGTTATTGTTTGAGGAGGCGTAGTAAATCGAAATTATTGGGTTATCAGAGTTGTTGTTGAGCCTAGTGATAATATAAATTGATAAATAATAAAGGTAGAGTTGATTTTAAGTATTACCTGTGACTAAGGAGGTTTATTTTAAAAGTAAAGTGACTCGGAATATTAATTGTGGAATGGAAGCAAATCGTCTCTGTTGCTTTCGGATTAATCCGCCATCTTTGATTTGCCAATTCGGTTTGATTGAAGTGCAAATGCGTGAACTTGGTTGCAACTTATCGGGGAACAGGGAGAGGACGACATTAAAATGAAATTATAAATTATTTGGGAATTAAATTGAAGAAATATTATATTTTAATTAATCCGAATTGTCCGAAGCGAGACTTGGGCGACAATTATCGTAACAAGGCTGTGGCGTATAGAGTAGTGACGCCGTAATTAATTGAGGAGGCATAAATGGTTGTCTGTGTTTGTAAACAGATGTCTGAATAGATTAATCCAAACGGAGTCCCACACTTGTTGCAGTTAGTAGATGTAATAATCATTCCTGAAGTGTTATATTTTTATTTAGTTGATTTAACATTGTTTTGTCCAAGGACGGGAGTTTGTAGGATTTATTTATTATATTAACCTTAGAATAAATGCTTTCTAAATTAACCTAAGTTTATTTGCATGTGTGATTAACTCTGGGTCGTATATTTAAGTGGTAAATCTATAAATGCATTGGAAAAAAAATCTGGGCGTCATTGGAAATAGGCCAATAATTAAAATCTAGTGATTGAAAAAAATGTTATTGTTACAAATTAATAAAAATTAATGATCTGACACTTATAAACTGTGTCAATTTTCTGGTCTATCTCCATTGTCAGGTCAAAGGATACCAGTGCATTTTTATTTACCGAAGAAATTAAGTAAATCAGAACTTTGAAAATTTTCGACAAAACAAAGCGTTAGTAGTGGGGAAATAAGAGTTCTGTGACATTTCATTGAAATTAATCTGGACTTAGAAATAATCGACGTGGACCATCATAGTAGTGGAGAAATGGGCGTTCGACAGTAATTTTCGAAATTTATTGTGTATTTTGAGCTAAGGACTTCGCCGGATTTTCAAAATTTCACTGAATACTACAAACGACTTGTGATTTTTGTTTGAAATTAATTTGGTGATTTTAATTGAATAATTCACTGTGTTGGGGCTTGGAGTAATCGCGTTCTGGGGTTTTAGTGTACTTTATTGAACTTTAAGTTGGGACTTTGAATTTCTTTTTAATTTCTTTGAAAATGAACAACGTATGGACTTAGGCGTGTGAGCCTCTGATGATTGCTTCAATTAAGTATTGGAAATTATAAATGGGACTGGGCGAATTTTAATTATTTCGGAAGCTCTCATCAGTAGGGGGTTATTGAGGGTTCTACACCGGTGGATCCAGTAATTTTAATGTTGAGAGAATTAATGGGCAGTAACCTTCGGTAACGGTTGCGAATGGGCAATAAATCAATTATTTAACCTTTTGTTTGCAGTTTTGAAAAAAAGGCTGTTTTGCTCTCCTTCAAAATTATGTGAGACAAAATAGCATGGAGGAGAAAATAAAATCGCTGTTTGGTTGCTGTATTGATTTTTGAGAACTGGGCTATACTGTGCTCATTGTTTAGCTCTGGTTCCTGGTTTTGGGCCAACTGAACATGACAGTCAGTAGAGCAGTGGTACTGGACTTTGTATTTTTTTATGTAAGTTAATCATCAATGTGAAGATATTTAGTATACCTCTTTCTGTGTGTGTGAATTTAGTTAACAGCCATTAAAGGAGTAGGTGGGAAAAAATGAGTAATTCAAATTGGAACTAATTAAGCTTTGAGTTGAAGCCAGTAAATTGTGATGGGTATTTGTGTTCAGTTTTAGGATCTGCAGATAGCTTTAAATACTGTTGCAGATCGGTGATTCGTAAACAATCATCACATTTTTTTTACAGTTTGAAATCGTGAGCGTCAAATTGCCTAGTTTGATAGTTTGAGAAATTTAATTTTGTTTTTTTTTGCATGCAGTCTGTCCCTTAAATTGTATGGCTGCATCTGTTTTATTACCAGTACTCTGAACATGGACAGAAATTATTTGCCGATGTAATATTTAAAGTGTCTAATACTTTACCCCCTCATCTGGGACTGAGCATTGTGAAGCCAGAGCTCCCATTTGCGGTGTGATGAATTAGATAATGAACCAGAGATTAGGAGTAAATACGTTGATTTATGATTTTGTCCATTTACACTTAATTCAAAATTTACAAAAGGAGTCCAGTTAGCTTCCCTTAAATTTAAAATATAAGGCTGGTGAAGTTAGTGATAAGTGATTCTTCGTAGGAAGTTTGTTGTTTTTAATGGTTTGTGCTCTAGCTTGTGATAACATGTGTTCACTGGATAACCTGTTCCGTTTGTTATACAGGAAAGTTATAATTTTAGGCCATTCTTGTGCTGTCCCTGTGGATTGGGACACCGGAGGGTCTTCCTCGCTGTGGAGTTGCCGAGGGAGTGCATTCGTAACCATTACTGAATGGATTATGCTGATGTGGACAAGTGTTATCACCTAAGTATACTGATCTACTAGTGTTTAGGAATCACATTATGGTTATCTGTTTTTTTTAAATAGAATTTTAAAATGTGTGCTCTGTCCCAGGAATATGCTTACTAACTCATGCTATTCTTGGCCAGACCGTGAAGAGAACGAAAAATTAATCAAAGCAAACGGGAATGGGGAGTAAATTATGTTTTGCTTGTGCTATGGCAAGCTGTTCTGTAGAAGGCCCAGCCTGTGCAGCGCAATTCGCCTGTACAGCCGGCAAAGCGGAGGTTGATGGTTGTGTGTTTACTAAAGGGATGGTACGAGTAAACCAGCCGATGGTATTCTGGGTCTGTTTTTGTAGTCTGTTTGAGTTTTGTTTTGGGGAAATGCCCCATTAAAATCATAACGTTGAATGGGCCTCCCTCAAGAAAAATAAATAAATAAAATGTGTTTTTTGTAGCCACTGATGAGTTCAATATTGCCTGCCTGTGTAAATGGCAGCAGTATACTCATGTAGGCCAGGTAACTTGGGTCCTGGTTCTTGATTTGTGGTCGATGTTTAACGTGATGTGTTTGACCCGTATAGAGGGGTTGTTATTAGTGATGAGTTCAATATTGCCTGCCCGTGCAAACGGCAGCAGTATACTCATGTGGGACCGGAATGCGAAGTTGTGATTTCTGACTTTTCTAAGTCATATGCTCTCTGTTGAAGAGACTGAAGTGATCGGTGTGATTCGATCACTGGCGGATCGGGTGCCTGCCCGATTTATCGGCAGCTCCTTGTATTCCAGCGTTTGTGGAAAAGTGGTTTTTCCTGAGATTGATGGGTGCATAGTGCTTCAGAGCCCTGTAAGGTAACTCTGAACTGTTATGAGGATGGCTGAAAGATCAACCTGACCACCGTGCAGTTGAGTGGAGTTGGAGTGATCCCCGAGGCGTTATTAGTGATGAGTGTAAGGTGCCTGCCCGTATACACGGCAGCAACACTCATGTCGGTCAGATGAGTAAAGTTTTGTTGTTGATTTGAAGTCGATGCTCTCTGACGAAGAGACCAAGTTGAGGAATATCGATGTGAATGCCACCTTGAAGGTCCTGTAGGGACTAGGGGATCAGCTTGGCACCTAAGCGTAAAGGGGTAATCTTTGGAGAGTACTTTCCAGCACCTTAGAGTCCATTATGCTGGCACCCGCATGGTTGAGTAGGACATGTGGGGCGGCCGTTCGGTTATTGTGATAATCACAGTTGTCTTTGTAGGTTTGAGATGGAGAATTCGAGTTGCCGACCTGCTCCGTGTCACCCTGGGAGGCCGTGTACAGCGCCCGCAGGCTGCGCAGACAGAGTCGCCACTTCAGAACTTTGGAGAGATGGTACCCTCCTGTCGAATTGGTAGCAGATCGTGCACCGGAAGCAGAGCACGACAGTTCCACGAGCGCAGCTAACGTTAGGCTGACCTTGCGGTAAAATGTGACGAGGAGTGACTTACCTACCGGGACACCTTCAGTAAGTGAAAAGTATTTAATAAACATAGACTTTCGACCGCGATCAAGAAGTCGCGTACTATGCTGCGAAGAAGTGAGTACCTCTGGACTTGTCTCCGCGAGGACGCGATGGCGAAAGGACTGGGATTCCCCTCCGATTATTGTGTTATTGATGTTTTTTTTTTTCTTTGATGTCGATATGTGTTGTAGTGTAATTCCTTTTCTTTGGTAATTGTGTATTGGATGTAGGCTGGTAATGGCAACTTTTTTTATTATTATTCGAAGCGATCCAACTAAAACTAGTAGTATATCCCAAGAAGGGTAAAGGATTCACTGGCCCAACTTGGTGTCCACAGGAAGGTAATGTGCACACTTCCCACCCCCTAATAGCCCCCTTCCCTTCAACTCCCTGACTGGACTGTAGGCACCCGGGAGCCAGCCTGAATGAGTTTTCAAAATTTAAAAGACACATTTAATTATAGTTAGTGTATAGTCAGTCAAGAGTACTACAGAAAATGCCTTGCTGAGGGATTTTCCGGACCCCGTTAGCAAGACAGTGTTGTGTCGCTACCAGGCCTAGTGGACGTGAGTTTTTTTTTAAGGATTAGTTAATAATTCCTTGTACCATATTGATTATTCGATTGTACATGTGATTTATTATTGGTAATTTAAAGTGGTTTTGAGGCGTCGGCTGATAGTGGGTGGAGTTCCACCGGAATTTAATATGTTAATTTGCTATTTTGACATGTGTTGACGAGTTAATTAGTGTAGGCACTGTAGCTTAGGAAAGGGTGTGTTGGGATAGTAGTAAATTTTCTTTTGCTAATATTTGACCTACGTCGGAAGATCCGTTACTACTGAAGGGGTGACAGAGTGTAAGACCGGCCCCAAGTGAAAACCCATGTGGCTTCACCATAGCGGGCAAGTAGCGTTCTAAAATTGCCATAAAAGTGCTGAACTCAATTACCCTCTCGCGAATTTTTAAAATATAATAATTCATACCCTGTTCAGATACTTAGAAAAATTAACCAATTGGTTCTAAATACACATAATTAAATTCAGTGACGAATCTTCTAACATTGTTGTAATGGTCTGTTTAGATGGGAATGTGTGTTATGTTTTTGTGTTTAAGTTTAGGTAAATTTTGTCCTTGTGAAATGAGATATTTTAGTTTTTTTTAGGTGTTGTTTTGGTTGTTTAACTTTGACTTTTGAGATGCTTTGATTGTGATATTTTTGAGATATATTTTGTAAAGGGAGAGGCTAATGCGGACCGGCGACAATTCAAGTTTTTTTTCTTCGTAAAAAAAAAATAAAGTTGAAGTTCAATAATTTTTTTTTGTTATTTTGCGGAGAGAGTTGAGGTTAGCTGACTGGAGTTAGAAGTTTCCTGATCACCGACCAGCCAACGGAAGACGGATGTGTACTCTCCTAACATTGAGAGAAGTTGGACTTGGCAATCTGCTGTTACCTCATGCTGGGGACAGCAAGGTCTAAGGGTGAGGGGGGTGTGACGGCCCAAAATCCCTAGACTGTTAAAAGCCATTAATACGACACTGTAATTAAATAATTATAGTTTACCGTTCGTAATAATTAAATTTCTACCGTCACTAAAATCTAAAATTAGAAGGAGGAACGGTGCTCTTAACATTATTTCAATTATTTCATTTATTATTTCATTTTAAAGAGTTGGCTGGAATGAAATATAAAATAAACCAACAGACGCTAGGATGTTTGCTCCAAGCTAATCTCAACTTAGACGCTCCCACGGGCCGGCCGGGCGTTGATATCAGCAGGAATGTGCATGGCGTCAGCATTTCATCTCTCAGTGCACGATTCCCGTGCCTCTTAGTTTGAGTAATGGCGTGAGTGATCGTCGGGGGCAGCACTGAACAACGAAGTGTTCCCGTGACGTCACGTGCTGAGGCCGCCGTTCATTGGATGGGCAGCTTCAGCATTGGGGAAGAAGACGTGGGATTCGCCCCAGTCCCTAAGATGTGACGATGTAATTAACACGCGTCGCGCCGCCTCTCCCTGCTAAATTATTAATTGGTGTTTTCTGTCTAAATTCAATGTAACCTTAATTATTGTATTTTTAACCGAGGATATACCTATTGTTAACGACGTTTAAGTTGGTTTTTAAATCAGTTGTTGTAAAGTTGTAAATTTTAATAAATAGTAATTTTGTTTCCCAACCGGCATTATTATTATTATTTTAGTACCCGAAATCGGCCTGTGCGGTACAATACAACAAACAACTAAGCAGACTAGGGAATGGCCCCGGACAAGTGGAACTCAGTAGAGGTGAACAATACAACAAACAACTAAGCAGACTAGGGAATGGCCCTGGACAAGTGGAAGTCAGTAGAGGTGAACAATAGAACAAACAACTAAGTAGACTAGGGAATGGCCCCGGACAAGTGGAACTCAGTAGAGGTGAACAATACAACAAACAACAAAGCAGACTAGGGAATGGCCCTGGACAAGTGGAAGTCAGTAGAGGTGAACAATACAACAAACAACTAAGCAGACTAGGGAATGGCCCCGGACAAGTGGAACTCAGTAGAGGTGAACAATACAACAAACAACTAAGCAGACTAGGGAATGGCCCTGGACAAGTGGAAGTCAGTAGAGGTGAACAATACAACAAACAACTAAGCAGACTAGGGAATGGCCCTGGACAAGTGGAACTCAGTAGAGGTGAACAATACAACAAACAACTAAGCAGACTAGGGAATGGCCCCGGACAAGTGGAACTCAGTAGAGGTGAACAATACAACAAACAACTAAGCAGACTAGGGAATGGCCCCGGACAAGTGGAACTCAGTAGAGGTGAACAATACAACAAACAACTAAGCAGACTAGGGAATGGCCCTGGACAAGTGGAACTCAGTAGAGGTGAACAATACAACAAACAACTAAGCAGACTAGGGAATGGCCCTGGACAAGTGGAACTCAGTAGAGGTGAACAATAGAACAAACAACTAAGCAGACTAGGGAATGGCCCTGGACAAGTGGAACTCAGTAGAGGTGAACAATACAACAAACAACTAAGCAGACTAGGGAATGGCCCTGGACAAGTGGAACTCAGTAGAGGTGAACAATAGAACAAACAACTAAGCAGACTAGGGAATGGCCCTGGACAAGTGGAACTCAGTAGAGGTGAACAATAGAACAAACAACTAAGCAGACTAGGGAATGGCCCTGGACAAGTGGAACTCAGTAGAGGTGAACAATACAACAAACAACTAAGCAGACTAGGGAATGGCCCTGGACAAGTGGAACTCAGTAGAGGTGAACAATACAACAAACAACTAAGCAGACTAGGGAATGGCCCTGGACAAGTGGAACTCAGTAGAGGTGAACAATACAACAAACAACTAAGCAGACTAGGGAATGGCCCCGGACAAGTGGAACTCAGTAGAGGTGAACAATACAACAAACAACTAAGCAGACTAGGGAATGGCCCTGGACAAGTGGAACTCAGTAGAGGTGAACAATACAACAAACAACTAAGCAGACTAGGGAATGGCCCTGGACAAGTGGAACTCAGTAGAGGTGAACAATACAACAAATAACTAAGCAGACTAGGGAATGGCCCTGGACAAGTGGAACTCAGTAGAGGTGAACAATACAACAAACAACTAAGCAGACTAGGGAATGGCCCTGGACAAGTGGAACTCAGTAGAGGTGAACAATACAACAAACAACTAAGCAGACTAGGGAATGGCCCTGGACAAGTGGAACTCAGTAGAGGTGAACAATACAACAAACAACTAAGCAGACTAGGGAATGGCCCTGGACAAGTGGAACTCAGTAGAGGTGAACAATACAACAAACAACTAAGCAGACTAGGGAATGGCCCCGGACAAGTGGAACTCAGTAGAGGTGAACAATACAACAAACAACTAAGCAGACTAGGGAATGGCCCCGGACAAGTGGAACTCAGTAGAGGTGAACAATACAACAAACAACTAAGCAGACTAGGGAATGGCCCCGGACAAGTGGAACTCAGTAGAGGTGAACAATACAACAAACAACTAAGCAGACTAGGGAATGGCCCCGGACAAGTGGAACTCAGTAGAGGTGAACAATACAACAAACAACTAAGCAGACTAGGGAATGGCCCCGGACAAGTGGAACTCAGTAGAGGTGAACAATACAACAAACAACTAAGCAGACTAGGGAATGGCCCTGGACAAGTGGAACTCAGTAGAGGTGAACAATACAACAAACAACTAAGCAGACTAGGGAATGGCCCCGGACAAGTGGAACTCAGTAGAGGTGAACAATACAACAAACAACTAAGCAGACTAGGGAATGGCCCTGGACAAGTGGAACTCAGTAGAGGTGAACAATACAACAAACAACTAAGCAGACTAGGGAATGGCCCTGGACAAGTGGAACTCAGTAGAGGTGAACAATACAACAAACAACTAAGCAGACTAGGGAATGGCCCTGGACAAGTGGAACTCAGTAGAGGTGAACAATACAACAAACAACTAAGCAGACTAGGGAATGGCCCTGGACAAGTGGAACTCAGTAGAGGTGAACAATACAACAAACAACTAAGCAGACTAGGGAATGACCCTGGACAAGTGGAACTCAGTAGAGGTGAACAATACAACAAACAACTAAGCAGACTAGGGAATGGCCCTGGACAAGTGGAACTCAGTAGAGGTGAACAATACAACAAACAACTAAGCAGACTAGGGAATGGCCCTGGACAAGTGGAACTCAGTAGAGGTGAACAATACAACAAACAACTAAGCAGACTAGGGAATGACCCTGGACAAGTGGAACTCAGTAGAGGTGAACAATACAACAAACAACTAAGCAGACTAGGGAATGGCCCTGGACAAGTGGAACTCAGTAGAGGTGAACAATACAACAAACAACTAAGCAGACTAGGGAATGGCCCTGGACAAGTGGAACTCAGTAGAGGTGAACAATACAACAAACAACTAAGCAGACTAGGGAATGGCCCCGGACAAGTGGAACTCAGTAGAGGTGAACAATACAACAAACAACTAAGCAGACTAGGGAATGGCCCTGGACAAGTGGAACTCAGTAGAGGTGAACAATACAACAAACAACTAAGCAGACTAGGGAATGGCCCTGGACAAGTGGAACTCAGTAGAGGTGAACAATACAACAAACAACTAAGCAGACTAGGGAATGGCCCTGGACAAGTGGAACTCAGTAGAGGTGAACAATACAACAAACAACTAAGCAGACTAGGGAATGGCCCTGGACAAGTGGAACTCAGTAGAGGTGAACAATCGCCGCTACTTTAGAGTGGGTGCCAGTTACGAAACATTTGGCTTTTCTACCTGCTTTCCCTAAGGCCAACTTCAAACTAAGGCTAACCTTAGGCCTTGTAGGTTAACTTTCAAGGCCCGTCCCTCCTCCAAGGATTATCCGATATCGATAACTTATAATTCAAAGAGCAAAATGATACCAGGATTTTAGTCAGAAAAACTTATTACAAATATTAATTGCTCACTAAAATTCCAAGATATTTTCTATTTACGATTTTTAACGAGTTGACTGTTTGTGATATCAAAATTCTGATGCAACAACAACTAGGTATTATTTGACCCTTTGCAATGAACCATAAATCAAAAGTATCACATAATCCGTTGAGAAGGGGTGGGCTTTGAAAGTATACATCGGCCTTATGGGAGAAGTAGATAGAACAAGAGTTGTTGCGTGACTGGGGCCCATCTCTCTTATCAACTGTCGCGCGCGTTACTTCGCACCGTGGAAATCTATGCTTTACTTACTTGCTTGTAATTTTTATGCCGACAGTTAGTTAGCTCTTCACGAGCGGTGAACAGGTCAATCTGGTGCCTTATGTCGTTAAGGAATAGGTTTAGGTAGGGTGAAGTACGTATAGAACGACATAGCTTTGAATGTTTTACAAAAACTGTCCACATAAAAAAATGTATGACATACTTTTAAAGAATGTTTCTAAACGGCGGAATATTTCAAATCAGGTAAAACGTTAAGCGTAAACACATTTTTTAAGTGTCAGTCTGTGATATTCAGAATATTAATTTTTATGCTTAGGATTCTAAGAAGGGGATCGTTGCCTGTAGGAAAAAGGTTGCTGATTTTATGTACACTAATTCAAAAACAAACAAACAGGGGACCGTCGTAATGCCCGTTTTGGTGAACAGTCATCCCAGTGTTCCTTGGTAGGTAACCCATAAATCGATCAAAGCCTTCTTCTGCAGAAAAAAAATCTTATCCAGGTGTGTTTATAGCTTCCCCACCTTTATCTATAAATACGAAAAGCCGATTATCCCCTAGGCCAAACCTCTACACCTGCAACCACGAACTTTAGCACGTATACGCTTTCCATAACGTAGGTAACCACTAAGAAAGGATTTTAAGAAATTCCCATAGGCTCCGCCCCACGGGGAGTCAAAGTTCCAATCCAGTGTTATGCTTATGGGCATTCACTTTGGATTGAGTTGGTGAGAATTCAAACAGTTCATTATGATTCGTGTAGTCCCACGGGTTAACAGAATGCAACATACATCATTGGTTTTATTACCGGGTACGATGGAAACTAGTACTGTAGAATAGACAATATGGGGTTCAATTACACTACACACCAGGTCTGACCTAACAGACATTCCTGGTGGCACTGCAGACTGCAGCAGTAGCGGCCGGGTCGACGGGTTAAGCGGCGACACTCGGGGCAAGCCGTAAACCCGCGGCTAATTCTGTTTGGACGGCTGGGATTAGCCGGCGATTTGTCACCGGGAGACAACGAGCGGCTGGCGGCGCGGCTCAAACTCTCACAACGCCACAACAAGCGAGAGCGCCGCGCCGCTAGAGTCACCAGCAAGGTGTGGGTGTGTGGGGGAGATGGGTCGTGTTTACGAGCGGCCGCTGTTACCCGAGCTAATGTTCCTCCCAGGGTTTATAAAGTGGAATTACTTAACTCAATTAACTTAGAGATCTTTTAACTTTAAGCCTCTATAATATGACTCTAATACGAGTATTAATTACCCTATACTCTAACATGGTTTGCTAGTTTGCTTGCAAGTCTGATCTCAAAAATGGCTCCGACGATTTCCTTAAAATGTTGGAAATAACTATTTTCTGGGGTAAAATAAGTTGTAAACAGGTCTCAACCCCAGGAGAAATATAATTGTGTAAATAACGAATTTGAAAATCGGACTTTAAAAGCAAGATAAAATTATCATAAAAGCTGTTCATAAACACTGGTGAGCTGTCAAAGAAACATTCATTGTTAACGCACCGTGTGATTTATTGAGAACAGCGACGAAGACCATTCAAAAAGATTGTATAAAGTGGTCTTATTCAAAATTAATCAAATATGTATATTAAAAACTACTACATAAAGTGACATTTAGTTAGAATAACAACTGGAATGCCCTTAAACATGCGGAAAAGAGGCAAATGATCGAAGGGGGGAATCTGTTAGTTATGAAAGGGGCCGTAGTGAATAACACGCAATTTCAGGCTAATGGTCATTTACCGAGCGAGGCTCAGACCTCCTGGCGCTTGTAATCTAATTACAGTAATTTTATTTACATTACACTTGAAACATCTGTTATTGCTGATTTGTGTTTCATTGTGTATGTGTGTGTTGTGTGTGTGTTTCATTGTGATTTTGTTACTTTTGAATGTAAAAGGTTCTGGAATTGATTTACTTCCGTAACATTTACATTGAAGTTTCGAATGTTTGCGGGCACAGCACTAAGAACCTGTATGTTAATTAAGAGGAATTTCTGCAAATCTTTACGTCTCTTTTGAAATATAAAGCGTAGTTAATAAGTAGCTACTTTTATCTCAGCCCACCATAATACATTTGCCAGTTAAATACTCAAGTTCACTTGGAATTTTAGTCTCGGAATATTTTATTTGCTATATGGAAGCAATAAATACATTTGTTCGTTGACTGATAGGTATCTCCAAAGTTCAGTATAAAGTGTGTATTATTTATTAAGGAAACACTCCCCTCAACGGCAAGTTCGTAGGCGGCGCCAGCGCGCTCCACAGCTACGACCACATTTTAGGACCCACATTTTTATTTAATTTTCAATCTGATTTAGGTAATTTTTTTCGACTACTCAAAATAAAGTAGAGTGATTTTTGCGAGTAAAAATTCGTATAAGTGTTACAGATTACCAGAAAAAATGGTCAAACTTAACAAAAACAATTAAATTTGTTATTAAACATTATAATTAATTTTCAAAATATCTTCCACTATAATCACCCGCGATGAGAATATCACCCGTGATACCAAAATCAAAATGTTATCTCAAGAGATAAGCGAGAAATTGGGGTCTGAACTTAGCATTATTCTAATGGGCGATAAAACCAACATGGCCGACAGGGTAGCCGGCTCTTAAGAGGGTAAAATAGGTCTTTCGAGGAAAACTGTTACCGCGCGACACACGGAATTCACATGCTTGAGGTTATAAACACAAGAGTCAGTTGCCTTGTTCAAAGCAACAATCAATCAGCTGTTTATTACCGTCAGCGAGCGGACAAGTAAGTCGCAGGGAGCGAAGAGACTTTTTTGCTCGCCAAAAATAAAGGGGACAGCTCGATTCGTGTCCACCGAGATCGTCATGTCCGAGTTCGTCACATCTACGAAAATCAATGAGCCGTACTAATTAGGGTCGGCCGTCTACCTGCCCCGCCGGGTATGTCATGCCTCCTCCGCCCGAACGGGAACAACTTATCCTAGTCACAGATCACAAGAGAACGGTCAAATACCGTACTGAATCTTTACGCTCAGAGTTTACTGATGTTGGTTCTTCATGTAGCTGAAAATTACAACTAGCCTATACATTTCGCCGAGCAATATTAAAAGTGTTAAATATAAGATCAATTAAACTTTTATCCATGATAGGATTTGGTTGTTATATTTATTAAATTCTTAAGAATTTAAGAATTGTAAGAATGTATTTAACATATTTTTAAGTAAGTAATTGCGAAAATATCATATCAAAACTACTACAACTCTGGTAAATTTAAACTGACAGCTGTACTAGTGTATTTATTTTATCCGCACGAATACCCCTTGGCTTAAAAATACGAATAAGTTTCTTAAAATAATCTTGTTATCCTAGTATGATATAGAATCATGCACCCCTTTCAGTGCGATATCCTTTTGTATGACACTTTTAAATTTTGTAACACGAATCCTTTTGTACTAAGGCTGTTTTTCGGACTCACGAACAAACATCAATCGGCCTAATTCATCCTTTCAGTGCGATATGTAGTCGTATGACTTCAATTTTGTCATCAATTTTGTCACGAGTTAGTTTGTATAATTTTTAGCTACATGAAGAACCAACATCATTAAACTTTGAGCGTAAAGATTCAGAACTGTATTTGACCGTTCTCTTGTGATCTGTGACTAGGATAAGTTGTTCCTGTTCGGGCGGAGGAGGCATGACATACCCGGCGGGGCAGGTAGACAGCCGACCCTAATTAGTACGGCTCATTGATTTTCATAGATGTGACGAACTCGGACATGACGAACTCGGTGGTGACCGCTCGATTGGCATCGCGGTCAGTGTTCACCCATGCGAAAGGGTCGAAATTAGGCTTCAGTACAGTCTCGTTCAGAACCACCCCATAACCTTATGGGACGATTCGAAGATCGGTATCGTATCGCGGCTCTATGACAAGCCGAGGGAACCCACAATGTAATGCACAATGTACAATGCTCAATATAATTTATTTAAAAACACGATTTGCAAATTTGTTATTATTCTAATTTGTGTTAAAAATATATAACTAGGCTATCAATATAAACTCATCGGAATAAGATAAAAAAATATTTGAAGCATGTGCTTGTTTTAACTGATTATTTCAATAACGTTTATTAGAAAATTCTAACCACGTGTTTTACGTTTTCACTAGGTTATAAAACAGAATGTTAGTACTGTACATAAATTCGGTCACCGCGAGGCTGCTCCACCAATCACTTTTTTCGATAATCGCACTATAAATAGGGGCACAAATTCAAATCAAAATCAAATCAACAATGTTCATTAAGTGATTATTTAAGGAGCCAATGGACAAAAGTACTACTACACTCTTATTAAAAGCATCATAACATATTGGTGGTCCCTGCGAAGAAAATGATCACAATACACTTCATAGTTACGGGTGCATAGTTACGGGTGGGGTAAACGTTGAACCGACGACCGACTGCAGATGTAGCAGGCCTAGGTCTTTACCAATCGAGTTGTCGTTAGTTCTGAAACTGATTGTACCCCTTTACGCTTGACTGCACTTCGACTTGACCGTTTTCCAATCGAGTTGTCGTTAGTATCGAAACTGATGGTACCCTTTTAGCCTTGACTGCACTTCGACTTGACCGTTTTCCAATCGAGTTGTCGTTAGTTCCGAAACTGATGGTACCCTTTTAGGCTTGACTGCACTTCGACTTGACCGTTTTCCAATCGAGTTGTCGTTAGTTCCGAAACTGATGGTTCCCTTTTAGGCTTGACTGCACTTCGACTTGACCGTTTTCCAATCGAGTTGTCGTTAGTATCGAAACTGATGGTACCCTTTTAGGCTTGACTGCACTTCGACTTGACCGTTTTCCAATCGAGTTGTCGTTAGTTCCGAAACTGATGGTACCCTTTTAGGCTTGACTGCACTTCGACTTGACCGTTTTCCAATCGAGTTGTCGTTAGTATCGAAACTGATGGTACCCTTTTAGGCTTGACTGCACTTCGACTTGACGTTTTCCAATCGAGTTGTCGTTAGTATCGAAACTGATGGTACCCTTTTAGGCTTGACTGCACTTCGACATGACCGTTTTACCAATCGAGTTGTCGTTAGTATCGAAACTGATGGTACCCTTTTAGGCTTGACTGCACTTCGACATGACCGTTTTACCAATCGAGTTACCAAAAGAAGACACTTGTTTTAATACGATGTGTTTTGAATCGTAAAGAAGCACATTAGGAACGGTTGTAGGAACAACTATATTTTAAAAGAGCAGATTGAGAATAAGGGGCAATGTTAATTAATTTTCAATATTTAAGGAACATTTCGGGATACAGCACAACTGGTCAAGGACACAGACTTAAGAAGTTCAGTGTCGCATAGCCCAGGTGATTTTGGACATTTCTGATATTGTTCCCACCGTCCTTGGCCCACAAGCTTTAAAATGAATCGTCATAAGCTATCTTACCTTCTTCCTAGGTCGAGAAATTTCGTGGGGACCGATTCGCTTCTGGAATTAAATATTAATATTTAGTTAGCGGCTTATTATAATGTAATCATTTCAAAACATCTGCATGGGAGACTCCCGTGCAGAGGACAGGACACAGCCTAGTAACTACAGACAAATTTAGTCCAGATTGCTTTTTCTGTAGAACGCGCTTAAATTGAATAATTATATACTCTAATATGAGTAAGAGTAAGGTTTGCTTGCTTGCGACACGGATCTCAAAAACGGCTCCAACGTTTTCCTTCAAATGTTCGAAATAACTAATTTCTGGGATAAAAATAAGTTCTAGACAGGCCTCATCCCCAGAAAAAATCAAATAATGTAAAAAAACTAAAATGAAAAGTCAAAAACATTAACATTGGGCTTATGGAGTTTCAAACTAAAACAAAATAATTGTAACAGCTGTTCATAATCAACCAGGGAACTGTCAAAGTAATACGTACTCATGTTGTACATGATTATTAACATGTGGTTTCCTGAGAGCAGAGATTAAACGATTTGAGTGAAGATTATATAAATAGAGAAGTAAAATAAATCAAAGGGACATTGAGCTATAAATAACAACTGGAGTGACCTTAAAAATGTAGAAAAGAGGCAAATAAGTTGTACAAATCTGATTATCAGTAGGGGGAAGTGGTAAAATATTACTCCAAGTCATCTAAACAAACTGACTGGCCTTCCCCCTAGCAAAGCTCGGCCCCCAGGTACTGATTTGGGAATTTAGGAAATGTCCTAGATTTTTTAAATTAAGGCCCTAAATCCCTAGAGGGTGGAAATTTTCTCTAGATCTAGGGAAACAATCCCTGTCGGAGACATTGTTATCCGGAGACGTTTGTTGCAGAGGAGGACTACGCGACGGAGAGCGACGACAGCAAGCGGAAGGGCAAGCCGCGGCGGAACCGCACCACGTTCAGCAGCGGCCAGCTGACGGCGCTGGAGAAGGTGTTCGAGCGGACCCACTACCCGGACGCCTTCGTGAGGGAGGAGCTGGCGCGGCGGGTGGGGCTCAGCGAGGCCAGGGTCCAGGTAGGGGCAACACAGAGTGTAACATTGTCTCCCGACAGCCGAGGTCGACTATTTTCTCGAGAGAGACAATATACTTTTCCCCCACCTACTTTGTAAAGTCAAATTGTACTCCTGGTAATGAACGAGTAAAGTGTAGTGACCAATGAGGTAAAATATAAACAGGAGTCACTACTCTGTCAAATAACCTTCAAAAGGCGTGCTGTCGTATTTCGTAGTATTTTGTTCTGTTGTGGTGTCGTGTTGGTGGTGGGACGCTGTCTTTCAACCTTGTTTACAACACTATTTCCAAAGCCGCATTACAAGGGTGTTTTCTTTTACCTCAAATAATAACTTTGCTTCGCAATAAACAATCAAATTCCATCTAAAATACGTCTCAAGCCTATAAAGTTAAGTTTAACATCAAGTTTCACTTAAAATGCGAACTATATTAATATTTAAAGACTCTGAATATAACCAAAATACTTTGAATCAAATGGGAGATTTTGACATCGTCCCACCAGAGTTACTGCCAACATAACTGAGTAAAAACGGGCTTTCACAACGGCACACTTTTTTAACCATGAGTAGTGACTCCAGATTACATAGAGCTCATTGGTAGTGACCGAGGGAGACAAAGTAAACCCATAAGAATAACATTGGCAATCTGGCAACACAGTGCAGTGTAAAATAACTATAACGGAATCGTATCAGCTGATTGATATTCGCTCCCGCTGCAATTAACCTTCCGAATTCCGAGGTCAGTTATTACCATTGATTTTGATGTATAATCAATGTTATTACGCATTACGCAACCAAAATGGACAGCGATTTTGTGTATACTTATGGACACTTGTGGATTTTGGGGTGTGAGAAAAATGTTGTGTAATTACGGGAGTAAAGTACTTTTCTTCCTTGGGGAAATTGTCGCCCTCGCCTACGGCGTCGGGCGCCAACAATTTCCCTCAGGGAGACAAAGTTGCACTCTACTCCTTTAATACACAAATTACTATTTCTCCCGAAATCCACACTAAATTTTTCCCCCACCTACAGTTTATAATGAATTACAAGTAAAACACAATAGATTCTACAAACAAAACTTTAAGGTTAGCAACAATGTTTTTGTTCGTGAAGTAAGCTGAACGTTGTGAACAGAGAGGTTTATTTTATAACTGGAGATAACACTGCTTAACGATTTTGGTCAAAAACGCGAGCCGGTGATTTTGTCAGGTTGGTACACTTGGTGAGACAAATTTATCGTTCTTTGAACTATCCTGGTTGGTGTTTTATTCCTATAAGTGAATCTACTCAACATGCAAATCACTGGAATAAAAGTAATAAAAGTTGGAATAAATTAATTTTTTCGTTTGATTTAAGTATCTAATCTTTCCGTGAAACATGATTAATTATGAGGAAATAAACAAATACAAGTTTATTAAGTTTCAAATCATGGATAGGTACTTGTTTGATTCATTTGCCGACTCGTTCGATTTCAGTGAGTAGTTCTTTGCCTCACCAAAATTTGGAAAGAACGCCTCGCAGTTTTGTTCATCAGTGTTGCCTCCAGTTATACAATAAACCTCCCTGTTGTCAACCTTCCCATTGTTGACACTGTCAGGTGTAATAAAACATATGACTCAATAACAATAACTCATTACCATGTGAGAGGAGGACACAATAATGTCCTATTCCTTCCCGTCTTTTTACATGTAAATGTATGGGACGTGGAGGGGAGACAAACACTTCCCCTTTTAACCTCCCCGCTAGGGGGAAAATTGTCCGTTTACTTTATGTTTTGTGAGAGTAAAGTTGTACTTTGGACAGCAGGTGGGAGAAAATACAGTTTTGTACATTTTAACCTTGACAAATTTCATTCAGAAGGCAAATATATAACTATAACTCGATAAATATCAACCTTATAGACTTGCCACATCCAAATTCATCATCCCGTCAACGATGGCCAGACTACTTATTTATCTATCAAATTTTAAGATCAAATTCCTTTGGAAATTTAATCCTCAAATATCATAAGACCATAAGACAATTCAAAAAGAAGTTAAAGCAATGCTTCGTCAAAAAATGTTCGTTCAAAATTGAAGATTTCTTAAATACAACAATGAATATATTACATAAATTCTGAAATTCTGTATAAAGTCCGTAGGATGTATAATCAATGGCTTATTCGAATAAAGAACAAGAAAATAAACAAACACAAAAACAACCCCAATAAACAAAAATCACACCAAATCAATCACACTGAAATACACTAAAAACACAATAACTAACAGTTTGTATTGTGAGTTTGGGTCCGTTTTTGTTTTGTGAAATAAACACAAACATTCCCAAATTGCTTGATTCTCGTATAAACCGCACAATCCCATTTAATACAACAACGTAACTTAGTAATTGTAAATAGGTTATGAAGGGCAGAAAAAAGATTGAATCCCAAAGTCGGCCCCCAGGAAGAAATAAAGAACCATTTCAAATAGGTTGATTCAATGATGAATGATTGATCGAATGATGTAACTGATCGGTGAAGCTTTAACCGTTCTAGAGTTATAAATTATCTAGTGAAAAAATAAGGCGACTATACTCGGAAAACGAGCGTTTTAGGACCTAAAGATTTAGGAACTTTTTGTCTCCCAATTATGTAAAAAACACGCTGGTAAAATGTCAAAGCCCATTTTTTAGACACTCTGAATATATAACTGATTGACGTTTCTAGCTCGTCTGGAAGAGGTCTAGAAGTCGTATTACCCAAGTGAATAAGACAGTGAGTCAGTCACACATCCGGCTGGCCATTATTTATACCTATTATAACAATAACAATGGCAAATAGGATGTTGTAACGTTAACGCCTAATCTATACTTAGTTAATAATAGCTGGTTTCGTACCCGTTTCACCCGGGAATACAACAGTCATGTTTGCTGCATTCTGTGGTTAGCCCGTGGATCTACTACGAATCAAGATCAGCTGTTTGTATTTTTATCAGCTCAAACAAAAATTAATGTTCATTAGGAATCTTGAATATCATGGGAACTTTGAACTCCCGTGGGGCAAAACCCTATAGTATTTTCAAAACGAAAATAGCCCTATGTGTTTATTTGGTATATAAAGGAAATTCCTGTAAATTTTCATGCCAATCGGTTCAGTAGTTTTTGAGTGGTTGAGGAACAAAATGCAGACAGACAGACAGACCCACACCGGCACACCATCCCATTTTTATACATTATTAATGATTACTTATTAGTTGAAAATGTATACGTAAAAGTCAAACCACAGATAAATAAGATTCTTAGAGGGCTGTGAGTTTATTTAGTACCAAAAGACTCTTTAATTTGACCGTGATATAATAGAAACACATTTTGAATCCCGAGGAATCAGATGTTGAGAAATCCGTCGGCGTTGGTGTCCAATGTGCACGCTTGAGGCATTTCACAAAAACAGCTGATTTCTTGTGAACAGCTGAGTTCTTGTGATCAGCTGATGTGGACAGTGGCGGCAGTGTCGCCGTTGTCGTGGCGCGAGTAACCACTGCCAGCTGTATCAGACCTGTCAGGGCGGTCATGCGATCTGCGCCCGCCGACACATGTCCTGTACTTCGCCTCTGATTAGCCGCCCCTCTGGCTTCCTGGCCAAGCCTCAGACGTCTACTGAAATACCCTCGGAAACGCGAACGCGAACTTCCAGAACTTTTTGTAGAATCTCGTCTTCAAACTTATCGTTTTGTGCAGGTCTGTCGCAAATACCCGCCCTAGGCAAAGGTCACGTATGCCGCCCCCTCTCTCCCCAACGTGCTTAACCAATAACAGCACCTCGACAAAGAAGTACTAATGTCATATTCAACGCACACCTCTGAATATTCAGATAAATCAGAACTCAGAACTTTATTTCAACAAAAACAAGTTATACAGTTGAAGTCAATTACATTAATTAGGCCGACAACATTTTGATACAGATATGTCCTTCCATCAAAGAAATTGCAGGAAAAAATGTACCTACACAAGTTATTTAGAGAATGGTTAATGTACCTTATTAGTGTACTTTGTTTAATAAAAACTGATATAAAATTAAAGTTGATTGAAAAATATTTAATCTGGTTAACATACTATTGGCAGTTGAATTTAATCAGGTAGTTTTATACATCCTACGAAATGTACTAATTCTTGATTTATTGAATCTTTAATTATAGTATTAATTATTCCGTCGTAGAACGTATAATCTTATACAACTGCCTGATGGATTTTAAACTTATCTGAAAACACTTTTGTTAGATTAGGCTAAGCAAAAATAATATTACCAAGGATTATTCTCAGTTATTATAATCTACAGTAATTTGGTATTTACTAAAATACGATTACAGAACTGCCGATAAGACTTGACAGGTAAACAATCACAACAATGTTACTAACAAATCTTGTTTTATGAGGTAGTGTTCATTTGTTTTTTTATAATTTTGTTTAAATTGTTGCCTCCCTAAGGAGTTTCCGCCCTGGACAGTTGCCTAACTCACCCAAGTGTGTGCCAGCCCTGGTTTGTGAGAATTAAATATTTTCTACCAGAAAACCAACCAAACAGTTGGCAGGCAGTACAGAAAACCAGCAGAAAGTGCTGTTCTCACATAGCTAATTGAATTATATTTAAAATGAGCCTACAAATAAACAAATTCCCAGTGGAATTATACATGTTGTTGTATTGCTAAATAAATGTCTTGATCAAAAGTATTATAGTTTATTCAAGAAAGTAACATTTGTTTGGCATGGTTTAGGGTTTAAAGGGGTATATAAAAATATGAGAGCTGAAACAGCACTAAAATAAAATAACATGAAACAATTATATAATTGAACGTTTTAACAAATTAATTCGGAGGTGGGCATTAGTACATACAAGGGGGAAATTTTCCATAGCCAACATACGTCACAAGAATGCATTAGGAGAGAAAATACACAAACAATTCAATCCTAATCAACAATGCAAAACAAAAATGTGATAAAAAGAAAATATAACAAGCTCCTTGGTGAGTAAAATAAATAGATACGTGTTAATTTGTTTACTGTCGAGGAGAGTTCCTTTACTCTAGGCTATAGGGTTAAAAGATAAGACACAATAATACAGTAAGTCTACGGGGGGGGGGGGGGTGTTAGCAGTAATCTGCCACAGGTCAGAACTCTCCACAATTCACTAGGGTCAATGTGTACAGACGAGCCTCGCACAGAGGTCTACTCCCCGTTCCTATAAGCGCCTTTAGGTCAGAAAAGGCATAGAAAATTCACTCTAACCATAACAAGCAAATTGGGCATAGAGAATTCACACGCCAAAGCTAATGCTGAAGCAAGAGGGCAATTCACTCAAATGTAGAAAACTTATATCGTAAAGGAAAGGGCATGACCAAACTGATTTTGGTCAAAAGCGAAGTAAAGTATAGAAGGGTGAATTAGCAAAGCTTTAAACTGTAAAAAGCATTTTATGTGGCAAACAAACTCACAGCTAAATGTTAATTAAATGGGGTTTCTTTTTCCTTATTTGTCTTCCTCGAATGGCAGGCAAATTTTCTCCCTTAATCGCTATTCTTTTAATTTGTTATGCTCAATCACCTTTCTTCAGATTGTTTTGCTCATTCAATTTAATTTATCTGGAATTAATTCAATCAACACATATAACATTGCATTTATGGTAATACATCACGACAATACTATATATTTAAACATTTTTCTGTTAAGTTAATTTAAATGTTTTTCAGTTAGGTGAATATAAGTCATTGTTATTCAAGTATAATGTATTACTCTGTATATTTTTGGAGGAATAAACTTGTTCATTCATTCATATAATGGTAGAGGTTCCCATATCTTTTTTCTACAGCTCTTTGGATGTCGTCAAGGTGCACTAATGGATTCTACCACCTTTATAGTTAACATACAAATTATTTGACTCCAGTGTTATCTTATATTATTTCTAGTCTTACCTTAACACTCCAAAAATCGTTTAAGGTAAGCCTAGGAATAATATAAATAAACAATCCAGAGGCTGCATATACTATGTTATCTTATCAATTTAGTTACTATATCTTATTTTCAACAATATTGAACATAAAAGATCATATTTTATTTCCATCCTTGCTGAAGGGCTTAAATCCAAGTACGCCAAATGAATAACACAAATTGAAGGAGTAATATAGAAACGTTTTACTAAATAAACACTTTGTACTGAGGTATAATTACTATCCGATAAAAATATTTTAAATTTGTGTATGTAAGAAGCAGACGTGTTTCAGGTCTGGTTCCAGAACAGGAGAGCCAAGTTCAGACGCAATGAGAGGACGCTGGCCAGCCAGAGACAGCCGGGGCGAGGGGCGGACAGCCAGCCCGCAGAGTCCAGACTGGCGGCGCGGCCCTCGACATCACCGGTCGGCACAGGTACGAGGCATCTCACTCGTTACAGGACACTCATAAGCGTAATTAGAGTATTACAATGGGGGGGGGGGACAGAATGATCATGATTGTGAATTTGGTTACAATATTATGTTCTCCAAATTATTGAGGGGCAACTTCACCCCCTTTTGCATGCCCCAAATTACACTCATCAGACGCAATCTTCAAACCTACTCCCCTGGAATATAGCAAACATGCCAAATGACAATCTACTAGTAAAATCAGACTACATCGCAAATACAACAAAGTTATTCGCTGTAATAACCAATACAGTAGAGTGTTAGATTATGAATTCTCTGAAGTGGATCAGCTGTTGAGTGCTGGCAGGTAACCATTTATCAACACTGATCAATTAGCACTGCAATATGGGTCACTCCTTCAGTGTGACATGCAGGGTTTACAGCGGTTGTTTTAATTTTTTTATTTTATTTTTTTAAACCTCAATTGCCCGTCACCATAGGCTATTGACCTGTGCGGTGAACTAAAGACAGCGAGGTACCGTAACGGCATTAGTCACATGGGCAAGCCAGAGCTTACAGGTCTTACAGGAGACGGCCGGGGCCGGGAAATGCAAGGAAATGCAGGAAATGGGGCTGGGAGGAATGATTAGCAAGGAAAAAATTCAATTATCATGATTAACACAGTGAATTTGTTAATAGAACTAAAAGGTCAAAAGAAACAGAAAAAGAAAATAAGAGAAAGAGTTCACTAATAAATTAAGATATTCTGGTTAAGTAAAATCACTCAAATCTGAAATATTTTCTCTCGATTTTGGAACAAAAAGTGCCGGTTGATGATTATTTATTTTTAACTTTGAAAGAGTAATTTGTGAAGTTTCTCAAATGATTCTTTGGAGATGATTTCGGTAGCTTAATATTTTATACATGCAAACAATTCATCCTTGGTTGTCACCAAATACAATAACAGGATCTGCTAAAAGTTTTCAATTTGTTTAGTTAAATAAATGGTTAGAATACAAGGGCATTTAAGTTAAGACTAACCAACTCTCATTTCCAACATGCCAATATCCTCAATATAAATTCTATTCGTACTTACCAGTTGAGCTTATTTCTGTGTTTCCAACCGATGGCTTGAAGTTCAGCATCTTGGTCAATTTAAGACTTATTTTTATTTGCAAACAAATTAATATCTGTGTTATGTAACATAAATCTAAAATACTTACTAATTTATGTTTTCAGAGTATATAATCATTTGGTATTTAGATTTGTTTTCTTGACAAGCCTTCACATATCCCTTCGCATATCATAACCTTTGCATGTCAGATAACCTTCTATATTATTTTAAGAATTTCTTGATCTTTGTTCAGCAATTTTAGTCCTGCAAAACATACATACATGTTCTTGCTCAGTTAATTCTTGAAGATTCAAAAGTTCTTGCTCTCAAAATGTGCCTATTAGAGTTTTGAATAATATCCACGTTCAGAGTCCGCCCCTAAGCTTTCATAGTCGCAATGTTAATCTTTCAGAGCTATTTTATTTATTTGGTCAGCTTTGTCTGTAAATACCCTTGTAAATTTTCCTTGTGGATTTCCCATTTGCATTCCAAAAGTAGCGCTTTAAATATTGCCGATTACTTGACATTTTTAATTGACTTGTGACAAATACTGTTGCAGCTTTGCCCAACCACTCGATGGAATACTATGGATCCTGGAAAGCTTCGACCCAGTTTCAAGTGATACCAACCCCGGGGCCCCACTCGCCCTGCGCCTTCCTGCCCTCAGGTGAGACGCAGTCAGGAGAAGTGATAAGGGCGCTATCACCAAAAACACAGGAGAAGTGATAAGGGCGCTATCAGCAAAAACAATCTTATAACTTGTGTACATAAGACAATGCCAAACACACACACACACACACACACACACACACACACACACACACACACACACACACACACACACACACACACACACATACAAAATGTGAAGTGAACACACATTCACTAAAGTCAATGTGAAGTACTACTTCGAAAAAAAAACCTACAAAATACATGAGGTATATTTGAAAAAGTTTAAAAAAATTGGAATCATTACTAATGTTAAACATGTTCAAACAACAATTACAATTTATTTTCAATGTTTTACCTAAAGAAATAGTTAAACCGTGGCCAACTTTATTAAACTACTTTCTTTAAATGGAATTATTGATTTGCAGCTTATAGTTTCCCTTCTTTTGTCTTATAAAATACTGGTAGCTAATAAAATATAGTTAATCTCAACTGACATTGACCTTGATGGAGAGCCAGTGCCTGTCAAACTACATTTATTTATCATGCCAATAAAAACAACATTTATTTATTACGCCAATAAGACTACATTCCACTATGCAATACAATGATTCTTAACTTTGCCACAAATTCACACTGTTTAATAATATTTACATAACAATATTTTTTGGTTTCGTTGCTAAAGAAATTCTAGGTACTGTATAAGAAGCTTACATTGAACAAAGTTGTAAATAAAACAATTAAAGACAAACAGAATCTTAAGCTAAAATAACCATCTATTGATTGTATTTAAAATACAAGTTTGATCTAATTTTGTATTAATTTACAAGGTAGCCTGACTTTGCAAATGCTATGGTGCAGTGTTTAAATTTAGCAAATAAAATTACAGAACAGAACATCAGAGATTATTATACAGAGATAGCTCGATGGCAAGTGATAGGGGTGAAGAGAAAGTGTTACTTCCACTTTTGTTTATCACGTGCATTACGTTTCATTGATGGTTTCTTGGTGGATCATGTCAACAACAGTGCTATCACACTGTCATAAACCATATCATACTACTGTTGGTACGACCAACTAAGAATGCATCAATTAAACATAATGCTGAATTTATGATCAATATATTTTTGACCAAAACAACAAAAAGACACAATTCCAAATGGAGTTTTGAATCCAAAACAACAAAATTCTGAATTGCGGTTTGAATATTTTGCGTGAATTGGTAGATCCAGAAGACCAGCTGAGAACAAATTAGCTGTGAAATACAAACGAGTTCGCACGCAGCGCGCTGACGTGAGGGAAGTGAATTTCCACATACAAACTTTTAAAACTCAAAATCAGTGTAAAAACATACATTTGTACAATTTTTATTGAAATCTGAAAACATTGATTTTTTGGCTGTTCTGATGCTCCTGGCTTCATTTACCTGTAAAGCTGGGAATACAATTTTGTGCATTATAATGTTAGGAGAAGGTCCAGACATGCTTGAAAGTAGGCGTGAGGTTGCTGGGGATGATAAAAGTACTTCAACAAAGGAATAACAGGCTTCTCTAGTGTAAAATCCCCATAAGACAACGTACTGTGTTTAGTCGATACACATTTTCTTTAATAACTCGGTAAATATATATGCTAGAATGACGAGAGAGGACTTAAAACTTTTGCCTCACTAATTCCCATCTTTTTACATGAATTAATCTTACATACGGGGCATTTTTGACCCTTTTTGGGCCCAAAAACTAAAAATTTGAAAAATTAATCCCCAAAAAAGGGGTTTAGAGTTTTCCGATTGTTTTGCCCAACGAACTTGTCCAACAGATTATAGAAAGGAACGTCCCTACCAAATTTGAAGTAAATCGGACAAAAAATGTGACCGCTAGAGTGCATACACACATATATATATATATATATATATATATGTCTATATATATATATATGTCTATATATATATATATATGTCTATATATATATATATATATATAGACATATATATATATATACAATTTTGAACGACCCCCCAAAACGTGTTCAGGGGGTCATGTTAGGAACTCCTATGGTGGTCCCGGGCTTAAGTTTCACCGTGCGGGTCATGCTAATAGTTCACTTTCCATAGGAAATTCACTAATAAGTTTATCCGATGACAAAGAACAAATATACTGCGGTGGAGGCAACTTCCTCTGATTACTTGTCTTTCCCCAAGTTGCTAAAAGTCTTCTCCATACAGTAGGCATATTATTGTCTTAATCTAACAGATTTATTTAATTTATAAGCTAAAGGTTTGCATACATAATTGGTAACAGTTTTATATAAATAGTTTTGTAAGCTTTACAGTAATCTCATTGAAAACTTGTTTGTACTTTCCAGGTTTGCCAACATCGTACAGTCAGCTGCCAATCCATGGTTCTTGTACAGTCTCCAACAGTATTGCCAACCTCCGTTTTCGAGCTCACGAATATTCTCTACATCCTACCCACCTCTAATTTATAATATTTTAAAATTCAAAATATTATTGTAAGGAGGTTAGCTTTAATTAACACCAAAAAATGTAAAAATATCTTGGTTTTGTCTGTATTTATAATTATATTTATATAGCTATGCAATTACTTAGTTTTCAGTTAGATCATTGTAAATATTTTTGATTTATTTAAGACAGTAAAATGGTTTTGTAAAAATACCATATTATTGGTTTGGTTCCTTTGAATAAAATACATAAATATATTTGTACATAACCAATTATTAGCAACTAAACTTGTTATGCCTACATTGACCTGTGATTCAGTTATTCAATAAACTACTCCATATTCATATCACTGTACTCCAGGTAATGAAAAGTAGTGATGGCAAGTTTTTCATAAGCTGTTTATTTATAAAGACTAAATCACAACTTTTTAACAAGTGACAACCCATTTTTTTGTATATTGTTACCACACAAACACTAAGCTACACTTACAAATTTTTCAAAAATATAACAGAGTAGCTAAGCTAAGCTAACAGAGTTTAATTTATTATTTACAAATGGAACAACTGCTTTACTACAAAAGTAAAGTTCAAAAATAAATTATAAACTGGGTACAATCTTTATAATATTCTTAATATCTAGTTTATTACAGTAGGTATGTTACCAGACTATTATTAACATGAAAAAAGTCCCACTTGTAAACTTAATTAATTACTGTAGTCAAGTGATTATTATTAGGTATGTACCAAGTGTAAAAACAATGGAATGTAGGGTAAACCGAGGAATACAAAACCAAGGAATTGTGTTGCAGTTGTCAAAAAAGCTGACACTCCGCATGTAGCTTCAACACATGGTGCAAGCTGTCATTACACATGTATGGCTAATTAACGAGCAGCAGGAATAAGTTTCACTATGGCACACAAAAAGTCCTTCCAGTCCAGCAGGAAGACTGGCGATGAATAGTTTTCTGGTAAGATCCGGGTAGTGTTTTAAAAGTCTTCATCACATAAATTTATCTTTGTGTCAAATAAAGGTTTCGTCGTCCTCTAGTGAAATATAATTTACTGTTTAGAATACTTGTACGAATTAATGAAAAACTGTTCAGTAATACAATTGAAAATTAAGCAATTTATTATAAAATCATCATGCCCAAAATTAAGAAAATCAAAAATGTTTTTCCGTCGAGAAACATCACACCTTTATTTTGACGACTAAACGAATGTTTTCTGAATTAACGGTTAGGCATGGCCTGGACTTTGATTCCCTCAGCTCGCCTACCCTCTAACACACCCCCACTTGTTTGCTCCATCACTGTTAACTGCTGCGGTCACTCCCTCCATGACGACTCGCTGCTCGACCCCCTCCCCATCAAAGTAACCAAGGCAAAAAGTTAACATTGGCCTTTTGGAAGAAAACTCCAAGACGGCGTCTGGAAACTTTAGGTGATAAAGGCTCTTAAGGAATACCTCACAGTCACTCAACTAAATAAAATATTGACCATTGACCAGTTAAATAACTATCACAGCAAAAAAGTCCAGTTTTAAATTAAACTCCACACATTTTAGCCTTTTAATACAGCAAACGGGTATAAAACTATACAAACGAATGTAGCAATTCTGCCCAACATGAAGACAAATGCGCTTAGCGGACTCACTTACCTGATGTAAGAAAGCAAAGGAATTCTAATCCAATGCTAATCAGATTTTCTAAAAAATTGTTTGCGACCCACATGGTAGAGCCATAACAAACCAGGAAGGTTTGCATCCTTCCTATCTACAAGTTTTTTTATGGTTTTGTCGTTTTGTCTATTAATAAACATAGCATTACATAAATACTACAACTATCCACACTGTTACCTAAACTATAGTTGTCATTGACCATACTATTAAAATTACGTCTAAAACTTTCACGCTTATAAATGCAAAAGAAATATTTTTCACTACTACTTCTACTACCACTTTGATACTTTAAAAGCTGTATTAGTTCTAAAAACATTTATATTTTAAGATCTCTTTTCAGTACTAATTCTTCGATCACTGCAAAGCATTCAATTTAATCAATAAAAATCGGTATGGTTACTAAAACCGAAATTACAGAAAGTAAAACTGAATTTTTTCAGCAATTTTCTTTAAATAACAACTGTATCACAGTAAATTGTGTTGAAGGCTGAAAATTCTGGGCAGAAATTATATATTACTTCTCATCTGAGGATAAAAGTTTAGTTAATCTTATCTTTGATATTTCCAAACAAATAAGGATTAATCTAACATTAATCTGACTTGGAAAAATTAAGTATACAAATTACAGTATAGTGTGGGATTAAATAACAAATCTGTCCTAAATACAACAACAAATCACAACAGACACAAGCTCACAGCCTTACAGAAACTCACAAACACTCTTATTGTCAAAGTTGAAAAGTGATCACACTCTCTTGGAGGACAAATGCGTCCAAAAATTTCATTTCCAAATAACAAAGTATTTGTCTTTCACGCAGTAAGCATCATATTATCTCAAATTAACACAGTTATCAGGAAATAAAACCACAAAGCTGCATGAATCTATTTACAGTACCTTTGAACAGAACCCCAAGTAACCCTAATTTGAATTTTAATCAAATCCTAAATGATTGAAGATTTTTCCCGAACACCCTTTATTAAAAAAAAAAGTCTCATAATTCATATCTCAAAATATTACAAAATGTAAAGTGTATATAATAGTTACGTAAATTAACACCACCCTGTGTACTTGTATAGAACAAATTACATTAACAATGAAAATAATTAAAGAAAGCACACATTGATGCAATACTTAAATCCATTATTCTATGCTCAAAAATATCATTAAAAGTAAATCAAAAATATCTATCTTATGTAACTAGGTGTTAACATTTTCCTACAAATTAAATACTCATATCACAAAAAAGTGCTTTACCTAGATGCGTCGTAACCCCTTCATATCACATGGTGAATAATATATAAATTGCTTTGTTATTATTATCACCATGAGTAGTGTGGCGGTACATCATAGTGTGTATACAAAGACCATGGAGAAAATAGACTGGGCATCCAGGGTATAGTGAAGCGCCCCTATACCAGGCATCCAAGTATAGTGACATTCCCCTATACTGGGCATAAAGGTTATAGTGAAGCACCCCTAGACTGGGCATGCAGGGCTTAGTAAAGTGCCCTTATACTGGGCATACAAGGTAAAGTGAATTTCCCTAGACTGGGCATCCAGAGTGTAGCGAAGTGCTCCTAGACTAGGCAATGGGCATCCAGGGTATAGTGAAGTGCCACTAGTCCACCGAGATAGTGAGAGACCTTTACCTGCTCTGGGGTCGTAATTTAAGTTAAATTATTAAACAAATTTTAATTTTTCATGTTCTCTTAAGAAACTAATTTAATTTAATTTGTAAAAACCCACAGACTTCTTGACAAAAAATTAGCTTTGAGTCTGGGGCTCATGCTCTTCAGTATAAGAATAATAAAAATTAAAATACCCCCGTAGCAGCAAACCTGCGTACTCAGCGAATTTCCAATGCATATATATGTATCTTAACACCACATAAAGCCACATACCAAGTTTTATCATTATACATTCATAAATAAACGATTTATGACATTTTAATTATTCTCCATAAGAATAACATGGCGGCTGAGTATGCAGGTTTGCTGAAGGAAGGAACACAAAAAATGGGGTTTTATACAAATATCAATATAACTCATTTAGGTAAAGCCACATACCAAATTTCATTAATTTATTTTCATAATTAAGGGAGATAACACCTTACTTATTCTCCATAAGAATAACATGGGGCTGAGTACGCAGGTTTGCTGCTAAGGGAGCCTTTGGCAAAAAAATGTTTTTTTGAGCAAATATCAATGGTCCACAACCAGATGAAGCCGTATACCAAGTTTCGTCAGTATACGTTCATAAATAAGCGAGATATAAAATTTTTCTTTTCCTCCATAAGAATAACATTAGACAACGTACTGTGTTTAGCACTTTCAATATCTCGGTAACCAACTGACGTAGAGAAATGATCAAAATACCAAATTGTGTATTTTTTTAAGCTGAATCCAATGGTAAAAACTAAAATTTGACTATTTCCAAAATTATATATAAAAAATTCAAAAAACCCATTTTTGGGGTACAAAACCCCCCCAAAATACCCCTTCGGATAGAGCGATTTGGCTGGTTTTCGAACTTAAAGTCATAAATGTTGCTTTACACGTGTATACTAAATTTCATCAAAATCGGATAATTTTTACGAGAGTTATCGTGCTCACGGACACATATATATATATATATATATACAGTATCGAACGAATGGTGTTTTTGGGGTCTGGGGACCTCAAAACAAAAAGTTATCATGGTCCCGGGCCTAGGTCTTACCATGCCGACTACGGTAATAGCTTCTTCCCTATAGGGGAAATTCGCTAATTCCCTATAGGGGAAATTCGCTAAAACCTGATGCAGAACTACGAATCAGGGCAAACTCTTTGATAACTCAAACATTTAAATTGGTTCTGAAACAGCAGAGGAGTTTTACAAAAATTGTCTAAACGTATTAAAACATTAGATAAAATATTAGGCAAATTTGAATAACTTTTAACTTGAGATATTTGAACATGGGTATCAAACACTGCATAAAAGCTATAAAATTAAAACTCCATCCCATTATACATAAATTTGGTGTACTTATGTAGTGTTTCTTGTGCACTGTTCAACAATCGCTAATGTGGTAAAAAGGAAATTATGGTTAAATGTGGCTTTAACCATAATTTCCCTTTTACCGACCTTTTTTGCTCCCCACCCTAGGTGCCGGTTCCAGAGGGGCTGGTTAAGAGGGGTCCTACAATGAACTAAGGTGGCGGACTTGCAAACAACCGCAACCGCCTATGTTCCCCATGTCTGTGTGTACATGGATAATGTATATTTACAGACAGTAACAGCATGTACACTTCACGCGGAATATCTTGAGCCGTGGCTTACTCCACTGCCGGAGTGACCGAGGTAATCAGCTGGGCTACTGAACATGGAATACTGACGAACAGTTATTTTGTTTAACAACAATATTACGATTAGTTGAGTGAACAGATAATGGCAACAACAGATGACAGATTTAGACTGATGTCTAAATCTCGCTCCACTCCAACCGTTTGAACTGAAAACAGTTCCCACAGCTCAAGATATTCTGCGTTAAGTGTACACATCCATAAAATACAGTTTTCCAACTTTGTATACATCATAAATACTTTAGTGTTTTGGAATAATAACTGCATACAAATCAGTAAGCGTAAAATCAAATTTAATATTTCTCAACTGCTTCAGTGTATTTTTAGAATATCTGATCCTAACTTCATCCTGATCCTTTCGCATACTTTATCATTCATTCATTTGGAATTCTAAAGCTGTCAATATTAAAGTTTATTTCCCATAGCTGATTCTACCCTTAATTGTATCAGCTTCGTGTAGGATGTGTGTGTACACTGGAGCCAGAATACAAGCGTACTTTACAAATATGTAGGGGTGTGCAAAACTCAAAACTTCGAGTTTTCAGCCCAGTATTTTAATACTCGAACTCGACTTGAAGTTTTGAAAACTCGAAAGTTCGAGCGAGTATTTCCCGCCGAATTCCGGACGATCGCTAACGATTGCTACCGTCCAAAACTCGTAGTAACGGCCGCAAAAGGCGATCGCATCGCGTGAAATCGGCCGAAAATGACGATCGCTAACGACTGCGACCGTCCAACACTCGTAGTAACGGCCGCAAAAGGCGATCGCATCGCGTGAAATCGGCCGAAAATGACGATCGCTAACGATTGCGACCAGCCAAAACACGTAGTAACGGCCGCAAAAGGCGATCTCATCACGTAAAATCGGCCGCAAATGACGATCGGACCACGTAATTTTGGCCATAACTAACGATTTTGTCCTTTAATCATGATTATAAGCGATGCCTGGACCAGGTGATATTGGTCAAACGACAACCGGACCGTGTTTTATCGGCTGAGAACTAATTACAAACCGCGTTTTGTTTGTCAATACGTAATCCAGTGTGTACTGGCCAAAGCATTGCATTGCTACTCATGTATTAGTTAGAAACCATGTTTACGTTATCAAATCTAGGGTAGTATCCAAATCCCATTACACTATTTTAAACTAAGAACTGATGGGAAATACTCGCTCGAAAATACTCGAAATTCAAAAATAATTGGCACTACTCGACTCGATTCAAAAATTCACAACTCGCACACCCCTACAAATATGCAAAGGAAACATACTGAGATAGGGACACTTCATGACCAGGAGTATGAAAGGCATTCATTTGGAGCATTTTACATAATATTCGAAAAATAGGCTGTGTTAAATAAATTATATTTTTTTAACAGCAGAATTTAAAACTATTTGAATGGTGTTCTCACTGTGCAAGATTTTTGTTCATGGCTTAGCAAATTTATACTATCATACCAGCTTCATTTTGCTTAGTAATATGATGAGTAAAATTTAATTAAATGAGATAGTAAAAGGCCTAGACAAAACATGTTCTACTATTAATTTATTTAAATAAAGTATTTTTAATTTTGCAATTTAAACACAAAAACGATTTGGTATAATTTATTAAACTAAGAATAAATGCATATTTCCCAATAGCTGGGATTGCTGTAAAACAAATATAATTAAAAAAACTAATTAATTTTGATCTAAATTTGCTGAAAAAATCTCTTCCTTAGATGGTTCTTTTGTGTAATAAGAATAGTGAATTTGGAATATGAAGTTAGCCATACAATGGTTTACTAAGACATGAGCGTTTTAATTTCCCAAGACAATACGTACATAAAAATAAAACCATATGACAAAATTAAGATATTACATACTTTTTACCTTTTTTTACAAAAAGGCAACCGCATAGAAAATTGTCTTGATTTGTAAATAGCATGGTTAAATATGAAGAAAATGTTATGGTCTTCAAACATATAAATATTAAAATACACTAAATATTTTACCTTTGCCCTTGTGTTCAAATACCACTTTTAAATCTAACAACATAAAAAAGTATCACAAAAATACAGCATGTACATGAAAAACCAACCTCACACGTAATAAACATAGTAAATACGATATAAAAGTGTAAATATTTTACAACCTTACTTCAAACCTGTTTCTTGTAAACCGTCACTAAAATATATTTACAAAAATGTTTACAAAAAAATTTAACTAGAGTGATAATTTACTTGTTCACATTACTTTCTTATTTTCTAAGATACCTAATATATAATAATCCGACCATTTCATTGGCAGCAAACGTGTTTGTAATCAGTTTAAACAGTTACCTGTACGTTTTGAACGAAATTACTCCATTCAACTTTTGAAGGCACCAGGTAAAAAGCAGGGGAGATCTTTGAACCACACGGGCACTGGCAACCTGAGAACACATGTATATTACCGTATAGTCTAACACGTATGCACTAATAGTTACTACATGGTATGTTGTTGTGTGAAAATTCAAGCCTTCTAATTAAAATCCTTAACACGTTTGCTACCGAGCGTCATGTTTGTATGACGCATGGGTCTTCGTAGCGTACCAACTGTAAATTATATACTTCCAGAATAGACCAATGCAAAAATAAAATACCCCCGTAGCAGCAAACCTGCATACTCAGCGAATTTCCAATGAATAACACATAAGATTACATAACACATTAAAACACTTAACAGGATTCATAAGAAATGTATTCACAAACAAGCAATATTTAAAATATTAATTATTCTCCATAAGAATAACATTGGGGATGAGTATGCAGGTTTGCTGCAACAAGGCACACAAAATAATGGGTTTTTATGCAAATATCAATAGAACTCATCTTAGTGTAGTCACATACCAAGTTTCATCCATATACATTCATAAATAAGCGATATATAACATTTTAAGTATTTTCCATAAGAATAACATGGGGACCAAGTACCTAGGTTTGCTGCTACAGGAACCATAGGCGAAAAATTGTTTTTTTTGTGCAAACAACAATAAACCACAACCAGATCAAGCCATATACCAAATTTCGCCAGTTTATGTTCATAAATAAGCGAGATATACAATTTTTCATTTTCTCCATAAGAATAACATTAGACAACGTACTGTGTTTAGCACTTTCAATATCTCGGTAACCAATTGACGTAGAGCAATGATGAAAATACCAAATTGTTTGTTTTTTTAAGCTGAATCCAATGGTATATATTAAAATTTGATTTAAATTAAAATTACATGTGAAAACCCCAAAAAAACACATTTTTGGGGTACAAAACCCCCCATAAACCCCTCTTCGGGTGGTGCGATTCATCTGGTTTTCGAACTCGTTCAAATAAATGGTACTTTACACATTTGTACCAAATTTCATTAAGATCGGACCTTTTTTACGAGAGTTATCGTGCTTACGGACACATATATATATATATATATATATATATATATATATATAAATATATATATATATATATATATATATATATATATATACATATATAAAAATTTGAACGAATGGTGTTTTTGGCATCTGGGGACCTCAAAATGAAAAGTTATCATGGTCTCGGGCTTAAGTCTTACCATGAGACCTACGGTAATAGCTTCTTCCCTATAGGGGAAATTCGCTAAATTCTTCCCTATAGGGGAAATTCGCTAAATAGCTTCTTCCCTATAGGGGAAATTCGCTAAAAAACATTCCTCCAGACCAAATTGTTGATGTAAGTTTCAACTGTTATTATGGTTCAAAATACCAATAAACAACATCTGACTCATTTATAAACAATTGTAAATTTTTATGGATTTTTATTTTGCGCCACATATATGTGACGTCGGTCTATAGCATTGTTCTACTGATGAAAATATATATGAATTGTACTGCTGAGCGATTTTCACACATGTGTGACTCAAAGATCAAATATATTTCATCAAATTGTATTGGTAAGAAAATAAAGAAACTCTGTTCAGTTAAAAACCTTATGTTTATTCAGAACTCAATAAAGTCCCCTCACTAATGCAACATTTCATAGATTTGATATATTTAAGTTTACCATATAATAAATAAACCCCACATTAATGTATAATAGGCCTATCTAGGTAATAAGAAGGCTCACTAATTCATTCATGTAAACTGCTTCAAATTATTTAATTTTATTTATTTTTCAAAATTGATCTCATTCCAAATTTAATTTGATATAGTACAAGTGTTTAAAACAAGTGACAGTGTCTACAAGAACTTCAGGAACATATGGCAGTGACTAACATTATTGAGAACCATGTGGTACAATTTAAAAAAAAAGAGAGTTTCCAAAAGTATAATGGCCAAGTGTTAGCTTTTTGTGGGTATCTACCCAAAATTAACATTTTTCCCTATAAAAAGTGTAGTGGAATACACCATCCACTCTTTTATTATGTAAGAAGAGTCACTGGCAAAGTTTTATCCCATTTTGCAAGGCCAAGAAGAAATGCCAGTGATGAACAATATAAAACTATGGTGAGACCCTTCCAACTTACCTTGTAGATTGCAGCAACATATAATTGGTGTCCAATTTTCAAGTCTAACATCATTTCTAGCATTTTGGAATACTTTAAAGTAAACTAAACACATCAACCTCAAAATTAATTCTCTGGACTTATACTTTTTATTAATTAATTTTTCAACAGACTAAAGTTTCAAGGCTTAGCCTATTGATTTCCTCAAGACTGAAAGAAGCCAATAACAGTGTATTACAAACTTTTGATTTCTGAGATCCTCATTGGCAAAACTTACAATGTGTCAAAATTCATATCATAACTAAACATTCAATTAAAATAAAAGATATTTTACTAAGACAAGAACAGACAGTCATTCTTGCCGCACGAGTTCCCCCCCTGCAGATCCTATAAACATTGTGTAGACCCTGAGCACTTCATGTATCAAATAATAATTATCTTATAGTAAAGTTAATCCTCTATATTTATGTGCCATAATTTGTGAATCCCT
Source organism: Allygus modestus (assembly GCA_963675035.1). Taxonomy (NCBI): domain Eukaryota; kingdom Metazoa; phylum Arthropoda; class Insecta; order Hemiptera; family Cicadellidae; genus Allygus; species Allygus modestus. Next base: position 146,034,485 of record OY776116.1, read on the forward strand.
ATTTTGTAACCTGAAATGTCAACTTCATTAATAAATCCATTCATTGTATTGTAAACCAGTTTTATTATTTGTAGTATAAACAGCCATTAATTATTGTCATGATCACGAAATGGAAGAATTAATTAAGCCAAGAACAGCTGTTAGGTTATCTATGTAGCGAAACCTGGAACTGAAATAAAATACAGTAAAATAGGAAAGTCAAAGTAAAAAGGTAAACAAATAAATATCTCTCTATCTATCTATTGTTTATACATATGTTCACACTTACATTAAGCAAACAAGGTGTGTGTTTTGCAATTGGCGCTTCCAACGTAAGGCTTGAATGAGTGTCTGTTCTTAAATTTGAAGCAGTTAATTTAAGTAGGCATATTTGTTTAGAATAAGGAAAAATCAAGTAGGCTACTAAGAATTATTGTAAAGATAAGATTTATTCCCATACTCCATTTCCCCCCACTACAATTGACAAACTTTATAGTGAAGTAAGATTATGCCCAAACATTATAACTTAAGACCTAATATCAACCCACCCCGTCGTTTAATCGAATCACCAACAACAACAACTATGAGTTCCCCAAGTAACGAATCTACGGAATCACAGACGTCCGAAACACTTACTGCTTCTGACATTACGACATTACACGAAGAACACACTACTACAGTAAACATTCCCACGCAATTTAACTTCAACGACGACACAAACACGCCATTCCTTGGTTTCGACTTGAGTAATGACGCAGACGACGTAAACAGTACAGACGCTTTACACGATAGTCCTGCCACGAACGCCATGACATCTGGCACAACCGGTGAAACCCCCACTCCCGCGGTTTCCATGACGACCACCGTTTCCCTGGCAACCACCCCTCCCCACCTCTCTATGTCATCACTACAGTCCCAGAATATACCGCTTGCGACTACACTAAACCCACTCAGCCCGCAGTCGACAATTAATATAAATCCCGCTGACATGTTGTCCCAAATCAGTATTATGTTTCAACAATTAGACATTAAGCTAAGCACAGTCCAAACTGAAATAAAATCCGAATTAGACACTAAACTAAACGCCGTTGACGATAAACTAAACGCCGCTGATGCTAAACTAAACGCTGCTGACGCTAAACTTGACACGAAATTTAATGCTGTTCATGCTGAATTACATAATATAGGCCGCGCTCAAGTTAAATTTCAAGACGAAATAAACCAAATCCGACAAAGACAGAGTGAACAATCCATTAGAATCGAAGAAATTGAAACCAAATTATCCGCTGAGATCACCAAACAAACGTCTGATTTAAAAGAACATTTCGAAATCGAATTTGAACGACAAAGAAACGAGACTCACAATCTAATTTATTCTACTAACAATCAAATCCGTACCGAACTAATCACTAAAATGAACGAAGACGTAGGTGACGTAAACAATCAGATCAGAGAACTTAAAGATGAAACATTACAACGAATAGACGACACCATTGACCGTCACACCAAAACCACTCAAGACGTGTTTTTACCACTAATTCAACAAAATCAAATCAAAATCGAGCAGACCAAAAACGAATTTAGCCAACTAAATGAAATTGTAAACACGGAAATTAAACTCCTGAAAAACGAAATCGTACAGAAGTCAACTATCGTCCCTTCAACCATAAATGTTGTTTGCGGAAACAATGGCAATGCTGTCGACCAAACCATACCAAAATTTTATGGACGCGCATACAATCCTCAAGAATACTTGATTAAATTAAAAAAATACTACGAACGGAATAGTCACAGAAACAATTGTACTGATCTGAGAGAAAATCTGATTGACACAATCGAAGCCAGCTTCGAAGGTCATGCGTCGCGTTGGTTCTCTTTGATAAAAGACGATATCAAAGATTGGAATGAGTTTGAAAATGCATTTTTGGCTAAGTTTTGGAATCGTTCAGTTCAGAGAGGAATACGACAAAAATTGGAGGTAGAAAAATTCCGGACGAATGGTAAATTGTCACGCTCCGAATACTTTATAGAACGTGTCATCACACTGAGATCTTTAACACCACCATTAAGCGACGATGAAATTGTATCCTGTCTCGCTGAACACTTCAGTGAAATAGTACAAGACGCAAGAAGAGTCCAAAACGCTAATACTATTCATGAATTCGAGTCACTACTACAAAGAGAGGACCTAAAGGACGCACAGAAGAGAGACAGACACAACTATTCAGCACATAACAATCGACCGACTTCACCCCAAAATCAACGTCAACCGAATTACCAAAACAATCAGAACGACAAGAGACCAAATAACAACAACAACTTCCAATACAACAACGGACATCAACATGGTAACCAGTACCGAAACCACAACATAAACCCACACTCCTACCAGCCTAGAGATAACCGTACACAGTGTCACCCCTACAACAACGGTTACAGAAACAACAACAACTACAACAACAACAACAGTCACTACTATCGACCTCAACAACATGACAGGAATCCCCCGAACAACAACAACATACACAACTACCATTTCCCATCCCCACGACCAGGAACATCAAGTAATGAGAGAAAATATCCGTCACGTGAACAGCATAATGTCTGTACGACAATCCTAGAGAGGACTGACCCCAACCAAAAACCCCCATCACCCAACCCCACTGATACAGCGCTACCTTTAAACGGGTAAGCACTGAAGTAATCGAAGGCTGTCTTACGGATTTGTCACTCCCCTCCCGTTTGATGATGTCTTCAGTGCCCACACAACATATCGGACATAACAGGCCTAATAATACTAATGATACTAATATTATATATAATCCCATAAATAACGAGTATACTGTAAGTACGATCTGCTGCGACAGAGAATTTTTAATGAGAGAAGAATCTGATGTAAATAATAAATCCACTGATAAACAAAATTTTAACTGTCCAGAACTTAAAGTAAAAATTAACGATATATATGTAAATGCGTTAATTGATACCGGCTCTAACATCACGTGCATGTCAGAAAAATGGTTTGAAGAGAATAAACATAAGTTTAATAAATTTGAAGAACTGCCCGTAACCGATACATTCATTAAGACTGCAACAGGCGAACGATCGAAACGTATAGCGAAAATAATATTATTACCCATACAGATAGAGAAGCAACAAACTAATGTACAAGTTTTATTGGTTCCCAACCTAGTTAGACCATTCATTATAGGGATTGATTTGTTAAGTTACTGGGAGATGGAAATAAACTTTGAACATGAAACGATTATGTTGAAAATAAACAATAATGTTATCAATTTGAAGTTTGGAGAAGCGTATATTGAAGGTATATCATGTTACATCGTAAGAGATGAAAGCCACAGGCAAAATAACATTAACAATAATACTCATATAAATAATCATACTAATCAGTCTAATTATGATACCAATAATCCCACAACTTGTAGTATCTCTTATAATATCGTTCAGCAATCACTAAATAACAATGAATTATTAAACCATCAACAACAGAAGCAGTTAACCGATTTGTTAAAGTTACCAGAATGTATTCTCTGATGGTCCCGGAACACGTAACAGCATAAATTCAGACCATACTACATTAACGCATTGAAAAAGTATATTAGCAGACCTGTGAACACCTGAATACATCGTCATCGTGAACCCCACCAATTCCCTTCCCTTTGTTATGTTATAAATAGTTATGTTAGCATATAATATTCATTATGTTGTCATTTCAAAGTGTTATGTAATTTCCCCTATCAAGTGTTTTCCCCATTTAATGTATGTGTTTTCCCACTGTGTTTATATAACCCTTTACAAGTGTCTCCCTATTGCATGTGTCTCCCTCCCCTTCTTTCCTCCCCAAGACTCCCAAGTGACAAACCCGTTAGGATATGGACCAGAATAACAGTTTCCTCCCCCCCCTTGAATAAACAATTATTATAATATTTCTTCCAGTGAGTTAGTTTAAAAAAAAAAAAAATGTATTAATGTTAAGGAATAATAATGTCAAGTGGATATTCTCCCTACCAACCCCACTATGGACAGAGAAACCCATGAACATTTCACCCTTTTTGTAACTTATGTCATGATATTCCATATTTGTGTTTAATGTTTAATTGATGTTATTTAATCCCAACTGTCATTCATCCAACGTTATAATTTTGTTATGTGTTAACCTTCATGTATTTTCAATGTTATCCAATTGTTATGTGTGTTCATGTTATCATAAATATTCATATTATGTGTACCATCAAATCCATTCATGTTGTTTCGAAATCTCAGCTTCATTTCATTCACTTCGACTTCTGCGGGGATCATTGCAACATTTCATAGATTTGATATATTTAAGTTTACCATATAATAAATAAACCCCACATTAATGTATAATAGGCCTATCTAGGTAATAAGAAGGCTCACTAATTCATTCATGTAAACTGCTTCAAATTATTTAATTTTATTTATTTTTCAAAATTGATCTCATTCCAAATTTAATTTGATATAGTACAAGTGTTTAAAACAAGTGACAGTGTCTACAAGAACTTCAGGAACATATGGCAGTGACTAACATTATTGAGAACCATGTGGTACAATTTAAAAAAGAAGAGAGTTTCCAAAAGTATAATGGCCAAGTGTTAGCTTTTTGTGGGTATCTACCCAAAATTAACATTTTTCCCTATAAAAAGTGTAGTGGAATACACCATCCACTCTTTTATTATGTAATAAGAGTCACTGGCAAAGTTTTATCCCATTTTGCAAGGCCAAGAAGAAATGCCAGTGATGAACAATATAAAACTATGGTGAGACCCTTCCAACTTACCTTGTAGATTGCAGCAACATATAATTGATGTCCAATTTTCAAGTCTAACATCATTTCTAGCATTTTGGAATACTTTAAAGTAAACTAAACACATCAACCTCAAAATTAATTCTCTGGACTTATACTTTTTATTAATTAATTTTTCAACAGACTAAAGTTTCAAGGCTTAGCCTATTTATTTCCTCAAGACTGAAAGAAGCCAATAACAGTGTATTACAAACTTTTGATTTCTGAGATCCTCATTGGCAAAACTTACAATGTGTCAAAATTCATATCATAACTAAACATTCAATTAAAATAAAAGATATTTTACTAAGACAAGAACAGACAGTCATTCTTGCCGCACGAGTTCCCCCCCTGCAGATCCTATAAACATTGTGTAGACCCTGAGCACTTCATGTATCAAATAATAATTATCTTATAGTAAAGTTAATCCTCTATATTTATGTGCCATAATTTGTGAATCCCTATTTTGTAACCTGAAATGTCAACTTCATTAATAAATCCATTCATTGTATTGTAAACCAGTTTTATTATTTGTAGTATAAACAGCCATTAATTATTGTCATGATCACGAAATGGAAGAATTAATTAAGCCAAGAACAGCTGTTAGGTTATCTATGTAGCGAAACCTGGAACTGAAATAAAATACAGTAAAATAGGAAAGTCAAAGTAAAAAGGTAAACAAATAAATATCTCTCTATCTATCTATTGTTTATACATATGTTCACACTTACATTAAGCAAACAAGGTGTGTGTTTTGCACTAAAATCATCGTCTACCACATAGTGATGGGGGAACAAAGTCTTCACTGAATCACTGCGTAAGACGCCGACGCAAATAGAGTGTATTTTAAGGTGAATATGAATGAATGAGTGTAGAACGGGTGAGATGCCTTGTGTAGCCTTGTTACTGACTAAGACCGACTGATTCTTTAGCCAGGGTCACAAATTAATTGCCCAATGACCAATGGCAGCTGGATGCAGTATCGAACCTTCACCAAATTTTCTCAGGATTTTGTTCAGTATCGATCTGGTGAATTTCAACACTTTAAGAACAAACTGACAACACAGCTCCAAGAATGACCCTACCACAAAGAAACCGAATTCCTGAACAGGTTATTGTATAACTTCTTTTGATTAGCTCATAACTCGTTGACGTCTCACTATTCTCCACAAATATATGATCAAGAATATTGCCTATTGTCAACTATCGTGGCCCTACTCACCCATGATCCAACTGAAGGAGCCCAGCTTGTTGTTGCACTTGGGGCAGTGCAGCTTGCCTTGCTCCGAGTGCAGCACAGACTTCATCCAGGCGAGGGGCTCCACGAAGTGAGTGGCGCTACACGTCGGCTGCTGCGCCATGCGCGCCGGCCACGCAGGGTCCCGCCACGACGGCCTCTCCCCGGGGACGTGCGGCAGCAGGTTGGCGGCGGAGGCGACGATGCGCCTGCAACACCGACATTCAACTGTACACGACATGGTGGAGGCTCCAGGTTACTTCTAGGTGGAGCATACTTCGTTAAGGTCTGCGCAGTTGATATATTTAAGGTTTTCTAGCTAACCGGAAGCGACCTCACAAAAACATTTGTAAGGTCACATCATCAACAATTCAATCTGCAGAGTTGCTGGAAAATCAATATTCATCGCACACGTACCATATTTTCCTAATCACTGTAATTGAAATAAATATTCTTAATTGCTCACATACTTTGATGAGCTGTTATTTTATGAAACTAAAATATTGATTTTGTTTATTTGTATTACTAACTGGCCCGACAGACGTTGTCCTGTCCTAATGTCATTGAATTTGTTTTACAAAACCTAAACAATGAAAAAACATGTTTTATTTCCTCCGAACTTTTTATTGATTCAGTAGACTCAGAAATCCGGATCACACTTATCCGGACTGATGATCTTGAATTTTATAACTATTTTTGCTACAAATAAAACGGAATTTCACACTTTGGCGTCTTCAGTTTACACACAATTATGCGGAATTACACAAATGTCATATAGTTTGCATCGTCAGGCGCACTATCCCAACCTCGGACGGACCGAGTCCTCGCTAAATCCAACCGTGTCGTTATCGGGGTATCCGTGTATTGTCCGGTTCGCTGCTACGTTCAGTTCTTCTCCTGTCAATGACTCAACACTGATGATGTCAATCAGTAGACAAGCGACACTTATCTCATAAACAAAAACACTTATTGGCATAATTGTTCACTATAAATGCAGAAAGGATTATCCTTATTCATGCCCACCTCCGGGAAATAGGGATTTAAAAAATCCGGACCAGCCGCCCACCACAATAGTCCGGATTTCTGAGAGTCTACTGTATTTTAAGTTATTTACACTGAAGTGTTGAAATTAATTATTTGACCTTATAAAATCCCGAAGTTTTTCAAATGTCTACTTTACTGCTACTTTTACTTACTTTAAGCAAGCCTGCCACTGTTTATTTTACTTGGGCCTTCCCACCAACGTTGCCACAGATAAGTTAATTCTTCGAGAGTCGAACGACTGTTCAGTTTTGGTCTTGAGCAGGAATCAAACCTGCGAACTTCATATGAACACCTGGCCAAGGTGTTTCAACAATTTAGTGCAACTGACTATCACAACCAGTAGCCTAGAGGGTGTTATATTGGTTAATAGTTGGCCCGCGCCTCTAGCAGACAGCGTTTTAACTGCCTGCAGTCATTAGTTACAAATTTTGCTACTAAAGTGCAGCACCGATCAAAGCTCGTTGTAGGTTGTCATGAATAGAATAAAATTATTAACTAATGGATTAATAAACTAGTTAAAAATTCAACAACACCGTAAGATCCTTACAAAATTAACAATAGAATTATTTTATTTTAAAATGCAAATGTTCTATTTTCTGATGAATATTGGAGCCGTGATTTTGTCACTTTCAAGCATATTTTTGTCGATTTTCAGCTAACCTGCACCTGCAGCAGCGGTAGACGAGAGGGTCAGGGCTGGCTCTGATGAGGGAGGGGTCGGGCCGCACCACATCCAGGCAGTCCAGCGGCAGGATCTTCACTGCAACATCACAGCGGGGGTCAACATGAGAGAGAAACAGGTCAAATGTAGGGCATAACAACGAATAACTAACTCGCTTCATACCGATGTATTTAACATGTTAGGTGCCATGTCACCCCAATTGAAGTGACACATTTCATACATTAATTGTTGCTAGATTAGGAAACCCCAGCATAGCTGCTAGACACGTCTTCCACAAGCGGGAACCACGCAGGTTACCGGAAGGATAGGATATAGCAGGAAAAGAAAGGGTGGGATGGGACAGGCAGCCAAATTGACCTTTCAGAGGGCCAACTCCCGTGCTCCTGTGATAGCTGGGATCAGGCTCAAACTGGTCACCTCAACTGACAGGGTATCCATGTACAACAGCCAGGGACCATACATTTTCAGGTTGGGGACCAAACCAGGAGGTTCTGTCCCCAGCCGCTGCAAATGGAGGGAGCAAAGGTGAAAGGGAAGTTTGTCATAATGGACAGCCAAAAGACTTACCATATGTAATGACAACTTAATTTGCTAAACCCAATATCAGCCTCAAAACTGGTATAGACCAGTTTTAAGGTTGTCCTTGGGTGACACAAGATGGCTCATTGGTGAGCCTGTCACCCCGATCGGGGTGACGCTAATTCTGTTCAAAAACTTTACATATATATTTTGTAATACCAATATAATCTGAAAATTAATCCAGTATACCTTATTAAGCATTCATATTTTATATGATTATTTTGTAATATATGGACTGAAATTGTTTCTAAATCATAAAGATAATTATTTTAATTTTAATAAAAAAAAACAGGTAAATAAATAAAAAGAACAATGTTTTAGCCAGTATATCACGAGCCCTAAGATTGGATACAAGGTTAGAAAACCAAACCAAATGTTACGGATCAATAACAATTAGCTAAAATCACACACAAAAATGGATAGAATATTTTTTTATTTTGCAGCGGCGCGGAGTCCTAAGGTTAGTGGGGGTTTATATCCAGCATTAGGAAATCATTTAAGAGATGATGTTTTGTAAAACAAATTGAAAGAACGACCTCACGTCCAAATTGGGCGCCAGAAAGTGATAGAAGAAGCCAGTGGGGCGGAGCCCTGAGGGGAAAAATGTATAAGAAAATAACACTCTACGAAAACTAGGCTAAACATAACTAAAACGTACGCCACAACAACAAGTAAACAAAGGATTGCGTCATTATAATTAGGTGATGTCGTCTGCTCATGCAAAAATGCCGCTACTGCCTACAAAAAAAAAAAATATACCCAAAAGTCAAATTTTGGTGTCACTCAGATCGGGGTGACAGCAATTTTCCTATAACATTTTACGTTCACCACGATCCGAGTGCACATTTGACTTTCACCCCGATCTGAGTGCAAATTTTAAACCATTTGTTTTTTCTTATTTGGAAAAATAATATTATAACCAACCTAAATACGTATAAATAACTTTACATAACTAAAATATTATGTGAGTATGAGGCTAGCAATGGAGTTTGTGGCAGCTAACGGGTTAAGAACAATCGATGACGCCTGCAATATGGATGAATGAAAGGTCAGAGTGGAATAAAATGCAGAAAATTTAAAAAGCTATCGCAGTCATACCCAGAAAGCTATGGCAATAATATAAAAAGCCTAATTTTAAATTTTTTCCAATTTGAAAATCTACAATAGGGATCTTACCAGTCCTGTGTATTAAGTAATGTAATAATTATATTTAAATGATACTTATTAATTTTGTTAGTTTAATACATTAGTTAGGTTACTAATATATTAAACTAGCGTAAAAACCACTGCAGCACATTACACAGAGAATTTTAAATGGGTTTTAGTTATGTTTGTTCATCTTCCCGTGGCTGTTAGGCTAAATTAGCAAACTTATATATCAAACTTAGTTCTTCGTATAAAGAACCAAGGAAAGTTTTTAAAATGTCAAACTTAAATCTTAAATGGAAATTGTGAATCTCTGAAAGAATAGGAAATTATTCCCAAACGTTAAAAATATGACTACTATATTGAACAAATAAGACTACTAGATTGAAAGAGGTGAATGGAACTATTGATGGTAATAATTCAGTGATCTGTGATTCATACATTGTTAGTAAGAACTCTATGGTGGAGATAATATATTTTTCAAATTATTTGCTAACAAGCTAACTAGGGATGAGTCGATACCAAAATTTATCGATTCTCGATACCGATACCGATACCAGAAAAATGGATTCTCGATTCTCGATACCTACGATTTTTCAGTACCTATAGTTGTTAAACCTATTGTTAAAAACAGTTACAGATTTTTGTAACCATTTAAAATTATTGAGTAGTATTTTGTAATGAATTATTAATACAATTTGTTAATGCAATTTTTTACATAATTTAATGTTAATTTCACTAGTGTCCTATAGTAATATAGAAAAACAACAACTATTTATTATAAATTCATAATGGGTAAAAACTTGGTTGTAAGATTATGACTCAAAGAAATAATGTTGGTCAGCCGACTGATTTACTGCTTTCAACCGGACCCTACCCCTCCCATCCCTCTTCCTTCCTTATCTCCAAGGACAGATTTTTTTCCGGTGACCCAAACACTCCCTGCGCCTTTTTTAGCGCGGGTAAACGGCGGATGTATCCCTTTCCGTGCACTTCGTAGCGCGGGTAAACGGCGGGGGTATAGATGGTATCGGCATCAACATTAAATGAATGAATCTCGATACCGATACCAATGTCCATGAAGAGGTGGTATCGAGAATCGGTATCGAGAATCAACTCATCCCTAAAGCTAACGTTCTGATACGTGCAGTGACAACAAATAGCATAATTTACCACTAAGTGGCTGCAATAAGTTTAAATCCCTTAGGGTGAATCTCGAGTGAAACTACTGTGCGTTTCACTGTTCAGTTTAAAGGACTATAACTTTACCTTGATAATATCATGTTCCAAATAAGCGTTTAAGTTACTGAAACATAAGTTTATTCATGTACATATAATATCACCTAAGTGTAAAAATAGTAAAAATAACAAACCAACTTCAGGAATAAGTTCAAAAAGTAAATTATCCCACGTCAAACTTATTGTCTTTTGATTCCAGTTTGGAGACTGACATCAAGTACACAAAAAAGGCAAAAGAGCAATCACTTTAATGAAAAGCATATTTGATATCAAACTAAACTTCCAAATATTGTATTGATATTCACTGTCGAATACACTTACCTTACTACTAGTCTTAAATCTTTCAATAATACTTTATTCACTAAAATAATCAACTAATAACACATGAAGACGACTGCAACTACTATTTGGGTTAGAAGGCTGAAAAACTATTAAAAACTATCAGTGTTTTGTTAATTATTCTTGATATTGTGCTCCCAACTTAAATGGAGGGTTAGAATTTTTTTAGCACTAATGTATAGCAACTTATCCTATAAGACACTTTCATTGAGTTCAAAAATCAAATGGATTAAATAACTACTTGATAGCTAAATCCAGTATCCAAGTGAACAGTTAGAATATCCGATAGTTCCTGCTGATTTCAAATCGATTGTCAGAATATTACTGTTTTACTGTTACCTCCATTTCCTTGGTCACTATAATCTGTTAGTGACACCATGAGTGTTAAATAAAAATTCAACTAAATACTCTCACCCCATCCATACAGTTTAAACCCTAGAGCATCGGAAAGAATAAGTCTGGCGGCATTTCATAGTTATTCATGGATTAATATTCGTCAATTTAGAAACAAATAGACAATTTCTCCTTAGCTGGTGCCTGTAAGCATTCGCCAGTGGTGTATCTTGAAAATATTTCTGTCTGGTTAGTGGCACCAAAATTTTTAAAACTGTTGTGCGAAAAAACTGAAAAAGTTATTTGTAACCTATTTAAAACCACAAAAACTCTTCCTGTGAACGATAAATTTTATGTTCAAACTTTAACACATATAATATGCTGTTCCTCATTCTTCTAACACCAAATTTAATGAAGGCTCCTTTGGAAATGTGAGAATAGCCACATGCCCATTCCAAATTCTAACTGCTTCTAACTGAAGCTAGGGAGATTAAAACAAAAACTATTATGGTCACAGCCAAGTCTTACCGTAACAGCGACAGTAGTACAATATTTTCTACAGAAACATTTGCAAAATTCAGAACTTGTAAGAATAACTTTTAGTGTAACCTCCAATTACGAATCCTCCAGAACATTCCACAGTTACATTGAACCCAAAAGTCTGCCACAGGCCATATTCACAAACACTGACATTTTCACTTTTGTACACATGACAAGGATCGGACTTCCTCCCTCGGGACGATTTATCCCACGCCAATTCTAATTCCGGGCTCCCCGTCATTCCTCTCTGCTGAAAAGTTTTGTATTCCTCTCTCCCACTATTTTTCAATTGTTAACCAATCAAGTAGAAATGTAGGGAGGCATTACCAATCTTTTTATTGGTCAAACCAATGGTATGAGAGTTATTACCGTTTAAACCAAATACTGAAACTTTTTTCATTCGCCATTCTCATAACATCATTACATCATTACAGGGAGCTAGAGACCCCTGGGAGTGTCAAATTTTGGAAGCTAAAAGGTGAAAATACTACCGTAGGAAATGACTTGAAGTCCAGTTAGTAAACCCCACCACTAGCAAGGAGAAATTTGCCCTACCACAACCCTCTCTTGCTTATGCCATTGGACGAAGTAATTTGGTTTGTTTTATTGCAATATTTTATCACAGCTCATCATTAAACATCTTTACATTTCATTGATAGTTTCTTGTTTGCCTGTACCAATAAATAGCGAGTTCGCACACAGCACGCTGACGTGAGGGAAGTGAATTTCCACATAAAAACTTTTAAAACTCAAAATCAGTGTAAAAACATACATTTAGTCCAATTTTTATTGAAATCTGAAAACACTGATTTTTTGGCTGTTCTTATACTCCTGGTTTCATTTACTTGCAAAGCTGGGAATACAATTATGCGCATTATAAGGTTAGGAGAAGGTTCAGACAGGCTTGAAAGTAGGCGTGAGGTTGCTGGGGATGATAAAAGTACTCTACCAAAGGAATAACAGGCTTTTCTAGTGTAAAACCACATAAGACAACGTACTGTGTTTAGTCGATACACATTTTCTTTAATAACTCTGTAAATATTTATGCTAGAATGACGAGAGAGGGCTTAAAACTTTTGCCTCTCTAATTCCCATCTTTTTACATGCATTAATTTTACATCCGGGGCTTTTCTGGCCCTTTTTGGGTCCAAAAACTCTAAATTTGAAAGATTAATCCCTAAAAAAGGTTTAGAGTTTTCCGATTGTTTTGCCCAACAATCTCGTCTAACTGATTACAGAAACTTCCCTACCAAATTTGAAGTAAATCGAACAAAAAATGTGACCGCTAGAGTGCAAACACACACATATATATTTATATATGTCTTTATATATACATATATATATAACATTTTGAATCGGGGGTCACGATAGGAACTTATATGGTGGTCCCGGGCTTAAGTTTCACTGTGCGGGTCATGCTAACAGTTCAATTCACCAATAAAAGTACAGGGGGTAACTCCCCTCAACTCTCTGATTACTAGGTAGCCATCAAGTCATATCCTTGCAGTACATGTTGTGCCTCAAGCGCCTTTGCCTAAAAGAGGCACTGCAAGTTGCACTACACCTTAATTACCTACTTCAAACAAAATTAGTTTCCTTTAAGCAAAATTAAATATGCTATATGTAATTCTACATTATCTTGGTGGTTATATGCTAGTTCTTTCTACGTTAAAATATAACTGTCTAATTAAAACCAAAACCAACCTTTCTTGACTTTGTCGGCAGCCAGTTTCAAGCGGTACATCCTGTACTGGACGTTGCCGCGGTCCAGCGTGTACCCCATCCTCTCAAACAACTCCAGTTGTGCTTGGAACCCTGCATTCGGACCGACAAATCTGCGCTGACTTTTTACTCTGAAAACAGTTTAAAATCATAAGTTTTATGAGCCACCAATTTATATGTGGTAAGTTGACATTGGGTACAGCAAATTAAGTTGTCATTACATATGGTAATTCTTTTGGCTGTGCATTATGACAAGCTTACCTTTCACCTGTACCTCCATTTGCAGGGGCTGGGGACGGAATACCCGGGTTTGGTTCCCCGATCTGAGAATGTAGTCCCTGGCTGTTGTACATGGATACCCTAGCATCAAGCGTCAATCCATCAAGTTAAAGACTGAACGTAGAACATGGCCTTAGGTCTCAGCCAAAGTGACTATAAGTAGTAAGCGACAGGGTGACAGAGTAGCGGTGGCCTCCTGGCCTCGCGGTGCCTTTTGTGTAAGTTTTATTCATTGATGTTTAGAGCCATGTAGTGGAGTCAAATTGAAATAAATATATACCCCCGAAATTTAATCAGAACCCAGTCAGCGAAAGCATGCTCCTGTGACGATCAGTGTCAGTGAGTGAAGTAGGACAATGCCAGCGAAGTAACTTTTATTCAATGGCCAAAATAGTGGAGCAAACAAGATTCCACAACTCCTATCGTACTCATAAGTTTGATATCATTTTTAAGAGATGAGTGTAGAATAGAGTGCTGAAGCCTAAAAAGAAGGAAAAGTAAGGCATTCACCCAACAGAAATGTACAGTTCGGTTTTGTGAACACCACTTTTAGTTGGTTTGAGAATAGAAAATCAATAATTACACCTATGCCTACACACCAGGCATGCAAAGACAACAGATCTGATAAAGAACAAGTTAAAAAACATGCGACTGGCCCAAAAAGCAATGAAATAATCAGAGCTGCTCATTGGCAAAAAAGGTTTAACGTATGGGGTTGGCGGCACTGTGTAGTGCCAACCTGCAGGCTCTAATAATCCAAACATTCAACTGTCCAATATGGCAGGTTGACTGAATAAATACTACTTAATATGCACTGAGTTTAGCGTAGGTTAAAGATATAATAAATTCCCTAAACTGTATAATTCTCAGTTTAGGTCAGCTGTACGGCTACTTTTGAAGTTAACATGATAAACTGTTTCTTACAATGTATAAGGGACTTACCAAGCAGTATTTTTCAACTGATATGTTAACTATTGACATTCTTTCAATAAAAAATAACTGAATTTAAGAATAAAATTACCTTTCAAACGCTTCACTGTAGGTGATCCTATACTTCTTCATAATGTAGGCTATGACAATTGTAGCGCTGCGGGAAACACCAAAATAGCTGAAACATATTTTAAAATTTGTTTAATTTCCAGTAATTAGGTGCATTTTCTAAATTTTAATCATAGCAATACTTTCTTACTTATTTCATATTTCCGAGGTCTTCGCCACAATCTGGAGATGAATCATCAGAATTTCTTCCCTTACGCGGGGTCTTCGCGGAGTGAGCTCTTTTCTTGGCCTAGGCTTATCTTAAATGTTATGTTGGAAAGTGTGGTCCTCAATGAATTCTTTCATTGCATAGTATGGCCTATTGATTAGATATTGTTTAAGTTTGTTGATGAAAAGATTTTTGCTTGGGATTTGTTTGAGATGTTCTGGTAATAAGTTGCAGAAATAGGAGCCTGAATGTTGGGGAGGTATTGTTGAATTTTAGACGCCTGTGTTGGGGTAAATCTATGTTGTTTTTACCACGGATGTTATGGGTGTCTTGATTTTGTCTTAAGGTTGGAACGGAATTTTTGATTATGTTTATAGTTTCCAGGATATATAGTGATATAACCGTAAGAATTTTGGAGTTGATGAACAATGGTTTACAGTGTTTCTAAGTTATTTGCCGATGCTGCTCCCCAGGCAACTATTACGTAGCGCAGGTGGGAGGAGAAGAGAGAGTGGTATGCTATTAACGCGGTTTTTTTTTTAATTCTAAAACTCACTAAAATCCTTTGGTCGTAGCCTTAAGGTATCAGAGTTATGATATGTGAGACCGGTTTCGGGTCAGTCACAACCCATCTTCAGTCACATAATCTATTCAAACTGTAGCCCACTTGCAAACATAAAGTACAAAAACACAACAAAACAATAACGTGTAGGCCTGTTTAAAACTATAACTGTCATACCGTCAGTCCCGTACGCACGTTTCCCCATCTTGTCCTAACCGACCAGCACCAATAGATCTATAGAAGTTGAAAAACAAAGCTGTAAGAAGCCACCAGTTTGTGTCAACCATAGTTGACTTTGGTCAGCTGGACTCATCTCAAATTAACAGCGTCTACAGCTGCTAGCTAAGTTGATGCTGGTATCAGATTGGCGTGTTACCATTGTTTAACACTGGTCTGTAAATGTTTTTATACATCGGTAGTAAATGTGTTAAACAGATGTTCATCATTTAAGAGAATTCCAGAAGCCTATAGGCTACTGTAGACAGTTCCAACACATTTAATATGGAGGAAATTTTCAAAACAAAGTATTTTCCTGCTAGACTTATATCTGCATGTTCTAAAAAAGTTTGATTTTTGTTCCAAACAAAAATGCCAATGTCATTTGTTCTGTCATAAACCCCAGCATGCAACTGCACTGAGTAACAGCGGTATAGCGTCCCAAAAATACTTCATAGTTGAGTTTATTTGAAAGTAATTTTGTACACTTACCAATGAACTAAAACAACATTCTTCAGATCTTGTGCTTCTTTAATGAAATTATAAGCTTCTTCAAAATGTCCAAGAAGATCTTCATGTGGTAAGTCAGTAACTGAAATAAGCGATTCGATTATTTATCTTATATGTGTTTAATCTACAGTTTACGTAATCAGTTGATTATATAAAAAAAATATCCCCATATCCCCAAGATTAAAATTAAAACTCCAAAAGCCCAAAAGAGATTTGGGAGGAGTCCAAAGCTATACATTTTCCAAAACCCCAAAAGGCACATATGGAGGGTAAGAGCGATTGACTGATACAAAAACATGTGCCACATAAAATAATAGTTTTAGAGATAGAAAATCACCAAACAAAAATCAAGAAGCTCTTTATAAATATACTAACAATTATTATTCTCTGATATTTAAATGTCTATTAAATAATAAATAAATAAATTCAGTCATTTATTCAATTACAATGTCACAAAATACACCATACAAAAGTAATTGGTTACTCTTCTACTTTGGTCATTTATTAATTTGTTTAAATAATTTTCATCTTAATGTTAATGGAGCCCTTTCTTATTGGACATAACAAATTTGAATGAAAGGTTTCTTTGGCATCTGTTGATATCAAAACAAAAGTGTTTCAATGATCCTGTGTTTTGGTCCTACCATGTCAACAACTGGCCAGTGTCTATATATGGAAAGTTTACAAAAGCAAAGTAGAACGTTGAACGTGTCTTAAAAAGTCTGCTGACCCTAAAAACCTTTGAAAAACATTAAAAAGAGAACACTAACCTTGGATAAACAATGTCTTTATTCCTGGAATGTCGGTTATATTTTGTGGTAAAGGACAAGAATCAACGGTTAGAATCCTGTTTATCTTGTTTGTCTCAAAAACGTGTTTATCAGTTGCTGCTGTTAAATTTCCTGTGGAAATGTTAAAAGTTGCGTTACTTATAATATCTTTATGCCATGCTGTTAACAACCAAAGGTTTCAGATGACTGAACAAACCTTTCCTACTAATAGAATAACGCTGACTGCAAGTTTGTATCTGCATCATGCACAAGCTGCTTACTGGACCTATTAAGCTAACATTGATTTTGATTTGATTTTTATATTAAAATAGGTTGGTGGTCTGTTTTTTCTTACACTTTGCCTATCCACAAGCGCCTCAGGTCCCTGTGTATGGAATGTGTCCAGCAAATCAAAGGGGAGCCGCTACAGTACAAGCCAGACAGTACTGATAAAACTGACTTGCCAAGACTGGGATTTGAACCCACGACAGAACCGCTGCCATGGTTCAGAAGTCCATCTGACCTCTACAACAGTGACTCACTAAATTCTTAGGAAACTAGCATACTACCCTGCCTCAAAAAATTTACTTTAAAACTGTGCTTTTCGGGAAAACCACACTTTTTAGGAAATTTACACTTTTTGTGGAAGATTTCTCTATTGCGGAAAAAGTGATTTTTATTTTAATTTTTATTAATTTTTGTTACTGTTACCTGTGTCAAATTAATTTTTATATTTTCCCAAAGGTTTCCACACACAATAGCCCAGGATCCCCTAGATTGATTGTATATCACATAGGCCTATAACAAGTTTTTTGTCTAATCCAAATAATATCGCAACTATTGATGTTTTTGTATTTACTGAAGGTAAATTGTAATATGAGAAGGCACAATGTATATATTTTAAGAAGAAAAGCAATTCCCATTACATTTTACATCAATTTTAGATCAAACTAGATAGGCTAAACTGAGCCCAATTGTATTTAAACAGTGGTGTTTGGATGTATACATTTTACCATTTAACTACCGGTAGCTAAATATAAACATTTACTAATATACCAATAACATTGATCAGTTTCTGCCAATGGACCAAGTAATAACTGGCTTTCTTGTAACCAAACAGACTACAGTAAGTCAGTCTTCGCCGTAGAGATTGTCATGCAAATCGTGTTGCATGAAATAAAAAGTTAGAAATACCCAAAAACATTAATTGTAGATTTTGTCTCTGAGTTGCACTAAAGCTTCCACAGTATTTTACTCAATATTTTGTAAATAATATTGAACAGAAGAGAAATATGAGTTGCAGCAATTTTAAATTTCAGAAAGTAGCATTTCCACTTGCACATGCAACTTTGGAGTTTCAGCTTGCTCATTGATTTTGGGAGCTTTTTATCTCTATAGGTAGGTTATACTGTAACAATGAAAAGTAGACACTGATGTCTAAAAAACCTTGTCCCTCCAAAACTTGCGAGCTTAACTACTATTAGTATTTTGATATATCGTTTTTTTAAACCTCTACTGCCCGTCACCATAGGACAACTGGTAACCGCTTTTTAAAAAGTATCATAGCAATCAGACAGGATTGAACCTACGTTTGACCATGTCTGACTTGTTAGGCCAGCGCTCTACCTCTAAGCTACCGTACGGCGTCTAGTGCCTAAAGATAATTTATATCTTACAGCACAAAGATTATAAAAACAAATTAAATCTAGTAAAATCACAGAACACAGACTCAAATTGAGAAAAAATTTGAAGGGTGTCCACCTTACACATTTTAAAAGTAAAATAACGTATTAATACAAAAGTAATGAATTGCAGTAAATAATAATATGCTAACTTCATAGGCCTAGTAACAAGAGTTGTAGGCCCCCTATGCTTATGATACAACGATTTTATTGGGCCAATCAACAATACAACAGGCTGTCAAACAAATTTTGAAAAACCGTGACAATATATGTTCTAAGGATGTTCATAAATGTTGTCAATCCTTTTTGTGCTAAGCACTTTGCTTTAGATCTAATGTTATTAGCTCCGCTGTCATCTATGCTGATGATACAGTACTACTGATGGGCGGTAAAGATCCTCAACAATTGGAAGTTGCCTCATATATTGCTCTGAACATGGCTATTCAATACTGCCGTTCATACTGCTGTTCATGTCCAAAATTGTTATGATGACAACTTACTGCACAAAGTGGTAAGGACTCAAAAGTGCAACGTATCCACTCTTGGTTACTCACATTTTGGCACAAGCAAGAGCTTTTCTAGTAATACAAACCTTTCATTAAGAAGGCCACTTATAAATTTAATATTTGTAATAATTATTCATTTGTGGTTAATTATGTAAAAAGGCTAAAGTATTGTTAAACTCTGGTTTACCTAAGAGTAGCCCTTTCTCAATACAGTCTAAACTCGTTGGACCAGCGTCAAAATCTTCTCTTTTTAACATTTTCAAGATGATATTAGAACAGTTTCTGAGTTTTTTCTCCTTAGAATATCTTCCTTAAATTTAGTTTAGTAATTTACTAAACTAGTACTCTGTTTCAAGTTCAAAAACATGAATGCTTGACTAGTAAACAAACACAGGTCATAACATAAGTGTCCAACAACAATTGCAGACGACGAGACGACAAACGATTATTGGGCTGTAAACCAATCCGGCAACGTCAATCTCAAAATAACTAGTGCGCATGATCAATGCCAAAACATTAAATATATAAAAATGCAAAAAATTGTTAAATATAAGATTTATGAATATAAATCACCAAAGAATATATTCTATGAACAAAGAATATTTCATCATAGCATATCATGGCTATAAATAAAGGAATTGGAGGAAAACAACGATAAAAACAGTACATAAAACCGATAAAATTATACCGGTACCGTAATAATAACAATAGAATATATAATTGAATAATAACAAATAAATGTTATACATACAATGATATCAAATAAAGTACTATTTAACAAAATGATAACCAAAAAATCAGCATTATAGTTATAACAGTAAATATAATAGGAACAATAATAATACTAGCAAAATCCTGAGAAAATATCAAATGAAGATTTGAAACTGGATCCAAAACTGCCGGTGGTTATTGGGCTATTAATTAGTAATCCTGGCTAAAGATCATTAAATATCGGTCTAATAATATTTAAAGGAATTTCCCCCTTTTTAACCCCTCGTAAAATGAGTTACGATATCCTGGCATACCAAACAAAACAGGTAAAATTGTCATGCACAATAATGCAAAAATATAGCTTACAATTTAGTGAACAATTTGAGTGAATCTGCTCGCTATCTAGAAGTGCTTTGGCAAATGAGATGTCTGTTGATCACACTAGTAGTGTGACACTACTTGACTTTGTTAGAACTAAACTCAGTTTCCCTGTACCATAGACTCACTACAGTACTGTAATAATAACTGATTGTAAGCTTATACCAAATAATAGTTGTGGTTATGGTATGGAGATGCGGTTCTTAAAGATAACCATATTAAATGGTTATCCATTTTATGGTTTAAATGGTTTTAACCATCTTATAGAAAATTAGATGTTATACCATTGATTATATGATATATATATACACCATTTTCAATGGAATTTCAATGAAATGGAAATCAAAATTTATAATAAATTACCAATTGATTGGAAAAACGTAAGTGAAACAAGCTTTAAAAGGGAAACCAAGAATATTTTACTAAATAACTGCCCTTACGAAATTGATGAGTGTTTTAAGAACGATTACTGGACCCAGAAGAAATTGAAGTAAATAAATGTAATATAATGTATTTATTTTTATTTATTTATTTATTTATTACATCACATAACATCTATTATAGGGAATTTCCCTTAGACAGGTGAAATTGTCAAAGTTTCCTTATACTAAAATACATAGACCTAACAATATATACAATACATTCGATGATCAATCAAAATGTAAATAAACAGTACAATTAAAACAAACAAAAGTCACCCGTATCTAAATTTATTGTTCTGTTAACTATTGTCATGTATTATTTTTAATGCCCAACGGCAACAAATTTATTTATTTATTTATTTTACGTATTATACGGTATAACATTATACGCATTGATTAAATTAAAGTTTTTAATTGAATACTCCATGGTTTAGAGATTCTCTTGTGTACTGTACTACTACTGTGTTGTGTAAGTGTAATACAAGTTAGCTAGCAGACCATATGGTTTGATTACTAGTTAAGGAGCGTGCTGAAGCTGAAGGCTGAAGGCTAAAGGCCGAAAAATCTTTCGGTTTATGAGTCAAGAGTCAAATAAGTGAACGGAAAGTGAAATTCTCATCTTGACAATTGCATCGGCATTTGAGAAAATTATTTTTGAAGTTTTTAGCATGATACCTTAAAGCTTAATTAAGCCTAAACAAATGGCAGGTACATTAAGATCATTCTCATTAAAAGTCGTTCCTGCTGTTCAGGTTATCCCTAATATGAGAAAACCTATTTTATTACTGCAAAGAAGTTTTTCTGAATCCAAGTATAATATCAGAGGAGGTTCTGGAAGAACAGCATTCCTATCTGAAGTGAGTAACATTGTAATTTATCTAGAATGTAGTATTGTGTAATAATAGCAGACCCCAAGTGGTAGGGTACCCTTAGTTCTTTAATCCACTCTTCTACAAACTATTTTGCTTGAGATTGGCATAGGCCTATCTCTATATATTTCATTATTTCCTATGGTATCTTAAACACATTGGGTGTGGCGGGAATTACTTACTGGCGGGGGTATTTGGAGCGCTTGGATTTTGTTTGCATTCCCGAGGCTCGATATTTGTTATACTGATATTTTGAAGCGACCTCTGTTGACATTTTAGAAGGCCCTTGGTGACCTTGGCTGCTATTTTGGTTTGGTTCAGAGAAGTGCGTGGTGATGTGGGGGAGCACACCAGCAGCTTTATTTGTTTATTTTTTCCTGTTGGAAACCATGCTTCTAGTTTTGGTTGTCGATTCATGTACTGATATTGTTGTTATCGCGTCACTCAGTTATTCCAAGTGATCTTTAGCATTGACTATGTACACCTGTAGGTTAGTAGACGGTAAATGCAATGCTTAATTCGGTTAACCAAGAAACAGCACAATCTATTGAGTGCGGTTGGCACCAGGGGCTATCGAATGTGCTTCCTCCTAGTAGACATCACACGAACTACTTGGAATCGCAGGGGCAGACGAACAGACAGTACGCTTGATTGACGTTGGTGAAAGAGTTAATGATGTCGACACCAATTTTATTACAAGTTTTTAACAGTTATTACAATATTATTTTTATTTCACACAACCTTTGTTATTACAGCCGTGCAGCCTTTGTTAACCTTAATTAAATCGTATATTAAAACTTCTGAGTTACGAGGAAAGCGAGGAAGTTGTTTTATTAGTAAAATGAGATTTCAAAAACCTGCCACGGCCGAGCTAAGCGCGCCAAACGGCATGAGCCAGAGTTTTGTCCGCCATTGCATGCGATGGTAGCAATTTCTATCCGAGTGCTGTCAGAACTACGTGGAGAATCCCGTGTCTTTTCTTATTAGATTGGCCCTTACGGTTTTCAGTCTAGTACAGGAATAGCCTATAGTTATTCAGTTACAGTTTAAGCGTATGTATATCTGTGATTGAGTGCCTAAACACTTTGGCATGCATGTGAAGGAATTTTTCAGCCACTGGGTGATTTACGAGATTTTTGCTGCAGGCAATGTGATTATATTGGTTTTTGCCACATTCATTTATTAACTTTTGAACAATAAACAAATTGCATTAGGCCTAGGCCTACGTTTAGGCCTTACTTCTAAAATGGTTCTCGACAGCAGTAATACCGATTTTTATTATGAATATCCTATATACGCTATTTACATTTGAGTTAGAAGGTAAAAGATCTTGTAATACCATCCGTATTGGCCTGTAAAATGTAGAATAGTAATACTATAGAATGCCTTTGATCCCAGCCAGTAGGTCTACTCACGGTCAAATCTAGAATAATTATATGGTAGGTCTCATAAACAAGATGTGCAGTAGACCAGTGACATCAGTGGTGCCCACCAGCTGTTTGTCACACAACAAAGCTCCCATCTGTAAAAACCAGACATTGGATGCTGTTGTTTTGACTTTGGCGCGTATGATACCTACTGTATAATTTATTCTAGATACTGTGGGTCTATCCCCCAAGTGCTTCCTGTGCTACATGAGTGTTAAATGCATCTAAGTAGGGGTTAAGGGTGTATATTTTGTAGATATCTTATTGTCCAGAATTCAATTGTAAATGGAATTTTTTATTTTCAGTTTTTGTGCAAGAGAAATATTGGCAGCTCTCCATCAGTGAAAATCGCTGAAGAAAAACTTGCAGCTTCTCATAATTACGTGCCATATTCCCCTTCAAACATTGAACTATCGAACGAAAACTTTGTTAAGCATGACTTGCATGACATTGAGTGCTACTCCTTTAAGGTAAAATCTGCTACTAATAGTAAGTCACCTCAAAAGTATGAACTTCAATTGTCTGGGAACAGTTCAGCCAAGGAAATATACTTCTACAATGGTCACTTACACTCGCTCTCGTTTTGCACCCCTTCTGATCAGATGTTTTCTGAATATGAAAAACTAATGATTGTGCTCTCCGAGGCGAGCAAGTATCCGACACCAGAACCATCAAACGCCACCAGTGGGAGACCATCGGCTGAACAACTGGAACATGTGTTTAATGTCTTGTCCAAAACAGTAAGTGTTGTAAAGCTTGTAGCCAATGTAAGAAACTCGATAGATAAAAATTTGTTGTTGTTGAAGCCAACTAATGTAATTTGACTTAAAACAAAATAGAAAGGTGGATTAAACAAAACAAATTAGTTCAGAAATCTTCCTAAAGCAAATAAACATTACATTTTATCAAGTAAAATCAAGGTAAGGCAGCACTAAAAAAAGTAGGTATTGCATCCTAATCCATAATTCAGTTTTCAAAATGTATGTGTGGATGCCTGCCAGATTACAAGATAATGTTAGAGGGTTCAAATGTAGGCCTAAGGTTTTGACCCAAGAAATCATGAAAAACTTAAGTTTTCTATAGTTTTACATGGGAGCAATAAATGAGAACAAACCGTCCTTGTAAAAAAAGTAAAGTATTTTTACAGCCAGCTATACCATAATCCTGTTATTATTACCGGTACATTTTTATTTTACTTTTACATTTTTTAAGTTAGAGATGTATATGTAATGTAATATTTATTAGTGGATTTCCTATGAAAAGTGAACTATTAGGATGACCCGCACGGTGAAACTTAAGCCCGGGACCACCATAGAAGTTCCTAACGTGACCCTCTGAACACGTTTTGGGAGGTCGCTCAAAATTATATATGTATATGCACTCTAGTGGTTGCATTTTTTTGCCCGATTTACTTCAAAGTTGGTAAGGATGTTCCTTTCTATAATCAGTTGAACATTTCGTTGGGCAAAAGAATCAGAAAACACTAAACCCCTTTATTGGGGATTACTCTTTCAAATTTTGAGTTTTTGGGCCCAAAAAGGGTCAAAAAAGCCCCGGATGTAACATTAATGCATGTAAAAAGATGGGAATTAGTGAGGCAAAAGTTTTAAGCACTATCTCGTCATTCTACCATAAATATTTACTGAGTTATTAAAGAAAATGTGTGATCGAATACGTTGTCTTATAGGGGTTTTCGTTAGAAATGCCTTCTGGACCTTCTCCTAACCTTATAATGTGAAAAATTGTATTCCCAGCGTTACAAGTGTATGAAACCAGGAGCATCAGAACAACCAAAAATCAATATTTTCAGTTTTCAATCAAAGTTGGAATAAATGTATGTTTTTACACTGATTTTGGCTTTTTTAAAGTTTTTTATGTGGAAATTCACTTCCCTCACGTCAGAGTGCTGTGTGCAAACTAGTTATTTATTATCTTGAGCATTTTAGAAAATATAGTTGAGGATACTATTTTTAAGCAGATTTTATAATTGTTTACTTTCTCAGACTTTGTTTTGGTTAGTCTCTATATTAGTTAAGTTATCTTTACCTCATATATAGTGATCAACCTTATTTTAAATCAAATGTTGATGTTTCAGTTACCAAAGCTTTTCGTTCAACCTCTCGACTACTCAATATATCATCCTCAGTTAATATTCGAAAACAACATTAGAGGGACTAAAACAGTGTAAGTAACCTCAGCAATGTAACTTGTCACCATTATAGGCCTACTTGTCTTCTAACGTAGGTAGTTCTCATGTTTATTCTTTAAAAAACTCACCTCTCTCTATATAGAATTATTACTTATTGACGACATTAAATATTAAGTTGTCTCAAAGTAGAACATTCTTTTACTCAGGTGTAGTATTACAGATGGAAAACAGTCATAACAATCTAAATATTGGTCTTTCTATATAGGTATTGTTTATGTTACTAAGCTGGCTGGGTAGTACAGTGGTTACGATGTTCGCTTCATAATCTGTTCACCAAATCGATCCTGAGAAAAATCTCGAGAAAATGTTGTGCAGGTTCGATACTGGATCCAGCTGCCATTGGTCATTGGGCTATTAATTAATGATCCTGGCTAAAGAATCTGTCGGTCTCAGTCAGTAACAAGGCTACAATAGGCATCTCACCCATTCTACACTCATCATTCATTCATATTCGTCTTAAAGTACGCCCTAGCCCCTAGTTGTATTGGCGTCTTACAGAGATGTTATGATATATATTACCTACTTATAGATTACTGATTCATTCAACAAGTCAACAAGACAGTGCAGAACAAAAATTGACCCAATTATTAAAATAGATGAAGATGAAATACTACAAGAATGTAATACAAAATTTTTGGGACTGATTATAGACGAAAATTTGACCTGGGATGACCACATTGAAAGTGTTTTGAATAAAATATCGTCTGGGATTTTCGCACTTAGAAGAATGTCAAAAAAATGTAGTTTAAAAACATTGAGAGTTTTGTATTTTGCACTTATAGATTCCCATATATCATACGGGGTAGGTATTTATGGGGCCACCTCCACCAAAAATTTGAAAAAGATTTTGAAAATACAGAAAAAAGCAATAAGGATAATACTTGGTTTAAGAAATAGAGACTCAGTCAAAACAAAATTTACAGAATTAGGCTTTTTAACCGTTTTCTCCCAACATGTGTTATACACAGTAAAACATGTCAAGGGACACAATATACCTCTGATGGAAGCGGAAGCCAGAAGTCGTCCATACAATACCAGAAATTTTTTAACTTTCGAATCCCATAGACTAGAGTTTTTTAAGAAAAGCATAAATTATAGAGGTTTAAAATTTTTTGAAATGCTCCCAGATTCTATAAAAAAAACACAAAACCTGTCAGAATTCATAAAAAAAATTAAAACGTTTATGATAGATCATCCCTTATACTCCTTTGAGGAATTGAATGTAAATTTGAATGTCTAGTTGCTAGGCCTAGTTCTATCAAATTTGTAGATTCCAATACATGTTTATATATAAATAGAGAGACACTACTCACTATGACAAATGTGACACTATTCATCTGTAACAATTGTACAGTTAACGAATAAAGATATTTGATTGATTGAGTACAGTAACTAATGAGTGAGACTCATCTGAATTATAAATTTGTGAATTTACAAA
The DNA here is from genome assembly GCA_963675035.1 of Allygus modestus. Taxonomy (NCBI): domain Eukaryota; kingdom Metazoa; phylum Arthropoda; class Insecta; order Hemiptera; family Cicadellidae; genus Allygus; species Allygus modestus. Next base: position 146,061,336 of record OY776116.1, read on the forward strand.
CTCGTTGAAATATTCTTGTCCAGTAGCATAAAAATTGGTCACATGTCGGTTACATTTATGACTTACCAGAATGTGAAAGTAAATTTTAATCTATGCTAAACAGTGACTTATAAAATAATTTTAAAAACCAGTTTTAAAATATTGTTTACAGTTATTAAATGAAATAGTGTTAATGATGCAAAAGGTAAAATCTTAAATATTTATTTCTTTAGGTAGTATGAATCAAACTAAGGCGCATAATCAATTAATTAAAATATTCAAGCTTTTGAGGTGGTTTAAGAAGGGTAGGCACAAAATCTTGTTAAAAAGAATAATGCACCATGAAGGAAATATTTGATCACGTTTCTAATTGAATTAACACACTCCATGCGTGTGACCTGTAATCTGGTCATGACTCAACAATTTAACATGACATTTTCATGTTTAACGCCGCGAAAGTGTTTAACATTAATGGTTTACCACCATAGTTTTAGAAAGCTGTATAATTTAAAAAAGCAAGTTTTAGACTTACCCAAGATTAATGTATGTATGCATCTTTCATACCAATCCTATATCTTCTAACCAGAAACTAATTTTTTTCAGCGGCCTCTTTCATTATGTGAAGCAGATAGCCCTTCTGAGAATGATCGGTCATTTTAAATTTGCTTATGTCTCATTTGACATTCTTAAAATAACAGCTCATCCTGAAGACGGAACTGTGAAAGTGAGGTGGAGAATAAGAGGAATTTCTGGATTAAAAGTAAGTTATTTATGGGTACCGGTAGATAGTAATTAAATTCAAACTAAATTTTATATACTGGTTTTAGTATTTGAAAGCTTGTGTACACCTGTCAAAATGAAGCATTTGTATTCGTCCTCTATCCTGACTAACAACCATTGATACCAGTCTTGATACTTTGGCTTTTCCAACTTTTTCTAAGGATTAATTGCTGATCGGTTAGATCTGAAAACTTGTTATGTATTTATGTTCTTTGTTGAAGTTTAAAAAATTTGAATATAGCCTATATAACGTATCTGTAAAAATGGCAGATTCTGAGTTTTATGATCTTGTAGGAAAATATAGACTGTCAAAAATATAAATTTTAGATCCAATAATCTTGTTGACAGCTTAACAGATCATTGGTCTGGACATCTGCTGAATAGTTGTCCGAATTTGTCTAGGCCAATACAAAATATGCCTACACTTTAATATTCTTTAGTTTAATTGGCCTATTCGGTACCACATACAAATTTAAACTTTAAACTTAGTTCAAATATCCTAAGGAAATGATTTTATGAAGTTAAAGAGGACCTGTTTAAGTTCAGTTAAGTAGGATTTGAGGCTTTTTTAGTGCATGTTGATGCCTAATAGGTAAAAAGTTTGGCTGGCCTTTAAGTTAGTATTAAATAATTAGTTTTGTATTTTATTTTTCCTACAACTGTGCCTAAAGTGCTTACTTAACAATCTAAAAGCATATCGTAAAATATTTGTTTTCTGATTAGCGCTGCGTCTTACTTTTCCGCTCGCTGAAGTAATAAAACATCTGATTTATCGTTGCTTTGGACCAAGCTAACTTACTTGGTGTTTTAACTTCAGTCTTGTGATTCAGCCAAAATCGATAAAAGTTAATTTTTTTAGGTTGTGTGGTATCCAAAATTGCAGTTGTAGGAAAAATTGTATATGTAATTCAAGTGTAAGTGTCGGTTTCACTTTTGGAAAATTACCGCACGACACATAATGAAGCAGTAACAGTTTTCTTATTATTCTTATTATTATTACGTGATAAAGACCTACTTTACGCTCGTAATACATAAATAGATTTTTTGTAGATATAAGTACTTGGATTCACATTTTAAATTTACTTCTTATCCTCAAATAGTAATTATGTGCGGTTTGTAGCACATATTGATAATGACATACTAGTTGTTATTTTACTTACGTCGTCAATCCAATTTTGTTCGTGATGAACGCGTTTTGGCGCTAGGCCATCATGAGCATCCATACACTGTATATTAGATTATTCATGAGATCTGCGTTGTGTTGCTCTAGTAGCAAACTGCGTCATGTTGTTAAAAAACAAATATTTACACACATTAGAAACAAACATGCAACTAACAAAAATACTATTATTATAAAACCTCGTGCGCACGGGTAAGGGAGCCGGCTCGGAACTGAGTTGTCACTATCACGGCGGACCTCCTGAACCCATTGGACTCTGAGCTGTGACGTTGTAATCTGCCTTCCTTGTCTCTTCGTTTGTTCTTTTAATAATAATCTCATATATCGGATTGGCGTTAGATCGGATTAGTGTACAGTGTATGGATGCTGATGATGGCCTAGCCCGAAACGCGTTCATCGTGAACAAAATTGGATTGACGACATAAGTAAAATAACAACTCAAATAGTAAATTTAAAGGTTCTAAATTGATCAAATTAGCAAAACAGCTGTTCCCTCCAGACTTTACTAAATCCTTTTATTCTTAGCCTTTGCAACTGTAAGAATGCTCAACCCTCTCCCATAGCCACACTTTCGCTATTAAATTGAGACCTCTTTTTCAAAACCACCAAGTGTTTCTTCCTGGTGGATTACCTATAGTTCAGAATACATTTTCACTGCCATAACGTAACCTTGGGCGTTGTACACATCGCATGGTTACCTAACGCCTAATGTTGAATACCAGTGGGAAATAAGACAAATAAATGCCACAGCACATCTTTATTCAACATCATAAGTACCAACGATCTCCTCGTATTCCATGTTTTCGAATTGTGCTGTGTAAACTATTCAAATGCCAAACTCTGACAATGCCTGAAAATTGTACTCACTTCGTGTTGGCATATTTTTGGATGTATAAAACATTAGACCTATACAGTTTCATACCATACAGTATATTGATTTGTTTTATTTTATTTGGGATAAAAATGTTATTTTAATTTTAAGATGTCTTTGTATTTTCTTTTCTGTATACTATTGTATTATAATGTACACTATGACATATGACCTATTGTATAATTTATACTTATTGGCCCAATAAATGACTATTATTGACTATTAATATGTGCAAACTCTTCTGTAAAATCCTCTATTGATAATCATTTCCATTTCAGGTGTTTTTCAATTTCTGGAAATTCAACATTTTGAAATTAAGGGAGACAGTTGACAGAGAATCTGAATCGTAAGTATTATTTTGTATTTTAATAAATTTTGCAAGAAATGTTGAAACATTTAAATTAATGAGGTAGGTGGTATATTTGTTAGTTTGACTTTTTAGGTTATCAAAAGAGCAATAAAAATGCCTAAATTTGTTTCTTTATTATCTACCGTATGTATTTTATGATTACATAAGGAGTCTTTGTTTACGGTACAGCTAATGGTATCAAGGCAAAGTGGTTTCAGTAGCCTAAATTTATTCACTGTTTATCTAAAGCTAGTGACTCATGGCCTTTGCTTTCGCCCATACCGACCAGTGGCAATGTGTTTGTGGTTTACAATGTTACAATGGACGGTTCAGGCTACACGATGGCTCATGATGAGTTAATAGTCTCATGTAGTTCAAGTTGAGTTGTAGTGTTTAGAAGCTACAACTAAATAGTTTATAACAAACCATCATGGAAATTATACCATTAAGTGGTCTGTATTTAATTTGTTGTTACAATAATTAAATCTACTAAAAATAAAATATGGCTCCAAAGGCAGGGGTGGATTCCACCTGAAATTCACTGAACACATGTTATACAGGACTTTCATAGACTGTATAATCGCCTGAACGAGGAAAGAGTTTTGTATGAACTTTAAAAACTTATCTTACAGAATTAGTAATTTAGAGATTTCGGAAATAAAGTTTATTGCAAATCTTGTTTTAGCGAATTTCCTCTATAGGAAAGAAGCTATTACCGTAGTCGGCATGGTAAGACCTAGGCCCGGGACCATGATAACTTTTCGTTTTGAGGTCCCCAGATGCCAAAAACACCATCCGTTCGAAACTATATATGTGTGTTTTGTGTGTGTGTGTGTGTGTGTGTGTGTGTGTGTGTGTGTGTGTGTGTGTGTCAGTGGGTGCGATAACTCTCGTAAAAATGGTCCAATTTTGATGAAATTGGTACAAACATGTAAAGCAACATTTATGACTTTAAGTTCGAAAACCAGCCAGATCGCTTCATCAAAAGGGATATTTTGAGAAGGTTTTACACCCCAAAAAATTGTTTTTTGAGTTTTTAACATGTTATATTTTAGTTAATCAAATTTTATTTTTCACCATTGAATTCAGCTTAAAAAACAGTTTGGTGTTTTGATCGTTGCTATACGTCAATTGGTTACAGAGATATTGAAAGTGCTATACACAGTACGTTGTCCAATGTTATTTTTATGGAGAATAAGAAAAAATGTATATTTCGCTTATTTATTGACTTATCCTGACGAAACTTGGTATATTGCTTCATATTGTTGAGTTTTATTGATATTTACTAAAAAAATATTTTTTTTGCTAATAGTTCCCGTAGCAGCACACCTGTGTACTCAACCCCATGTTATTCTTATAGAAAATAAGTAAATATTGTCTCTGTTAGCTATGAACATAAATTAATAAAACTTGGTATGTCGCTCTACCAAGTTGAATTATATTAATATTTGTATAAAAACCCATTTTTTGTGTTCCTTAATTCAGCAAACCTGCATACTCAGCCCCCATGTTTTTCTTATGAAGAATAATGAAAATGTCATAAATCGTTTATTTATGAATGTATATTGATGAAACTTGGTATGTGGCTTTACGTGGTATTAAGATATGTGATATTCTGATATATGCATTGGAAAGGTTTGCTGCTAAAGGGGGATTTTTATTTTTCTTGGTGAAATATTACGAGGTTCCCTAAATTCATCAGTACATTATTGTACTGAGAAACGGTGTGAAGTCAAGACCACTGTGGTATTCCCCTGACAGTTGTCTTTGTGTATATTATGTTTTGTTATGTGCTGGAAGTCAAAATAAGTATTTTTGAAATTTGTTTCAAGCTAGTGATATTGCATCTAAATCAGCTATATATATATTTTGTCTCTAATGACATTTGTTGCTGTAAAATAATTTGATTTTTACCAGTAGTGAGAAAGGTTCTTGTAAAAAACTATTATAAATACTATAATATTTAATGTTTATTGCCTTAGACTTGATTTAAGGAGTCAACTACGAAATGATCATTAAAAGTGTTACATTCAATCATTCAAAACAAAAAACCAACCTTACGTAAATAAACAGAAAAAATAGAATTTCAGAACTTTTGTATAGCTTCTGATTGAGTAATACGCTTTACTTAAATAAACATAATTGTTTTCAGGTGGTACGACGGATTTTCAATATTCTTTGTTGACTCACAAGGGAAAGTGTACAAGCATATCGTAGATAAGGTAAGATATTTAATTTAACCTGTAGGGGGACTCGTTTAAACATTATTTTATTTGATAATTAAGAATGGTCCATTCATGCGCCTGGAATGAGTTTTTACGCCAGGGGTGTTTTGACCGATTGTTGCTAGAGGACAACGGTCCACACCTCACAAAGGTTGCTATGAGGACACCCTGGGAATCAGACCTTTGTCTTCTCTTGCACCAAAATTCTAATCGCTAACCATTTGATTAGGTTGGTGCCTTTGTATAGTGTAAGTGAATTTTTAGAGGTCTTTTGAGGACATGATGACAGACTGATGAGCATTAGGCTAGATAGCCTACAAACTTATTGTAACTATTTTTAAGAAACCTGACTGTCTATTGCATCAGTATGTTTAGTGACAATAAATTATTCTGATTCTGAATCAATCTGAATTATGTATCGACAAACAAAGCATGGATTGACTATAATTTTCATCTGATCAAACACGTTCTGGTTGCCATTTTCCCAATTTACTTGGTTTAGACATCAGTTATAATCAATATTAATCTAGGTTTTTGCCGATATTATGTGATCCAGTTTTCCTTCTCTGGCTGTTATGTCTTGCGACGTCAATTTTGGCCGATATTGTCTGTCTCAGACGCCGTTTTTGGCCATTATTATATTTCCATCGTCATTTACAGCCGAGATTATGCGGTAAGGTTGACATATAGGTCATTCCATGAAAAATGAGCATATTGTCCCACCCGTGACACAACAGTAATTATGAACAAACTACTATATTGAGCCTAAAATATTTACTTTAAGAATGAAGAGAACTGAAGTAAGTAACTCTAAACACAGCTAGGTAATTTTGAGTAGATTCAAATTACATTCAAGCAATTTTAATTACTTTTGAAGTTACTTAAACGGGGTCTGAATGTCCCGCCAGTGACAATGGAATGGCCCATTTTCAGTTGCTTTTTATGACCGATTCATGTTTCTCGTCGTCTTTTGTGGCCGATTTTACATGTGCGATCGTCTTTTGTGCTGTTAATACGCTGTTTGACAGGTCGTGATCGTACGCAGGTCGGCGAGAAATACTCGCTCGAACATTCGAGTATTTTTCAAAACTTACGAGTCGAGTCGAGTAATGAAATACTCAGCTGAAATACTTGAACTTTCGTGTACTCACACACCCCTAATTCAAACCAAAATCCCCATGACATAGTCACGATAGTCCTCACACATAGTCCCACATGAGTCACATAATCCTCATTGCCATAGTTGGACTCAATAGGTGCTGTTATGTTGTAGATGCAGCCAGACCCTGAGGAGAAGCTAGAGCCCATCAAGCCCCTCAAGTCGCCACTAGCCACCAAGCTGGCTCTGATGCTGGGGTTGGTCCCGCGCGACGGGCCGGACCTCTCCCAGCTGTTGGCGGCCGTACACGCCCAGTCCCGCGGCCTCTCCGACGCCATGCTGCCCCTGGACCAGATAGCCTAAGCACCGACCACGCCACGTCACTAGTTGCCAGTAGACTGTCAGATTCAACTTATATTAAGTTGGTGAAGCCTCGTTCATCGCTACATTCACACCAGCGTTTCCTTATTGTTTGTGAATTCCGGGGAATACCGACTTCAGGAAAATCACCCGTTCCCGAAGTTGGACATAGTTTAATCATAGCTGTAATTTACTGACTAGAAAGAATCACTATCCGAAAATGGTAACTTAAACGAATATTTATTTTTGTATAAATATTAAATTCTCAGCACTTCCTTTCAAATATGAAACCTTGATGTACGATTTAAAGGCAAAAATGGCTTGTCAAAAAACAAATTAACACTGTGGTGTTATATCGTGTTACATTTATATATGTTATATTTATTCGAAATGTTAATGTAAATAGAACTCGTCTCATTAAATGTGTTATTGTTTTTATTGTTTATTTTGAACCCCTTTTTTCCATTTTTTCCGCTGTTTTTAAACTAATATTAGAGTTTACTGAAATCACAGTACCGAGTTAAGATTGAAAGGAATGGAATTTCCAAAATCACATAAATTTTAGAGCAAAAAAACGATGGAAAACTACCATCAGTCTGTAAGTAAGACGGGTCAATTCATTTTTGCTGTTTATTTCTATATGGGAAAAATTGAATTAGTACCCTTGGTGTCACAGTACTTATTTATAAAAGCTGTATTAGTAAAGTATTTACCATACAAATTGAAGAGTGTTAGAAATTGTAGAACAAATTTTAAGAAAGTTAGAAACTGTAGAAAATTGTATTGAGGTCAAATTTTATAGGTCCCTATTGAAAGTCAAATTTAATGACTCATACTAATGAATAGTTAATGTTACTAACGCAATTTGTGAATAATGTAGTAACCACATATTTACCGTGCAAAGAGAAAATGAGTGGAAAAAATACACTGAGTTCATAATATTTTGATTATTTATTTAGCATTATACACATTTAATGATTATAAGACATTTACAGAATAAAAACTTGGCATCTATCAACGGAAGACAAAACATAACAGATTTATACAGTCAACAGAGCAATAAATAAACAAACATAGACTGTACATGTATAAAAATGTATAAAATAATTCAACATATTTGAAATTTTCCTTATCACATTGCCCTACAGTGTAGACACAAAAATATATTTTATAGTCTCGAAAATTCAAACCCTGCACGGTTATGTTGCGACTTAATAAAACTTTTAATCCGGCATAAGGTAGAAGGCCAAAATATTAGTAGCGAGTTTGATTTACTAATAACGTTTAAGTTTCAATACCTTTTAATACTTATTAGAAGAGCTTTATATGTACCACAGAGAGAATGATAGGCCTATTTACGAGTTGTTAGAACGCCTCGTAAGCCGAGTCGTGGGAGTTGAGGAACTCCTCCAACTCGTCCTTCCCCTCGGCCGGCCCCGTAGCCGTGCTACTCCTCCGACTTGGCTTTTTCTTCTTACTCTTCTTCTCGTCTTTCAAGTTCTCTTTCTCCTTTTCTTTATCTTTACTACTTGGTTTCTTCTTGTGTTTTGACTTCTTTGATTTTTCTCCCTGTAAGAAACAAATTAATCATAGCATTTTCGGTTATTTTGTATCCTTGTTCTTTTAGAATTTCATATTATTGATATAGAAAAACTATGAAAGGAAAGTTTATGTGTGAATTTGTGTGACTTTTGTTGATTCTTCACACTTCTCATTGGGTAAGTTCTCTGGAATACCTTTCCTTTCATAGTTTATTCTGTATCATGGCCTAGAGCCATAACCATAAACCTAACCTAAAACCATATTATTGATGTAGAGATTTTTGTTTTTAAAAGTAAAGATAACATTTTTCCAAACAAATTGTGTTGAATTCAAAAGAAACTAACCACTTTATCACTGTGTAAGATGCTGACACAACACTAGGGACCAGGGCGTATTTGCTGACAACACTAGGGCGTATTTTAAGGCAAAAATGAATTAATGATGAGTGCAGAATGGGTGGGATGCCATGTTACTGACTAAGACCGACTGATTTAGCCACGATCATTGATTAATAGCCCAATGACCAAGGGCAGCTGGATCCAGTTTCGAACTGTCGCAAAATTTTCTCAGGATTTTGCACATGGGTCGATCTGAGGACTCTACAAAACTAAGATAATAATTTAAGTAGGTAAAATTAAAAAAGGAACAAGTCTTAGTTCAACACACTCTTTTACCCTATCAGTTATTGGCAACTAACGGATATCTAAGAATGTATGCACAGAAGAAACTTGCGTTTCGCTTTACAATCTTCAGGATTATTACTGACATTTACAATAGAAAATAAACGATATCAGGAAGCTGACACATACTTTCTCCCTTTTGGCCAAATTTTAATGAAAAAATTCTTTTTTAGCGAATTTCCCCTATAGGGAAGAAGCTATTACTATAGTAGGCATGGTAAGACCTAGGCCCGGGACCATGATAACTTTTCGTTTTGAGGTCCCCAGACCCCAAAAACACCATTCGTTCGAAACTGTATATATGTATGTCTCCGTGAGCATGATAACTCTCGTAAAAATTATCCGATTTTGATGAAATTTGGTATAAACGTGTAAAGCAACATTTATGACTAAGTTCGAAAACCAGCCTGATCGCTCCATCCAAAGGGGGTATTTTGGGGGGGGGTTTTGTACCCCAAAAATGGGTTTTTTGAATTGTTTACATATAATTTTTGAAATAGTCAAATATTAGTTTTTACTATTGGATTCAGCTTAAAAAAAAAAACACAATTTGGTATTTTGAACATTCCTCTACGTCAATTGGTTACAGAGATATTGAAAGTGCTAAATACAGTACATTGTCTAATGTTATTCTTATGGAGGAAAATAAATATTTTTTATCTCCCTTATTTATGAACGTATACTGACGAAACTTGGTATATGGATTCATCTGGTTGTGTTCTATTGTTATTTGCTAAAAAAAAAATTGTTTGCCAAAGGCTCCCGTAGCAGCAAGCCTGCGTACTCAGCCCCAATGTTATTTTTATGGAGAATAAGTACAATTGTATATAAATCTTATTTGTGAATATATTTTTATGAAACTTGGAAAGTGGCTTTATGTAGTATTAAGACATTTATATTTCCATTGGAAATTCGATGAGTATGCAGGTTTGCTGCGACGGGGGTATTATTTACTAAATATCCAATATGAAATACAGATAAATGTACAGAAAATTGTCTAAAATAGTTGCTTTTAGAAATATCCACCCAAATCCCTTTTAGAGAGGCACTATAGAGTCTGTTGCTATACACAGTGGTTTTGAAAGAAGAAACGCCCCCTTGTCCCCCCCCAGGGTTAAATGGCAACATATTTCGAACATCCTCTATTGGTCAATGCTAACTTGACCTGCATATCAAGTTTTAATGAAATTGATCAGTAAAAAAGAGAGAAACAGTTATTTTTGTATTCCCCATAAGAACAACATTGGACAACGTACTGCGTTTACCGCTAAATGAAAATTTCAATTTTCTCCGCAACTAGCAATTGTAGAATAGTAATTAAAGATACTAATTTACTTAATTTGTTGAGCTCTTTTTAATGGTAAATAGTAATCTTTTTAACATTTATGACTTTTTATGAAAAATCCAAAAAACTGAATTTTGGATGTTTTAAGACCTGTATTTTCTGAACCCGATTCCAGAAATGCGGGTGGTGTCATTTTGTTAGAAACCTAAAGCTCTACAAACCACCAAAGTTTAATCAAAATCGTTATAGCCGTTTTGAGAAATTTGGATTTTACATGTTTTTTGGGAGATAATTACCCTTACAAATCAAAAATTCAAAAAAATAAAAAAAAGCCTGGAGAGATCGAGGATGTATGAAGTACCTACATACCAAATTTCATAAAAATCGGTCGATTGGTTAGGGCTCTAGCTCTGTACATATCCACACAGACAAACAGACAGACATCACATAAAAACCACTATTTTGGGTTCAGGGAGCACCAAAACAAATATTTCCACTAACAACTCAAATTCGAAAATTTTGACGAAAACAATACTTCCAGGGAGAAAGTAAAATGCCCTGGGAATCAAACACAACTTAGAAGCGTTATTGCAATTGCTTTTGTTTAAAAGAGTCACGAAATGCATTTAAGTTCAGATAAACTTCTTTATAGTAAGTACACATCATCAGTAAATAACAGAATAGGATTATTAAGATTTAATTTGACTTATAACTATTTTAAGTGAGTGCAATCTTGGTCAAACATTAGACCTCTGAGGGACATGGCTTATAACAAGTGTATTTTGAAACAAAATGAGGTATACAGTAGAGAGTGTGGGGCCTACGATAATTACGTTGGTTGAGAGAAGGCTTTAAACTAACCTACAAGAACTTGCCCTTGTACAGAATAATTATCTTAATTAACTTGTATACCTAAGAATTAATTTAATATTCCCGAAGGGTTTTCACAAACTGGAAAATCACAGAATGAGGTGTCAAGTCAAACACAGTTAAATAGGAAGTGCCAATTTATTATTTGATTTATAAAATGTACCTTTATACCTTTAACAAAAAAGTTCAGGGGAAATAGCTGGTCTAGCTTAGATATATGGGTTTGTAAACCAGCAGAGTCTCTAGGCACGTCTTCTGAAATGGGAATTCCGCACAGGCCATAGAAGGACTTAGTGGGCTGGCCTTCCAACCCTCATGGTCTCCCAACCCTTCTAGGCCAACTGACAAGGTATCTGTGTTCATTAGCTACGTACCGTGATCTGTCCCTTGTTACTGTAAAAAAACAGGTGAAAGGGTTATTTGTTTCAATTAATAGTCAAATGACTACTCATATTCTTCTTATTGCTAACTCAGTATTGACCTACGAGCGCCTAGGACAGGACCGTACCTTGTGCTTGTCAGACTGCAACATGGTGTCAGGGGAGTTGTTGCCGGGGCCACTGTCCTCCCCCCCCTCGGGGCTCACCCTCCCCCCCACCCCCAGGCTGGCCCCCCACTCGTCCAGGGCATCCCCCGAGATCTCCACACCTCCTGCGGTCTCCTGGAACACAAGTCATGTCTCTTGTTAAGGCGGAAGACAAATATCACTACAAATTGGGTGTGGCGAAATAATTATCAGGTGTCTACATAACCTTGCCTAGAAAACCTGGAATAGTGTGGGAATTTTGAAAAAAAAATTTGTAAAGTCAGGGAATTTTGATGAAGTTCCTAAATGTTGACTTTTCTCTGATATGGTTCAAACTTTTAATTGGTAAATGATTTTCTGACTTTCTCTAACCAAAAAAGTTCATTTTCCCTGACTTACGATTCAGAGTGCACACGTTTTTTCTAATGAGTTTTGATTTTTGCACAGTAGTGCTTTGCGTTTACGATTAAAATCAAAATTGACTTGTATAAAATAGTAGGCATTTTCCCTGACTTTCGGCATTTTTCAAACTTTTTCCCTGACTCCAGAAAGTGTGAACCATGTTCGAGCGTTCTGAATCAATATAGGCTACCGTATTTAAAACTGTATTTTTATCGACAAATAATTTTAATATTAAAACACAATTTTGATTATCTTGAGTTAATTGCAAATTAAATAATTTATTCGGAAACTCAATTAAAATCGTTGATTTAATTTAAAAACTTGTTTGAATAAATCTCTCTTACAAATAAAATCCTGGAATAGTCAGGGAGTTTTATTCCTTAGAGGTTTCAGTACACCCTGAATAGTATTGAAGTATTGAGAGTCGGTCTCCTTGTGAATAAAATTACAATTTTCAAAAAGTATTTAATTTCCAAAATAAAATACAAATGATAACATCATTAAAATAACACAGTACAATTTATAAATTTAACTTATTTGCCATGGTGGAAATGAACGCTTGGATACGAGCTGTTGTTTACGTTTTGTGATAACATTAATTTGTTCAACTAGTTTTAGGACTAAATTGATAAAACGTTAGAAAATAACTTCATGGTTCATAATTTAAATTGGTTAATGATTTCCCTGATAAAAAAAGTTGACTTTCCCTGACTTTCTAACCAAAATAGTTAATTTTCCCTGACTCGCGGCTCGGAATGCACACTTTTTTCTAATAGGTTTTGATTTTCGCGCACAATAGTGCTTTGTGTTTACGATTAAAAAATCAAAATTGTTCCCTGACTTGTATAAAATAATAAGCATTTTCCCTGACTTTTGGCGTTTTTCCAACTGTTTCCCTGACTTTCCAGAATGTGTGAACCATGTTTAACTAAGCATGTAATATCTTAATCTAGTGCTGTTAAGCATACATTAGTCCTTTATTTTCATTGGATGAATTCTTAACAGATAAAAAATGAAAAAAAGTATAAACATTCAGCAACGGTATTAAACCTGTTGGACTTAAGATTTGTATAAATACCCAAACAATTTTATAATTGTTTTTCGGCAAATAAATATTATTACTACGGTATTGTTAAAGTAGGATCAATTTGATCTAACGAAACAAGATCAAATTTGATTAATTTGTTTAGTAGTAACTAGTAACTATTAGGCACTACATTATATCGTTATTTATAAATTTAAAAACATTTATACATACAAAATTAAACATAAATATAATGTAAAATCCTTATTTTAGAAGAACTTTAAAAACATTAAATGACACTTTCCATTTTCAAGATTTAAAAAATTGAAAACCGATGCCATTTTGAAACAGTAAATTCTGCAAACAAAAAATTCAATACCACCATTAGCTCTACTACAGTATAATACCTTGTCGAATATCAAGTCAGTACCTCAAATGGTTCCTAAGATATATAAATTGAAAAACAGTCGGGATACGGAGCAAGATAGGCTCTATGTTTATATAAAATTTTATTTGTTTTGACTTCAAGAAAGCGTTTACAACACAATCGCACCTGGGGAGAGGAATGTCCGTTTTCAGGTGATTTCTTGGGCAGCTCTATCTGAGGCGGGAGGGGCGACGGCGGCGCAACGGCCAGTGTGTCATCAGGGTCTAGCTCATCCTGGAACCCTGCGACTAGTGGATTGCCCGTCTCCACCTCGCTGCAAATAAATAAATCACCAACTGGATAGTTACCTCGTTCACAGCTCAATTACATTTTACACAGTGGCTGAGACCTTTCAAAATGAGTATGTGAGTGAAATAGAAACACTTTATCATTGGTAAAACTGTAATTTTTGTAATTAGAGTTCAAATAAATAATTTGATGAGTAACTTGTTACGTGTTGTTACGATTAAACGGAATAAAATAAACTACATCACACAACGTTACAAAATATAATTACACTTATACTGTACTTACATTCAAGATTTGTACCAGATCATCATTTGGCCCAATCAGATAAATCTCTGAAAATGTCTCAAACTGGGCCTGATAGTGACCGGTGTGGCCTGATAGTGACCGGTGTGGCCTGATAGTGATTGGTGTGGCCTGATAGTGACCGGTGTGGCCTGATAGTGACCGGTGTGGCCTGATAGTGATCGGTGTGGCCTGATAGTGACCGGAGTGGCCTGACAGTGACCGGTGTAACTGGTTGAAATTCAAGCCTTGTACAGTACATCCTTCCTTTAGTACAGTACATCTTGAATTTAAGAACAGTACAAATGTAAATATATTTTGTTGTGTTTGAGACCTAGTTTATTTTATCTTGTTCAGTTCAAATAACAAAATTATTAGTGCTTGTGAAGACAAAGCTCAGCTGAAAGGTAAATATTTTTGCACCTCTTGTTCTCTGTAAAAAGTCAGTACAATTTATGGGTATTGATAGTCCCAGTTAATATTCTCTGTTATTGTAGGTGAATGAGACTGTGACCTACGATAGAGGAGCTCCTTATAAAATAAATGTTTTTAACGATAATGCTCATGTCGTATGTGTATCGTGTAATTTTAATATACTTAATGTACTGCAAGGTAGTTTTTACGTGGTGAACCAATCTGTGTACCATGTGGAGGAATGATGCCGTAATTGGTATAATTAGTATAATCGTGTCACACTTTGCTAATTAAGGATTGCATCATGCTGCATGTGCAAAAATGTACTAAAGATATTGAAGAAAAAGTAACATTAGCATTAATTTAGAACATCCATCAACTGCTTTAAATTTACAAAATGTTAACTTAATGACTAAATCAAACACAGTTAAACCTTTTTTCACATCAATGGCCTTTTTTCACACCAGTGAACTAAAAGAAATGAGCAAGGTAATTCTTGGAAATAAGGTAATTCAATGAATTCAACATTTAACAAGACCTTAATAATAATTTTGACAATTCTTTAACTAGTGGAGTGTAGTGCCAGGCCTGTTGATTGTGCAGAACAGTTTACATGTAGTTATTTGTGTGCAAGACAGGTACAAGTTTTTCAGTGCACCGCAGATTTATTTTTACTTTCTCCCTCTATACATAGTATATGGAGAAGGTATTGTTTTCGTCAACATTTTCAAATTTGAGTTGTTAGTGGAAATATTCGTTTTGGTGCTCCCTGAACCCAAAAAAGTGGTTTTTACGTGATGTCCGTGTGTGTGTGTGTGCGTGTGTGTGTGTGTGTGTGTGTGTGTGTGTGTGTGTGTGTGTGTGTGTGTGTGTCTGTGTGGGTGTGTACAGAGCTACAGCCTTAACCAATGGGCCGATTTTTATGAAATTTGGTATGTAGGTACTAATCCACGATATATCCAGGCGTTTTTTCATTTTTTGAATTTTTGATTTTTAAGGGTAATTATCCCCCAAAAACCGCCAAAAACATGAAAAATCCAAATTTCTCAAAAACGGCTCAAACGATTTTGATTAAATTTTAGTCGTTTGTAGAACTTTAGTTTTCCAACAAAATGACACCACCCGCATTCCTGTAAAAATTCGGGTTCAGAAATTACAGGACTAACATCAAAAATTCAGTTTTTTTGATTTTTCATAAAAAGACATAAATATAAAAAATATTACTATTCACCATTAAAAAGAACTCAAAAAAACTACATAATTTAGTATTCTGAATTACTATTCTACGACTGCTGGTTTCGGAGAAAATTGAAATTTTCATTTTGTGGTAAACGCAGTACGTTGTCCAATGTTATTCTTATGGGGAATAAAAAAATTACTATTTCTCTCTTATTTACTGATCAATTTCATTCAAACTTGATATGCTTGTCAAGTTAGCATTGACCAACAGAGGAAATTCAAAATATGTTGCCATTTAACCCTGGGGGGACAAGGGGGCATTTCCTCTCTCAAAACCACTGTGTGTGGCAACGGACTCTATAGTGCCTCCCAAAAAGGGATTTGGGTGGATATTTCTGAAAACATCTAGGCCTATTTTAGACAATTTTCTGTACATTTATCTGTACTTCATATTTTATATTTAGTAAATAAAATAAATTTCATTAAAATTTGGCTAAAAGGGAGAAAGTATGTGTCAGTTTCCTGATACAGTTTATTTTATTACAAATTCAAACTATCAATTTATACTAAACAATACTTGACTTACAGTGAAAAATGTTGCCTACCTGTCGGAATCAACTGGGTCATCACGTGTTTGATTCTTAATGTTGCGGTGTGCTGGGGATTCCTCCAAAAACGACCTATCTAACTCCCCTCCATCGGGTACGAATTCTTCCACACTGTGTATTTTGCTAGATGACCCTGTAACAATAAAATAGGTGATTGTAACAACTAGTACACACACTGATGATATGAAAATTAATACTAAAGAAGATAATTTGTGATAATAACTATTTAAAATATGGATATCCCTTTGCCGATTTGGACAAGTCAAAACTTGTTTATTTAGACCAATAAACAATTAATTTTAGAGCATTTAAATATTCTACAATAAATTTGAATCAATTTTTACTTTTTACTCCTATACATTGTATCTTGTCAAACTTTTGAAAGTGAGTTATCGGTAGAAATATTTGCTGTGGTGTTCCCTGAACCCAAAAATTGGTTTTTGTGGTAATGTCTGTCTGGATGTGTACAGACTTAAAGGCCATACCATTGACCAATTTTGATGGAATTTGCCATGCATGTACTAATCCACACAGTATCTCCAGGGCTTTCTTCCCCAATTCGCTACTCTGTCCCAAAACCGCTAAAAACCATAAAAAGTTCTAACTGATCAAAAATGATTAAAATTTAGTGGTTTATATTGTTGTAAGTAGTAGTTATTTGAGTAGGAGTGAATATTATTTATTGAATTAAAACTATTCCTATTTTAGTGAATTTCCCCTGTAGGGAAGAAGTTATTACCGTTGTCGGCATGGTAAGACCTAGGCCCGGAATCATGATAACTTTTCGTTTTGAGGTCCCCAGATATATATTTTGAGGTCCGTGGGTGCGATAACTCTCGTAAAAATGATCCGATTTTGATGAAATTTGGTACATGTTTGGTACAGGTTTGAAACATGTAAAGCAACATTTATGATTTTAAGTTTGAAAACCAGCCAGATCGCTCCAATCAAAGGGTTATTTTGGGAGGGTTTTGTACACCAAAAATGGGGTTTTTGAATTTTTTACACATAATATTTTAGTAAATCAAATTGTATCTTTCACTATTGAATTCAGCTTAAAATAACAAACAACTTGGTGTTTTGATCATTGCTCTACGTCAATTGGTTACAGAGATATTGAAAGTGCTAAACACAGTACATTGTCCAACGTTATTCTTACGGAGAATAAGCAAAATTGTATATCTCGCTTATTTATCAACTTATCCTGACGAAACTTGGTTTATTGCTTCGTATTGTCGTGGTCTATTGATATTTGCACAAAAATCTATTTTTTTGCCGATAGTTCCCGTAGCAGCAAACCTGCATACTCAGCTGCCATGTTATTCTTTTGGAGAATAATTAAAATGTCATAAATTGTTTATTCATGAATGTAGCCTATATTGATGAAACTTGGTATGTGGCTTTATGTGGTATTAAGATACATACATATATGCATTGGAAATTCGCTGAGTACGCAGGTTTGCTGCTGCGGGGGTATTTTTAAGATATATAAAATTAAATTATAATCATACAAGTTATAGACAATAACATTTTGTTAACCTTCTTATAGATAAATATAGAATTAAACAAAAAATTCAAAAAAGTTTAGGTTTTCTTTAACAACAACCTATAATTATTATTTATCATTTAAAACCAGGTCACTTTATGTCTTTGATGTTCTTGGTGACTTATCTAGACACTATATACAACAACCAACACAACCTCTAATAAACTTCATTCTGTAAATGCTTGACAAAAGAAGGAACTAGGCTAGGAGACTTGTGTTCGGGAACATCACCTGTGCCCTTGTCCTCCACGGGCTCCGCAGTTCTGCTGAGTATCTTGACAGTGGCGGGGGTGATGGGGAAGGGCTGCGGGGGCGGCGCCGCCAGACGCATCTCCGGCACCGATGGGCTGGGCCGCAGTTGCTGTCGACACAATGTCACAGATAAACAACAAGCTCTAACATCCCTAGTAAAATCTGTTCGCCAAAAGCTGCTACTGTCAATTCTAAACTTTTGTTTTCTCAATTTTACTTAGCTATTACTCAAAATAGCCCAGGATTATTATTATTATCCTGGGCAGGATTGGCCCAGGATTATACAAGAATCCTGACATCGTAGCACTGGTCAGGCAGGAGATTTCGGTGGCAGACACGTGCAAAGAAGAGAGGCAGACCGGATGCTAAAAAGAGTGTGGATGGGGCAACCAGTGGGAAGACCAAGACTCGGATGGAATGATCGAGTGAAGCAGGATCTCAGGAGGCTAGGAGCAAGTCTGGAGTTGGCAGAGGACAGGCAGATGTGAAGGTAAATGGTTGGCGAGGCTAAAAAACAATTAGGATTTGAGTGGCTATGGGAGCAAGAGTAAGTAAGTATTACCAAAACTCTTTGGATTGCCTACAAACTCGACAAATATTTTCTAGTCATTTAGAAGACTAGAGATAGATGTTGATGTTTTAATATATTTTTGGGCGTTATTCACAGCTGAACAGGGGAATAAGCTGATGTGATCAAAATGTATCACACATTTATGTCAATGCACATAAACACTAACAAAATCACACAATTAAATAAATTTCTGAAAGTTCTCCAAACCCAATATTGCTTAATCACTCTCTTGCTTTTGTGTTGTTTGGACTGCCTTTATTTGTGTCCAAGTGAATTTCTTGTAATGCTTTACTATGCAGCTTGCACTATGAACTGCAACTGACATGAAGAAGGTAGAGTTGAATTGCTCTGCTGTTCAGTGTTGTAACTGACATTTCTGTCCAAAAATGAGATTGTATTAAAACAATGTTGTAATTAGTATTCTGTAATGTGTAGTAATTTAGTTTGGGATAAAAATCAGGTTGGCAGCCCTGAAAAGCTGTTCTAAATAGTAGGAAAATGGCTTCCGGGCATTGTAAAATGTTGTCGACTGTAACAGGCACAGATTTCTCAGCAGGTGACCATAAATGCATAAATAATGGGGAAAAAATCAATGGAAGGACAAACATCGTAAAAAGATGTTCAGAAATGCTGGAAACATTTTGAAGAGGGTTTACTTTACTACACTTCACTATAATGTAGGCCTACCCTAGATAGTAAAATATGTAACCAAGGTAAAAGTAAATATTACAAACCATTTTATGTAACAATAAACTATTTTTATCTCGATCTGTTCTTGTTTTTCGCCAAGCTTGTATATGATAAAATTGACTTGCCCAAAGAACAGTGCTTTAACTGACACCCGTTACACATTCACTGGAAGGTTCACTGAAAATCACTAATAACTCAGTCTATGACACAGTAAAAGGATATCTATTTTTTAAGTAGTTGGTATGTAGTTCAACACAATAAACTACCTAATAAAGTATTCTATACTAGCCTATATAGTTTTTTATTCCTGTAAAATGTCACTATTGTCGGTCACAACGTTGTATGGTGGGTTCACACCATTACTGACCTGTGTCCTGTCTGACAGCGCCGGTGAGATCTGCTGAGCGCTCTGACTAGAACTGATCACTGGCGCACTCTTGCTGTTGAAATCCGCCTGCTGCCTCCGCTTGTTGGTCAAGTTGTCAATGAACCTGAAAATAAAGCAGTTTGATTACAATTTTTTACTTTTACGAATTATGACACCATTTTAGTGTAGTTCCATATTACATTTATTAACATAAGTGGATTGTAGCTCAAATTTGAGAAAATACTTTCTTTTTGGGATTCTCATATACGGTCCTATTAGTAAACAACCGAGGGCTCGTTGTGTTGTGTTATATTCTGATGTCTTTCTAGAAGTTAGCTTGAAACAGCTGTTCTTTTTTCTTTGTTGTGTTTTGCATTAACAGCTGATAAATGTTCAGTTAAATTTATTTCTACTCCCATAAGATTAACCTTGGAACTTTAAAAGGGTAGGGGGCGAAGCCCTAAAGGAGGATTTTCTTTAAACCCCAAAAGACACTTCTAGACATTGAGGGCTTTCAAATAAGAAACAAACAAACAATTCACGACATTAGTTTTGCTGGCAGCCACGTCTCAGGCGGTTTTGCTGACCGCCTTACTATTTTATTACTTAGATAAGCGAATCCAGCTGCTCAAATCCAAGCAGATATTTTTATTTTTATTTTCTATATTTTATATATATATATATATATATATATATACATATATATATACATATATATATATATATATATATACATATATATATATATATATATACATATATATAATAATAATTTATTACAAAAATAAATTGTCACCTTCTTTCTCAAGAAAGTTGCTACACCAGTAGCTATACAGTAGAACCTCGGTCAACTGTCAATCTTTCAGTTGTCACTCTGAAGTGCCGGTATTATTAGAATCGTCTGCACGAGCCAGTGGGGGGTGGGGGGTGACTGCAGTACTCGCCAATAGGGGAGTGGCAAGATTAGTGACCTTGAGTTTGTCAACCCTGACCCTAGCCTGACACTGTTAGTGAACTTCTCTTATAGGGAAGAAGCTATTACCACCGGTGGTTGGTTTGAATATTTACCAATTTATATTTAACTCGGTTTTTTCGCCGTTGGTTACTTTGCCCCCAAACCCTCTTTTGCAAGCTCAGTTAACACAAGTTTAAATCGTAATCAACTATTGTAGTTTGTTAACTAAAGAAAAACTATAATTATGAGCTTTATATAAATCAGCTGTTAAAAACATGAGGTATTAGGAAATGTTAGTTTGCTTTCATAAAATATCCAAAAATTGTTAGTTTGGAATTCAATTTAATTAACATAACGGTACTTAACATTTGTTGCAATCTCTTACCGATTTCTTACAAAACACGCTCAAGTGGAATAACTGAAAAATTTAATTTTTCCTGCTCAAAAAGTGCCTCCCAGCCTCAACAAGTTTAAGTTTTGGCAATTAGGCCGACAGTTTCTTATCAAGAGCTTTAATTCAAGTATGAGATCGAGGGGGTCCGATAACGGGAAGTGCCTCATAATTGATATCAGTGAATCAGTGAACCCGTCTAGCTTTATGAAAGTAGAAGTGTCTGCTTTCATCGAACACCATTCCACTCACTTGTCATAGTCGGCGTGTTCGCTGAGCTGGAACAGGTCCAGTTCCTCCAGTGTGGCCGCCGCCTCGGCCGTGTTGCGCTCCAGCTGGCCCAGGAGCGTCTGCCGCTGCAGCTGCAGGAACGGGAGGCAGAAGAACTTGTGCAGCAGCTTGAGTCCGAAGCCGTTGCTCATGGACGCCTCGGCGTAGCGGATCTGGGCCGAGCCGTGCGGCCTGCAACACCGTGGGATATGCACACTCTGTATTATTTTGTGAAACCACCTAATGTGGGGAATTAGAATGAGAAGTAAACATCTTTATTTTGAAGGTATAACAGAGTAATTTAGAATATAAAAATAATAGAATAAAATATAAAGTACCAGGAAGACCGAGCCATACTTGATGATATTTGATTCGTTTTGGGGGTGAAAAGATGTCTAGGTATATGTAATCTTTATTTAATGGTTCTAGTTACTGCTTTCAAGATATCACGTGCTGGGAATTTACCTTGTGTAGGTCCACTTTGACAGTTCGTTGGTTAATTTATTCACAGCTTTTATGATTCTTTTGTTTTGATTGGAATCTTCAAAGGTTATTCCCAATGTTCAAATTTTCAAATGAGATTTTTAGGGGTGGGCGAGTAGTGTTTTTTTAAATCGAGTCGAGTCGAGTATTGAACCAAACTACTTGAGTATCGAGTCGAGTCGAGTAATTCTTAAAAAGTTAAAAAACTAATTTTATTTTTTGTACTGAAAATAATGATTTTTAATATTAAACTTGAATTATAAATATAACATTTTCTTGAATTATTAATGTTATTATTTATATTATTTCAAGCTTTATTTTACCATGAATGAATAATGATTTAAATAAAAAAATAATATATATATATATATATATATATATATATATATATATATATATATATATATATATATATATATATATATATATATATATATATATATAGGTCATACTGTTTCCAACAACCATAACAAACAAAAGGCAAGTATTACAAATATATATCCATACAAAGATTTTGGGTTGGTTTATCAAAACCAGAACATTTTGACAAGAAAGTGATTTTTTGGCTCCAACCCAAACACCCCCTGTGCCCCTCTCTTACTTATCTTAACTCACAGGTATCCATAAATAACCCACCTGTCAATGTCCCCTTTAATATGAGCTATAAATAGATTTTAAGCTTATTTTTCTTTATTTCAGTCACTTATTTTATTAAACATTAGTTAGCGCTGTAAACGTGGGTAAACGGCGGAAGTAGTCAACTACTCGACTTGATAGTTTAGAGTACTTTACTACTCAACTCGGCCTTCGAGTAGTCTTTAGTACTCAAACAAATACTCGAAACTCGAGTACTCGCCCACCCCTAGAGATTTTTAACTAAATACAAATTTTCCTGGGGTTGTGGTTTGTACCAATCGTATTTTTACGTCCAAGGTTTTAACAAAATCGTTCCGCTGGATTACGAGATAGATTTTGCAGACAGACAGATGGACAGACATTGCTTGTATTAGAGTATAGGATAGGACACAGAAGGCTTCTTGGTAAGGGCTTTAACTATGTTTGGCATGATTGCCACCTGATACTAATCCATATCACAGTTGTCTTTATTATTGTCAGTTATGTGTGTTTTTGTTACATTTATATTCCTTTCCAATAAAACCTTCTGTGTGACATGATATGTTATAAGATTCTCCTAGGTTCTGAGGGAAAGGGTAATTTCAACAAGGACCCTCAACAACAGTTTCCCTCAGGAAGACAATGTTAATTAAACTTTACTCCCTTAACCCTTTTACTGCCGACCATTTTTTTTATGACATCCCCAAAAATGCCAGACCACTATTAAGATTTACTTGCCAAGACTGCCAGGTTAAATTAGACCAAATTTCATGCTCACATTAAAAAATTTGTAACTTTTTTAGTTTTCATCAAAAATTGATAAGTTAGGTCTTGTTTTATTTGTATTGAGTTGTTTGTTTCAAATAAAATATATATTTTGGTATATGTAATAGTTTTTTTAGTTAAAATATATATATACATATATACAAATAAAAATATATATATATATATATATATATTATAGTTTGGACTATAAAAATTACCTCTAAAACTTATACCTCAACCAATTTTATTTATACATGTTGTAAAACAGGCATTAGTAAACAGATACCCAAATTTTCATGCCATTACCTTGATAAATGCAGGGATTCTGATGTTTTTTTCAAAATTTATTCATATTTTCAAAATTGAACATAGTTGCATATACAATTGACAATATTTTTTTTTACAAAAACATGTACATTTGGCTTCTAAATTGAAAAATGTTGTAAGGAACATAAAATAACACTAAAAACATACTAAAATAATTAAACTAACAACGACAAAAATATTTAGAATATTTGAGAAAATTTCACAAAAAACCCTTTCAACACCTGTGCTCACCAAAACAGGTAGGGTGAACACCTATTTACGATGGTATTTTCACTTACTGGCGATCTACTCCGCTTGTCCATTTTCGTAATGACAACAAAACTTTACTCACTAAACCACGGATAAATCCACAAACATAACCAACAAACCAACACCAGTAAACATAAACAACAATTATTGAAAGACGGACGGCAGACAACACTCACTACACAGAGCAGCTGTCGACTATGCACAGACGGTAGGGGGAATCAATGAGTATAACTTTATAGGTTATACAAGTCATAGAGTATAAATTGTACTTTTCTATGTTCCTCATAGTCTTGACAACGAGTATCTCAAGTTTCGTGGCATTTGGTACATTTAAGGCCAATAAGTTAGAAATATTAGATGTGCTTTATTGCGCACGTCGGCGATTCTCGCACGATTAGTGACGTGCGCATATGCGCACGTCGGCGTTTTTCGCACCATTCTCGACGTGCGCAAATGCGCACGTCGGCAGTAAAAGGGTTAAGACACAAATAACTATTAGTTTGGTTTTCCCAGCCCTTACGTTTCACCCCGTTGCAGAACGCACCTCTGTATGGTGTCGATGTAGGAGGTGACGATGTCCGCGGTGACCGTCCGATGGTGAGCCATGTCGCAGTGGTTGCCCAGCACCAGCACGGGGACGTGGGCGGGCACCTTGGTCAGCTCTCGCTCCACGTAGTCAAACGACCTGCAAACCGCCATATTACTTTATATCTGAAACCTAGTTGAGTAATGAATTATGTTATCACATCACTGGCTTTTGGTGAGACCCAGGGGCGGTTCTAACAGATGTCACAGACACCCACAATGATTGCTCTTTTGTTTCATTAAACAGCTCTTATTTTGCTAAGATTTTACAAAGGAAATTTGGTGGATATCCAAAAAAGATATCCGTAGATCAAGAGTAGATTGGCTGCACTGGCCGGCAGCAGTGACCACACTGTCACTCTGACATATTTTTGGCTGTTTGTGTCGCGAGTGATGTGCTCTTCCCACCTCAATTCTTATAATTATAATGTATCGTAAAAAATATTTCTAGTGCAGAAAAGAATCACTTTGTTCTCCTAAAGTGGCATAAACAAATGCACTGTTATGATACAGCAACCCCAGAATGTAACTACCCTTTAGGGAACGATGAAATCGGGACTTTGCCAATCTCGTAAAGCAGACAGTTCTACCCAGAACCTGCTAATGGCGGATTTAAACACTACCAAGAAATTAAACAAAACAAAATTGTATAATATAAAATATAATATAGTTGCATATTATTATACGACCCAAAATAAAATTCCTACAACCGCCCCAGGTTAGAACCTTTAACGTACTTGACAAATTCTATCCTAGCTTTGTCAACTGTTGACTTCAACCTGAACAATATTTTTGCTGAAACTATATTGTATATTGTATGACACTATTATATTTCTTAAGGATATCACAAGGAAGATTATATGACTACTAGTGGCTCGTAGGGGATAGCCCATAACATTTGGTTTTTGTGAATGTGGATATTCTTTTTACCGTTTATATGCTGAGAAAATGATACGATCAGTAGACCCTAAACAGAAGCTTGAATCACATTAATAATTACAGCTGATCAATAGTTCATTTTCAGTTTGGATACATTTTTTTTACTTCAAGAAAGTTTTTTAGGCAATAAAACTAAAATAAAGCTCCGTTTGGTTCTTCCCCATCCAATTTTCTGTTAATATTCCAAATTTAAGCCGTCTAGGTTGTAGGATAGTTTCAGAAACCTGATCAAAGATACAGATTTACTATTTTTT
This sequence comes from Allygus modestus, assembly GCA_963675035.1. Classification (NCBI taxonomy): domain Eukaryota; kingdom Metazoa; phylum Arthropoda; class Insecta; order Hemiptera; family Cicadellidae; genus Allygus; species Allygus modestus. The sequence continues at coordinate 146,086,926 of OY776116.1, forward strand.
CCTTACGCAATTTTTAGAATGAATTATTATTTGACAAATTTCCTTAATTAAAATAACAATTTTGCAACTGCCACCGCAGTATTACAAGGAATACCTTTATATAAATCTTAACTTTTCCATCAAAAATTTAGAGAAATATTACCTAACAAACAATTTTTCTTCACAATGTGGTGAAAGTAACTATTTTCGAAATCAGCTGTGAGTATTTTCGAAATACTATATGAGTATAGTAAATTATACAGTAGTGCTGGTATCTTCCTGTGTCTACCAATAAAAAATGCTATGTCTGTGTTGCATTCAAAATCAGCTATTCTTATTAATCTAATTACTAGATGAACGATGAACGAAAACAAAATGTAAACACTACTGTTGTCATTATGTTGTGATAACTATTTCTCAACAAATCTGTTACAAATGTCTGAAAAAGATGTTGCATTATTATTATAATTTACAGTGTCATGAAAACTATCACTCATAAATCGTACCTAAAGTGTTTATCTGGCACTTGAATTTCCACGCTCGGCTGTCATTTCACACGGAAAACACGATTGCTTGCCGGAAAAGACCACTTTCGGCCCCAGTAATGAAATATACTATATCACACCCTTTGCCACACCGCTAGGCAGACTACTGCAGCAGCCGACTCACCAGTTTTTGGTGATGTCCAGCACCAGTATGACCCCGTTAGTGCCCTTGTAGACGTCGAGGAACTCCGCGTCCAGTGCGGGGGGGCTGGCGTCGTCCTGCCCCAGCTTCAGCCCCTCCATCAACACCCTCTTCTTGCCCTTGTCCACCACATCCCACACCTCCACCTTCACCACATCATCCGTCGCCTTGTAGCTCCACTGGATGCTGGCCACCTGAGACCCACCAGTACTTCAGATGACATGTTACCGTTTGACTCCATTTGCCTTTAAGATCTCTAGGCTGCATCCTACACAGCCTAGTTAGAAATCTGGCCCTGCTTGCAACTAAGCACAGTATCTAGAATAATTAAACGTTAGGTATCATAAACAAAATGCGGTGGTGCCCACCGACTGTGTTTAACACAACAAAGCCCCCATCGGTTAAAACTAGACATCGGATGCTGTTGTCTTGACTTTGATGCTTCCATTATGCTGATGCTTCTTTGATGCTGATCTGGAATGTAAACAAAGCAAAAATGTAAACAATGTGACGTCACTGTGCCCAACCAACAGCAGTCGGGTATCAAAGTTGCGCATGATACCTACCGTATAATTATTCTAGATATTGTGCAACTAAGCAGCGTAGTGATTTAAGATCGTATAATTTGTTTTCAATAGAAGATGTGTTCCTACTGTTTCTGTCTTTACAATATCAAAATACTTACATTAAACAAGTTTGTGGTCTATTAAGTGAACATAGTACAGTATAACCCCGCTTAACCAAAATAATGGGAGCGGGACCGTTCCAGATAACCCAATTTTTCAGATAATAACTGTTTCAAGGTTAATTTAGGAAAAATACGCAAACATCTTGGAGTTAGCAGCAGGTGTGAGGGTTCACGGTACACTGATCCTTTAGTGTGAAATAGGAATGCGGAAAATGCAGTATAGGTCAACCCTCCACCCCCTCGCGGCCGGATCAGTTATGTGGCAAAACCTGTAAAAAACAACCCCTAAGTTCAGTGACTGCCGCGGCAGACAGTCTCTCGGTCCGCCATGAGTCATACACCGGACTTATCTTCTCCATTATTGATTAAATATTTCATGTTGACCGTTCCAGTTGACCCGGGTTTCGGTTTAGCGAGGTCCGGTTAAGCGGGGTTTTACTTACTGTATATAGTAAACTGAATGGAAGTGGCCCAAACAGTGACAGCCATAGAATGTTGATTTGATTTGATTTTGATTTTGATGAACCATAAAAGGTTTTGGCACATCCAGATAATAAAGTTTCTAAATTCTAACTTACTGTAGATCATCTAAAATTAGGCCTACCACTTATCATGCACAGTATATTAAATTACAATAACAAACAATCCCTACCTGAATTTCTTCCGTCGGTACGTACTCCTCAACAAATTTCTTCCCTTGGAGTCGATGAAATAAACAAGTCTTTCCAACATTTCTGTCACCTTTAATTATTATTTTCACTGAAAAAACAAAAACAAAATGTATTCATTTATTTAAACAAAATCCAAATTAGACATTAAATATTACGTGGGATGACTGACTACCAGGATTGGAAGGGCACTTATCACTACAACAATCTTTAAACTTTTTCTGGGGAAGGTTTCTTAATGTGGAGCACCGACACTGCTGCTGCAGTTAGGTTACATTATTATTCAATAACAAAACCTATCACAACCTGACCACGCTGATATGGGTTTGAGGTTATTATGATGAACTACAGGTTGTCAGCAGTAGCAGGAAGAAAAAGAGGCACACTGAGATTTAGTAGACACTTGCTGCTAGCCTAGCTAGATTGATTTGGCTGTGCTCTCCAGCCACTGTTACTGGGGAAACGCTGCATTAACCTTACTTACAGCGTTTTCACCGCTTAGACCTTTCCAGGCTTGTTGATATGTCATAATAATAATCCCTCTTCCGACCTCTAAAGGAAGGGGAAAGGGACTATTAACCCTAGCAGTAGCCTAATGTTGAAGTGGGAAATGGCCAAGCAGATGTGGCGATTTTGCGCAGACTTTTTTTGAAAATTCGTATAAATTCAACCGTAGAAGTAAACCTAGCCAACCTCATACTCATTTTGACCGGCAAGAACAGGAGGATCTAGAAATACTCAAATAAAAAAGAGCTAGGAAAATATTTGTTCGGTAAGGTAAAGAAATATAAAAATAAGATTTTTTTTAGAAATTTCAAAAACAGCCTTGGTGAAATTTTTTCTAGAGATTTTTATGGAGAATTCATGATATACATTTTGTAATCTAATTACCTACATAGAAATATATAACATGTTGGGGAAAGAATTTTTTTGTAAGTTTTAGAGGCGTAATATAATAATAAACGGAAACCCGAAATATGTGTAATCTGTACAGTGTTAGTTTGTGTTGTAAATAAGTCATGTAATATATGTATACTCATGATTATATATATATATATATATATATATATATATATATATATATATATATATATATATATATATATATATATTTGTAAAGCTAATGAAGTAAGGAATCCAAAAAAGTCATAAAGTTGATGTTACAAAATTTGTATCACTTATAAATATATGTAAATAAAAGAATGTTTTGCTATTTTTGCGTATTTGGAAAAAAATATTTCACAGTATTTAGTACATAACTTTTGAGCTAAATGTTTTACCCCCAAATCAATATAAACATGTTGTAGTACATTCAATTCCCTACATAGAAATTTATAACATGCTGTACATAGAATACATAGAAATATACATATGAATATATAACTCACCACTAGGCCTACCAGATAAATAATCCAACTAGCCTTCGACACCTATGACACATCAGGAAAGTCGTTCACCTCAATATCACTGCCTATATCACCCTCTAAATCGTCATCAATGTCACTAATACTTTCTTCAAGAGCACCCCGAATGTCACTACAATCCATTTTTGCGTAAATTCCGCTAAATAAATAACTAAAACACTCTTACACAACTGACAACGGTCAAACATTAATATAACGTGCCATTTTGGACTGGACATTGCACATTTCAGATGTCAATAATACCACCACAGAATAATAAAAAACATTGAGACATAAATAGGAAGAAAGCCTGAAATCTGCTGTTTACAGTGATACCACATACAGTACAGTTGGGAGCGAGCCAAACAAACTGACTGAGACTTCGTAAACAGCTGCGCAGTTGCTGATTAGGCAAATATGTGACGTAATGAAACCTTGGTGATGAAGCCAAGGGAAAACAGTGCTGCCAATGGCAAAACTAAATTATGGTACTCTACATTTCTTCCTCTTCAAAATAACATATTATTTGACTAGTAACTATAACATACACTGCATATAAATGCGATTTTCTGATCCGACCAATTTGGTTGGATTGGCCAAAAAAAAACCACAAACAAACCACAAAAAATTCCACAAAAAAACCCGAAACATCTGTTTTCATAAAATCATATAACCTGTCCAATCAATATTTCATTCTAAAAATCAATACCAATATAAAACGCTACTCTTCAGCTGTGCATTGGTACTAACCGCATCTTCCTGCGAGAAAAACTACCTGAGCTACAGTAGGTAATTTAAAAATATCGTGTTTTGCCATAGTCAGAGCGTCGGCTGCAGCAATTTAACTGCGCCAAAAATTCATTCGATTTCTAATCGTAACATTGTTATACAGCTGCTACATGGTTCATTTATATAATAAAATGAAAGTTCAGAATGTGATCTTTCTAATTATATATATATATATATATATATATATATATATATACACATATTGATCACCTTTGAGTTTATTATTATTTATTTTTTAACATTACCTACAACATTTTCAGTCATATCCGACCAATTTGGTCGGTGGCCACTCTAGGCGACATAAAAATCCGACCAAATTGGTCGGATGGCCACGGCTAGGGTTAAGTTAAGTTATATAAACTTACTATTGTACTGAATTCCCTTTGAAAATTTTTTCTGGAGATTCTGAGACATGGCATGATGTCCAGGAGGGCCAGATGAAGCACCGGCCTCAGTTTTACTCGTCAGACGCTTCAAAGCAGAAAACATTTTTGTCCTAAAACATGAATAAATTTTAGATAACCTATCAGTACAATACTTACGTTGCTTACAAAAAATATAACTCCGCTAATCCGCCCCGAATGGGATCGAGGGAATTGTCAGAACAAGAAACATCCCCGTTGCAGCAAACCTGCATACTCAGTGAATTTCAAATGATACTTCACTGTCATGAAGCCACATTGGTACCAACTATCATCAAAACCTTTTCAGAAATAAGCGAAATATGACATATTATTTTTTCTCCATAAGAAAAATATTAGGACTGAGTAGGCTATGTAGGCCTTAGCCTCAAACTTAGACTCAAAGCCTTAGCACACGATTTCTGTAAAAAAAGACTCAAGTATTTAGTTTGCTCCCCTCTAGGCTGTATGCGAGATAAAATCTCTATAGATCACTTCATTGACAACCTAATCTCGTTTCAGGAACATACAGAGGCTCAAATTAATCTAATCGTACACAATGGCAATTCAAATAGGATATTGAAAAATGGCCTCACCGGAAAAATATTCCTTGAACAGCTTGAAAATCTCCTCAAGACAAAAATGTCACAGCGTGAAAATGAAAAGTTCTTCAACCCATTAAAGACATCCACACATTCAACTGAAAATCAGCAGTCGACATCCATCAAGTCGTTAGTCGATTTTCCTCCTCTGGCGGCATCTCCTTCGCCTAAGAACCTCGGGATGGGCACTGACGACTCGCACAACTCTGAGCATCTGACGCAGTCTTCACCTCCACAGCAGCAGCCCTACAGCGAAGTGGACCCAACGGTCAGTGGAAACCCAGCAGTGTCCCTCAGTGCAGTGTACAGTGAAATGAATACAAAAGTCTCTGTTTCTGTGAATACGTCAGTGCTTCAACCTAACAAAATATTTTGTTTAAAAGAGAATACCAATTATGAATCACAGCCTCCTGCTTCTTTAAACTCCACAGCCAGTGCAGCACCTCCAATAAAGTAGCTATAAACAATAATTCAATCAGAATATTTCACCAAAATATCCAACACCTTAATTCAAGAGTAAATTCATTAGAAGCAACGTTAGATGAGTTAAAACCACACATACTTATTCTCTCAGAACATGATATGAAGGAAAATGAAATATCTCGATTTAATTTAAATAGTTACAAAATTGATTCTTATTTTTGTAGAAAAAAGTTTGTAAAAGGGGGAGTTATGTTACTGTCTGGGGAAAACACTATATCGAAGCAGGTGGATGTGCCTATTTTTCTAAGTGATAGTTACCTGGAGGAATTGCAATTTGAATTTTGTGTCTCGAGTTATATTGAGGGTAAATTTAAGTTTTTAGTTATCGGTATTTACAGGTCCCCAAGTTCGGATGTAAAAGTATTTTTGGACAGATTGAGTGTTGTGATTGAGTTTTATAGCAAAAGGTTTACTAACATAATAATTGGAGGAGATATAAACATTGATGTTTTAAAAAATGATAATAAACACAAATTACTTAAAGACACTTTAAAAAGCCACAACATGGAATATCTAGTTGATTTTCCGACAAGAATAACTGAAAGTACTGAAACAGCTATTGACAATTTTCTAATTAACAAGATAGACTCATGTAATATCACAATTGAAGGGATAATTACATGTTTGTCGGACCATGATGGCCAAATATTGATACTAAATCCTGTAAACTTAAACACATTTAAAAAGAAGCCCTTGAAGCAAGAAATACGTAAGTTCTCTAGTGAAAACATCAAATACTTCTCCAGTTTATTATCAAATGAACTTTGGGAAGATGTATATTTTTCACCCATTGAAAAAAAATACGATACTTTTCATGAAAAATTTATTTTTTATTTTAATATGGCGTTTCCAAAAACCCTTATAACTAAAAACAACAAAAAGAATCATTGGCTAACTAAAGAACTAAAATCTAAGAGGTCTAAACTAATACGTATGACAAAAGAATTTAGAAAATTTAAAGTAAATAAAATAAGGACTATATTAAAAAATGAAAAAAATCTGTTTAGGAAAGAATTAAATCAAGCTAAAACAAAACACTATGAGGACAAAATCAGTAAATCCTCTAATATCCAAAAAACTGTTTGGAAAATTATAAACTCAGAAGTTGGTTCTAAAAATAACAACCAAAATCGGTTCAGGGATATTGCTCTGACTATTGGCACAAATACCATTGATGACCCCAAAATTGTTTCAGATTTATTTAACAATTACTTTGTAAATAAGGTGGAAGATATTGACGCAAATAGAAATATGTATGTACAGTGTATAGAGCCAGACCCTGTCAGTAATTCAAATGTGTTGGTGACCAAGTTTAGTTTTAAGTCAGTGAATGAAAATGAGGTGGAAAACATAATAGGTTCACTGAAAAATAAAAACTCCAGTGGGTACGATGAAATACCTGTTAGTGTCCTGAAAGGTGTGAAATATGAAATAAGTAAGATTTTATGCCACCTGATCAATTCTTCTTTTATTACTGGTTCATTCCCAGATCAATTGAAAAAAGCAAGAATCGTACCTATACATAAGAAAGATGACAGGAAAAGTATCGCTAATTATCGACCTGTATCTCTATTACCAACCTTTTCAAAAATTTATGAAAAAATAGTACAACAACAATTAACTTCATTCCTTGAAAAATTCAATTTAATAGATGACATTCAGCATGGGTTTAGATCTGGAAGGTCAGTCACCTCTGCAGCTGTTTCGTTTTTAGAGGCAGTGATCGAGTCTGTTGACAGAGGTAAAAATACAACAGGAATATTCATGGACTTAACCATGGCTTTTGATAGTGTGAAATATCCTATACTGTTACAAAAATTATCATCTCTAGGGGTCTCCAAAAATTCAGTAAAATGGTTTGATTCTTACCTGACCAATAGAACACAATTTGTTGAAATCAGTTATGTATCAAACAATAAAATTATTAAAGCTGCATCAAAAATAGAAACAATAAAATTTGGCGTTCCGCAAGGGTCTATTTTGGGGCCTTTGCTATTCTTATGCTATTTGAAGGACATAGATAACACACTGACATGTAAACCGAGCAGTAAACTGTGCCTTTATGCTGATGATTCTAGTTTAATGATATCATCCCCAACTCTTGAACAAACGGAATTGACAGCTTTCATAGAACTTGGGAATTTAGGCAATTATTTATTAAATCAAAATTTAATACTAAACCATGAAAAAACAAATTTTGTTACATTTAAAACAGCACAAAATAAAAGTGGTAATGAACCAGTGATAATGTATGACTCTAATTTCATTTTACAGAAAGAAAGTACAAATTTTTTAGGACTAACAATAGATCAACACTTAAATTGGAATGAGCATGTAAGTAAAGTACTGACCAAAATAAATTCTGGAATCTATGCTCTTTCAAAAATGTCCTTTCATTGCAATTTAATAACCCTCAAGAATATTTATTTTGCACATATTCATTCTCATATTTCTTTTGGAATTTGCCTATATGGTGCAACAAAAAAAGAAAATCTCGATAGGATATTAAAATTGCAGAAGAAAGCTATAAGAATAATCCTTAAACTAAAACATAATGATTCGGCTAGAGAATATTTTAAACAGTTAAAAATACTTACTGTATATGGGCAATATATTTTTGACTCAATTTTAGTAGCAAGAAATAAATTGGCAAATAATGTCTCTGTTCATCCCATTCATCAATATGATACAAGGAAAAAGAATGAGGCCGTTTGTAGTCACCATAGATTACAATTTTATGAGAAAAGGCCATCGTATGCGGGAGGCAAATTTTTGAAAAAGATACCGCAACATATTTTGAATGAAAAAAATCACACCAAATTTAAAAAACAACTGAAGGAGTATTTGATAGATGCAGCCATTTACACACTGGATGAATTTTTCCACCTCACTCTTCCATGCTAAGAGTAAAAGATATATATCTATGTTTAGAAAGGCTTGAATGTATTGTATCACTTGTAATATATTGACACTGTTCAAATGTTGTACACTGTACTTCTGAATGAATAAAGATATTTGACTATTGACTATTGACTAGGTTTGTTGCATCAAGGACCACAAAAATCGGGTTTTTATGCAAATACCAATGTATCACCACCAGATGAAGCAACATACCAAGTTTTAACAATTTATGTTCATTGACAAGCAAGATATCACATGTTTCTTATTCTCTATCAGACAATATAGCTGCTGAGTAGGCAGGTTTGCTGCCATGGCAACTAAAGAAAATGGGTTTCGTTTGTAAATATCAGTAAACCCCAACCATATGAAGCCACATACCAAGTTTCATTAATACAGGGTTTCCGAAAAAGAATGACGGGATTTCGAACGGCCGTTGCTTGGGGACTATTCAAGATAACTAAACGATTTAAACGTCAAATAGAAAAGAAAAGAACTAAGTTTTTTTTCATACCTTAATATGTTTCGATGTGAGCTCCATTTGTTGCTCTGCATACATCTAAGCGATATTCGATTTCTCGCCAAGTGTTGTGAAGCATCTCTGGTGTCACAGTTGTGATCGCTTCCGAAATTCGCCCACACAGATGTGGCAAATCACGAATTTTCTCGGCATAAACAATGTTCTTTACGTAACCCCACAAAAAAAGTCCAAAGGGGTCAAATCAGAACTCCTAGGAGGCCAGGGAATAGGCGCACCCCTGCCTATCCAACCATTTGTTCCCGAAGGTAATGAGGCGCGACACACGTGCGCGACACACTTAACAACAAGTTTCCAAATAGTTGGATAGGCAGGGGTGCGCATATTCCCTGGCCTCCCAGGAGTCCTGATTTGACCCCTTTGGACTTTTTTTGTGGGGTTACGTAAAGAATATTGTTTATGCTGAGAAAATTCGTGATTTGCCACATCTGTGTGGGCGAATTTCGGAAGAGATCGCAACTGTGACACCAGAGATGCTTCACAACACTTGGCGAGAAATCGAATATCGCTTAGATGTATGCAGAGCAACAAATGAAGCTCACATCGAAACATATTAAGGTATGAAAAAAAACTTAGTTCTTTTCTCTTCTATTTGACGTTTAAATCGTTTAGTTATCTTGAATAGTCCCCAAGCAACGGCCGTTCAAAATCCCGTCATTCTTTTTCGGAGACCCTGTATAATTTCATTAATAAGTGAGATAGGTAGGTCTACATATAAAATGTTAGTTAACTTATTCTCCATGATAAGATTAACATTGGATAACGAAATGAGTTTAACACTTTCAATGTCTCGGTAACCAATTTACGTAGAGCGATGATCAATACCAAATTTTTTTAAAGCTGAATTCAATAGTATAAACTAAAGTTTGGATTTAGAAATAATTAGGCTACGGTATATGTAAATATTAGCCTAAAAAAAACCATTTTGGGGGGTACAAAACCCCCTTTATAATGGTGTGATCTGTCTGGTTTTCGAACTCATGAAAATAGATGCTACCTTACACGTTTATATACCAAATTTCATCAAGATCAAACTTTTTTATGACAGTTATCATGCCTACGGTCACATATATTAAATAGGTACGGTATATTTGTTAAATAAAATTACCAGAGTACCCTTCAAAATTTATTTTTTTATTCACTGACACGTCTATATATACATATATATGAATATTAACGAATAAGTTAGTGTTTTTGACATCTGGGGGCCTCAAAACAAAAGTTGTCATGGTCCTGGGCCCAGGTCTTACCATGCTTATAGCTTCTTCCCTATAGGGGAAATTTGCTAAAAGGTCATCAGAGGAACATTATAACATGAAAACGTGATCAAGTGCTAAGATATGGTACCTTACTTTCTATTTCGAGAAAATATTATTGTAGAAGGTCTTATATGAAAGTCTGGGTACCTACAGTACGATAAGCGTCGACCAAAACAATCAAATTTAAAATATCGGATTCCCATAATTGACACCGTTAACCACATTCCCATTCAATTTTTATGGCCTATAGTTTTTAATGCACAATCAAAAAGTGTCTTACTTTGGTTTGGTTGTTTTAATTATGTTTAAGATATTCTCATCTGTAATATCGACCTAGGTAACATAGCAGTTTGATATTTTATATTCAAATGTTTTGGTGGACGCTTATCGTACTGCACCCGAAAATCACGATAATCACAATCACAACCATTTCTGCCAACTCTCTACCACGATACTCAAGTTACGCTAACCATTAGGAGTAGGCCTATGGTTTTTTACCACCGTACCTATTTGTATGTTTACGACAAGTTAAGCAAATTACCTAAATTCACTTTGGTAATTTTTGTATAGGCCTATGTAAGTTTACATATTTATTAAGCTTTGAATACTTGTTTACATTTAAATCTGTTTTACTTCAATAGCTGGTTTAGTACTGGAATATAATTCAAATCATTACCAATACAGTAACAAATTATGTCCTACTTAGGGTGGAAACAACTACCGGTAAGTTACTGGCAGAGCACTATCCAAAAACACCATAGGCCTAATTTAAATCCGGTAGTTTCTCCAGTCATAAACATCTCTAGCATATTATATAAACTAGCAAACCTTATGTTTGTATCTTTAATCCCAGCTGTTCTGCTTCTTTTGTTTTGATTTGCTATCCAATGTTATTTAAATGGGCCAAAAACGTACTTTGAGGGCTTCCCAAGGGTTTCTGGTTCCACACACTGACTTGAGACCACCAAAAGGCACATCTAGACGTTAAGGGCTTTCAAACGACACGTGAATCATAAAAATCGACTCAGTAGTTTGGCCATAATCTTCTGCACAAAAATCGCCTTATTCTTTTAATATAGCCTAATGATGATGATGATGTATATGTGTTTGTGTATGGCCTATGTAAGGGCCTATTGTCTCCCATATGGATAACCAATCTCAAGTACATTCAAAGAAACCATACATATTAACAGTAATTTTACTCCCTGTAAAAGATTGTCATAAATATTATTGCAGTTTCCAACTTATCCAATTTGTGTAAACCTACAGTTAATTTAATGTGTAATAAACTGTTAATTATGAATGCTAAAGGGACTAATAAAACATAGGGTTATAGGGTCTACCTTGAATAGTTGAATAATCAACGAAGGATATTACGCCCACAGTTAATGGAAAGTAAGGTTATATAAAATTATTCATTACTAGATCATGAAACAGTATCAATAACTTCGTCTATCACTTTCATAGTATGGTTTAGTTTTTCTAATACTATTCGTAAATTTGACAGCTCAAGAGTTTTATTTTTAAGACTTTTTTCTCCAGTGTCGTCTGTTCACTTTTTTTCTGGTCGGCAGAGTCTAACAAATATATTTGTCCACGAAACCTCGACGTTCTGTATTCCATTCCTCATATGATTACATTATTCATACCATAGACTAACTACAGTAGACTAACTACTAGCACAGAAAAACGAATTCTATAAAATACAACAGAGAGATATTGCACACCTCTATAGCCCTGCATCCCAAATCTGCCCCTATGATGTGGACAGTGAATTTATATGTCAATAAATAAATAAACTTTATTTGATGCATTTCAAAGCAGGACTGGATTTAAGCATAGGCTACATAGGCGCACACCTAGGCGCCCGCACCACAAAGGGCACCCACACCACAGAGAAAAGCCTCACACAAGAAAAACAATCTGGATCTGGACGTCAAGGGCCCTCACCACAGGTTGAGCCTAGGGGCCCACGGCTCCTAAATCCGGTGCTATTTCAATGTGTAAATATAAAATATTAATTTGTTTATACGTTGTTCAGAATTATTACCCAGGTCGGTTGGTTGGTGACCCTTGTTTCAGGCTTTTGGTATGTTGTTATTGTGTGCCCCCCTTGTGGTGCGGGCCACCAGACGCTCACCTATGTAGTCTATACCTATATCCGGCCCTGTGCTGAGTAATTATAAACTCTTGCCATGTATAATATAAAATTACTTATTGGTTATAAATGTATTTTCAAGAAAACTATGTAAAACGTGATTATCTTACAGTACATACAAAAACATTATGAGTTATCAAAATGATGCTTCTAAAGGCACTGGTGAAAATGTACGTTGGTGCTTTGAAAATCACCCAGCTGTTTTACTCTCTTGCTTTGCACAGCTTTGCAGCAGGTTTTCAGGGGTTCCTATTGGCTGACTGTTGGTTTGGTTATTTTATTTTGTTATTTTGAAGTTTGAATTGAGCGAGTGCAAGTCTGCAAGTTACAAGTTGTCTTGTTCTTGTGTATTGGTTCGTGATGCAAATTATTTAAATGTTCGTAGAGATCTCTTTTTAGTTTAGCTCAGGAGGTTCAGGTTTTATCCTGTTTATAGATGCTTTGTTTTCCATTTCAATCTACAATTTGAAATATTCACAAGCCGATCCTCGTAATGGGTAAGTGACAATTCAACTTAGTAAGGTTGAAGTATTTTTTAATGTTCTGTTAGGAAGTCAAAAAACTTAACTAAACCTTATTTTAATTACTTTTTAGACTTCATATGCTGAGGTCTAAGCCTTCCACATTAAAAAATGTACACTTATTTATTTCAGGGGATGTAATAGGTTTTATCTTGAAAGGTTATGTTGATGAAGGTATTAGAACTAAGATTTATAAGGAGGCATTTTATAAGGCCTATTAATACAATTTTGCATGGTGTTTAGGATAATTTAATTACCATGTTTTCATGTTTGATCAAGCCAGAAGTTAAGGAGGAAAATTGTGCTTTTGCTGTAGGATTTAAGCCAGATATTAGGACAACGCTTTAGTAGATAGGCTAAAAGCGTCTTGAATCGGGACAAATTGCATTTTAGGTCCAAACTATTTCCAATCTTCTCTATACTTCTCCTAATTAACACAAAGCAGACCTATTTTATACGTTCGCTGCAGCTGTTCCTGATTGGGAATGACGCTCAGCGCCATTAGGGTGTGTCAGTACCCATTCAAAAACGCTCGGCAATGCCTTTTTTAAATCTTCGTTTTTCTGTGGCAGCGTTGCTTGGGCACTTTAGTCGCGTGGAGTGAGCGGACTCGTGCGCATGTTATGTCAGGTAAGGTTACCCGCCATTTTTACAGTGGTAAGACTTAGTGACAGTCTTTTGCAACACTGCACTGTGTCGAGTGTGTGAATTATTGGTCCTGATCATGGAGGTTGTTCCCTGGGACTTAAAACGATAGTGAATTACATGAAACAGTTTTATATAGATTTTTAGTGTTGTGATTTGGCCGCCAATATGATTTTCTTGCATGCCCGATTCTGCCGGGTGCGACTGCCCCATCGGCACGAAAATGGCGGCCTTTTTATATTTTTTTACATAAAAATGCAATTTTTTCATTATAGGCCTACTTAACCTATTTTTTACCCGTAAAATAAAGTGAATATCGTTAACCAAAATTTCAGCATCTGGGTAACCATACCGTCAAGGCTCAGCAGCAGCAGCATGGGACTAAGTCAGTGTGAACCCTTTCAAGCAAATACCACACAATAAATTGTTCCCTATAATCTAAAATTGTCAGCCATTTTCTCTGAGGTATGTCTTCAGTGTGCCAGACTGTTTCTCATAATTTGAGATGGTTTTTGATACTGTAAAAATCAGTTAATGATTGATAACTGAATCTTCCACTTTCGACTTGTTTGATGGTTTAAAATATCCAAGAATCCATTTGGTCGCTATGGCAACTAATCAACTGTGGTAATTTGTTACCAATACAGTAGTAGCCACTGGAGTGCTGTGTTTATTAGTGTGAGGGGATTCCTTGCAATGTTTAACAGGCCTAACTTTATAATCCTCCATTTTTCAAAACTTAAACATGCACTGTAACCAGTCCAGTCTGTCAAGGTGGAAGAATTCTGGGGTAGAGAAAGGGGAATGTGTAGGGAGAAATAGCTGGAAATATAGCCTAAATGTTTTTCTAACACAATTTTTAAGTCAATGTTGAAACCATAAATAAGGTAATATCTAGGGTCGAAGTTAGGTAACTAACCACTCTTTTGGGCTGATTATAAAAATCAAAAAAATTCTGAGTGATTTCCTCTCGAACGGCACTTAAAAGGCCCCCAGTTTATAGGGGTGATTATAGTTTCCATTCTAACAAAATCCCTCGCCAAAGGAGGTGGTGGTTCATCGATTCAAAGTCATGACTCAGATCGTCAAATGATAAAGTACTTTGCATTGTGTTACATGTAGGCTATACACTTCAGTAAATCTGCAGTTCATTTTGTTATCTTGCCTCTTGATTCAAAAATTAAGCCAGATCTATTCTACTCTTTATCCTGTTTTACTTTGCCACCCATGGTAGATACCCTCTTATCTGACCGAACCCTGGGTTGGATAATTGAAAGGGCGTTTAAAACGAATAGGCCTAACAGGGGTACAAAATATGTCCGATCCGGCGAGCCAGGCTCGGGGGAAATTTTTGGCCAACCAGCAAAATAAATTTAAGTCGCAAATTTATCCACAGGAAAATTAAAACATCTTAATTAGATAACACAACGACGGAAATGCATGAGCGATTTTCGAAGTACGACTATAATTATAACTGTGTTTGTTTGTTTACATCAAAAGTCAGTTGAGCGAGATCTTATATTTTTCGTCTCATTCACAATGGCTGGTCTGTTGTTTGGCGGTCGCGGGTGCGGTAATTTATTCAAGAGATAAGGTTTCCTACCGTACTAAAAAATGCTTAAACCTAAACTGTCGTACAAAGACAAATGATGGCTAATTTTTTCGTCTAACTATCACTAATTCAATAAAATGTCATCAAATTGTTGTGAATCCCGTTCAAAAGATATGAATAATACAATCACTGTTGTATTTTCCCGACTATTCAAAATTTCTATGTTGATTTTTTCCTTTCTCGACATTTTATTTATTAATTTTGATTGATGTTTTTCTGATAGTCCTGATTAAGTATTCCTCCATTCCTCAAGAAATTTTATAGAAAATAAACATGCAATTCAACGTAGATATTTTAAAATTAGGCCTGCCGTATTTATTTTTGTAAGTTTTTTTTTACTATATTTTATTAGTAACATTATTTTATTACAATGTTAGAGGTAATTGTATAATAAACGGCAACATTTTTTAATGGAATTTAAACTTAATAAATTAAAGTAGGCCCTATAAAGATTTAATTCAATTTAGATTTGTAAATTCGGTAAATATAGAACACAGTGCTATCATTCAGTGTCAAACACTGGGCGATCGCAAGCGTTTACTGTATTTCTATTTTCTATTAAACTAATAGGCCTACTTTGATAATTTTTTAATATTGAATACAGGTACCTAATCTAATTTCCCATGAATTTTGTTTGACCTCAAACTTAAATTAGTTTGGTTGTTCAAAGCTTATCTAATATTTGTATTTATTTTTCAAGAACCACACCTCTTGAAGTGTTAATTGACTGTGTAGTTTACCCTATTACTGCCAATAAAACTGATTTGATTTATTTGGTGTTTATGTATTTTTTAAATTATTTTTATTTTTATTATTTCAGACAGGTCAAGCATGCTTATTGACTTCAGCAGTCCTGTTCACAAGAATGAACTAGCCCTACCTCTTATACCAATGCCGCCTCAAGTCCCATTACCCTCAGAAGAAGTAGGCGAACCATCTGCTGACCCTTTTGACGTACAGGCAACAGCAGCTCCCGACCCGTTTGAGGTTGTGATACAGCATGCTGCCAATAGCTCAGTTAGTGAGAAACCTGCATCTGAAAAGCCCCAGCTTTCTATCGATATCAAGACTGAGAAAATCCTTATTCAAATCCAGAGTGAGGATAGTGACATTGAGACTTTAAATGTAGAAAATCCTGAAGAAAAAGTGGAATCGGTTTCTTCTTCTTGTGATAACGTGTTGAACAAAACCCCTATAGAGAGTGATAAAGTATCGAGTAGGAATGAAATTCCCGAAGACTGCAAAGTTGATCTCGAGAAGTCACATAACATCACCCTAGTCCGTAATAAAGCCCAAGACGCATTGAAAAACTCATCAAAATCGTTGATCACGACGGAATGTGACAGTCAATCTCGATTATCAGGTGACTTTTCCACAGAAGAGAGTTTGAAAGCGGTTATTGCCAAGAGAGTGAACAGGTGTATCCAAGAAACACTTAATGGAAGCATGAAAACAAATACAAATTGTGATAATTCTATGTTTAAAAAACCGCAAAACAAAAGATCGCAGTCTTTCATCGGGCTGTCTTCTGAATCTGCCAAAAAGGAATGTGATAGACTGAACAAAAGCTGTACAGCTGTAGATGGTACTTTTAATTTGGAAGACCAACAGCTTGATGCTTCTAGTGATTCTTCAGGTTTTGGGCTTTTGAGTCCAAGCTCTACTGATGTGAGTATTTAGTATTGTCATGCTTAAAGTTTGGAGGTAAATGATGATATAACTTTTAATTGTATATCTTTTCCTTGATTCACATAAACTTCAAAAACTGTTACTAGTACCTAAGTCAAATTAAAAGATTACCGGTAACATATTACCAACTGCCACGCTGACCCCATCCTAAGGGCCATTCTATACGGACGGCAAATGCGCTGCGCTACTAGCGTCGCGCTATATTCCGTTTTGCAGGACAATGAAGTTTATGTGTAGCATCTATACGGGCGCTCTTACCGCCCGCGAAAGCCCTGCTCACTCTGTGTTGACGCACGCAACGCGACCTGTCCTGCAACGAACGCTTTTTACGCGACGGCATTGCCGCGAGGTTCCTTCTATACGGACGCTATTGCCATCACAGCGTCGCGGGAAGCGAGGTTTTTTATTTCAGTGTCCTCAATCTGTCTTGTAACGCCACCGATCAGATGTAATAGCTCGTCAAACGAGGCAACAGACATCCTGTAGTATTGGAAGAATTTATCTTCATATTGTCTGTGCTTTTCAAACATCACGTGAAAAGCACCAGTAGACAATCTATTGCTTAGAACAGGATGGGTACCCCAACGCCTAACTTCTCGCGCTTAGTTACATCAAAATATACCTCGAAAAGGAACTGAAACCCAACATTCCTGATGTGCACAGCGTCCATGTTGGCATCTCAACTCAACTCTCAAAAACTGGCGTGACTGGTTAGCGCGTCGACATTAGCGTCCGTTTAGAAGGTCGGATAGCGCGACGATTTGTGTCCGTATAGAAGGTCGGTTTTCAATACTGGGCGTTAGTGGCATTAGCTTGTCGCATTTGCCGTCCGTATAGAATGGCCCTAACATGTCTGTGTATAATATGCCACCTCAGTTGGGCCGTCACACAGGCTTTCAAGTAGTTACCTCTGATAATTTTGTTTCCTTGAATTAACCCTTTGAGGCCTGCACATGTCTAACAGACCAGTAGCGGGGCTAGGTTCCAGAAGATGTCGGAAGATATTGCAAAACCACTAAAAATGATAAACTTGAAAGGATTTTCAAGTATAAATAATGTATAAATGAAACTTGGATTGCTTTTAGGTGTCAACGGAAGGAAATGAGGAAGATAAGGTGTTCAGAGAGGCTCGTAAACTATCACGCACCTTTAGTAAACTCGCAGAAAGTTTTCGCCAAGAGCGAGGTAAATTAATACTAGTTGTTTAAAGATTTTATTTGTTTTACTAACTTGAACAATCAAAAATTGTTTTGTCATAATTGAATTAATGTGATATGCAGGGTCATTGAAAAAGAATGCCTTTACTTTAATATATCACTATTTCAAGTAGAATTGACTTATAGAGTGGGTCGGGGTCTTAAAAAGCAGAAGAAGGTTGGGAATCTGTGTACATTACCGTAAATGGGCTCCATTAGTTGCACAGCAGGCATCAAGACGGTAATCTACTCCTGCCCAGTACACTGAATTATTCGTTCGTTATTTTTATGTCGAAAGAACCATTACAGGGGACGTTTCTCTAGATATGCTTGGGTTGTTAGTTTTCCCTCAGACTGACATAATTGAACAAGAAAATGGGTTCCGTATTACTTTTATGCAAGATGGGCCGCCACTGCATTTGTGTGAATTTTTTCTTATTTTTTGTAAGAAATGTTTGCACGGCGCTGAATACCCAGCTGACCAATGGTTGGGTTGATTAGAGGAGCTTATTTACTGGATGCCTAGAAGTCTAGACCTCACACCAATGGGCTTCCCCTTCTGGTGATACATTAAAACATTATGAATGGTGAAACAAAAGTACGTGAAGTGCATTTTAGAGAGAGGATTATTACTGCTGTCGCAACTGTAGCTCTAGCGTACTTGGGCAGAAATAGATTATATCACATTGATGTCTACCATGCTACTAATGGTGCACATAAAGAAACTCCCAACCTTCACCTGCATTTTGACACCCCGACAACTCTAGATGTCCATTTTACTTGAAATGGTGATCCATTAGGCTTAAAATAAGAGCATTTTTTTAGCGAATTTCTCCTATAGGGAAGAAGCTATTACCGTAGTCGGAATGGTAAGATCTAGGCCCGGGACCATGATAACTTTTCGTTTTGGGGCTCCCAGATGCCAAAAACACCATTCGTTCAAATTCATATATATGTGTGTCCACAATAATATATAATAATAATAATATGTTGTGTAGGCACAATAACTTTTGTAAAAATTATCCGATCTTGATGAAATTTGGTATTAACGTGTAAGGCAGCATCTATTTTCACGAGTTCGAGAACCAGACATGTTGCTCTATTTTAAGGGGGGTTTTGGGGAGTTTTTGTACCCCAAAAATGGTTTTTTTGAACTTTTTACTCATAATTATTTTTAATCCCAAATTTTAGTTTACACCATTGAATTTAGCTTAAAAAAACAAACAATTTGGTATTTTGATCATTGCTCTACGTCGATTGGTTACCGAGTTATTGAAAGTGCTAAACACAGTACGTTGTCCAATGTTAATCTTATGGAGAATAAGTAAAATTTTATATCTCGCTTATTAATGAAAATATTCTAATGAAACTTGGTATGTGGCTTCATGTGGTTGGGGTTTACTGATATTTGTATAAAAAACCATTTTTGTGGTCCCCATGGCAGCAAACCTGCGTACTGAGCAGATATAATGTTATTCTTATGAAGGTAAACAACTTGTGATATCTTCCTTGTTTATGAACATAAATTGGTAAAACTTGGTATGTTACTTTATCTAGTGGTGGTCCATTGGTGTTTCATAAATCTCCGATTTTTGTGGTCCTTGATGCAGCAAACCTGCATCCTCAGTCATAATGTTTTTCTTATGGAGAATAAATCAAAATTCATATCTCACTAGTTTATGAATATGCTTTGATGAAAGTTGGTAAGTGCTTCATGATGTAGTGAAGTACCATTTGAAATTTGCTGAGTATGCAGGTTTGCTGCAACGGGGGTATTTGATGACTCTGTATACCTAATACTGTAATGCAC
The DNA here is from genome assembly GCA_963675035.1 of Allygus modestus. Classification (NCBI taxonomy): domain Eukaryota; kingdom Metazoa; phylum Arthropoda; class Insecta; order Hemiptera; family Cicadellidae; genus Allygus; species Allygus modestus. The sequence goes on from OY776116.1 coordinate 146,106,952, forward strand.
TTACTTATGGGGAGGTGTATTTCATAGTGTATTATTTACTTATTATAGTACAATGTATTATTTAAGGGGGGGGGGAGATAGTTTTGATTACAGTTGAGGTAGGGAATGCAACGTCTTTTTTGTGCAGAATGTCTGAGAAATTAATTGATTTTTAATTTCGTATTATAACCACTAAGTTATTGAGATGTATTATAATGATTGTTATCTATATTAAATAGGTAAGGTGTGTTATACTTTCTTAAATATATTTTAATGACGAAGGTATAAAAAATCCTGCCCAAATTCATAATTGTGCAAATAAGTTTTTCATTTTAATTTTTGTTAGGATATTGGCTGCTTTTAAAGTTTGTTTTTTTGGCTAAATGAACATAGGTAATAATTTTAGTGAAATTGCCAATTTACAGTATGGAGATGACTGATGGCTAGTAGTAACCGGGGAAGTCACAATCTTTCCTTACTCATGCCATTCAACAAAGGGATTTACTTTTTTAAATTAATTATTTATTTAACTTTAAACAAAAACAGCATAAACTCAAGTACTCTGAGCACTAACATTTCTAAAAATTTCTGGTCAAACTCAATTGATTGAAAGTGTCATATAATCCTGGTTAAAATTCATTGGTGTAAATTTAACCGTCCATATTAGACTAAAATAGGTACATACCTTGTCGTCAACAGTTCAAATTGTAGAGATTTAATCCACTACATGTTTCACCGTAAATGGCATTTTCAAGTGGTACATATATAAAGAACGTATTATCCAAATAGGATAGATCAAAATTTAAAATTGGTACAGTCACAAACACATTTACAAATAAATACCACACGCATGTTTTAATCACGCCACGACACCCGCAAGAAGCAGACCCGTATGCCGGTTATGTGAAAATGCCGTATTTACGGTGAAACATGTAGTGGATTAAATCTCTACAATTTGAACTGTTGACGACAAGGTATGTACCTATTTTAGTCTAATCCTGGTTCTCATGCAACCATGTCTGCAGCTGTAATATACAAAGATAAAATAAAACTTCCTGTACATTCTATTGAATTTAGTGTATATTGAAGTGTCTCGGTCAAATATGATGAACAGTTATTGAAAATACAGCAGTAGTTAATGCACAACTAGAAAAAACAACATTCAGGGTCTTGAGCATTTTAAAGTTAAAGTAAATTGTGAGGAAATTCTAAAGTTAAGTGTAATTTTTCAGAGTCAGACTCCGAGGATGAAGACTTGATGTCGTGCAAGCCACGGTGGCTGTACACGGACAGCAGCGAAGACGAAGAGGAAAAGCTACTGAAGGATCCTGCGCTTAACTTCCGCCGGCGCAGCGAAGGTTCGGCATTCACGCCGCCTGCACTGGCGTCGACCAATGCCAAGGTTCTCGACTCCCCGGCGCTCCTGGCGTACAAGTCACGGCGCTCCTACACACAGTTGCAGGCGGCGCATGATAACACACAGGCGAGTAAACGCATGCATGGCAGAAACTGAGTATACGGATAAATTGTATATGTTATAATTAGACTTGTCTTTTTTGTCAGAATAAATTATTTGTCTTTTCAGGCTCTTGAAAAAGTTATTTTTTGATGTCTTGAGATAATGTGTGGTTGTTATCGTGGGTTTAATCCCAGTTCTTGTTAGGTTACAACAAAACAAATGTGTGTGTTTCTTACAAGCTCACTGTGTGCTCACTTCACCGTGGTAAACTGTTCATGCAATGGACACAGGCTGAATCTAAGAACAACCTGAGACATTGAAATGTGTTCATTTGACCATTAGTTCTTTAAAACTTTACTCAGCGTTGAACCACTCTGCAGCCGAGACAGTATCCCCTCAATTGATAAGTGACAGTAAGTACACAGTAAGCTCAATTTTCTTCCCCAGTAGCTGTCAATGTACGTTCAGATTGTGTCAAATTGACAATCTAAGCTCTTAAGAATAGCTTAGTATCGACGCCCTCTTAACAGTCCTCGCTTCAACTTCCCATCTGATTAACTGCCTTCTTTCCAGGAAATGACTCATGGCTGTTGCCGTAGCCGATGATTAGGGGTCTGTGGTGCACCGTAAAAACGGTACCGGTACGGTATAAAACTAATTACTGTCATCGGTTCGGTACAGAACACAACACCGGTACAGGTTCGGTACGGTACAGTTTACTGCGTCAAACAATAAACAGGGATAAGCTAAACAATGTTTAACAAAATAAGTGGTTGAAATAAGACTCCTGTTGATAACTAGTAATTTCCTTTAAGGAAAAATAAGGCCCAAAACTCCTCAACTAATATGAAAAGAGACGTTGACCAGTGTTATTTATAGCTATTGGAGGATGAAGATAAGAAAGGTAGGCGAGAGGAGCGGGCAGGGCTTGGGTCAAAGACTAGAAAAGCGTGATGGGTGAGGGACAGGGGTCCCGTCATTAGCAACACATCAGTTTGACCAACATCATTCCTTGAGTGAGAAAGGAAAATTATCTTTTAATCAATTTCTTTCTCCATTATGAATTCAAATTAAACTGCTTTTATATTATGTATTGTTATTTAAGTATACTAGTGAAGTTTTTTTAAATTTTATAGGCCTAACAAATTATTTTCAAAAATGGTTGACATTTAATAAAAAAATAACCACTAACTTCTAACTAATTTAAAATGGTAGCATAAATTTGTAATTGTTTTATTGTGTTGTGAAATTGTTACATACAGATATCTGTTATATGCTACATTATCTTGTGTGGTTTTGGAAAATTCATCAACAAATTATCAACAATAAACTAAATTTATTTTTTGCTGAGTTTAATAGAAAATTATTTTAAAGGTGAGGTAGCCAAAATAACAGGATATCTCTTTACTTCAATTACTTTCTTTCTTTATCTTGCAGTTTTACATGATACTCATGTATAAATGTACTGTACTATTTTTTAAGGAATACAATTTTGAATTTAGTAGCCTCATTAAATTTTGAATTTAAAAATCCCTAGTATAATTTTTATCTCCAGTATTTAACGGTTTAACTTATAATTGTCTTTACCTTCACATCATATATCGTTTGTTTATTAAAGTTATCTTATTTTACTTTGTATTATTGATAATATATCTTCCCAATAAATCAAAGAATGGTATTTATGACATTTTAGTTTTTGTTTTTTGTATGTTTTAAATCAATAGCTGCAATTGAAAGTAATATAATTTTAATCAGTTAAGCAACTTGATTTCCCTCAATTGCTCTTGGGGGGGAGGGGCAGGGGGGGGACAACTGCCCTGAGGCCCGGGTCTGTGAGAAGGGCCCACACCACCAGGCCCGTGAAAGCTGAGTACGGCCCTGATCCTCAGGCAGTTTTTTAATTAATTATCTATCAAGAATATTTCAAGAACTTGCATTAATAACATTAATCAAAACATTAAAATGCACAAAATTTCAAAGTGACAGGGTTTTAAAAAATATTTTCATCCATAGTATATATATTTTTTCTTTTAATCAAATAAATGTTAACAATTGTTTATGGCCTTAAGTATTATACTTGATATATTTTATGAAAAATTCAAATTAGCATTTTATATATTACGGTAGATTGTACCGTACTGAACCGTACCAGTCTGAAATTGTTGGTACTGCAGACCCCTACCTACAACCCGATACTGTATCGTAAAAACATTCAGGTCACAACAAGTTGATCATATGTTTCCATAGTTAGCAAGTATTGCATCTTGGTACCTATGTTTTAACTGACGTTTAAGTTTTATAATTTTTAGTGCTTAATATGTCGATACCCAGGTGTTATTCAATTTAACCGCCCTTTTAGTTATCCGAACTAGGGCTCGGTCCCGTGGGGGCCGGCTAAGGGGGTGTTACTGTACAAGAGAAACAGGAAGAGCACATTTAGTTTTAAAGTTTTGAAAAATACTCCCGGCCCAAAATTGTGGTTAAACATCTTTTAAACTTGTTAAACTTCATTAGGTTAGTTAATGTTGGGAATTAAAAAATTTTAAATGTTTATTAACAAACACAGAAATTTTATCGTACCGTAATTAGCTAATTTTTTTTCACAATTCTAAAGTAGTCATATTTACATTGTTGTGTGTTCATTGTGGATTATTAAAAAAGAAAGAGTTTTGGAGCAGTGAAGATGTAGTTCAGTTTGCCTAAACTAAGTTTCCATGGCTTATATATCTTAAAGGCTGTGTTAGACGGCACCAGTATTAGCCCCAATTTACCAACAGCGAGAAAACTAGCGCCTTGCGAACCGTGCATTAGCAGCTAGTGAATTCTCGCTCGCTAGTGGGTTTAGACATGTTTAATATTACTTGTGAAAATGGGGGGACGAGTTGTCACGTGATCAACTAGCGGTGGTACACTAACACATCATTCGCTTGTGTGAACCAAGACATCGGAGCCAGTTGCGAGTCGATAGTCAGGGAGAGTGTAAGCATTGTTGTGGCGTTCGTTAAGCTGGAGTGGAATTCTACTGCCCTTATAACGTTTTTAGATATTTACAAAACTTATGACTTATGTTTGTGGAATTTTGTAAGCAAATATTATATGAAATCCATTTTTTCTTTTGTTTTCTCTTCGTCACTTGCAAACATAGTTCATGCACTCTGAGGATAGGAGTCATCCTCAGAATTAGCTGCAGTTCATCTCTATTCATTTCTACAGACATAATAAAGATGTCTTTCACGGCAGTACGTATGAGCACTAGCAGTCATTTAACCAGCTACTGTGACATGTCTACTAGCAGCTAGTAGGTTTGGTAGCATTATTAGCATCTAATATTAGCTGCTAGTAATGCTAGCACCATATTAGTAGGTAGCGCTAGTATTAGTGCCAATTTACCAGCAGCGAGTAAACTAGCGCCATGTGAACCGTATATTGGCAGCTAGCGAATACTCGCTCGCTAGTGAGTTTGGACATGTTTAATATTACTAGCGAAAATCTGGGGGCGAGTTGTCCCATGATCTACTAGCAGTGCAACACTAGCGCATCATTCGCTCGTGTAAACCCAATTCGTGTTTGTAGTAATTTTTGAGCTGTAAACAGAGTTTAATAAATGGTTGAATTTTTAGGATTATGAAATTAGATTAAAGTTGCTTGGTTTGTAAAAAAAACATGAAACAAAAAGATTCAACAAAATTTCAGGTAAGTTTAGAGTACTGTACTAAAACTGTATAGGTCTAGTTGATATTAGAAAAAAAAAAAAACAAGAATTACCGGAAGGAAAAGTGGGTAGTATTTGGGAATTTAAAAAATGGGAACCCTGCGAGAAGGTGCTAGTAGAATGTATGAGGAATAATATGGATTGTAGTAGTATCAATTACATTTTGTTGAACATAAAGTGAGATATTTCTACTTTTATTTTTTATTTGTTTTATTTCTAATATTGTTTCAGATAAATTTATTAGGTACTAATGAAGAAATAAGTTGCAGTAATAAATTATATTATAGGTTTTTACAACTAAAAAAAGTTGTATTCCAAAGCTTGGCTCGTATTTCGCTGTAAGCTTTTTTTTGGGAAAAAATATCTCAAATGAAACATTTGCACCTGCCCAAAGCTTGTTAAGCATAAACTACAGGATGTTTTGTTTATGGTTTGGTCAAGAATAGGGCATGTATAGAAGGGGATATAGCTAATATGTCTGAGAGCCAGACTGCCATCAGTGTTGAGTTCTCCATCAGTTCCAGGATGGTGTGGAAATGTTGGTAGAGTTTAAATATGTTGGCAGGATCAACAAAGCATCCCTCCTTTGGGAACCCAGACAGAAACATTGCAGATATGTTTGCAACAGAGGGTGTTCTTGTCAGCCCAGAACAGGGGGTGGACTGGACGGAGGTCGAGAGGATGAAGAGGTAACGAGAGCAAGGGCAGGGAGGACTTGTCCTGGGTATGATTGTCGTTGCCTTGGAACTCCTAGGCAACGACAATCATAAGAAATATGAAACTATGATCAGGCTTAACAACAGGGATGTGTCGGTTGTCGGTTTTACCGGTTTTTTATAAAAAAACCGAAACCGAGCATATAATGGGCATAAGCATTATAAAGTTGTACAAATATCGAATAACAAGCTAAACAGCGTTTAACAAAATAAGTAGTTGAAATAAGACTCCCGACAACTAATCACTTCCTTTCCTTTCCCAAAATAACTCTCAACTAACACGAAAGAAGAATTGATAGGAGTTCTATTTATGGAAGTACGTGAATGAGGAAAACAGATAATGAAAGAAAGCTAGGCCCCTAGTCGCCGAGCGACCCTATATTTTTTGCCCCATTCTTAATTGCTGGTCTATTGTTCGACTTCCGGTTGAGGGTCCCAGTAATTTATTCAAGAGATAAGGAGTTTCTAGTTCTAAATACTAAAACTGAAACTAATTGTCTTACTAAGACAAATGAAGGTTCATTTTTTTTGTCTGATTACCACAAATCAAATAAAATGTCAATGAAAGTTGTGCGACTTTCGGTATTATTCATTCATGGTAAAATTAAGGTTAAAATAAAATAAATAATAATATTAATAATTCAATAAAATATTATGTTTATAATTAAAGTTTAATATGTAAAATCTTTTTAGTTACTTTTTAAAGAACTACTCGACTAAACTCGACTTGATACTCAAGTAGTTTAGTTCAATACTTGACTCGATTAAAAAAAAACACTACTCGCCCACCCCTATCTGTCTAGGAGTATTATTTGTGATCACTTCCTTCTTTAAAATGTTCAGGTTTGGTTTTTATAAACTAATATGAAATCTATAAACTGTATTTACGATTAGATTCTGAGTTTCCAAAGTCTGCAAAACTAAAATATCAGCAAAAACAGGTAAACTTATTTTGTTTTTAAGGTTAGGCCTGCAATAGGCTAAACTTAAACCTTAACTTCTTGACAAAGTTTAAGTTAAAGATTATTTAGACTATGTTATTGCCCTAGGCTAACTTGTTGTTATTTGGCTAAACAAGGCTTTAAGCCTTGGTGATTAATTAATTTTGTAATGGCCCATAATATTTAATTTAAATTCATTTGATTTGTCTTTGATTGATTACTTGTGACTTATTAACCAACTCTCCTGCATAGTGTCTCTGCAGCAGTATTTAGGTAAACCAGTGAAACAAAGTATGAAATAGGGATTAATAGGTACCGGTATATAATAAATTAAAGTTTTTTTTAGGCAGAATTTCAGAACCTAGATAGAAACTTAAATTTAAAGTATGGACACAATAGTTACTAGGTAAGTTTTTTTGAAAAATAACCGAAACCGACAACTGTTTTTTGTAAAAAACCGAACCGATAAAAAATGCAACTGACCCATCCCTACTTAACAACAACTTGATGATTCTATCAGAGTATATGATCGGACACTGAAGACTTAAGGTGACAACGTAATATAATGGCATGGCACGAGAGAGTGATTGCAGATCCTGCCAGAAGGAGAGAGAACCCCTACTGTGTGAATGCGAGACAAGAGTTTAGGTGCGTACCGAGTAGGAATTGGGATATATCCTGGTAGAACCCCACCAGATGGAGGGTGTGTTTTAGGAGTGGCAGCACCATAGATCTTTTAGGTCTCGGAGTAACCTCAGCCCCACCAATCTGTAGGTTGAGTAGTGTTTATTTAAACCACAGATTATCGGACAAATCTGAACAAATTGTTGTATTTTCCCTTTACTTTTTGAATAATATCCTGTGAAAATCTTTATTCAGTGTGTTTAAAAACCCTGTGTTACCACAGCATTTTACAACCCTGCGTGTTTTAAAGTGGTTGTTAATTTTCGACTAAATATTACAGGAAGAGCTCACAATGAAAAGGAGTGTTTCCGTGGGCTCGCAACTCAAAGAGATCCCAGTTATCCCCACTCTCGTCACTACAGGTAATCATCAAATACGAGCAGTTAAACTGTACCTGTATGAAGTAAAAGTAATAGGTACAGTTTAGTAGTCAAATAAACAAAAGTTTAAAATGTACAAACAGCTCATGAGTAGGTTAGTACTGCTCATTACTACAATTTGTTTCCACAGTGTTAAAAAAGTGTTTCTTTTATTTTGATTGCTGTCTAGAATGAAACACTAAGAATTCCCATTGGCGTTCTGAATTTATTAATGGTGTATTGTAATAATAAAAGATTTATTGTAGGGGTGGTGTGCTCATGGAGGTGGATTTCTTTAGCTGATGCATCCTCTAGCTCTTGCTGAATGTTGACGCAACTGTTGTTCATATGAATAGAGAATATTGTCTATTGTCTAAATTCGCTGCTCACTGCTATAATGTTCCTGTGAAACTGTTATCCTACCTTTTGATAACTCAGCAGCAGCTTTACGCCAATGTATCAACAAAGTATTGGACCTAGCATAACATAGTGAGACTATTGTTATCCTAATCCTGTGATTACATTGTGATAATCATTGTCTAAGACGCCGACACAACTAGGGCGTATTTTAAGGCGAATATGAATAAATAATGAGTGTAGAATGGGTGAGATGCCTTGTGTAGCCTTGTTACTGACTAAGACCGACTGATTCTTTAGCCAGGATCATTAATTTGTGGATGGGTTCAATTCTTGGATACAATTCTAATTGAATACACAAATAGTCGTGTAGAAACACATATACTATCAGAGATTGTGAAGAAAGGATTCACTGCTTTCCTACAGCTTTCTGCTCATGATAGATACCGTAGCAAGATAGCTTCACAACAGCTGGGTGACATAAAAACGGGTTAATCAATACAATGATTGTTTTAACTAATTCTCATTCTCATTACCCTCTTGTGGATCAGGTTTCCACAAATACCTCCCTAAAATGGATTCCTAAATCAATAACAATAGCTCATTACAAACAATAGCTCATTTAGTAGTCATTTCTTTTGTTTCAAAATGATAACTTGTCAAGTCAACGGTTCAAATCTTAATGATCTTGAAGGGCGGTTTGACATGTTTAAACATTTTTTAGGGCCGGTAAACCTCATGAAAACAGACGCCCAGCCGTTGAAGTTGAGGAAGAACTTAGGAGATGTGAAAAAGGGGCCTTTGAGAGCCGTCATGCCCGTTCAGTGTATGACCAAAGAGCTGATGCCAGTAGCAGGTAAGATTGTTGTACTTTAAGAAATTACTATATATGATCATTTTTCATATATTCCATTATAGCTCACGATAGTATTATACTGGTACAGTAGAACCTCGCTAATCAGTCACCAACAGGACCGAGAGCATGGTCGGAATGCAAAAAAGGTCGGATTATCAGAGGAACAAATTTATTCACATAATAACGTAATAAAGCTCTAGTTTAAACTAAGCATATTGCCACCGGACTGTTAGGCCTATACAGTTCATAGCATATGTTGACAAACTACAAACAAAATGTGATCTTAACTCATACAACACAACCCTGCACAATTTATTTTCTTAGTTACTGCATAAGAGAACATACTGCATCAACAGTCCACAGCCTACTGACTTACATCACCAGTGATGAGTCATCGACAAGCATCGACATGAACGGAGCGACGACCGGATACGTAAACAAAACACCGATAAGGATATGGTCAGTCTAAGCGAGGAGTCGGTTCATCAGAGGTCGGACTAGCTGGGTCCCACTGTAAATGAATATATGTTAATGAATGTAAATAAATATTTACATATGTAAATGAATATTTATGAAGCAGATGGTCTACTTGTTAATTGTTTTGGGCGAATAAATATTCCTTGGCCTGTATGTTTCAAAAGCCGATAAAAAACACAGACTTATTCCCGTTTTGAAAAACCTTTAAGGCCCCATTAGCCCCTTAAAAAGATGCAATATTAGTATTTTGGACTATCTGTTTTATTGAGTTGGAACATTTCACTTCACTGAATGTTTTGTTTGAAATTCATTGTTGATGATAGTGGTTTCTATTGCAAGATATTTTCGTGCACATTTACCATCATTGATCAGAGCAAAACAAGTTTCATGTCGTTGCGGATCTGAAATCTGATTTCGTCTTCTGATGAGAAGATTACCTAAAACAAACTTAAATTGTTGTTACTAATTTTTTTTTAGGTATTTGCATCTGAAGATAGATCAGTTACAAGATTCCAGAACGTTGTGAAATTTTGTTTACAATCAGTGATGGAAAATGTTCGCATTAACCTCTTAAACAACATTTGATTGAACTTAAATCTACATTTATTAATCAAAATAGTTCAATAGGCTTAGCATATGCAGCTGTTGTAGCATTGTACATGGGTCCCCTTCTTTTCCTAATATGTATAAATGATCTTCCAAATGCAGTCCCATCAACTGCAATTCTTTATGCAGATGATACCACTTTTTTAGTGCAAATAGTGAATTTTATTGCCTTGAAGAAGTAAAACAAAATACCCTCCTTGTTGCATCTAACTGGTTTAAAGATAACGGTTTTCTCTTGAATGACACTAAAACACAATCAATTTTTTTCACCTTAAGACCCCTGCCTCAAGCTCAGTTTTCAAATAATATTTCTGACTCAGTTAAATTCCCAGATGTACACATAGGTAATAACTTATGGGGACATCATATTGACTTCATCACACCAAGGTTATCTAGAACTGTTTACCTCCTGAGACGTCTCACACACTGCATTGAAATCAACCATGTAAGAACGGCTTATTTTGCATACTTCCAATCAATCATTAGATACGGTTTGCGACTGTGGGGCAACTGCCCTAGAGTACATGAAATGTTGTTACTGCAAAAGAAAGGTGTCCGAATAGTAACAAACTCTGACCACTTAGATCATTCATTGTAAGCCACTTTTTATTCAATCAAAAATTCAAACCGTAATAAATCTATTTATTTGAACTGCTCTCATATATATTAAATAATCCACAGCTACTAAGACTTCCTGAACATGAATACAGTACTAGAAACAAGATAAAGCCTTAATAGATTTTCACAGGTTGAGGAAATCGCAAAACAGTCATACCGTTATGTCCCTTAAAGTGTATAACAAATTAATTAATTTCAGCAGTAAATATAGCTCTGAGATTTTCAAAAATAAGTTTTATGCCTGGCTTCTGCAAAATCCTTTTTATAATTTAAATGAATTTTTTGAAAGCAATGTTGACTTTTAGACATAAGTTATATTGTATTGTAGTAATTACTGACTATAGCTGTTGCTGTAATAATGACATTGCTGATACATGTTTTGTTGTCAAATGACAAATAAAGATTTATTTATTTATTTATTACAAAGAGTCAGATGAGTAAATGCAAGACATAATTTTAGGCTGGTACCAGGTCTGGTTGTCATTTGTGGCCGATTTTTCTTGTTCAGTTGTCATTAAGGTAACTAAAAAAGCCGATTCTGTTGACGGCGAACTCAGTGTGCCCCATTAGTCCTTAGCTGATATTAGGCTACATGGTTGGCAGCCCGTTATCATTGGTTTGTCGTGGAATAGGCTAGAAAAACTCTTTCAAACCCCTGAAGGACACTTACAAACACAGTTGGCCTACTTATAACCCTACTTAGTAGGCCTGAAAGCCTACAATTTCCCCTGAAAGCCTAGATTTCCCCTGATCCCCTAATGGTCATATTTTGCACTCTTGAATAGATGCAATGAAAATAGCTCTCGAAGTCCCGATGAGTTCTGCAACAATCAGACTTTTTATTATGTAATTCAATGTTTATAGTTTTGACGTGTGTTTTAGGTAAATCATCAAAACAAGATACTTCTCCAGAGACAAGAATTCAAAAAGCGGTTTACGTTGTGGGAACGCCCAATAAGGTAAAATTAAAAACGAGTTCGCACGCAGCACGCTGACGTGATGGAAGTGAATTTCCACATAAAAACTTTTAAAACTCAAAATCAGTGTAAAAACATACATTTGTCCAATTTTTATTGATATCTGAAAACATTTATTTTTTGGCTGTTCTGATACTAATGGTTTCATTTACTTGCAAAGCTGGGAATACAATTTTACGCATTATAAGGTTAGGAGAAGGTCCAGACAGGCTTGAAAGTCGGCATGAGGAATAAAAGTACTCTAACAAAGAAATAACAGGCTTTTCTAGTGTAAAACCCCCATAAGACAACGCACTGTGTTTAGCCGATACACATTTTCTTTAATAACTTGGTAAATATTTATGCTAGAATGACGAGAAAGGGCTTAAAACTTTCGCATCTCTAATTCCCATCTTTTTACATGTATTAATTTTAGATCTGGGGCTTTTCTGACCCTTTTTGGGCCCAAAAACTCGAAATATGAAAGATTAATCCCCAAAAAATGGGTTTAGAGTTTTCCAATTGTTTTGCCCAACAAACTTGTCCAACAGATTATAGAAAGGAACGTCTCTACCAAATTTGAAGTAAATCGGACAAAAAATGTGACCGCGAGAGTGCATACATATATATATATATATGTATATATATATATATATACATATATATATATATAAAATTTTGAACGACCCCCCAAAACGTGTTCAGGGGGTCACGTTAGGAACTTCTATGGTGGTCCCGGGCTTAAGTTTCACTGTGCGGGTCATGCTAATAGTTCACTTTCCAAAGGAAATTCACTAAAAACATATATTAGAACATTTTAATCACCAGTAATGTTATGTTGAAATGTGCTAATTTAAATTTTTTCTAGCTAAGTTTAAATAATGTTATAGAAATAATACTTTTTATTTCAATCATAACGAGATGTTACAGTACATTACTCATAAGATCTTAATCCTATGGCCTCTGATTTTGTATTGCTCTGAGAGAATTGCTGAACCACTTATCTTCTGTCGTCTTGAGATATATAAGAGCTTTGTGCTCACAACAAACTCAAGCATAGTGTTCTCCCAAGTAAGATAAACTTCTCAAGACATTTAATTGTTATCATCAACCTTTTTTCTGCATACTGTTTTATTTCTGTGTTGAAATTGATATTTAATATTTTCATAAATATAATTTATGTTGTGAAAGGTATATGCTATTACACAGTAGGCTACTGTTGTCTTATAAAGAAATCATAAATTACAAACTGAAAGTTTTGTAATATAATAGGAAATCTATCGTGTATATAAAATGAGTGATTTTATTTCCCTATAAACCCGTTTATTTCAAACGTTGATTTCCACAGGACAGCAGCCAGTTGAACCTGACCCCGATGGCCAGCTCCACGCCCAACAAGGCCGACAGCTTCATCAGCAGCAAGGCCAGCGCCAGTCTGCTGCTGCGCCCCGTGGCATCTGTGGTGGCCAACAAGCGACACTCGCTGGAAGGCAGCTTCAAGTGGGTGGCAACCTCAAAGTAGCTAACAACGTCCCATACTCATGTACAGGGTGTCTACTAATACTGGAAATATTGGACAAATACTGGAATTCCGTTGTGGATTATATTATTTTATAAGAAAATACCCACACTAAATGCCCTACGCTGTCAAGTTGTTCCTTAGCGAGGCTAGTTTCAAGCTAACTGCAGCTCATCGTCAGCCGCTCCACTTAAGTTATTTAAGTGTAGGAATGTGCGAGTAGTGATTTTTTAAATCGAGTCGAGTAGTGCCAATTATTTTTGAGTTTCGAGTATTTTCGAGCAAGTATTTGCTGCCAGTTGGTAGTTTCAAATAGTGTAATGGAGTTTCGATACAACTCATATTTCATAATTTAAACATGGTTTCTAACTAATACATGAGTAGCAATACAAAGTTTTGGCCAGTACAATCAAACTGGATTTCGTATTGACAAACAAAACGCAGTTTGACATTCGTTTCTGGCCGATAAAACAGTCTGGTTGTCACCTGGTTCAGACATCTTTTATAATAAATATTAGATGATGAAATTGTTAGTTACGGCCGAAATTAAGTGTCCCGGTCGCCACTTTGCCGATATTATGTATGCCGTCATTATTTTCGGCCGATATTATGTTTTCCGTTGTCATTTACGGCCGAAAGTATATGACCCGATTGTCATTTTCGGCCGATTTTACGTTATGCGATCATCTTTTAAGGCTGTTCCTACGCAATTTGGCTGGTTGCGATCGTCCGATGGTGTGGTGCGATGGTGCGGTGCTGGTGCGATGGTCCGGAAATCGGTGGGAAATACTCGCTCGAACTTTCGTGTATTTTTCAAAACTTCGAGTCGAGTTCGAGTATTAAAATACTCCGCCGAAAACTTGCCAAGTTTCGAGAACTCGACACCCTTACTTATTGTCTTCTTTTGAACCACAATCAAATATTACTGTAATCACGTTAACGTTATTTTATTTCTATTTAAATGTAATTTTGCTGCGTAATACTGGATTTCCAAAATCAAATGTCAGTAGAAACCCCACAATAACCTTGGAGCTAACAAAGATCTGCGCGTGTGAGTCACAGATCCACTTCAAAATTTTGTTACTAGACAGACGTGGAAATCCACAATCTATTTCACCTCGTAATCGTACAGTGGCAGCTGTTATAACTTCCAAAATAAAAATTGACGGAACCAAATTGTGCAGGCGAGTAGATTAAATAATACATGTTGTACACATGCAGAGATGTTTGCCGTTAGTTTTTCTGCCATGTTTCGCTCCTGTGTACCGAGGCAATTGCTTGTGTGCCGTTAAGTTGCAGATATATTTTAATTGGTTCTAGTGGAACGCTAGGGTATTGTTTGTCCATTTGTAGATTTCCATTGTTTCATCCTTTTCCAGTTGTTCATAAGCTACGCACTGTTATAAATATCTTGAGGTTTTATTTTGTATATGAAGTGATTTGGAATTGCAGTGCACTAATGTCGTGTACTGTGAAATTAAACATGCTTTGTTTGAGTTTTGTTTGTTAAAAAAATGGTAAAAGGCAAAAAGTTGCAACTGTAGAGCAGAAACTTAATACGTAAAAGACGTGATTCAAGGAAACCGGACATTAAATAATAGACTAACTGGTTGAATCTAGATATTAGTCGCCTACAAAAACCATTTGACTGTTTAAATTGTAAATTATAATTCCTGACTTAAATGAACAATCCAGAACTACCAGGAACTGTTAATGAGATTAATGACCTCCCTGCAAAACTAAAGCCTCTCTCAGACCTTGAAACTGTCCCATATTAATGTTTTTAGTGAAGGTAGTTGTGTTTTGGGCTTATCTCTGTGCTTCTATATGCTTCAGTCATTTAATAAGATTCCAGTTACCAGTATAAGGTAATATTGTTTGGTCGCTTAGAAAGTGACCTTATTTTGTTACTAGTGTGAGAAGGATTGAATAAATTGTTTAATTACCATTAGGGGTGTGCGAGTAGTGATTTTTTTATTCGAGTCGAGTACTGCCAATTATTTTCAGTTTTGAGTATTTTCGAGCGAGCATTTGCCCTCAGTTGGTAGTTTAAAATAGTGTAATGGGATTTGGATACCACCCTAGATTTGATTATCTAAACATGGATTCTAACTAAAACAGTCCATATGACCAAGACTGGTAGCAATACCAAGTTTTGGACAGTACAATCAAACTGGATTATGTATTGACAAACAAAACACGGTTTGACATTTGTTTCCGCTCGATAAAACACGGACCGGTTGTCATTTGGCCAATATCATCTGGTCCAGACATTACTTTAGATGACGGAATCGTTAGTTACGGCCGATATTAAGTGGCCCGATCGCCACTTTTGCCGATATTATGTATACCATCGTCATTTACGGCCAAAATTAGGCGGCTCGATCGTCATTTTTGGGCGATTTTACGTGATACGATCGCCTTTTGCGGCCGTTACTACGTGTTTTAGCCGGTTGCAATCGTTAGCAATCGTCCAGAAATCGGCGGGAAATACTTGCTAGTTGCTAGAAATTTGGAGTATTTTTCAAAACTTCAAGTCGAGTTTGAGTATTAAAATACTCGGCCGAAAACTTGAAGCTTCGAGTACTCGCATACCCCTAATTACCATTTGTTTTCCTGAAAAATAATTATAAACTGAGTAGGCTTTTATAAAAAAATAATAAGTCTAAAAAAGCTGTAGCTAAAAGTTTATACTTTTTTCATGAGTACTTTTTCCATACAAAATTCTTCCAATGAAAATAAAGGATTATTTATTTAAATGTATTTTTTCCAGCTTTGATAAAAACATTGAGCCCCAAATGGTTGCAAGGTCAGTTATTATCTATCTTAAATCACACCATTTGTTGCATTTTCTCATACAAGTTGTCTGACAGGCCATTTTCTCGCGGCCCAACTGATGTTCGCCTTTTGCCCCGCAGGAGTCACCAGAGCCGAGGGGCGGTGGCGGAGGCAGGGGCAAGACCCAGGTCCAACTCCGTCAACTCCAGCTCCAGCTCCAACTCCAGCATTCCCCGGGTGATGCCGGTGAAGCCCCTCCGAGGCCTGCCATTGGCTCCCAAGTCCACCTCCAGCCTTGCGCGCGCTCAGGTCAGTCCATTGTTTTGTAAGAATGTGTCAGTTCAGGTTCTCAGTTTTTTGTTGTTTTTTTTAAGACAGATAACATCACTAACATTCCTTTGAAATTAAAAAAACTGTATGTACATTATATACTGCACCCCAACTGAAAGGCAATAGTAAATTTTATAAACAGGAAAAAATCTGAAAATCATTTGCAAAAAATTACTTGCAGATCGTTTTTTTATACCGAACATGAACTAAATTGCTTTCTTTTGTAGATTCTGCACATCAACACCATAGCATAGGTGGGGGTAAATAACAGCCAAAATAGGCAGTATAGAGAACATTAATTTCAGTAAATTTTGAAAGTATATGAAGAAAAATAAATCGCTTCTGCCCATGCTGGGGACTTTGGCGATATGTCCGAAAAATAGGGACGAGAGTCAACTACTAGACCTAAAAAGATTGCTTGTTGGTAAAATTCAACTTCCATTTTGAATTTTAAAACCAAACTCTGTTTCCCTATTGTCAGATGCCCAGACCTTAGTCAAACAAATAGGAACTTAAACCTTTATACACAACTATGCTTGGCTTTGAGTTTTGAGCACCAGAACCTTTTGTATTTTTTATCAAGTAGCTGTCGTTGATGTTTAAATTGTGTCAAGGGGTTGTGCTATGATGTAACACCAAGGGCTGTTACATCAGCATTTGAATCTGATACATCAAAACTAGCTTACTTACTAGAGTATAAATTAGTTTGAGTATTTTTGTGAAGTGCTGTACCCAGTCATGTCATGAGTCCGACACGTGGTGTAACCTGGTAGACAAAAATGGAACTAACACGGCCGTAGCACCTAGCTTGTAATGCCTGATGGTGGCTGTGCGGTTTAAAGCGCTATCCTCCCGGCCTAGGGGAGCGCCTGGATGGAGGGTTCCAATCCCGGCTTAGTTCACCTGTCTGTGGCAGAGTTGAAGGGGAGGGCGAGCCTTGAGCAAACGGTGGATGGTACGGGTCCAAGCTGACGGGAGTAGCAGATCTGATCAGGTGCTATGTACCTGTTACATATTCTTATTACTGTGTGTGTGGGTCCACCGGAAGAAATTTTCTTTATAATTCAGGAATTCAGGCGGCAAAGCATTAAACAAAATTAACAAAACAACATAGATTGAACCATTCAATCCACTGGTTCGGGGCTCAAAGAGTTAGCCTAATGCAAAATTTTGATCTATATTTATAATGTAATTTTAAACACCACCTTCCCTGTAACTTTTTCAAAGTAAACAAATTATTTAGTCTAATAGGTATTAGGGCTAAATTACATTATTTAGGGTATATTCGGTTGAACTGTCCTACATTTTCATTATATTTTCAGATGAATGCAAACAATGTACTCAATGTTCCTGAGAAGAACACATCACATCTCAAGACCAACGTCAACAAAGCAAGGGTTCTCGCCGATGTGAAGACCAAGCCCCCACTTCAGAGAAAAGTCAGGAATGCTGTCAATGTAAGGGTTTGTGACGTCTTTATTGAGTTATGGTTGAATTCTTCTCACTTGGGGCGGTCTAAACCACATAATGTCAGCCACAAAGTGCATTTTAGTTGAGCATCACACTTGCATGTTGTTGGTAGTGATCTGAGGCTGAGGTAAAATCTAACTATGGTATATTTAATAACGCAAAAGTAAAATTATTTTCCTAATTTGTGGTACTAGGCTTGTAATTTGTTTAAATCGTTACAGTATGAATCATCAAACCTCATATTTTAACGAAAACACAAATCTCTTTTTCCATGTTTCTGACTGTTCACTTATTGATATATAGTAGTCTCCAGAGACTCCGACAATTTGTACCTAATTTATAACTGTATTATTTCCAATGCTGTCATTTCACAATCAAATTTCTCATCATAGATCTTGATCACATCTCTGATCTGTAACATTTCTTTTCCAACTACATGTATAGTAGTGATGGGCGATTCTCGAACGAATCGTTCCAAATCATCGAGTGAATCAAATGAATCATGATTCAACTTTTAAAAGAACCGATTCGTGGTGCGAATCATCTCTGGTAAATATGCAAAATGCCATGTTGCTCGGTTTCGTTCGCGAATCGGTGTAGGCCATCGTTGTTCGCGATTAAATTGCGTTTCC
The DNA here is from genome assembly GCA_963675035.1 of Allygus modestus. Classification (NCBI taxonomy): domain Eukaryota; kingdom Metazoa; phylum Arthropoda; class Insecta; order Hemiptera; family Cicadellidae; genus Allygus; species Allygus modestus. Next base: position 146,125,401 of record OY776116.1, read on the forward strand.
GCTGAGAAATGGTTGGGGGGGAGTTGAAGCGGAAAGAAGGGGTGGGAGACGGACAAGAGGAGAGATCACCAAACACAATCTCATTGGTTTGCATATGCGCGGCAAACGTTTTGTGAGATCCCACAATTCCTTGCAAATCTATTTTGTTTTTACCTCTCTTTACAATATCCTATCTGCTGATTCAATTGGACTATCAGTTCGCGAACCGATTGTTGTTATCTAGTCTCTCAGCCAGCTTTGAGTATCAGCTGATCCGTCTAAACCGTTGCTCATTGGTTCTTTGAGGAGTTTGCGGCTGCGCAATAATTTGTGATGTTCGATAGTCAAATTTTACTGACCCACTTGGACTATCGGTTTGCAAATCGCATATTGGAGTCGTAACATAACAGGAGGGCCAAATAATCAATAACAACCGATTTGTTTACATGATATGGCGAGGACAGATATATGAATCAAAACGAACGAAATGAATCGGTTCAAATTTCGATTCTTTAGAATCGAAGAAGAATGCTAAGAAGAATCGAAATGCCCATCACTAATGTGTAGTTTTTTTTTTTCATTTAGTAAGTGCCATTTAGTACTGAAATAGTTTCACAATACATTTCAGTAGTTCCATAAATTAAAATGTTTCCTCTAATACATTGTATTTGTAATGAGTAATTTCTTTTAAATTTTAACTTATAAAATAATGAGTGGTTATTATAGGAAATGGTAATTTCTTATAAACTGTTTTTGTTTTGTTTAAGACTCTGTTACAGTTTTTACAGCAACTACAACCGCATATTTACATTATGGGTTTTGTTTGTTTCAGACAATTTCTAGTTTAGTCAAAGGAAAGAAATCGGCAGCCAGAGACAAGGAGAACAGAGTTCCTGCGTAGGAATGATCCATTAGTTAAGATTTGTGTATTATTAACATGCATTGATATTTCTTCAGTGTGTTTACTCATTATTTATATCATGCTCTCTAGCTATACATTTTTACTGTATTACAAAAATATATTTTGATATTTTAAGAGCAACTAGCTCAATAAAAACATTGTTATAAACATTAATGTTTTCATTCAATGAATTCCACCATTCTTACTTGTAATTGCCAGATGATTGTGAACGATTGGCTCTGTAGGAATGCATGCTAGCCAATGAAAATACAAGATGCTAGGACGCAAAACACCGGCTACCGACAAGGTTAAAAAAGACATGACTGTCAACTTTGCAGATTCAGAAACCTTAACAAAATATACAGGAAACCACTTACTTATTAAATTAAAGGGGATGTTTTGTGAAAACAGAGAGGAATCCAAACGCTTTAAGAATATTTATTATTTTGGTAAAAACTGCCACTATTCTGATGCCTATTTCCATCAGTAATTTTAGTCCTGAAGATTTTTACCTGCAAAATCCTTAAATGACAAGTAATTTTTGTTGTAAAGATAGTGAGTGTCCTTCTCAGTCGCTTCACCGATCAAATATCATATCCACCCCGGCATATTGTATTGGTTAAATGTCCAAGAAGGAAGGGTGATTAATAAATAAAGAACGCGGAGTAGCACTTTTTTCAGAGATGGGAACCTGGGGAGTGCGTGACCAGGCCTGCCAACCTTCTTCCACATAAATTACTTATCATTTTGGCACCAGGTAGAAGGTAGCTGCCAGTCGCATGGCTTGCCCCCATAATAATTGCATCTTATAAATTATATAAGGGATTATTGATAGGAAAAAATATAACCCCATTTTTCAGGAGTGATTTATTTCACCTGCAGATTGTATCAGGACGGAATTATTAACGTCTTGCGAGTGTGTATGTCCTATACCACATGGTGCGATTGTTACTTATTTGTTTATTCGTCCTTTGAAATAAGGAGTTAGTATGTTTCATAAGGAAAACAAAGGAGGGAGGTTACAGCAATGTATAACGGAGGGAGGTTACAGCAGTGTATAAAGGAGGGAGGTTACAGCAATGTATAATCATTGTTTGTGTATTTTTATAATTGGCCATGATACAAATTAAAATGAGATTAATTCAACTGAGTAGAACAATATTACGTTCAAAGAAATATATAATAGTTAGGGGTGTGCGAGTAGTGATTTTTTTAATCAAGTCGAGTAGTGCTAATTATTTTTGAGTTTCTAGTATTTGCCATCAGTTGGTAGTTTAAAATAGAGAAATGGGATTTGAATACCACCCTAGATTTTATAATCTAAACATGGTTTCTAACTAATACATGAGTAACAATACAAAGTTTTAGCCAGTACAACCAAACTGGATTACGTGTTAACAAATAAAACTCGGTTTGACATTCGTTTGCGGCCGATAAAACACAATCCGGTTGTCGTTTGGCCAATATCACCTGGTCCATACATCGCCTATAATCAATATTAGATGACAAAATCGTCAGTTACGGCCGATATTAAGTGGCCTGGTCGTAATTTTCGGCCCCTTTTACGTGATGCGATCGCCTTTTGCGGCTGTTACTACACATTTTGGCCGGTCACAATGGTTAGCGATCGACCAGAAATACTCGCCCCAACTTTCAAGTATTTTTCAAAACTTCCGAGTCGAGTTTGAGTATTAAAATATTCGGCTGAAAACTCAAGACTACTTGCACACCCATAAAAATAATACTCTATGGGGTAAATGTATGAGAAAGTGAGCAATTGTAATATAATTTTGTAATGGAACTATAAAAATAGATCAAAACAGTTAAGACGTTATTGGTTTAGAACAATTCAAATTAAAAAGTATACAATTTGTATGCAATGGACAGTCCTTTTGTCAGACTAATAAAACAAACACAATTAACACATCAAACTGATGCATTTTAACCGGCCCAGACTGGGAAATGGCGGTGTAGTATAAATGTTCCCATTTGAGCCAATATTCCAGAATGAGCGACTGCCACTGCTTGGATTGTAGTTGGGCTACGACACTCTAGTCCCAGTGGCCTCAAGCAGGTGTATACAAGGAGGCTTTAGAATAGAAATATCGTCAGAAAACAAATTTGTCAATTCAGTTTGTTACGTAATTTAATTTGCTTTGGAACAGACAGATTTCAATTATCCACGAAACCAACATCTTCTTGTAAATTTAACCTTTGCTGTACTCTCCACAAGAACCAGTTGACATACAGTTCAGATTTAATTAAACTGTCACCGACATCTTAACTGAAGTAAATCTAATTGATTAATATATTTTTTTTACAATACTATAAAGTATATTAGCACTTATACTGTACTTACAATAGACAAGATTCTTTGTTCCATTAAGCAAGTTACAAAATTGCAATAGGACACGTCGACATATTCATAACATTAATTAGCATACAATGTTAAATAGGTAAATAGAATACTTACATACAAGACGGTAAAATATACACAAAAGATGGTACAAGGCGATTAATTTCAACCAGTTACACCGGTCATCAGGCCTTATCATAGAATACCAAAGAGATTCTCTGATGATGAACTGGTTGAAATCGATCTCCTTGTACCATCTTTTGTGTATATTTTACCGTCTTGTATGTAAGTACAGTATAAGTGTAAATATACTTTATAGTGTTGTAAGACATATTTTATCCATCCTGTAGTTGTAACACGTATCATGCTAATAATAAATTATTTATTTTATTTTGTTATCCCGTAGTTTCAAACATCTTTAGTCAAAAATATACTACATTTTAGCTAGCCCTTAATAGTGGAGGCGCTGCAATAAAAATTTGTAAAATTTAAAATTCATGAATATATCACGAGATATTAAGAAATTAATTTGTAGGCCGAGTATAAGAAAATGCCACATTATTTTAATGGAATATTCAAGTAAAACAAATCCTGAAAGCTTAAAACTGGCTTCGTCTGACTTTATTTCATGTTACATAAATCTGTAACTTTTAATTGCTCATGATAATCATTGATAACCAACACCAGTAGTTTTAATATTATATATATTGAGGTAAAAATACTCAAAAACTAATAATTCTTAAAATGTACCTATTTAATAGACTGCTAGTTAAAAAAAAAATAAAGAGTAAATACATAAATTTACTTTTTCAAAACCTGGATGTACTACTGAAGGTTGAGGGAACAGGTATTACAATCAAAGCTGAGCTACAGAAAATTTGTATTTGTATTCGTCCTTTGTAATACAATATTAAAGTATTCCATCAATGCAAATACAAATATATTAAAAATTCTAGATTTGTATTCGCTCTTGAATTTAATTAGGAAGTATGTTAAGGCAGTCCCACACTTCTTGCGAACAGGCCTGAACATTCCGTCCTGTATGAATTCAAAAGTTCGTGCAGCTCCCACACTTCTCGCGAATGCTTCAAACATTCGGAGATCAGCCGAATGTTCGCGAGAAGTGTCGGACCACCTTTACTCTTTTCTCCCTTCAGAAATCAATTTTACGGTTTCAGAAATCAAGATTATTCCCATAATCCCGACTAATAACAAAAGGTACAAAAAAGCACATTCACATTTTAATAAAAACAGAGTTTATTGACTAATCACAGTTGTGTCTCGGGCATGGACCTGATGATATCCGAGTCGCCGGGGTCGGTGATGGACAGGGTGCAGACTCGGAAGTATTTCCCGCAGGCCGTTCCCAGCTCAATGTTGTTGCCGGAGTAGTGATGGACTCCGGTCTTGGCCAACATGGCATAGTACTCAATCTCCGACTTCCTGCAACAACCAGAAACAAGATTAAGTTGGTAACAACAAATGACTTTTCAAAATTATTCTGAAGCTTCTCGATTAAAGAAAGGTTAATCCACGAGCTCTAGGTGTAATCAGGAGTCACTATTCTTGGTTTAAAAAGCATTCCTTTGTGAAAGCCAAATTTTGTTCCAATCCGTTGACACTTCTTCTGGGAGGGCGGTCTCTAAATCTCCCATTTGATTTAGTAAAAAAACTGAGATAGGCTATTCAAACTTTTTAAGTACTAACATCTTGTAGCATTTTAAGAGAAATTTGTTGTTAAACTTGACTTTATAATCTTGAACCATATTTAATATTTTATTATCTCGAAGCAAAGTTATGATTTGAGTTAAATGAAAACACCCTTCTTGTAATGTGGATTTGGAAAAGTATTGAAAACAACACAAAAAGCCACCATTGTACGTCGAATGACACTGTACCACGACCAAGTTGGCACCACGAAAGAACAAAATACCAAATACTGCGGCCATCTCGATGGCACACTTCTTGAAGGTTATTTGTGAGAGTAGTGACTCCTGGAATACATTTTAACTCGTTGGGTTAATCGGTTAAGCAGCATCAGAAACTTATCTTTACCGTAACCTAGTCTTATAAATAGGCATTCCTTGAAAGTTAAACAAACTTTGCTTGCCTACAGTAAGCCCATGTCTCAAGCACAGTAACCTGTGAACTTACGATCAGAGCACAGGATTAAAATACTTGATATGATGTAGCGAGTTAAAACTGCACCTGGCCCACACCAGACCAGGGCAGTGTGCTGTACTCGCTTAAATAAACAAGATTCATAGTAACAAATTGTTTTTGTTTGAAAATGATATATTAATTATAATAATAATATAAGCTATGCATTTTAAGCCACACTGCAACCTGAGGAGAAACCACGTTGCTGGTACTTTACAAATAACACTCTGTATAACAACTTGTACAACGTTACTTGCTCATCAGAAGTTGACTTTGATTTTCTTCAAACGTTATGTAAAAAGTTTACAAATAATACTCTGTATAGTAACTTGTACAACGTTACTTGCTCATCAGAAGTTGACTTTGATTTTCTTCAAACGTTATGTAAAAAGTTTACAAATAATACTCTGTATAGTAACTTGTACAACGTTACTTGCTCATCAGAAGTTGACTTTGATTTTCTTCAAACGTTATGTAAAAAGTTTACAAATAATACTCTGTATAGTAACTTGTACAACGTTACTTGCTCATCAGAAGTTGACTTTGATTTTCTTCAAACGTTATGTAAAAAGTTTACAAATAATACTCTGTATAGTAACTTGTACAACGTTACTTGTTCATCAGAAGTTGACTTTGATTTTCTTCAAACGTTATGTAAAAAGTTTTGAGCTTGATTAATTTCAATGTAACAAAAAAACACTAGGCTCCCTAACAGTTAAAAAGTTTTTAAACAATTAAACTAAAAACTAATTCACCTACATAAAAACAAAAAATACCTAAGTAAGCCTTAAAATCTCTTAACTATATTGGCTAACACAAAGGCCCAATAAAAAAATGTGTCGAGCATAATAAACTGAGCACCTAAACTCGGTGCTCAGGAATAGGTGCTCGAGTTGATGTAGCGAGAAATCAAATTGGACCAGCCCTGACCAGGCTGACACAGAGTGCTATTCTCGCATTTCGTTAAACCTACTTCAAGAATGTCCCAGTCTTAAAATACTCGGATACAAGCCTGTGATATACGAACAATCATCAAATGTATTATAACACATCACAAGTCTCAAAAAAATCTGGAAAAGTGAAAACAGCCTAAACAATGACAACTAACAGACACTAGGCTCTACAGAGAGGAAGCTCCCCCTACTCCAACCATCACAGCTCCTGGAAATTCTGCCGGTAACTGATTGGCCAGATACATTAAAGGAGTCAGTGCTAATGAGCTGCAGATTAAACAGTTTAATCAATATTTTACATGGCACTTCAATCATTATAAGTTGTAAATATTTATTGAGTATAATCCCAGGGTTAAAATGAAAATAACAGAATTTAAACTTGTACTTTCTAAGGTTGGTTTGCCCTTCCTGGGAAAAATCATTTAAGTCTGCTATTATTAGAGAATAATACTCAATTACTCAAACTCTTTTTTAAAGAGATAACATTTGGTATTTTTTCACATCTTTGTGCATAGATGAGAATCCCCAAGTTTCATCAAAATCTGAGAAGGTGGGTGTCATGGCCTGGATGACTTGATGTGGAATGACCCTGTTGCAAATACAGTAGAGCGTCAAAAATCCGAACCAATTGGGACCGTAGGTGGTTCAGATTACCGATTTGTTCGGATTTTCAAACATAACCTAGAAATGCCTCTTAGACACATAATTAGGCCTACACTATTAGATATGCAGTTCTAGGCTATAGTAAATGAAACAAAAACAATAGTTTTTTTTGTACTTACGTATATTATGTACATTACTGTAGTTGGTTAAAAAAATACACGCCCAAGGTCATTTACCTGGCTCGGCGCGCTCACTCATTCCCCCGCCGGGCGCCGGCAGTTTGGCGCGAAATTTTAAAACATACGTCGTTTCCGTGCTAATTCAATACAGTACAGTATTAATAACATCCTCAGGAGAGGTTCAGATTTTTGACGTTTCGGATTTTCGACGCTCTACTGTAAAAACAAAACAATGGAACTTCATGGTTTAGCGCCTTTATTTTTCACTTGATTATCCCGCATTACACAAATGTCATGTAGTTTAGTTTGCATCGTCAGGCGCTCTAACCCGACCACGGATGGTCCGAGTCCTTGCTTGTGTTAACATGTTAGTAACGTTTAACACAGCAAAAAATTAAGTCAGACAGTATAAGTTATCAGCTAGATCATCACTTCATAGAGCAAAGTTTGCATATTTATCGTCCTAGTTTTATCTTATAACTTCAAACAGCTGATGCAAGCAACAAATACACAATGGGTGGAGCGCCAAGTGTGTACAAAAAAGGTGTGCACATGATCAGCTGACGAGACGTTAAAGGACTCGCTCACTATCGCAGCCAATGACATGGCTGCAAACCTTACTTATTTGGTCTGCTGAATGTCAGTTTTGTGTTATCTGATCCAAAAGTTAAAGACAATGTTTGTTTACTATTATTGCGAGCCCATCTATGTCACATCAGCTGAGCATTCACACACCTCTTTTTTTATACACCTTGGGTGGAGCGAGCATTCCTCTCTACATTGTATGGTGCTCACCCAAATAAAAACCACTTAAAAACACTTTAATCACCCGAATAAAAACAAATTGTATTATTTAAGAGTCACTTAAGAGACTACTACATACTGCGCCTACCAGAGGGGGGCCTGAGACTCCATAGGCAGAGCCTACTTCTCAGTCTCACCTGAGCGGCGGCGTGTTGTTGCCGATGATCACCAGCTTGGCCTTGCCCTGCCGCAGGGTCTTGAGCGTCTGCTTCAGCCCCAGCACGTACTTGCCAGACTTCATCACCAAAGCCAGGCGGGAGTTGATGCTCTCCATGGCCTTTTTCTGGAACAAAAAGACATATTAGCATTGATGCTCTCCATGGCCTTTTTATGGAACAGCAAGACATATTAGCATGTCATTTTCCATAACTAGGCCTGGTGTTTTAAACAATTTAGGTGAAAAAAACACAAATAGAATTAATTTCAGATTTTATTCAATAGGCCGTCTTAATAACTCTAAGAAAATTTAACGATTTATTAAAATTAAGAAAGGTTAAAATAAAGCTTTTGCTGTAGGCTAGTTATACTATGACTCAGGGCAGAGGTTTAGGCCTCAAGTATGATACAAACGGTGGGTGGCGCCGCACTGTTTTCTGGTTGCATTAGTTAGCTTGAAAATCTGAAGACAGTGGCTACAATAGTTCTAAGCGGTGCCACATACTGTTGTCTGGTCAGGTTAGGAAACATTTTCATTGCCACTCGCTCACTTCAGTACTGTTTTGCCCTATTTGTTTTAACTCCAAAACGCCCAAAAACTAACAACAGATATGTAACTTATTCAGATAAAATAATGGTACTTTGGTATTATACGGATGCCACCCTTATGCAGCGCGCTGCGGCAGTTATGTTAGGATGGATTATCATAAAAATGATTGTAGGACTTTCCTTGTTTTGTTACGAATCGAATGATACCTGATGAGTCATACTTCCGGCTGCCAAACCCCCTCCAAATAGGCCAAGGTCAGGTCGTTGACCGGAGCGCGCGCATCACCTGTCACCGACTGTATCTGGGTCAGTGTCATGAGTGATTTATTGCCGTGCACTACGTTACATTTGTTTTCATGAGTGACGTTCTTTTGGTGTGGTATTACCTCGAAATGAAGAGGAAACCGTACGTATTTTTATGATAACCCATCCTAACATAACTGCCGCAGCGCGCTGTATATTTGGCGGAGTACCTGAGGCGATCGGGTCTGGCTGCTAGCGGCAGCGATGCATTCAACACGATCCTAGCGGACATCGCTGCCTTTTGGGAGGCACAACACAAAGACCGCTCATCAGAATGATGTAAAATTTGTACATTAAGTCAATAAAAGTACGTTTTTTCGAATTATGTAGTTATCCTTTGTATCCGGTAAAAATTTAACCTCCAAAAATAGTGGCATCCGTATAATACCAAAGTACCAAAATAATTATGCATTAGGCATCAAGGGACCTTAAAAATGAAAATTTTTATATTAATGCAAGACTGTTATAAAATTTTATAGGTCTTTTAAAATTATTCAGGGTTAGTTACTATTGAGCAAACACGTTTCTTATACTGCTTTTATGGTAGCCACCAGCGTTGCTTACGTACCGCTCACAGCCCACTGCTCGTATCGTACCCGAGCCCATAGACCAGATATATAAAATCTCAATAAAATACCGATTTAAATTATCTGAAATAAAACCTAACTCAGGTTAAAGCATCGGGGACAAAACCTACCCTAAAAAGTATTATCCTTAGGGAGGCCTATTTACTTTATTGTTAATACGCTGTAGGCCTACAATTTACTTGAAAAAAATTGGCGTGTGATTTCTCAAAGAAATCAATATACTCCGTGAGAACATATAGGCTACTGAACAGCCAAGTAAACACCATTTCAGGTCAGTCCAGTCAAAGGACTTCAATGCAGAATTTTAAAATCTAAATGTATCAAGCATAATAATCTGAGCACCTAAACTCGGTGCTCAGGAATAGGTGCTTGAGTTGATGTAGCGAGTCTCAAATTGGACCAGCCCTGACCAGGCTGACACAGAGTGCTATACTCGCATATATTATTCAGGTAACCTAGTCTGCCATACATACACACTGTTTAATAATGATAAACTGCAAAGTTTTCAATAATTTATTGCAAGTTTTCAATAATTTATTGCAAGTTTTCAATAATTTATTGTAAGTTTTAACTAATGAAAGTAACATGATGTTTACATAAACTTATGTTATGAACCTCAAATCTAGGTTTCAAAATTCATTGAAGCCTATTTCGTTAATTGTTTACTGCCTAGTTTGTCTGCGAGTCAACGCTAAGCTTAACTGGTTTGAATTTACTGGTTTTTAGTATGCTATACAAAAGCAAGATAAAAACATTTTATATTGTGCAAAATAACAGGGTGTGACCATGGAACACCAATCACGGGTTGACCTGTCTTGCCATATTTGATAACCACGCTTAGAAAGTCATTCTATAGGTCGAATCAACCGGGATGTTGTGATAAAGAGTACCGTTGTTTTAAAACCCCTGTGCCAGGTATGCGCGCAGTTGAGCAGAAGACAGTATAGTTGTGAGCAGTCATGTGACCGTGCTGAAACGCCGTTGGTACCGCCCTTGTGCGGGAAGGTAAGTAGGCCTACAGGGTTGCAATTATTCTCTGGTAGGTTCCCGTGGCTCATTATAACATTTAATTGGTATTTCTTAAGTCCTTCCTAAACATTGTACATAAAATATTCTGAATGTCACCAACTGGTTCAGGATATATGTGGGTTTGTAAATTTACAAAATGGGTATATTTAACTTATCCCAAGCCCCGGGTAAATACCCAAAATGTGGGTATTTATGATTTTTAAAACATTTAGGGAATTTTTTTATGATTTTTACAACATTTAGGAAATGTTTACAAAGTTCATTGAAATTCCCATGCTGTAACGATTATAAAATGATCATAACACCTGCTTACAGGAGTATAACATGGTTACTACAAGCATTTAGCTTCTAAACAAGATCGAGATAAATACCCAGGACTGGGTATTTACTACTTTGATAGTCTTATGGAGTGTTTAATACATTTAAAGTTTTGGAGGAAAATAATTGAAATTCAATTAGCGTACACTATATTTTTGTTCTGTATTTGTATCATTATAAAATTACATATTTTAAAATTTGTATAGAATTATCTCGTATTTCACCAGTTCCTTCGTTGTTTGGCAGTGGTGTGGTTTGCATGCTTGACAGGTCATTTTACAAAAATTGCCATGTTATTATTTATTGGTAAAATAATTAATAATTGTATTCAATCAAATATCCTTAATGTTATACATTGATAATAACAAGGGTAGGCCTAGTAAGGGTATATACAAATTACATTGGTGTTTTTATATAAAATATAAATAGGCTACCCAAAATACCCGGGTATTTATGAATTTTGGGTATTCACCCCGAGTATTAAATACCCGGGTATTTTAAGATCACTACATATGACATGCGCCTAATCTTACTTCAATCTGCCCTATACTAGGCAACATCAAATCAAGGAGGTTTAACACTGATAACTAAAAGTGAGACAACATTTTACTTAACCTCCATAAGAATAACATTGGACAATGTAGGATACTGTGTTTAGCACCCTTTAATATCTTGGAAAGCAAGATACCCCTTTAATTATTTGGGGGTAAATAATTATATATAAATATAATTAAGTTAGATGAGCTGACTGGTTTTCAACCCCTTTAATTATTTGGGGGTAAATAATTATATATAAATATAATTAAGTTAGATGAGCTGACTGGTTTTCAAAGTCATACATGTTGCTTTAGTCTACACGTTTGTACCAAATTTAATCAAAATCGGACCATTTAAACAAAAGTTATCGCACACACATAAAACCTGTCATTTCTGTTTCCCAAATACGTAGTAAAAGATTGAAACAAATAATGTTTAACTAAGAGCAGTTACAGATCAGTAACCAACTAAAATTTGTTTTATATCTTAAATAAATAAAAATATATAGGCCTAAGCCTGCATTCAAAAATGTGGCCTACCTAACTTATATGTTTGCCAACATCTCTATTGTCCAATCCTTCCACGGTGATCGGCAGTGGTCCAGAGCAATGCCTTATGAAATGTAGAAAAAGTAGGGGGGGGGGCTAATTAAAACTCACCCTGTATATTCAGATAGTACATATGGTAACTGGAGGTATAAGGGACCATACCATACCAAGGCTGGGTTGTAATCTGGGGTGAGCTATTACAACACAGCGCTTGGCTATTTAACCCTCCAAGTGTTTTTAATAATGGTTGTAATGTTTGCCTCTTTTTGGTAATTTTGCAGTGTTTTATTCAAATAAATGTAAAATACTCAAACACACTCCAAACTGCATTATTGCATAGTTTTTCTTGTTCAGAAAATCATGGGCTTCAATATTATATATATAATATCTCATAAAAATGATAATAGAAAAATTATGTGATATTAAAATAAATAAGAAAATTTTAATGTTTGCGCTCCATCAAATTATAAACGGTTCTAGAATATACAATTTTCAAAATAGCTAATTTGTTTTAAATTTAATAAGAATACTAAATATATAATCAAATAATCAGGTAAAGCAGTAAATAAAAAGTTTTAGATAATAATCTGTTTGAGCGTGCTATAGCAAATGAGCAAAATGACCCTGGCGACGTTAGTCGCAAGGATAATTTACCTCGATATCACTGCCGCCTGTTTCACCTGGAGCATCAACCAACCATTCATCATCACTAAACTCTTCTTCTAAAGCCCCACGTATGTCAATACTGTCCATTTTTACAAATAAAAACATCGCAAAACAACACCATTCCCGAAGTTAGGTTAACGACGAACAACAAACCTTCACACTTCAGCTGTATGCTGAAGTACGATTGGCACGAACGTAAAAAGCGTCTGCAGACAGACATCGGGGGAAAGCTTAGAATCTGTCGTAAACGGCAATACCAATTTCGATCCAGTTCATTAAGATTCAATGCGCCCCAGAGCCTATTCCGTAAACGGTTTGACTGTCAACGCAGCGACAGTTAACACCCCAGCAGATGTGTTTTATGTCTCTATAGGGACACAAAACACCTAGAGGGATGTAGGCTCTTGGCGGTCAACGCGATTTTGTCCAAAGCCTATATATAGGCTTACGGCGGTCAAAGAGTTAGCTAGAACATTTTTAGACGTGTGTAAATTGCTACCCATGCTTATACAGTGAATTTTAGCCGCCAGGAGATATTCCTATTGAAAGCAAAAAGGGAATTGTACAATTTGTTCTTTACCTCTGCCTTCAATGGATTTAAAGGTGGACATATTTGCCACTAGGTAACCCTAACAACTCTGACGCAGGGCAATATTTGGATTTTACCATCACGGTGAGACTTCCATGATAAAGACTTGGACCAAATTGTCCAAATAGATATCCTAATTAAATACCCAGCATGATTTTATCGGGAGCGCCATGAATTATTAAATACTGGAATAATAAATAAGGTAGATTCAATTTCCAGTAAACTAGTACAAAAAAATTGATAGAGGCATTCCCTCGTGTGGTAAGGTTAAACACGTGTTTAAAACTTAAGATTTACCTGCTTCTTTGGTGCAACCATGGTGACTGATTACCGATCCTGCAACAAAAAATATCATTAATATCAGCCTTAGTATTTTAACACTGTCGGAATATATATTATTAACAAATTTAATCCTCAATACAGGATACAAACTTACCTCCAACGTGCAAGAACCGAGAGAACAAAATGGATGAGGGATGACGATTGACGATGACAACCGGCTAACGTATTTTACGGATGTCTGGCATGATGACCACGTTGCCAAGAAAAAATATCCGAGCTTTTAGTTTTTCCTACCCATTTAAATATAGATGTACTATAATGAAAATAAATGTTTGGAATTATTTCAGCTATCACTCACAGTAACATCGGTTACTAATCGGCTAATATCTTAATTTGAAGAATATTACAATTTAATTATTTAGTAAACAAATTCAGACTAAGTAACTAAAATAACGTATGTATTATTGTTTACGATGCGACTTCAGATCCATCACTACCTTTGCAGTGTAGCCCATATAATTTGGCATCAGTGTCATGAATGTGAATTAAGATGGAATCTACAATGCTGTGGCCAGTGTATTAGCCCTGTAAATCTGTCTTCAACTTGAAGATGCAAAAGCAAACACTCCTTGATGAGTTTTTTAACTTTCAAAGGTAAATGTAAGTACATATTTTATTTGACGAGTGGCCAGAGTGTGTTTTTTTCTCTCTTTGCATGGATTGTTGCAGGTTTAGATCTAGACCATGTTTTGAATTAGAATTTAAGCATTGACGTTTTCCTTGTGCATTCACATATTTGCCTGCTTGTTGGAAATAAAACATTCTCATTCTCTCATTATCATTCTCCTATCTATGGGAGGGTTTATTTTGTCCCCTAGTCAACGAAATAAAGGACCCCCCTTGTCTTGTGTCTGAAGAGGATCGAAGTAAGAAAAAGAGGTTTGCTATTTAAATACCACTACTACGGGTTTTGGTTGTCGAAAATAGTGCGTGCGAGACTATACAGACAGTCTTATTGGGTTTGACGCAGCACGCAGGAAGCAACCTTTTTGTTTTTGCTGATGACACAACTATCGTCACCAAGAGCAAAGACATCAATGAACTCGAGATTGACTCAATTATCAAAATTAATGAAGCGGCCAAATTTTTTCCTAGAAACAAATTGAAATTCAATCCTGAAAAAACTCAGTATGTTTGCATTCAAACATACCAAAAACAAAACTCAAAATTTGAAAAAATTCCAAACATCTTCATTGGTGACAGTGAAATTGATTGTGCAACTGTGGTTGACTTTCTGGGAGTGACACTGGATGGTGGTATAAACTGGGGTGAGCAGTTGGACAAGATTTAGAAGAAATTGGCTAAGGAATCTTTAGTTTGACAAATCTTTATTTTGAAAAATGTTACACATGAATGCTTTTTCGATATTTACTTGTTAGGGCCGCTCACCCTCCACGATATAATAAGCATCTAGTTGTTTTATAAACTAATTTAAATGCGTATATCTCCTGATATTTTATTCCTGGATACCTACCTCGATCTCACAGATCAATATACACTGACGATTATATTTAACGGCCATTTAATCTCAGGGTTGCTTCTAAAAGCCTCTGAGACGTTATAAAATTAATGTTTGATAACTTTCAGACATATCTCAAAGTTTTACAAGAGCCTTTCAACATTCAAAGGGTGCACCCTCAGAGCGGGCCTAAGATACTTCATTACCCACGATTCATTGATGGGGTGCAATAAAAATTGCTATAAATTTATTTGTTCGAGTTTTATAACAAAATGTTTAAGGTAAAGTGAACTTATTCAATGCGAATGATCGTTTTAAAGATGATAGGAAATAACAAGTTGAACAAAGTCTGGCAATATTTCATTTTATATAGTTTTGATAGTATGAGTTCAAAATGGATTTTCAGCTGATCTTATTGTATTCGTCTTGTGACGTCCCCTTCAGCGCATGCGTGGACGACGACGATCAGCGATCAGCCGAGTTAGGTCAGTCGCCATTGATTTAGATTGTAAGTTGTTTTTGTGCACTGGGACTAAAATATAGCCGGTGGAAAGTGTCGTAGTTTTCAAAACTTATTTTGAATAGACACCTCAGGTTATTTGTGGTTCAGTGAAGTGCATAGTTCCGTTATAAGGATTCAATAGTGGTGAAAATAGGTAATGTCAGCAGGCGTGTCAGATCAGGTAGGAAGATTTGTCTTTTGGGCGTAAAATATGCTACATAGCTTACTTACGTGTTGTTGTTGTTTGGAAAATATGTTCTCATTTCTAATGTATATTTTTCTTTTCCATGTCATTTCCTCCATTCTTTGATACAACAGCGGATGAAAGGACAAGGGAATCAAGGTATGTCATACGAATATTGTATAAAGTCCTTTCCTAGGTCTGACTAGGTTTTTGTAGACACTTAAACCTACTTCCTTATTGGAATCTCAAATTGAGTGTGGAATCTCAAATTGAGTGTGGAATCTCAAATTGGGTGTGGAATCTCAAATTGAGTGTGGAATCTCAAATTGAGTGCTAGAGCCTATTTTATTTTTATTACAAATTTTTAATTTAAAATTTTACATCCACATTCATTTTAGGCAGGGGTCATTCATCTGAGTAGGCTAATTATACAGGCCAAAGCTTAAGCATATCTTCTTAAAGATGGTACAGTAACATTAATTTTAATATGCCTTACCTGTCTAATTTTATTTCGGTGGGAATGAAGTAGCCTTTAAACCTATGACTCCTCACATGAAATCAAGAGTGGGATAATATCAAAAATAAGGGAACTTAGGCATAGGCTGAAGCCTAGGATTCTAAGTATACTTTGGTAAACTAGGCTCTACGTGATTTTGGTAAAGGTAGGCCTAGTACAAGTTAGTCCTATTGGCCAATTGCCCTGTTGATACTTATAATCTGACCAAACAGCTGACAGCTGGAGCAAGATATTCTCTATCAAATGATATAAGATGTAGGCGCCTACATGAAATGGGGCATCAAGTAAGGAATTGATAAGGTTTTTTTAAGGCCTAATAACTGTTACATATAAATGAGTAAGCTTAGACTTGTTGTGAAGGCTGGGTTTCCTTATTTTTGCCTTTATTTCAGTCAGAATGTCCTCGGATTGTGACAGTTATGCCTGTCTAGGCCTAGATAACCCACCCATTTCTCAAAGCCAACTTTTTTATATATTAAAACGACTTCAAATTTTACATGTTTATTTCAAGACAAGCAATGCTTTTGTGCAAAATCGATAATCAGAATCTCAGATAAAAGCTAACTGAAATGAAAAGTTTACACCTTAACCTCTAAGCCTAACTTTATATAAGTTACTGTCAGGAACGCCATAATAACTTACAGAATCCTCGATTTAATGAAAAACTGCCATGCCTGTATAATCACTTTGTGCTGCTGTCTGCTAATTTCATTGTCTGCCGAAACTTCTTTTCATAAGTACTGTGGTTCACTCCTGTGTTTGTTGTCAACCACGATAATGTACACTTCACCCGGAATATCTTGACCTGTGGCTTACTCCACTGTCGGAGTGACTGAGATAACCAGTTGGGCCATATCAAGCTTCGGTTTGACTGAACTGAAAATTGAAACAACAGGACAATCTCGCTCTACTCCAACTGTTTGAACTGAAAACAGTTCCCACAGGCCAAGATATTCCGCGTGAAGTGTGGTTTAGGCTATAGCACCTTTCGTCTACTGCTGCTTTCTAGCGGATTTTGTAAAAAATTGTTTAGAGGCACTTTTTGAAAATGCTCGCATGAATTAATCATGGAGCAAGGATTGAATTTTGCATCTAACTTACGCCAGTGTTTTTATTTCATTTGTGAATGATACTGTGGAGGGTAATAATGCTGATCCAACAAGAAGGATGAATAATAAATATTTTAAAGCCTCCTAGCATAGAACCAGGAGTACAGATTACTGATTTACTAATGATTTACTAATAATATGATGATGGTTGGTTGGTTGGACCGATTAAGTCAGTACTCGTAGTCTATTATTATTATTTAGGCCTATATTAATTTTAACTTAAGTGAGGAAAAACTGCACTAAAAGGATTCAATACTATTTACTTTGTAAGTTACTGCAGCCTACATTGGACTTACATATATTGTATAGGGTTATGGTCCTATTGCTTCAAATTTAAAAGTAAGGGTTTATAGTCGTTTAAAATAAACTGGAAAAATCCTTAATCCCAGAAAAATCATTTTTAATATGGTACTGTACGAATCTTTTGAAATCGAAAAATTGAATTGTGCTACCTACTGTAAAAAAGATACTTAATCATAATAAATTTGTTAAAAAGCAGTCTGATATAACTTCCCAAGTAATTACCTTATTACCGTTGCTTCGTCATTGACCGGTGAAACCTGGACAGACTGTGTCAAGTTGTATGAAATTTGTGATACGGTAACCCTTTTTACAGAAGGGTAACAGATAATCCGAGGTCCCTAATTACTCTAAATAGCAGAAGTACAATACTACTTCTGAGAGCTATAAAATCTCCTGGGTACATTCACAGTTTTACCAACCTTCTACATCCCTTTTTCACAAGGCTCCTGTCTTATTCTGTCATTGGATAGTGAAGTGAGTTCATGTTGTTACCAATATGGTTATATTATCAAATGAGGAGTCACACAAGATAGCCGAATGCTATCTACTTCACTTTAGCTTAGTAAGAAACTGAAAGGCCTACAAATAGGCTTATTGATGACTTGTATGCCTTAAGCAAAACGGTACTTTGGTATTATACGGATGCCACCCTTATACAGCGCGCTGCGGCAGTTATGTTAGGATGGGTTATCATAAAAAAGATTGTAGGACTTTCCTTGTTTCGTTACAAATCGAATAATACCTTATGAGTCATACTTCCGGCCGCCAAACCCCCTCCAAATAGGCCAAGGTCAGGTCGTTGACCGGAGCGTGCGCATCACCTGTCACCGCCTGTATCTGGGTCAGTGTCATGAGTGATTTATTGCCGTGCACTACGTTACATTTGTTTTCATAATGAGTGACGTTCTTTTGGTGTGGGATACCTCGAAATGAAGAGGAAACCGTACGTATTTTTATGATAACCCATCCTAACATAACTGCCGCAGCGCACTGTATATTTGGCGGAATACATGTGGCGATCGGGTGTGGCTGCTAGCGGCGGCGACGCATTCAACACGATCCTAGCGGACATCGCTGCCTTTTGGGAGGCACAACACAAAGACCGCTCATCAGAATGATGTAAAATTTTTATAGTAAGTCAATAAAAGTACGTTTTTTCGAATTATGTAGTTATCCTTTGTATCCGGTAAAAATTAACCTCCAAAAATAGTGGCATCCGTATAATACCAAAGTACCAGCAAAACTACTAGGAATCCCTCTTTTGACCTTCCCTTTAACTTGAAGTAATAACTTGACCTTATCCTTTGTCAATACTAAATCACTAGCAGATGACTAGTTTCGGGACTGCTGTCCCATTTTCAAATCTACACGTCAAAATCTAGTTGTAAAATATGTAGTCGTCGTTGTCAAAGTTTAAAAAGTTACATGTGTCACAAACACACACGGACGGGGACACGAATACAAAACAAACAAACATTTAATAGGGTTAGCGTGGCCGGCCAAGGACAAATCCAGACTCAAAGTAAGTTACTCCACTGATTATACACCCGTAGTAGATGGTAAATGCGATGCTAAGATCGGTTAACCAAGAAATAGCACAATCTATTGAGTGCGGTCGGCAACAGGGGCTATCGAATGTGCTTCCTCCTGGTAGACATTACGCGAACTGCTTGGAATCGCATAGGCAGACGAACAGACAGAGCTCGGTTGATTGACGCTAATGAAAGTCGGTTATGACGTCGACACCAATTTTATTACAAGTTTTTAACAGTTATTCCAATATTATTATTTCATATAACCTTTGTAGCATTACAGCCTTGTAGCCTTTGTTAAATCGTATATTAAAACTTCCGAGTTGCGAGAAAAGCGAGACAGTTGTTTTATTGGCAAAATGAGATTTTAAAAACCCGCCACGGCCGAGCTGAGCGCGCCAATTGGCACGAGCCAGAGTTACGTCCGCCATTGCGTGCGATGGTGGTGATTTCTATCCAGTGCTGTCAGAACTACGAGGAGAATCTTGCCTCTTTTGTTATCAGACGAGCCCATAAGGTTTTCAGTCTAGTACAAGTATAGTCAATGGTTACTCCCTTACTACTCCAAACTCCAGTACTTTCCCTTCAAGTAATTATTTCTTACTGTAAGTTTTGCTTGATTCTTCTTTGCTGCCCATGGAGTAAAGGCCGCTGGAGAGGTCAAGAAATCAGAAATTCATTATTTACAATCTTCAAGATTAATACATGTCAACTTGCTATTTGACAGGAGTACATACAATACAGATAAAATCCTTTAACCCATTGGCGTAGACATACGAGCAGGTCTCGTTCCTTACTTGTAATTTTATTAACGTGTGAATTGGAGTATAAAATTGGTGTTTTTAAATGGATTAATGGCATATTTTAATTAAAATATTGTTTTCTTTCAGTTTAGAGAGTCGCATTGGCACACACACAGTAGACATAAGTAAAAATTAGCAAAATCAGTGTTGACCATGTGCAAGTCTCAAAGAATTAACCGATCCCGTCAACTTCCAAGCAAGCCTGCCACCGTTAATTTTACTTGGGCCCTCCCACCAACGTTGCCACAGACCGGTTAACTCATTGAGAGTTGCACAACTGGTCAGTTTTGGTCGTGTGCGGGAATCGAACCCACGAACATCGTATCGCCACCTGGCCAAGGTGTTTCCACGACGTAGCCAACTCAGCTAACACGACCAAAGGCCTGGCGGCGATATTAAGGGTTTTCAGTCAGTCCGCGCCCCTAGCGGATAGAACCGTAGACGCCCGCGGTCATTAGTTACATATTTTGCTACTAGAGTGCAGCACCAATCAATTCCCGTTATAGGCTACTACAAATAGAATAAAATTACTACCTCAATGGGTTAAGCCTGTATTCAAGCACTGTCCCTCCAGTTGAAGAACTCTTCCAGGCTATATAAAAGACCCGGTCTTGAAGTCAGGTGCCACCAGTAGTCATTAGTCGCTTGCGACTTTGGCATTTTCAAAATTATTTCAGGATTTCCTTAGAAAGCTTTTAGCGAATTTTCCCTATAGGGAAGAAGCTATTACCGTAGGTGGCATGGTAAAACCTAGGCCCGGGACCATGATAACTTTTCGTTTTGAGGGCACCAGATGCCGAAAACACCATTCGTTCAAATACATATATATATGAATTTGAACGAATGGTGTTTTCGGCATCTGGTGCCCTCAAAACGAAAAGTTATCATGGTCCCGGGCCTAGGTTTTACCATGCCACCTACGGTAATAGCTTCTTCCCTATATATATATATATATATATATATATATATATATATATATATATGTGTATGTATGTATGTGTCCGTAGGAACGATAACTTTCGTAAAAATGGCCCGATCTTGATGAAATTTGGTATAAATGTGTTCGAGAACCAGACAGGTCGTTCTACTTTAAGGGGCGTTTTGTACCCCAAAAATGGTTTCTTTGAACTTTTACATATAATTCTTTTTAAACCAAAATTTTGGTTTACACCATTAAATTTAGCTTAAAAAAACAAAAAATTTGGTATTTTGATCATCGCTCTATGTCAATTGGTTATCGAGATATTTAGAGTGCGTAACACAGCACGTTGTCCAATGTTAACCTTATGGAGAATAAGTAAAATTGTATATGGAGAATAAGTAAAATTGTATATCTCGTTTATTATGAACATTCAGTATATTAATTAAACTTAGTATATGACTTCATATGGTTGGGTTTTAATGTTATTTGCATACAAAACTTAATTTTTTGTGGTCCCCATGACAGCAAACCTGTGTACTCAGCAGCTATAATGTTATTCTTATGGATAATAATAAAAATGTAATATA
Source organism: Allygus modestus (assembly GCA_963675035.1). Lineage (NCBI taxonomy): Eukaryota > Metazoa > Arthropoda > Insecta > Hemiptera > Cicadellidae > Allygus > Allygus modestus. The sequence goes on from OY776116.1 coordinate 146,146,878, forward strand.
TTTATTGTTTATGAACATAAATTATTGATAAAAATTGATATGTTGCTTCATCTGGAGGTGATCCATTGGTATTTACATCAAAACCAGATTTTGTGGTCCTTGATGCAGCAAACCTGCATACTCAGTCCTAATGTTTTTCTTATGGGGAGTAAATAAAATGTCATTGCTTAAAGCCGGTAATTAAGTGGCTTCATGACTTAGTGAAGTACCATTTGAAATTCGCTGAGTATGCAGGTTTGCTGCAACGGGGGTATTAATTTTAATTTGCAAAACAAAGATCCAATTAAAAAACTGTCTACTTCTTCATAAAATCAATCGTATACCAAGAAAAGTTGCAGTTGTTGTTTCAGTGTTTTAATGTTAACTGTATTTAACAATTTAAATTTAAATAAAATATTTTAATACATTTTAGCCCTACATTCAATGGTTTGAGCTCAAATATTATACTTTTGTGCTTTTCTGCATAGCCTATGCCTTTATATTTACCGGTACCGGTAGTGTTATATTTGTGCTTTTTATTTATGGAGGTTAGATGACATCTATCTTTATTTACATGTTTGGCCTCCTTGCAACTTTCCTAATTCAGACTTACAATTTTCCTAGCCCTAATTGACTTTTCTCACTAAAGCAATAGGCCCTATCATATCTGAATACCCCTTACAAAACACCAAAATACGATTGAATAACTTAATTTATTGTTTATTGTTCACATCACTTTTAAATCCACTGTACTTCAACAATTTGAAAAATACCCTTATACATAGCCTACAAATAATTTCTTTAAAAATCTTTTATAGGATTTCTTATTTGAACATTACAATGTCACTTGTGTCTAAATGAGATGCATGCCACCCTGGAAGTGTTGCATCTGAAAAATATTCATGTCAGACAAGGCCTATAGGGTTAAATATGGCACACCAACTTTAATACACTGTTCACAGACTTTTATTCATGTTGAGACACTGTGAAATTTGTAGGCCTACTCTTTATCCTAGTTTACAATTCAGGAATATTTCTGTTCCTAGACCTAGAAAGTGCCTGACTATAGTAGCTACACTGTCATGATTTTCACTAAGACATTTTTACCTAGGCCTAAATAAAAACTATTTGCGGTACTTTGGTATTATACGGATGCCACCCTTATACAGCGCACTGCGGCAGTTATGTTAGGATGGGTTATCATAAAAATGATTGTAGGACTTTCTTTGTTTCGTTCCGAATCAACTGATACTTTAAACAGGAGCAGCTGATAGATAGGCTTTAGGAGTAGCCTGATAAGCGTTTTAGGCTATAAGTTTATTTATAGTTAGTATACAAATCTTGTCTTGACGCTTGTCCATGCACTGTTTTTGTGTTTATGACAATGAAGAATCTTGAATCTAGGTCTAAGCGGTATAACTACACTGTCATGATTTTCACTAAGACATTTTTACCTAGGCCTAAATAAAAACTATTTGTGGTACTTTGGTATTATACGGATGCCACCCTTATACAGCGCACTGCGGCAGTTATGTTAGGATGGGTTATCATAAAAATGATTGTAGGACTTTCTTTGTTTCGTTCCGAATCGAATGATACCTGATGAGTCATACTTAAGGCCGCCAAACCCCCTCCAAATAGGCCAAGGTCAGGTCATTGACCGGAGCGCGCGCATCACCTGTCACCGCCTGTACCTGGGTCAGTGTCATGAGTGATTTATTGCAGTCGCACTACGTTACATTTGTTTTCATAATGAGTGACGTTCTTTTGGTGTGGGATTTACCTCGAAATGAAGAAGAAACCGTACGTATTTTTATGATAACCCATCCTAACATAACTGCCGCAGCACGCTGTATATTTGGCAGAGTACATGTGGCGATCGGGTGTGGCTGCTAGCGGCGGCGACGCATTCAACACGATCCTAGCGGACATCGCTGTCTTTTGGGAGGCACAACACAAAGACCGCTCATCAGAATGATTTAAAATTTGTACAGTAAGTCAATAAAAGTACGTTTTTTCGAATTATATAGTTATCCTTTGTATCCGGTAAAAATTTAACCTCCAAAAATAGTGGCATCCGTATAATACCAAAGTACCCTATTTGCTATAAATTCCCTCATTAACAGGACATCTTTGACCACAGGGATATAATTACAAATTCTTAATAGAGAGTTCTATGCAATTCTTTACCCCAGTGACTTTACCCCAAGAATGGAGTTATCAGTTAAAAATCGGCCCCACAATTTAGGCAGCTCAATTTTCTTTTGACCAGTGGTAAAAAATGTCCGCACTAATTGTTAGTAAACTCACCAACACCAGCAACATTCACCAAACAATGATCCCGTCAAGAACAATAATGACAGATGCTGACAGGCCCAGTCCAAATTGCATCTTGGTTTCTTGTTCCTTCCATATCTGATGGGTTCCTGCCTTCTTGCCGAATTGGATCACTTCTTTAAGAGTTTATAATACAACAAGTTATATGTACAAGACTATTCCAGAAATGTTAAACATTTTCAAAATGCCATCACAGAAGTCAATACATAAATAGCCTCGACACCTGAGATAATCTGGTATTTTTCAAAATATTTACTTACGTAAACCGCCTTTAGATGTCAACTGTAGCTTTTGTTTTCACGCTGAACATGTTTCCGACGAATTACTGTCCATCTTCAGCAGCGCTAGAAGAACTTAAAAAAGCCCATTTTTCCATGGTTGTCGATTTATTTAAGGCCAGATATGTAGTTGAGAGAGATAAAAAGTTTTGAACACAAGCACTGATTCACAGGGAAAATCCAACTGTAGGCTGAATGAAGTTAAACTAAATTGTTTGAAGCTTTGCAGTAGGCCAATTTTTCTCGTATGAAGTTGATAGCACCTGATTACAGCAGATGGGTGAAGTGAAGTTCCACAGTTTTCCTATGGGAACACTGTAGGCAGCGGTTAGGTTCAGTTGTCTCAGGAAGCATGATGTGTCCAAACAGGCTGCCATGAGCTGTGCCGCTATGTAACTGCCCCTTGGAGTGCGTAGGCCAGTCTACATGATTGGAACTAGGTGGAGCCTACATGGTTGCTGCGGGTCTAGGCCAGGAGCCCTTGAACAGACCACAGGCCTACTTAAAATGGAATATTACCAAGACGGATTAACATATTACATATAATGGTTAACAAAACATCTTGAATTCATTTGTGTGTTGACTTCTGTGATTCTCAATTAAAACTGGAGAAGTTACATTTAAACACAGCCCAATCTCATTGACTACTAGTAGTCCTACATTTACTTGGTGGTTTTACTACACTCTGATTAACCAACAAATAAAATCTTTAGTTAAAATATTCTTTAAACATCAAGAAAATCTATAAAATTTCTTTAAAACAAATGAATTATTTCAACATATATTTTTGTTACGGCTCCATACATGGTGAATACTAGAGTAGGGCTGAAACTCAACCATAGCTTGTGAAAATACATTGTTTGTCTCTGTATTTCCATTTTAACCTAAATCTACTAAATTTGAAATAAGCAACTAAAGTACATTAAAATACACACTTATTTACATATTTTCCTTTTTAAGACAGTGAACTTGAAAATTCAGGTCAAACGTAGTCTGTGGGTATCTGAAGTTAAATTCCCATTTTGGTTAGAAAATCAAAGAAAACCCAAAATTGGTTTTAATTTCTTATTCCTGTGATACAGTAGAAATCCAATTATCCGAACCCCAATTATCCGAATATCCAATTATCCGAATCGATTTTGAGTGAAATAATAGAAATATAAAAATCAAGAAAATAACAGCGGGAGCGCGTGTAGCGATAATGCGCCGTGAGCGCTAAAATAAAAGCCTGCGCTGTTACCTTCCGGACGATATTTTCGCAGGGAACAATGAGTCATACCCCCTTCCCGCCCTGCTCATCATCAGTCGCTACTGTTCTTTCACCTAGATTATCTTTCGAAATGAGTACAAAACGTAAACGTGTTGTCCTTTCGCTAAGTGATAAACTCACTTTGCTCGAGATGTTCAAGTGAAATAACCAAAATTGAACAGTGAAATACATACAGTATGTAGGCCTATTGAAAAGAGCAACTGTATATACTGTATTCAATTTAAGTCCTGTAATTTAATTTTTATGACGTATATTCTTGATACAGTTCGCTCACTTTCTGTTCACTACATTTATAATAACTTTGTCGATAAAATTCTGATTTTTTATGTATGGTGATGTTTTTTGCTTAATTCCCGAGGTATACCTGATTATCTGAATTTCTGCATATCCGAATTGGCCCGATCCCCAATTAATTCGGATAATTGGAGTTCTACTGTACTCTCAATGTATTAAATCACCTTAAACTTTAACTATTTGTACCTCAAAAACGTGTCCCTGGCGTACCATCCAAAACCTGAAATTCAAGAACAATGTGTCAGAGCTGATTTTACACATCTAACAATATTTGAAACTTTTAAATACTTTACTCAAACACTAAACAAATTTACGGCAATTATCGAAAGATCAAAACAAATCTTTAAAATATTCGTACAACAAAATTACTTGGGCTCAACCGCCTTGGCTACAGGTTTTAACAAAACGAAAATCCTTCAAGTCTTAATTATTATTTTGTATACATTTCCCCAAAATTTACCCTACACCTGGCACTCTGGTGTCTGAAACTAAAACACCATGCTGGTGGTGATAATTAATGTAACAAAACTTCTGTAGAAACGTTTCAACATGACTAACTTAACAGAGCAGCACAGAGACGCGATGTAGATGTAATGAAGGTTGGTTTCCGACTGACGCTGTGACGCTACGAAGAGTCGTTGGCCGGTACCCGAAGGGGCGGGGCAATGGAACATTCCACTTGCTTCTCAACAGAACTCTTCCATCCGGTCTCCTCATAGAAACATACATCGGTAATCAGTGCAGCCAACACAAAGTCTGAGCTGACAAAAACTGACACGGCTCAACACCCTGGGATTTGAACCTGTGACCCCTTGAACCGAAGTCCAAGATGCTAACCATTAAGCTAGCGAGATGCCCAAATAATTTAGGTAACTTTCAATAAAGATAACTTGTAGGCTACAAAAACTAACCTATTGAATATAGGTTTTTCTCTGCTTAAAAAATCAGTTTGGCCCTCAAATAGGAGTCCCGTGAAACTGAACTAATTGGGACCAGAACCTGATCAAACTACCAAATTTACGGATTGCCGAAAATATTATACTTACTATAAAAATATATTTAAGTAGGCCTATTTATATTTAGTCTATTTGTACATTGTACAGTACTTAAATTAATTACCTTACCGTTACAGTAGAGTACGTATTGCTAAGGTATTACCTGTCTGGTTGTTCCAATACTTACACTACCTGTGATACTGCTGTGTTGAAAAGAAAATAAGTATTTGACCTTATTGTTTTTAATTAGTGAATTAATGAAACAAATTGGAACAAGTTAATGGTTTTTAGTAAAAATAAATATGGAGTAATAAAATTAAAATTGTTGAGAGCTTTGGGATGAGGAGGGATATTTTAGTCTCAGTTAAGGAATTTTTAATTTCAGGATGTACACACGGCTGTCAGGTGAGCCAGCTAACTGATCAATTAATTGTGCCACACGTTCACACTTGGGTCAGGGAGATAGTTTTATGTGTAGAGAGTAGACTATTGTTGATTATAGCTATAAACGTAAACATAAACTTTTGTGGCGAAGTAAAGCTTATGTAAGTGATAAATTGTTAGTAAAGGATTAGTTGGCTTATGTTTGTACTTTATTTTTGTCTCTTGTGCCACACACTGAATTAAAAACAAAATTATTTCAAAACATGTTTTTCGGATGAAGCAGATTTTATGATCAGCGGGATTCGCATTAACAGGACTTCAGTATGGAATTCGGTAAATATCAACAACACATGGCTTAGGATAAAAACAAAAATTTCGTTTTCCAAGAATAAATATTAGGATCTGATTAATAATTTTATATAGGCCTTCTTTACATATTTGTGGCTATTCTCACTTCTTATTACAAATAAGTTAAAATAATAACAAAGATAAATTAATATGTATTTGACATTTTAATCTGACACAGTTTTCAGGCTCAATTATAATTTTGAACTTGGAAACCTTTACTATAAAATGCAATTAAAAATAAGTTCTAAAATATTTTGAAGTAATGTTATAGTTAAATATTAGTTATCATGTTGGGTTTATAACTGAGGGGAAGAATTGGAATATTAACAGTGGGTAACTTTGTTTGTGATATTTAACTTGAGCAAAACAAAATAGATTGAACAGGCAGAACCTCCACTCCATTGTTATCTAATCTCTTCTGTCGTTAATAAAGTGATTACGATTAGTTCCTAAACGGATATGATGACAATTGGATCACTGTGTACGGGTTACTGTCAAAATGGACTATGACTTAATAGCTGAATTGAAAGGCTATTTTAAGATAGATGTCTATTAATTTTGTTTGGAACTTGTTCCAGTTCTATTTTTGGTGGTTTAATTGACTTTTTGTCCCAATTAGCAAATGGCCCCAAGGACCACGTGAATGAACATGAGGATTTTGATTCATGGCGATCTCAGCACCATCAGGTAAGTAACATGATAAAAAACATGTACTAATCATTGGGTGGAACAAGAACGAAATGGGTCTGTTTGAAGGGTGCATACAAGGCTTATCTCATTACTGTTGATTGCTGTGCTACCACATATCTAGTTCAATATATCTTGCTATGTATCTTGAGATCCTAATTTAAAATTAAAATGATCAATATATACTCCATAAAGTAAGTACTGCTTGGTTGCACCTATCCAGGTAAAAGGTAGGCAAATTCATTGCAATTTTAATGGAGCATTATATTACTTTAAACTGTTTATAGATCTAACAATAATTTATTTATAATTAGGATGAAAATAAACTTAAATGTACCGTGGTAAAATGTTTTTAGCAAATTTCCTTTGGAAAAGTGAACTATTAGCATGACTCGCACGGTGAAACTTAAGCCCGGGACGGCCAGTGAAGTTCCTAACGTGACCCTCTGAACACATTTGGGGGGTCGCTAAAAACTTTATATACATATATTTATGTATTCACACTCTAGCGGTCACAATTGTTGTCCGATTTACTTCAAATTTGGTAGAGACACTCCTTTTTATAATCAGTTGGACAAGTTTGTTGGGCAAAACAATCGGAAAACACTAACCCCTTTTTTGGGGATTTAAAATTTTGAGTTTTTGGGCCCAAAAAGGGTCAGAAAAGCCCCGAATGTACACTTATTGCACATTAAATTATTGTATGTAAAAAACAAAGATTTTAAGCCCTCCCTCATCACTCTAGCACAAGTACTTACCGAGTTATTAAAGAAAATGTTACTTGTCAAAATACGTCTTATGGGGATTTTACTCTGGAAAAGGCTGTTTTTCATATCTTAATATCGTTTTATCACCCCCAAAACCCCTCTACCAACTTGTTATCCCGAATATACCTCCTTCTAACTTTGTAATGTTCAACATTGGCATCCTATTTGAATTTAAAATCAACCAAGCTTGAATTTAAATATAACCAAGAACATCAGAATAGCCAAAAAAATAACATTTTTCAATAAAATAAAAAAAAATGTAATCAGTGTTAGTTTAAACCCTTAAAGTGTTAGTTTATTTGATCTTTTTAAGGTTTTAATGCGGAAGTTCACTTCCCTCACGTCAGCGTGCTGCGTGCGATCTCGTTTTAATTGATACTCCTCGATGCAAATCATACAAATATTGATCCCTAATTTGAAACAGTTTTTATCAAACGTAGATAATGTTACTTCTTTGAAACTAGGCTGCCTTGCTAGCGTAATAGTTAATCTTGAATTTGTTTATAAGGGGTCACAAATTTCAACCTCGGGGTGTACACGTCTTTGAGAGCTTTGGACCATTGCCTTCTGACAATGTTAGTACTGTGTACCAACACTGGTGTGGGCAAAATAAGGAAAGAAGAAAAATTTGAATACTAAATTCAAACACGTAGAATTGGCAAACATTAACATTTTACAACAGATTTCAGTTGCAATATATGAACTGGTTTGCTTGTTAACTGTAAGGGAAACTGAAATTCAACAGTTTTGTAAATTATTATAACCTATAATAGAAACTATAAACTGACACTGATCATAACTTTAAGTTATTTCAGAGTATGCTATATGTAAACCAGTTACAGCTTTTGCAAGATTAAACTGGATTTAAGAAAACTGATTCCTCTAGTTGTCCGTGATAGCAGCTGTAGGTGATAAGTAGCCAGCTGTTTCAGTATATTGATCCAGGTGTTTTTCTGTCCAACCGGATGTGACTAAGTCAGGTGGTTAGTTCAGGGATGACTTGATCATGTTTTGCAAAGGACAAATAAATTAATCAACCACAGGTTTTTGGTGAATGTTTCATTTCTAAACCCGTTTTCAATTTTGTGTTGCGAATACTGTAATTTTATTTTATATTAGCCTATATTATTATCTTATTTTGGTTTATTTATGTTAGTTTATTTATTTTTCTTCAGACTCGTTGAAATATAAATTTATATTGGGATTAAAAAAGTCTGTTCGTTTATTTATTTAATACATTCGATGTGGCGGGTCCACCGGTGGACCCCGCGCGTCACAGCTGAGCAGCGAGGGGTCCACGGTTGGGGAGCGCGCAATGCTTTGTTTGCTGGACCAGTGTGGTTCAGCCACTCGGAGGGGAAGGTTGATCTGCTGCTGCATTGTTGTTCCTCGAATGTGTGTGCATAGTACAGTGCCATTCGTTCGCGTTTTGCGGGTGCGGCATGGTCGCCGGCGGGGCAGCACTCTATTACGTGTTTATGTATATAGTATGTACTCAGTGTGGATCACATATATAGTGTAAATAGTTCATTTTTAGTCAATAGGTTATGAGAAAACTAAACTGTGCCATTTGCAACATTGCGGGACTGCGGTGCGGCGAAGGTGTGTGATAGTTTTTGTGCTGTTTTTGGTGCGTAGTGCTGAGGGTCCACCGGTGACTGATAAATTTGTACGCCCAAAAACCATCGATAGGAGTCTTGAATTTATATTATGACACTTATTCCCGACTTTTGGACGTAAAAGGAAAGATTTTATGAATAAAATTGTTTAGCAACGTGTTACGTCCTAATATACATTTTTAGCAGTGCATGTGTTAAATACAATAAATGCCATTTCGTAAAATAAGAAAATACAAAACAATGGGTCAAGAGAACATAGTATAAATTACATTCCCTTGTCTCCAGATGTTTTGTATTTTCTAGATGTAGAATGGCATCTAGAGAATACATAATCTAGAGATACAGAATGGACAGATAGAGAATAGCAAGGACATCATATACATTATATGCTTGGCACCAATAAGCAAAAAAATTATAAAGTTAATGTAATCTAGCGAGTAAATATGCATTACTAAAACTAAACAAAAAGAGATTAGGGCTTTAGAATTATGGTATTATGTTAGTTAGTAAATGCAACTATAATTTATCTATTAAATAAACAAAAGATGAGTAACCAAATTTAAACCTGAGGAATGATTTATTATGATTCATTACTACCAATCACAAACACTGCTTCAGTGGTTAATGAATATCATCATGTCGAAGACTGTAACTTGAAATTGGTTGATGTTGATAAAAGTTATTTCATGCTTTCATCTAGAAGCTGTTTCTTATCAGGTGACCTAAATAATAAAATGGCGGCCTTTGCCTTATGAATACTCAATATGTCAACTCTAGACTTGGTTGTTTTCATTGTTATTTAGTTAAAGAAGTGTTTATGCTGCGAGTGGTTTTTTACAACTATGTACTATCATAAATATCAATTCTCTTATCTAAAGCAGTTAAACCACCACGATTTGTTTCCAAAAATTAAATATAATGGACAGTTTAAAGCAAGACGTCTAGTAGGCTATTTTGATATTTTCTAAATAATTAAATGTGCAGTATTGGAGACTATTAAAAAAATATGAATTTAAATATGTTAATGGCCTTTTAAATTGGAGAAGTCTAATTAATCAAAACAATGTAGGTGAGCGGTAATTCATTACAGAACGATATAATGAGTTATAAAGGGCATCCTTAAACAAAATGTTTGACAAAGTTATGTTTTATTTTAATAATGCTTAAAATAGTTTTCAACAGGGTAAAATAAAAAAATTGATAATTTGTTGTGATGTTTGCAGGGTTACAGTACCCCAATCTCAACGTCGATGGCTTCAGACCCGTACACAATGTCCAACTACTACGGGACGTCATTCCCCTACCAAACGTTCGGCGTGGGCGATGGCACATGGTCCAATGGCGGAGACCCAATGACATTCCTCGGCGGGTATGGAGGACAAATGGGGCATGACTCGTACGGCATGGAGGGCATGTTCGGGGGCGGCGGCGGGGGCTTCGGAGGAGCCTTCGCGCAGCCCACCGCTCCAGCCGCGGGCTTCAACTACTTCCACGGCAACGGGGACTACTCGACCTGGGGCAGCTCTGCGGCCATGTCTCGCAAGCCGCACTACGAGGACTACTACCGGGGCAGTGACGGGGGGATGTACAGTGCTGTGGACACTCTGAAGGGCGTGGAGCAGGGCATGCAGGCGCTGGGACTGTCTGACCCCAACGTGAAGGTGATGGACGGTAAGGTAGATGGGAAGGGTGACATGAATGTGCCGCAGAATCAGTCGGCGCCAAAGAAGATGACCTGGGCTTCGATCGCGAGCCAGCCGGCGAAACCGACCCCGCAAGTCGGATCGGGAGGGATGAAAAAGAAAGGACCGGGAATGCCTCCTCCACCCATGGTGCCGGGGAAACACAATATGGACATCGGAACTTGGGAAGGCAAGAACGGAGGCGGTGCTTCCATCGGAGTCAAACCCGTAGGACCTCCGCCCCCTCAGGTGAGGCCAGCGTGGGGCGGCCCCATCCGCGGGGCTGGACCTCGTCCGGCGGGGCCCAACGGGTTCCCCCCTGGCCCGGCGCCCCCCCACCACCACCCCCACCAAGTCGCCATCCTGGCTCCTCCCCATCACCACCACCCTCCCCAGGGCCCCATGATGCCGGGACCTCCCCCCCACCAGATGGCTCAGGTTCCTCCCCCTCCCATGCTCCCTCCCCAGCAGCCCGGTCCTCCCCCCTCCCATCCCGTCTTAGACGAGTTGCGCGGCAAGAACAATTACAATCCTGTTGAATTTGATCTTACCGCTAAGGGTGCGAGGTTTTTTGTGATCAAGTCATATTCGGAGGATGACATCCATCGTTCCATCAAGTACGAGATATGGTGTTCGACGGAGCACGGTAACAAGAGACTGGATCAGGCGTATCGAGAGCGCGAAGGAAAGGGTATGGTGTATTTATTTTTCTCTGTAAACGGTTCCGGTCACTTTTGCGGGATGGCGAAAATGACTTCTCCTGTGGACTATCACGCCTCAAGCTCTGTCTGGTCGCAAGACAAGTGGAAGGGACAGTTTAAAGTGAGGTGGATCTATGTGAAGGACGTGCCTAATGTACAGCTTCGTCACATCAGACTGGAAAATAATGAGAACAAGCCGGTGACAAACTCGCGGGATACGCAAGAAGTTCCGTTCGAGAAAGGGAAACAAGTGCTTAAGGTGATGCATGTGTTTAGGCATTCTACGTCGATTTTTGATGATTTTGTGCATTACGAGAAGCGTCAGGAAGAGGAGGATTCGAGAAAGGAGCAGCCGCCGCAGCAGTCTACGCAGCAGCAACACAGCCCGTTGCAGAATGATCGGCCGCAGCAAAACTCGCAACACCACCAAAAGGTAAATATGACTTACGGTACCGTACCTTATTAGATGGATTTTTTAAAATGAGAGCTTGTTGATGCAAAGAATCGCAGACTGATATGGAATTATTTGTAGTTTAATTGTATTATCTCTTTGTTTTGTACTAAAGTTTACACTAACCATAGTATATTGTCACACACACAACATAAAATGAAAGATATACCGTATTCACATTTAAATGTAAATTTTGGAAGAACCATGTATCTACGTTTTTACGTTACAACCACTGCCATCTGTATTGTATGTGTCCTTTTGAATAGGCTATTTCATTTGAAGTTGAATGCTGTTATAGCACATTATAAATCACTCTCTGGGTAGTAGGCTAACCTAATTGAGTTTGTACAACCCAGGGTGGTAAGATCATTGCACAATATGGATCTTCTTTCTCGTAAGTAGGTTGGTTCCACTTTGAGTTATGAGTTTATCAGATTTAGCTCTTTTGGTAAAAAAGCTAGTAATATTTTATGTAATGTTCTATGTCTTTCATCTCGCTGTAGAGACTAAATTTATCGCTACCGGTATTGCTCTCTTTGCCAAACCTTTCGGAGTAGATTTTTTCATTAGAGGAGGATAGCAGCTTTGGTAATGTAAGTAGGCTATTGGAAAGTATTTATTGCTTTTTGAAGTGTCATTGATTTTTAAAATTCCTTTGTCAATATGTATGTTTACATTTTTAGGAATGTTACAGATTATTTGGATAGGGTCCACGCAAATATCAAATTACTAAATTATATATAGGCCTATAATAATAATAATAATAATAGGAAGTGGGCTCTGGGCTGACATGACCTTAGTGTAATCATTTTAGTATTCTTGTATAGATAGATATATACAAGCAATTTATTGATTAGAAGGCCTATGATAAGTTTGAATCTATTTTGTATGTATATATTTTATAGTAGTACAATGGAATTTGGAAAATCAAACCCCAAGGGACCACCAGTAAACCTACAAAAGTTGTTAAAAAAGTCTCAAAATTACATTTTCAGAAAAAACTTTTACTTAATCTAATGAAATAATAAAAAAAAAACTGCCTGTCACTATAGGCTATTGACCTATGCGGTGAACTAAAGACAGCGAGGTACCGTAACGGCATTAGTCCCATGGGCAAGCCAGAGCTCATGATCTTACAGGAGTTTGCCGGGACCGGAATCGAACCAGCCACGTCTGACTTGCTAGTCAGGCTCTTTATCTCTAAGCTACCACGTTTGGTAAAAGAAAAGTTTGAAAATACGATAAGTTTGGTTGTAAGAAAAGTTAGTTGTATAGTAATTAAAAACTTACCCCATTGGTCACGTATGACAAGTCACACAACACACATCTGCAAAGCAATAGGGATGGACCAGAAGTGAGGGTACAATGGCCTTGAACGTAGCGTAGCGGGGTCAGTCACTTGCGCAGTACAGAGCCGCGAAACTCCTCTCAAAACCAGTTGTGGCTGCAGTTAGTTTAATCTGCGGGACTTGAGACCTCAGCCACTGCAGATTCTTCGCAACGAACTGCAGTGTCGGGTTTTTAGAATGAATCGTTGCAGTGCTAACTTCAGCTTCAGCTAGCTTGTTTGAAAATAAGTTATAAGAGGAACATAGTTCTTGTTCATGTTGAAACGATTTTCATTCCTAGTTTTTGCATGAAAAAATGAATTGCTATTACTTTTAGAGTCTATTTAACTCAAAGTCCTACATTACAATAACATTTACCAGTATCATAACCTGGTCTTTTCAACAGTCCTTCCGAGTTGATCAAATTTGGCCTCCTTAAACTGCAAATTTAAGCATTCTTGTGATGCCTAATTCTAGGTGATATGGGATTTTGAGTGCGGTTGGATTGTTTCATAGCAGTTTAGGTAGCCACAGACGTGCTGTTCTGGTTGCAATGCTACTCATTATCTTGGTTATTTTACTGTCATGAAGTCTTTAAAATTCATATTAAAGTATTATCAGGGTTACAAAGATAATTTTTTTAACGCACAAAACATAACATGACAGCACAAATGTGGTGCGTTATTGGCTAAAATGCTTCTCGGGATGTAATGGATCTTTTAAGCCTGGTTACTAGGACCAAAAGTGTCGCTACAACAAATAAGCAGTAACTAAAGCGAGAACGTAAGCCAGATTCTGAGAATGAATTAAAAAAAAAAAACATTCCTGAAATAATTAAAAGAACTCTTGACAGAGGCTTGAGTAGTAAAAGGTTTCTTGGTGATAATATTTGTGTACGTATATATATTAGAATTAATACAATTATTTATACAAGTAATTCATTACTGAGAATCACTTAAACAAAGGCGTTATTGTTACACCTAGTGAGAGAAGGCGCTAATATGACAGTGGGTTCATTCTTCACATCTGGAGAGCTGCAACAAACAAACACTCTCTGTTTAGAACAGTCGCAATCAAGTGCAGTAGATCTTGAATGGTTGGAGCTTCTTTCATTTAGAAACTTGGACAGTTGGAAGTTTGTTGGGAACCCAGTACACAATGTTTGTAATGTTGAATAAACTTGGGTGATTAGAATTTGTTGATAGAAGTTTGTAAGTGGTCCCTACAGCTTAGAGTTAACAAAGTTTCATGGTAATAACTAAGCTAAAGTTTATCAATGGAAAACGGCCATTTTTACAGCTTTACATACCTAAAGCATATCAAGTTTACAACAAAACTAAAACATGTTAAAGATCAAGAACATTTTATTTGATTGACAGTCTTGTCAGAGAATATTTTTTAATCTAAATTGTTTTACTGTAAACTGTACCCTGTAAAGTGCAGTGATCAATTTTCTTTTAAAATAGAATGATTTTAAAGAAATGCATATTTTATCCCAGAATAGAGGGAAGACATTAAAAGTCCTTCGTAGTCCAAACTTTTGTCATATATTCTTCCGTAGAATTGAAAGATTCTTTACAGAGCAAATAATCAAGTTTAACTTTAAAATCCTTCACTTAGTAGCCTAGTATAATATATAACAGTAACTTAGTATAAAACTTAATTGCCATTATCAAAAGGGCTTTTATGAGTGTTAGGTATTGTAACATAAACCTGGTGTTATAACTGTGCAGATATCCTATAATTTATTTAATCAAAATTGGCTCTAAGGTAAATGAGACTTAGTAGAATATATAAAGAAAGCAAAGTTTTAATATTTAAAAATTTTTGGAACGTGTTAACAAACCTGTTTTTATAGTTTTAACAACCTGTTGCATTTGCAGGAGCGAGAAGGTGGTGGGGGCAGTGGCGGGGGTCGGGGCGGCCGAGGAGGGGGCAGAGGCGGGGGCAGCGGGGCTCGCAACAACTGAACTCACTTCTGATCAACAATCTTAGATATATTATATTCAGAATAAAAGTTATCATCATTATTATTTCTAACATTAATTGTAACCAGACAGAGGAGATGGAAAGCCTAGGTTTTAGAAATGCTTGTTCTTTCTCTCGAACGAGGATGGCCACTGTTAGTTCTTAATGTTTTAGCTGTATTTGTTTTTCAATTAGAAATTCCTTCAATAAAGATTTGTTAAGTTTATACGTTTTTCCAATTTTTAATGCAGGTTATGTCTAAATAAATTTTTTTTTAATATTTTGTCATTTTTGTTTTATTAATGTTTGGAAAAGCATTTATTTTCAGTGTTTTGAGTAGCTCAAGACGCGGTGTCGGTCCTGCTCAAGATTTTCAAATAGCTTTGACAAATCAATAATCAAAGCTAACTTATTACTATTTTTTAAATGTAGATCAATATCTACATTATAGACAGTCAATACTTAAGTGTCTGTTCAAAAATATTTACACAAATGCATAGGAGTAAAAATCAATGAAGCCTTTTTAATTAAATAAATTTATGTTTCATGTGAGCGGGAAAGATTTATTAATACAGAATTTAATAATGGAATATTTTTATGTATTAATTTAAAATCTTTGATTCGGAACAATGATGAGTTACCAAATGCAGGTTGACTTACCGCAATTATCAATTATCTTATCTACATGGCTAAATAAACTTTTAACTTAATTGATCATTCTTTTTAACTAAGAAATAGTTAAATTATGATATTAGATTTTATAATTTGATTCAATTAAATCATTAAAATAATTTAAATATCAAAGAAAATTTTTATTTAACTCGTGCCATGACGTTTGTTATATAAGTTTAAAAACTGTTACAATTTTGACTCGAATGCTCTTTATGTGCTTGAAGTAACTGCAACAAATACCTAAAAAATCTTTAAAAAATTAAAACCCTTGCGTATTCCAGCAAAATTCAAACTTTGTTATCAAGGAATCTGTAATAATTTTTTCTGCAGGAAAAATAACAAAACATAATATGTTCTGTTAAAAAGAGCTTATGATTTTATCTTATTAAAAGGTAGAATTTAACATGCCAATATGTTTTCTATATGTTTTTCTTTGTCATGTTGGTAGGCCATCCTCTTCACTCAGTGTTGCACTTTCGATGTTTCACTTGAGTGTCATATAATTACATTAAACAGCTGTTTCTGTATTGTTGGGTTTTGTTGTTGTGTAGCCTGCACATGTCTACAAAATATATGCAGTAGTTCGACTGATTCATGTATTCATAGTCTTTGAAAACTTTTTCAACTCCTTTTGCAGCTACCGTCAGTCGAATTTTCTCCTTGATTTAGAAGATGTTGGCGTTTTATGTTTGTTAAAGATTATTAAAAAAATAGGTAATTGATTCAAAGTAAAGTAAAAATTGTATATTTAAATAAGTATGGAATTGCCGATTTAATTTAAAATTTTGTTTGACTAGATTACAACGGTATGCTTAACAATTTTTAAATTATAAGCGTTTTACATTTTTGTTCATTTGTATTTGTTTTCATTATATATATTTTCTTCTTTTTACTCTCTCATTGGGAAATCATTAAAGATAGTAGGTATTGTATATTTTCTAAAACTATAATTGAATTACGTTGTACAAGTTTCAATTAATGTTTATCAATATTTAAAGTAACAAATTCACTATACTTAGTCTAATTTAATCAAACTAAAGTTTGAGCGAGCTGATGCCAGTCTGTTTGACTGCGAGTGTTGTTTTGCTGCAAAAGGAGTTCTCCCCCAAACTGGGGTGGGTCCGCTTTGTTAAGTTTACCTGTTTGGCTATATTTAATTCTGTTGATTCATAATATTATACTTGGCATAGCATTGTCTATAATTTGTTTATTGGTATCGGTTGGTTTGTGTTAAAAATAATTTAATATGTAACTAGTAAATTGTGAACTTTAGACTGCATTGTAGCCGGTTTCATAGTTGGGAGTGATCAGCATCAAATGTTATTTCATATGTGTTTTTATGACTCTGAATTATCAAACTGTTTTTGAAAGTACCGTACTTTAAAAGTGGAATATAAATATTATTTTGTATGGTTTTTCCTGTCGCCACTGTATGCTGCTTGCTCTCAGTGTGAGCTGGCCAAGTGTTTGATTTAGTGTGGAGTGAAGTGCAGTGACTCAAGTGAAGGACTTCACCAAAGTGGAACCGTTCTTTTTATTTCAATAATTTAATAGGACAGTGCGAAACAAATCGAAACACTTTACAAATTCGGCAACTCGAGGACAGTGACCGAAGTAATCGGTTCTTCGGTGATGCGATTCTTTGAACTCGAACTTTTCTATCAAAGCGCATCGTTAAACCATTTGAACTCTTTTCGGTAAGTGTAAGTGGACTAATTATATAAAATGTTAAACGTAAGACTGCTATAACGATACGAAGTAAACATTTTAAAATTAAATTTCAACAAGAAATATCCGGACTCCTTCTATCGGGCCGAGCTTCGGTGAGAAAGACTTAGCAAAATCACGGTTCGAGATGTTTAACTGACTTTGCGGAACGTTTTCCTATCGGGACGTTTCATCGCTTGTAAAATAAACAGTTGAATTATTTTTACTAGTATGATTTGTACTTAGGGAGAAGAATTATTTCAGTTAAATTTTATAGATGAATTGACCGTTTATTTATAAGGCGTGATGTCAATTTGGTGTGGAAACTATACAAATTTAGATTTATATATAGCCGAACTTTTGAATGTAAATATGTTTTTACAAATAATATATTTTGTTGATGGTCTAGGATTCGATTAGTATTAATTAATGAAATGTTGTTGACTTTGTGGTTCGGTATTGAAACCGGAACCGGTCTATGCCATGCATATTGTAACAATTTGTTAAAATTTGTTAATTGGCTAAATCAGTGAAATATATTGTCTGTGTTCGCTTTCAAAGCAAACTATTTCAGTCAAATTTATATTCATGAAAGCGCTTGGCTTGAAAAGTTCAAGTTGTAGCTCTGCAGAAAATGTTTCCGAGTGTCATAACCTTGCACTATCAGCACTAGACTTCTTTTCTAAATAGAAGTGATTAATCCTCACATAAAAGATGGGCTGAAATGCAATTTATTACTGTTGTGTGCAAAAAATAAAATCCCATTGTGCTTCTTATTATTTAGGTTTCGTTTAGACCTAATTTGCTTTGTCAATTACATTTTCTTAGTCTAGTTTAAAATTTGAAACCATTGTCAAGGAACGCTAGGTGAACATTTTGTCGGTAAAATGTAATGGAAGTGGTAAAAATGTCCTAAAACCTGTGGGGATACTGAACTACTGAGGGTTAAAATTGTTTTTTTCTTCTTTCTCCAGTCTTATCAAGATCTAACGATACTCCCATCTAATAATCATGTATCCTTCTTCACACTCTTTAGAAGTGACTGTTAAAGGAAAACATTGATAAACTTATTTTTATTTATTACTATTGTAAAATAGTTATTTTCATAGCTGATCAAAAATATTTAGTTATTATTTTTTCCAAATTATTGCAATGAGCGGCATTTTGCAAGATCTTTTTTTAGAAATCTGGTTGGATAAGAAGCAGAATTAGCTGTAGAATTTAGCTATAATGACTAAATAACTGAGTAAAAGGTAATGTGAAATACTTTTAAAGAAACGAAATACCTCCAGGAATACAGTACTAATATGTTGAGAATAGGGAAGCTTTATTCTATTCTAGGGAGTAGTAACGCTATTTTTTAAATGATTTGTAATAAAATAAAGTTTATTATTCTTATAAATCTTACATGTGGATCACCAAGAGGTGAAAGTAACGTCTACTTTTTAAATCAATGCCAGAATTTTAAAGATGTTTTGTAAAAATCTTGTTATAAAAATTTAAAAACTGTTGTTTAAAATTATATCTGATGGAAATCATCATCATTTGAGGCAATCGTTGCTTTAAATCGCTAGCATATTTCTTCGGAAGTGGAAAATTAGTATAATTTAATTGACTTGCTACCTAATCTTGCTATTTTTGGTTCAGAGAGTCGAATATCATAACCAATTCAAATCTTTAAAGATTTTTCAAAACGATTGTTTTTAATTTATAAAGTTAGTTTAGCAGTGGAGTCTTCTTTTTGTTCTCAGTTATGGCAAAAGCCCTCTTACTTTGCACTTGAGTTTCCTGAAGTGCACTTTATTGATTAAATCTTAACGATATGAAATTTCAGGCTATGATCAATATTGTCAAATGTATAATTTTGTTTTAAATCTCATACCAATCCTTTTGTACCAATTTGCTTCAGTAGCCTACAAATTTTAAAATAATGTTGTTATGTTTTGTATATGCTGAATTATTGCTATTAGATGTATTTAATGTTTTCACTGCGTTGGTGTTTACTCAGGATAATTGCAATTGTTTCCTTGTTAGGCAACCGCCGGAAATCCGGCGTGCCACACTCAACGTATTAAATAAATTTTAAAGCAAGTAGAAAGCATGTCTTAACTAGTCTTAAGTTAGTGTGACATGTTTATTTTTTCTTAAAATGTTTACCAAAATTAAGATTATGACCAAATGTTTTAAGTTACAGTGGCGGTTATAGAAGGTCTTTAACTGGCATAGCCTGGTTTCAACTGTCTCAGTACAGGTTTCTAGAATTTCAGTCCTAATAATTTTATTTTGCTTTTATTTTCATCTGTTAATTAAAACAAAATTGTCAGTTGCAGCATGGTTCGTAATATTGTAACTAAATAGGTATGTATTTGATATAACAAAATTAAATAAATTCTTTAAATTAATATTACAATTTAGCTTTCAAATAGGTCCAAGTTTTTATGATATTGTTATGGGATTACTTTTTTTACTTCATTGTATATCGTAAATGACTGAAAAGTTTTTGCATCAAATTGATGTCCGCTGCAAGTAGATTGCACGGTTTGATGCTGAAGGGACTTGTTAAAATGAGAATTAAAGAGCGTAATACCAATACATGTCATTGTTGTTATTACCCCATTGCTTCTTTCTTTGGTTTATCTAATTTTTGAACGTTTAAATTAAATGTTAGGAGCCAACATAAGGGAATTAATTTTGTTTTCAAACTAAGTTGGGAATGGTTGATGTTCAAAAAACCTGAAAAGTCTAGAGATATATAGTAACAGTTCAAGTAAGTAAGGGATTTTTGTGTTAGGGTCTTTTCTGAAAATAACATTATTTCTCAGGTGACATTTTATCACATTGTTATAACACAATTAAAATCAATTTTATATTTATGAATTGTAGAATTAACAAAGTATAATTTAATTAATTTAGAGTTGCCTTCTGTTACTTTTTGAACCTGAAGCAGTGTTCATTTTTTCCAGTGTCATATTAATATTGCAGGTGATACATATAATTTTATGGTATCAAATTTAGTTTAACATTGGCCGAAAAATCACTCCTCGAAAAGATAGGGTTCTTCTGAGAAGTAAGAAACTGAATTTGTATTAAATATAAGCTGGAAGAACAGGTCATTTCTACAGTTATTACAGTTAACTCAAAAATGTGGTTGAGGACTTAAGTGTATTTCAGATACTTAGAAATCAGAGTAATTCTGTAGGGGCATTATGGAAGAAATACTTCAAAAGATACCCCAATAAATCATGCTATCACAATGTCCTTTCAAAATAAAGTGAGGCAATCCCAAAACAAGGCATTGTAATTGTAATTTTGTTTGATTTTAAAATAACTTATGTCTTCAAGGATATTAATTACTTTTCAGCCATCAATTTTAAGTTATATCATTATCTAGAAGTTCTCAACAAGTGTGTCTTCCAGTAAAGGCGCATTCATTTAATTTAATTTCAGAGTGGGGCGGACTGAATCCCAAGGCACGTCAGCCGCTTGGGCTTTTTACGCTCCGCGTTGAATGTTGGTTTCAGAACCCATTGAGTTGCAGGAGCCTGATGAAATGCTGCAACCAGCATACAAACTCCTCCTGAGGCAGATGACTACCCCTCACCATGGTTCCGAAAGTGCCAGCCCTTACCTCATCCAGAGCGTTGGTGTCAAAAAGCAGATGGTCGGCAGTCTCTTCAGACTGCCCTCACTTCCTGCTGGGTCTCGATTGAAGATACCCATGTGTGCCAAGTGTTTCCCAGGTGTCCATGTCCAGTGACTAACCATGTCATGCCACCCGCTGTGATGGTGAGTGAAGGTTGAGCTTGCCTAGCCTCAGTGCTGGGAGCTCCGCCAATCTCTTTCAGTGTATCTGCCGAGCCCATGATGTGATGAACTGACTTGCACACTCACGAGAGAACCTGCAGAAGGGTTCAGTCCCTGTGAGTGCAGCCGGCGATGCCAAGTTTGCTAGTTCATCCACAGCCTCCTTCCCCCTGATTCCGCAGTGTGACCTGGCACCCAGCAAAGGCACGACACTGCTGTGCCTGCCAAGGCACGACCACTGTCGAGAGACAGTCGCAGACAATCCTTCCCAGGAGTCCAGTGCCTTGAGTGCAGCCTGGCTGTCTGAGAAAATGCAGATGCTCTCATCCCTAAGACCACGTCTCAAATTCTCCCGAGCACACTCCATGATCACAGTGACATCAGCCTGAAACCCCGAGGGATACACGCCCATTGGAAGACACAAGCTAACCCCAGCCTGCACCCCAGTATTCCAGCCTTTACCTTTGAATAACCATCTGTTATAATAATTGTTATAATAATAATAATTATTATTATTTGGTTTAGTAAACCAATTATAGAAATTTAAAAAAAGGAATTAAGTTGCAACAACTTCGAGCCACGGTCGGGTCTCGAACCTTCAACCTTTGAGTTACTGAACACTCGCCTTATCCCCCACGGCCAATCTGACTTACGAGAATCGAAGGATGGACCGAGAAATAGAAATTACCAATAGTCTGTACCTGCACGACTACCAGGGTATGTACCTGTCTGACTTGTACTAGCCTATATACTATTACTAGGCTTATCGCCGTTGGGGGCTTCGCCCCCAAACCCCCTTTTGGAGTTCGCTTCGCTCACTAGCATTCCTCAGTCAACTCAAGTTTAAATCAAACTCGACTATTGTAGTTCATTAACCAAAGAAAAACTACACAAAAATTACCTTTGGTGAGCATATGAACACCTACACAGGCGGTCCCATATCGGTTCGATATCGAAACATTTGACCAACCGGCTGCTTTTTAGTTTAATCGAATGAACTCTCGACTACGATGGTTGTTTCGAGGTGAATAAAAGCGAAAAATAAAGTGCTCACTCAATCAAAGTCAATCGGATATAAATAAAAAGTTGTGGTTACAATGTTAAATTGGAGTTCTACAAATGGATTGGTTCTTTTAATGGATTGGAGTTCTACGTGTAAAAAACAACAAATTAGATTTCGGCAGTTATGGCAGCCGCCACACCACCGGAACCGTGCGCCGCAATACCTGATTACCTGAGCGAGCACAATAAATCAATAATTTATTTATGTGTAAACACATTCTTTTGGTAAATAAAGTGAGCGCGGATTGAAACATTTATATAATTCTTATTATAGTTTATTATCAATATATTCTATAAAAATCATATACCACTAGAATTGGTAAAATGTGGTATTAATAAAAGGGTCAGTAGTTAATGGGGGGGGATCGTTAAATTATTAGGTTAAACATCTTTTATACTGGCCAAGAACCTATTGGCAAGCTATTTAAATTCAGCTTGGGTTGAGAGTTTTCTATAGTTCTTCTAAAAGTAATGAACTTATCCTTACTTGATACTCGATAAGTTGATTTTTCTATAAACACATTTTATTGGCAAGGGAACTAATTAAAGAGAGCGCAAGTTGAAAGATTTCTATACAGTACGTATAACAGTAACAGAGTATCCCACATTATACTTTTTTGTTGAATTATTAAATAAAATAATAGCTATTATTATTTTATGACAGTAGGTATAGTTCATTTATTACCATCCTTATTTTATTTGAATTTTGCTCCATTTCAACGGTAAAGATAGAATACTTATTTTGTTTGTATATTGTATATATCAAAGGTGAGTTGCGGATTGGTGTGGTAATTTAAAGGCGTCACCTAAATTGGTATTAATATTTTTTAGTCTCGGAGGTAAATTTAACCAATTGATATAATCATTATTATATATACTTTACCTTTTTATGCTCTTGCTTGAGCTATTATAATCTAGATACTCTTGATAATTAGGTGACGTTCCACAGCCATCTGCCACGCCGGCTTCATTCTTGTCTTGTTTTTAGGCTTATTGATGTCGGCTTCAGTTCTGTTGTTAGTGTATTATTCGTAAATTTTTACCGGCGTAATTGTTGTATAAGTGAAACATTGGTAAGCTTTTTTATTTATGCATTTTTATCGCTCGCCTCACCTTATTAAAATCGATTCTTTGTTTCTGAATTTTCTTTTAGTTTTATAAATTTATTTTAAGTATATTTAAAGGCGTGTACCTGTTCATAACCTCATCATTTGACCGTCAACCGAAACCGAACTGCTGAATTTGTTATGTCTTTTGGCTTAATTCAGCGGCATCGCAATTTTTTACTCTAATTTAATTTTTAATATAATTTTGTTACCCTGAATTTTTGAAATTTCGTTTCCTTTTTACTTGATTGCTGGGTTCGGTGAGAGCATCGAGATTCTTGTCAAAGATAATTAAGTTTACATTTAAATTCTGTTAAAATCTAGTCTAAGTTATGCCAACACCAATCATGAGTTTAAATTTAGTTAAATTAGTTTCATAGGTAGGTTGATCAATAACATTTATTTATCTAATTTATGTAGGTAGGCCTAGGCTTACCATAGTTTGTGCTGTTATTTTGACAGTTTGACAATTTTGTTTTTCATAGTTTACTGCATTTTAACAGGATTCATTAAGTTATAAAATTATTGTAATGATTTGAGTTACTTAAAGTTGTCATTAAATTATTTAAGTTATCACCTCAGGCCTTATGTGTACTGAAACTAGGCTAAAGATATTTTTTCACCTAGCCTAAATGAAGATAAGTTACGTTACCCATGTTTCCCCCTTAACTTTTTTATAAGAGGTTTGTGGCCTCTTTTAATTATTTTTGTTTATTAATAAACTTTATTTGACATCCTTGGATGTATAACAGTTAAATATATACAATAAGTTAATATTGTTAACACGTTGACTGCTAAAGGAAAATAACAGAATTTTTCCAGAAGCTGACATTACATAACATTACACACACGCATACACAGAGGGGGCTACGTCAAAACTAAAACTGCACACAAAAATTAACCTCACTTTGATACACAATGCTACACCTCAATCGAGGTTCCCGTCTCAGTGCTGCAGGCAGACTGAATGCAATAACTTATGTTTGTGTGTGTCAAAGCGCGGGAAAACCCGCGCGCAGCTGCCGTACGACGATCGGGCGCGCAGGAATTTCCGCGCGTAGCACTCAATGTGTTAATTAACTATACAATATGATTGTACAGTTTTCAGAAAAATTCTTCAATTTCACTTTGCCTGTCCACATAGGCCTCGGGCCTGAGCATGTAATGTATCAAGCAAAGCAAGGAATAATGCACCACAGTACAAGCTTGACAATATTGATACAATTTACTAGCCATGACCGGGATTTTAACCTTTGATAGGGCTGGAATTGAATCCCAGGACTGGGATTTTAACCCGGGCCGCTGGTTCTGGCCAACCCACGCCAGGGCTTGGTTGGCTAGTTCCTGCCGAGGTTTCAAAGACCGTTGCCTTTACTACACCTGTTTGACTACTGATAGGCCTGTATGTTTATTCTCTGCTTGAAATCCCACAAAACTTGAGCCCACGATATGCACTTCTCAAGGAAAAATAAATTCTTGTTGGTTTTCTCATTAAAAATGTTCTCAAGGGAATAATACTATTCCCAGATTCAGGACATATAACTTATTTATAATATATTTAAATCATACAACTCATAATATATTTAAATCAAACAACTCAATAGGTTTGGTCATTGCAATAAATACCTCATTTTTAAATAAACTTAATTTCCTAAAACTTTTGAGAAACAAGCAAGTACCCTAGTCAGATTTTATCTCATGTTACTTTGGTAGGAAAATTAAATTAAATGTAGGGCCTTCTATGGAAATATATATAACTAATTATATCGAGAGCACTTTTGAAAATAGATCAGAGAAGTTCAAGAATATTCATTACACACTTTCAGCAACAGAAAGTGTACTAAATACTATAATAATTATAACAATAACTTATTGAATTAAGTTACTAGGTTTGCTGAGGTTTTTTTTAAATTATTGGTAACTATTAGGTCTACCGGAAAAGTTATGCTAATCCAAGTTGAATTCCAGGTATAACTATGACTCTTTTGAAGTCTCGAGGTCTGCGCATGTCGCCAGAAAAGCAGGAAACACTTCTAAAATTGAGTGTTCTTTCCTTGGCAGCAATTTTATGTAAGTATCATTCTAGAAAGTAGATATTTCTTACATAAAATTAGAAATATGAAATTTTAAGTAAACTTAATATGCTTCTTTTTCACATCAAGCAATGTTTCCTGTTTAAGGGGATTTTATCCCTTTTTAGTCTAAACCTGTATTGTGTTAAAAAGATTGATTGAGCAATAGTTTGAAAAATTGATGATATAAAAAGACGAGAGAGCTTTAAAGTTGTCTAAGGAATTAGTCATAACACTGTCGAGATAATCAATAACTTTGAATTAATTTGATTCAATAGAAAAATGTTCTGTTAAATATAAAGTCTAGCTCTCACCTAACTTAAAGAGTAGGATTTTTGAAGCCAGTTTAGAATTATAAATTATTCAAAGCTTTTAGTCTGGTGTGACGGTCGAGGGATGAGGGTTATAGAGGATCTTTTTAGCCTCAGTTAAGGAATTTATAATTTCAACGGAAAGACACACTGCTATCCAGTGGCGGATTTAAGCAATTGCCGCCTAAGGGCTATTAGGAAATTTGCCGCCCTCCCCCCCGCTATATAATCTTTGTCCTTTTTGCCGCCCAGGTTTACCCACATGTTATATATATATCTTGTTTGGTTATTTTGTGATAGTATCTAAAGAAGTTACGAATTAACTGAATGAATAAGTTTAAGAAATTTCTTTTATTTCCTAGTTGAAAAATCCAGTAAAATAATGTATAATTGACATGATTCACATTAACACAGTTTAATATTCAATATAACCTACTCCAATGACAATCAGCCCTAGAGACAAGTGTTGGTGTTAAAAGCAGTAAAGCAGTGCTAGTGCTACTTTTAATAACAAGAAAATCCTTCAACAAAGTCCTAAAAATCCCTTCTTATACTTAATAAAAACATTAATTTTTACACCAACGCATTGACTACTGAAAATTATAATAAATAACCTATAAATAAGATATGATGACAATGTAGCGTTTGGACCATTAGCCTCAAAATTCAGACTATTTTAATCCTGAATTAGCGCTTTTAGATACAGTTTTTCAGTCATTTTTTAATTTATACTTTTATACAAAGAATTGTTTATATGTTTTAGACGATCAAAATATAAAATTAATTGATGTAGGCCTAATCTTCATAAAACTCTACACATTTTCAAACACTTCTTCTAGTTTCACCTCCATGATGTTGTAGATCCAATGAATTAAAATATAATACTACAGGAGTCACTACTCTCTGACAAATAACCTTCATAAAGCGTGCCGTCATATTTGGTATTTTGTCCTGTTGAGGTGTCAACTTGTTGGTGGGACGGTGTCATTCGACGTACAAGGCGGCTTGTTTTGTAACGAGCCAAAATTTGAGGGGGGTATAAATTCGCTACACAGTGAATATAAGCTATCTAACTAGGCCTAGAATTGACTGTTAAGATTACCTGGCATAGCCTTGTAGGTCCTTACCAGTAGGCTTAGGCCTAGCGTAGCCGCCATCCTGTTACTAACATAGCCTAGGCTTCAAAACTCACGTTGGCTATCACTTCACATTTAGTATTGGAGCACCAAAGGGGGTGAAATAATTAACTAGTGGTTCGGCAATAGGGCACTAGTGGAACTAGTTAACCCCCAATAGGGCACTAGTTAACCCCTTGGCTAGGTTAACCGTGGGCATTCACCGGCGATCCAAGGAACACTAGTGTTGAATAGGTTGACGGATACAACTTTACTAAACACTAGTGTAAACTCCAATAAGCGAATTTATCACCCCTAACACGGTTACATCATACGTAGCACGGTTTCAAGAGTTTTGTGAACATTGAAAACGTATGTTTGTAAACAGCGAACATAACCCCCAATCGCAGTTGCAGACAGCCACCTGTGGCGTTGTGTTTTAAACGCCACCCAGACAGCTGATCAGCGGTGTCGTTGTTTCCTCCAAACGAACCCAAACCGCTGGAAATTATGATCAGCTGTTTACCCCTTCCCCTGGGAGGGGGAGGAATAGAGGGGGTGAGTGATAAGATAACGGCGAGGAAGGCATTCGTTCTCTACGTTTTGTGCGGACCAGTCGGGTATTTTCGTGCTCTACGTTTTGTCCGGACTGGTGAGTTTGAGTAGTGTTTCCTCGGGTAGTGAGTGGTACTACCGCAAACTGTGATTACAGGTACGACCTGCGTTTCTTATATTTAATTAAGTTCAATAGCAGGACATTCTTTTATTCGTAAATATTTGTTTTAGCCAAATTATCAGTGCCGTATCGCACTTGGCATTTATCAGTAGTTTAACCTTGTGCCGTATTGCACATTTTGAATAACGTTAACTCCCGATACAGAACACGAGTCTGTACGGGGTGTTTTAAAGCATAGAATTGGATCAGGTTACTCTCGATACTTTTAGCTTTTTGAACGATTTGGATTGGTGTTGTTAAAACCGCCAGTTGTGAGCCGACGAGGTGACCTTTCTGCTTGGGTGTCACAGGCACGTCACAACAGGTCTGAACAAACCCATTCCTGCAGAATTAGTTGGTTGAACTAGGGTTGAAAATTAAAAACCTGAGAGGGGATTGGGAGTTGTAACGCGTGAATACGTTAATTAAGTTAAACTTCCACCTTTTAAATTATTCTCTTTATAAATTTCAACTTGTTTTATTTTAATTGGCATTACTTGCAGGTGTGAGCGATGATGATGGTACAGTATCGTTGTGTTTGCCGGTACTGAGTTCACACCTGACTTTAAGTTATATTAATTTCTTTCTTTTTTTTATTAATCTAAATCTGTACCGTTACAAAATTTAATTTTAAAGAACCCTGGACAGACCCAGCACGCCAGACTTGAGCGAATCCGCTGGCTAGGTCTGAGACGGCTTTCTCCTGGCTTAAAGGAAAGACAAATTTTGTTTCTTTTTCGAGAAAGTCGTCACAGTTTTCAACACTATTTCCAAAGCTATAATAAAAGGGTGTTTTAATTTAACTCAAATCATAACTTTGCTTTGAGATAAACAATAAAATTACGTATAAAATATGTCTTAAGATTATAAAGTTAAGTTTACCATCATTATTTGCCTAAAATGCGGCACGATATTAAAGACTCCAATTATCACGGTTTTTCAATTAATGAAATGGGAGATTTTGACACCGTCCCACCCAAAAAATATACATAGAGGTCTCGCCTGGAGTAAAACACTGCAGCCTACATGCTGACCACCATTTTGACCCTCTGTCAACTATGCTCCCATGGCAACAACCAATCAAATCCTTTCCTTACAAATTATGTTATTCTTTATTTGTCTTTGGTCAGATGTTTTGTTTGAAAAAATATCCTCCAGAATGAACGATTATGTGTGGTAGCCTTTGATGGTAAGTATAAGACGGCCAGTGTTGCCACTTTTAGAGTAATTACTCTTTTTAGGGTAATTTTACTGGTCTTAGGGTAATTTTATGGTAATGGAGTTTTTAGGGTAATTTTAGGGTAAAATCTAGAGACCCTTATAATTTAAATTTAGATGTTTTGGCAATGTAAAATGTTTTTTCAGGAATTAAAACATTTACATAAAGTGCTGGGTAAATTAAAAGTACTATAAAATATATATAACTTGCATGTACCTCGTATATCCTATTGAGTATTAGACTAGAGATGCTTGTAATCACAAAGGACACAAAGTTTAATTTTCGAACAGATAAAATTGAGGCACATTATGTTATGTGTCCAAAATTGGGCATAATATAATAATATAGAATATCCTAAACTGTAAAAATATATCGGGTTAATTTGGTTGAATATAGGTTGTTAGATTTACAGCGCTGTTGTAGAAATTATTTTGACTGAAGATTGTGTCCATTTTTACACATATTTGTATGAAGGAGCTAAATTGTATTTTATACCTGTGAAATCCCCATAGTGAGCCCATCGGTGAGCCATGTGAGCGCACATACAAACATTACAACAAGGCATAACATGTGTAAATTTGTGTGATGTAGTGTTGTATTTATTGCAATGAAACCTATTGATCTAATCAAATAGTAATAAGATGAAATAGTAATAAGATGACAAACCTTATTATAAAAAAATAACATTAACACATTTGTACAACTGAAATAAGTTTATAAAACAACAAAGTACTAAGTACTCCCAGTCCCGACAACTTTTAATGACATTTATCAGCAAGTTTCTATTATCAGTGATACCAGCACATTAAGTATAGATAGCACTGAATAAAAATATTACAACAGATTATTTATTTGACTTTTTTAATACATATTTCGTTTTATGTGTAATATAGTACCAAAGACGAGTAATAAATGCTATGCTACCTTACTTTGTATGCCTTAATCATGTTTTAAAACCAATCTCGAGTGTATTTTAAGCGTTTATAGAAGAAAATCAACTCAGTGTAATTTTAGGGTAATTTACAAAAGGTTTAGGGTAATTTAGGGTAATTTCACCACACGTTTAGGGTAAAATTTCATCTACCTGGTGGCAACACTGAATACGGCTGAAATAACTTTCTTTGTCACCTTGAGTTTGAAAATTAAACGACAATATCATTGTAGTCTAAATTTTGTTATTGTCATCTCAAATTCGATTGTTGCAACATTTCTCATCCGTGTGCCTTGGTCATTATTGATATTGTGTAACAAATAATTGTAATGCTATGCGAATGTATAGGTAAACTTGGAAGTCCGTGAGTTGGACCATAGATTAAGAATACCACAAGGAGTATGTTTAATCTATGGTTGGACGTAGGACGTAGTCATAGTGGCACAGTGCCTGATGTAGTTCGTGGCTTGCCGCCCTTTCTCTTTAGCGTAATCGTGTTGTCGCTAGTACGGATGAATGACAAATGAATTATGACAGCTTTGAGGAACTGCAGTGTGAGAGTTACATTCCATTACATACATTAGTCTCAGTAGTATTAGTCTAAGTACCTTTACCTTTAAAAGGGCGGCACACCGTCATTGTAGTCAGTTTTCGTCAAAATGTTCCCCGTTTCAACATTTATTTTCTAAACAACTTATTAATTTTCTGTAAATTTGCCGCCCCTAAAAACTTGCCGCCCTGGGCTACAGCCCCTATAGCCCCCCCTAAATCCGCCACTGCTGCTATCAGCTATGCCATGCAACTGACTTGTTTTGCCACACGCACACACTGTGTGAGAGCTAGGGAAACTTGGAGGCTAGTTGATTATTTATGGCTACAAAAATAAGTTTAAACTTTCATGGTAGAGAAGTTGAAAGTTATAAATTGTTAGTAAAAGTTTTGTTTGCTTATGTATTTTATTTTGGTACATGTTACTGTAAACTTAAGGAAAACACTTAAAGCAAATTTCCCTATGCGATATGTGGAATAAGCTATTAGGGTACTGTGGTGGCATGATAATACCCCCGTCGCAGCAAACCTGCATACTCAGCGAATTTCCAATGAATATATAACATAACACATTAAAACACTTAACAGGATTCATAACAAATATATTCACAAACATTCAATATTTAAAAATTAATTATTCTGCATAAGAATAACATTGGGGATGAGTACGCAGGTTTGCTGCAACAAGGAACACAAAATAATGGGTTTTCATGCAAATATCTATAGAACTCATCTTAGTGAAGTCACATACCAAGTTTCATCCATATACATTCATAAATATGCGATATATAACATTTTAAGTATTTTCCATAAGAATAACATGGGGACCAAGTACCTAGGTTTGCTGCTACAGGAGCCATAGGCGAAAAATTGTTTTTTTGTGCAAACAACAATAAACCATAACCAGATCAAGCCATATACCAAATTTCGCCAGTTTATGTTCATAAATAAGCGAGATATACAATTTTTCTTTTTCTCCATAAGAATAACATTAGACAACGTACTGTGTTTAACACTTTCAATATCTCCGGTAACCAATTGACGTACAGCAATGATCAAAATACCAAATTGTTTGTTTTTTTTAAGCTGAATTCAATGGTATAAATTAAAATTTGATTTAAATTAAAATTAAATGTGAAAACCCCAAAAAACACATTTTTGGGGTACAAAACCCCCCAAAAACCCCCCTTCGGATGGTGCAATTCATCTGGTTTTCGAACTCGTTCAAATAAATGGTACTTTACACATTTGTACCAAATTTCATTAAGATCGGATCTTTTTTACGAGAGTTATCGTGCTTACGGACACATATATATATAAATATATATATATATAAATATTAAAAAATAAAAATCCAACTGAGCACCCTTTTTAAAAAAGGGTGCTCAGTTGAATTTTTATTTTTTAATATTTATAATAATAGCAGCCCTATACTGTGAATTGTTTAGTAACATATATATATATATATATATATATATATATATATACATATATACAAATTTGAACGAATGGTGTTTTTGGCATCTGGGGACCTCAAAATGAAAAGTTATCATGGTCTCGGGCTTAAGTCTTACCATGAGACCTACGGTAATAGCTTCTTCCCTATAGGAGAAATTCGCTAAAACTTACGCTCAAGACCGTAATAACTTTTTCTTTTGAGGTCTCTAGATGTCAAAAACACCCTTGCACAAATTTGTATATCGATGTAACTATATCATAATCATTATTCACATTGTCAAACACAGACCGGTACCATGTTTTAAATTTGTATTTGTAGCCCTTTTCTCTGAAAATTATATGTATCTTATCGAGTCTTACCGAGTATTTTAACGTCTGTTACACTGAGATAATTATATTTTCTGAATTTTCTCGTCCAATCGCATGAAGCCAGTTATTTGTTCTAGATTTGTAAACCATATATGATACATCCATATTCTTTAAATGGTTATACAAATTTCTATACTAAATATTACCGTTACGTTGATATGCTGTGAACGTGTGTGTGTGTGACAGCACTTGGATGTGTATGTGTGTACGTATCTGAAAGTGCCTGTCCGGAAAAGGTAGTCCGCCTGTAGTATGATGGGAGGATGGGGGTTTGTACCTTCTATTTTTTTTGTTTTTCTGAGGGGTCTATCCGTATGTCCATAGTGCAGGTTAGTTGCAGCACAGTGATAAGAAGTAACTGTTATAGCTAAAATTATGTGCTTCTGACAGATGGATATTTTGTAAGTTTATTTATAATCAAAATAACGCTGTTTTTGATTTTGATTGAATTGTGTTTTTCTTTGCAGCATTTGCAACTCGACTGTTCTCAGTATTGAGGTTTGAGAGTGTCATCCACGAGTTTGATCCTTATTTCAACTATCGAACAACCAGATTCCTCGCAGAAGAAGGATTTTACAAGTTTCACAACTGGTTTGATGATCGAGCTTGGTATCCTCTTGGAAGAATTATTGGTGGTAATTATACAGTTTTAGCTTAATTTATTTAAGTGCTGAGTTTATATTCTGCCAACCAAACTGACAGTCCAATAGACCATTCCTTTGTTTTACAGTGTTATTTTATTAACATATGCCTTCTTCGAGTTACAATTCTTGTCTGTATTTTTAAAAAGCAATATATTACAACAAATATATACAATAAAGTATTTTGATTTTGTCATAAGTTCATGTTTGATATATATTAAGTTAACTTAGGCCTATATAAATATGTTTATTTTAACTTGATATATTAATTTTAACTTCAAAAGGCTAAGTCTGTTTGACATCAAATATAATTTTAAATTAGAGTCTGCACTTATTGAATTGATTATAGATCATACCAATAGACACTGACATTAAGTAGGCTTAATGTTAAACAATTCAGACTTGTAAACGCTTGGAGCATTGTAGACGGAGTTTGCAAGAGCAACAATGCATGCATGGATTAGCTGCATTACATGCAGCTCTTATATGCATGTATGGTTTAAGTGCTGAACCACGTCACACTGGTCAACTTCAATAAATATAGACCTAAATATATTTTCTTGTTGATTCAATAATTTTATTATTAACATATTTATCTTGATTATGGAAAATCGTAGAATCGTGATTCATGTTTTGTTGTATTCACCTAACCGTGACGAAAGAAATGAGCCTTCGTTGGTTAATGAGAGTGCATTGGTTCAATTATTCTTTAGACAGAGGAATAGTAGGAAATGCTGGGCAGTGAGGGTTTCTTCCGTCATGCAACCGGTTGGCCTTACTCTGAGTGTGCCTACAATAACTGTGGGGGTGTTTTGTAAACAGAAGACTAAGTTGAATCAGACAAGTTAAGTTGATGATTCAGTTGAGATTTAACATTGAATTTTACTGTCGAGGAGGCCTGCATTCTACATTCAGCTCTGTGTCTAGGCACCATCTACCCGGGTCTGATGGTGACATCAGCTGTCTTGTATCACCTCATGTGGATGATCAACATCACCATCGACATTCGCAATGTCTGCGTGTTCCTCGCTCCGTTCTTCTCCAGTCTGACCA
This sequence comes from Allygus modestus, assembly GCA_963675035.1. Taxonomy (NCBI): domain Eukaryota; kingdom Metazoa; phylum Arthropoda; class Insecta; order Hemiptera; family Cicadellidae; genus Allygus; species Allygus modestus. The sequence goes on from OY776116.1 coordinate 146,180,750, forward strand.
CCATCATCACCTACCTTCTCACCAAGGAAGTCAAGGTAATAAGAGAAAAGGGAACTCTTTCCATACAACATTTAAACATAAGGGGTTATTTCATCCTTAAATTCATTAATACTCAATAGATATTTTATCACACTGAGCCAAAAGTAGCTATTTTCGATAACAGCTGTGAGTACCGAAAGTGGTACTTTTCTACCCTAGTGTCGTAAAAACAGCTGGTGTTTGTTCCTGCACTGTTATTAGTTATTCTGAAACCAGTAGCGCTAGTAGCTACACAGACACAGCATGTCTACCAATAGCAGTGTTGCATTCAAAATCAGCTGTTCTTATTAATTTAGTTAACAGTATAAATTGAAATGCCATGTTTGCATTCAAAATCAGCTTACTAGATCTTAATACTTACTAAATCTTACTTATCTTACTAAATCTTATTACTAGATTAACATAAACACTATGCAAACACTATTATTTTCATTAGGTTGTGAGAAATATTACTCAGCAAACTTGACAAAAATGTATAAAAATATGTTTTGTCATTATTATTATTATTTACAGTGGGATGAAAAATATTGTTCATAACTCGTAATGGTACCTAAAGTGTTTTTCTGGCACTTGATCGCGGGCTGGAAAAGACCACTTTCGGCCCTAGTAATGAAATATACTATTATGAGTTCAATGTGAAAATTAAAAGAAATGTTAATTCCTTCCTTTAATGGAGAAACTCACTCATAGTAAACAGTCAGGACCTCTTTTCCTTTAATTTCTTTATAGTACAGACAGTTTTAGCGCTTGTCACATGTTAAAAAAATAAAAGAATCTAACCACATTTTACCAGCTCTCCGTTTTAGCGCTTTTGCCACAGGCTTAAGAAATATATCAATGAAATACTGTCAATTAATACTAATCAAGTGTCGTAGGATAATGAGATGCCTTGAATTGAAGTCACAGGCTAATGGTTAAGCTAGTGAGATTCCAATAAACAAAGACATTGGAAAAATCATTTTCAGTCTAAAAGTATTCTGATTTTGGGTTTTGGTTCTTTACGAGATAACTATTAGAAAAACAAACCCTTTTGAACCATTTAATATTTCCATCTTGTTCTAGTAATTTAGCAGAAGCTATTGTTTTTGATATTTCACTATTAAATCAATTAATTGAATGAAAAAATATAGCCTACATATATGTGATATACACGACCTCGTCGATATACAATCACCAGGAGCATAGCTTAATGAATATTTTACTTTAAGCTGGGTTTTCCTAGGCGCGGAACTTTTCAGCAGCGGAGCGCGGAGATTCTCCACTCGTAGTTTCAGCTCAGCGGAATTCTATTTTCCTAGACGCAGACTTTTTCGGCAACCGACTGCGGAATATCCTATGAAAACTCATTTTGGTAAAGCAAATATAGCAATACAGCTCACTTTAGTTGTGACTGTTGAGGGGCAATAAAATAAAATAATTTCTCAAACTTCTATTAACGGTCTATTTCAACACACATCGTACTGTGTTTAGTATTTTCAATATCTCCTCAGCCAATTCTTGCATAGCAATAAAGGTTATATAAAGGTTACATTTTTTCAAATTTAAACAATTGAGATTTTACTTTTAAAACACAAGAAAACTGCCTATTATTTAAGCTAAAATAACAGTCTCGGTACATTATTATGTACTGTACATAACAAATATGTTATGTTATTTTTAAAATAAGTTTATTTTTGTAAATTATTATAATTATACCTGCCGTACTCCAGATAATTGGATGTCCTTGTATAATTCGACAAGTTTCTCGTCATCTGACGCCCTAAGTTTACCCGAACTCATTCTGTAACAACACAAGGCCTCAGGACACCAGTATAACCTCAACACTATTCCGCGGTGGAGAGCGGACTCCTCTGCTCCTGGAGCGGACAAAGTTAATCTGCGGCGCGGAAAAAGTCCGCTGTCTAGGAAAACAGCGCCATTTGATCACATGATGAGGAGAGGTCAGCGTTCTCCGCCCTCCGCGTTCCTCTCTCTGCTGACGAAAAGTTCCGCGTCTAGGTAAACCCAGCTTTAGAGTAGGTTTCCTCACAATGAGACAAGCTTCCCGGGTTTCAAAGATTCTTAATGTTAGGTTTTTCACTAATAAAAACATCAAACTCCCATAGCTCACTGCTTTAAATTTCCTTATGTTCAGCTAATTACCAATTGCCATAATTCATTACAAGCAGACTGTTATTTTTCTGTAAAACCATTTTATACTAGAGTAAAAATTACCTTAAACACAAATACTTATAATCTCTATATTTAAAATGCTAATTTTTTAATACATGTACCGTAATGAAATGGGAAATCTGCCATGCCAAATATAAAGGGGTTATTATAACAAAATTATAACAAACATATTGCATATAAAAACGTTTGTTAGGATTCCTATGGCCAAAATTCCCTTAGGGTCTCGCCCTGTCGGTCTCAAAAGTAATGAGGTAGAAATAAATCAGTAAATCATTAACAGCTACTTTGAAAACAATGGATGTAAAGATGTGTTGTTTTATATTTCCAAACAGTGAGTAACCTATCTTGTCACTTTTCATTTCCACATCAGAGCAAACACTGAGCAGTTGTGCAAACACTCCTAGATTAATTTACTTGAAAAACTTGTGTTCTTTTTATTTGTTTTATCACTGACTCAGTATAATGCGTAGGTTTGTTACTTTCAAGGAATACACAAACACAATGACTTTAATTGTTTATGTATAGGCCTAGTTGTTTTATCTAATATATTTATTGTTTACTGACAAAAATATTGTATATTAAATAAAATTATATTTTATGAATTCCCCTGTAATTTTTCCTTTTTATTGTTGACTCGGCTGTTTAGGTTCTCAAAACAAATTATATGTTTGCAAAGTGTTATTGATGATTGCTGTTGAAAACATGCTCCTGCTTAGTTCACATATGTATATATTTGTTGATTGTTTATATTTGTTGGATCTTAATGGGTTAAGAAGGGTTGGAGACACAGGTGCTGCTGGACAGGTGTAAGTTACGATGAAACTCCGAACTAACCAAATAATATGTTGCACGGCCAAAGATGTTACACTCTACTGTACTAAATACTCCCGTCGCAGCAAACCTGCATACTCAGCGAATTTCCAATGGAGGTATAAATGTCTTAATATTACATAAAACCACTTACAAAGTTTTATAAAAACATATTCCAAAATAAGCGATATATACAATTTTAATTCTCTATAAGTATAAAATTGGGGCTGAGTACGCAGGTTTGCTGCATCAACGAACACAAAAAATGGGTTTTTATGCTAATATCAATATACTCAACTAGGTGAAGTCATATACCAGTTTTTATTCATTTATGTTCATAATTAAGGGAGACATAGAATTTAATTATTATCCATAAGAAAAACATGGGGCTGAGTATGCAGGTTTGCTGCTACGGGAGCCTTTGGCAAAAAATTGTTTGAGCAAAAATTAATAGACCCCAACCAGATGGAAGCCAAATACCAAGTTTCGTCATTATACGTTCATAAATAGCGAGATATAACATTTTCTTTTCCTCCATAAGAATAACATTAGACAACGTACTGTGTTAAGTACTCGGTAACCAATAGACATAGAGGAATTATAAAAATACCAAATTGTGTGTTTTTTAAGCTGAATCCAATGGTAAAAACTAAAATTTGACTATTTAAAAAATTATATGTCAAAAATTCAAATAAATACCCCCGTAGCAGCAAACCTGCGTACTCAGCGAATTTCCAATGCATATATATGAATCTTAATACCACATAAAGCCACATACCAAGTTTCATCAATATACATTCATAAATAAAAGATTTATGACATTTTAATTATTCTCCATAAGAATAACATGGCGGCTGAGTATGCAGGTTTGCTGAAGGAAGGAACACATAAAATGGGGTTTTATACAAATATCAATATAACTCATTTAGGTGAAGCCACATACCAAATTTCATTAATTTATTTTCATAATTAAGGGAGATAACACGTTAATTATTCTCCATAAGAATAACATGGGGCTGAGTACGCAGGTTTGCTGCTAAGGGAGCCTTTGGAAAAAAATTGTTTTTTTGAGCAAATATCAATGGTCCACAACCAGATGAAGCCGTATACCAAGTTTCGTCAGTATACGTTCATAAATAAGCGAGATATAAAATTTTTCTTTTCCTCCATAAGAATAACATTAGACAACGTACTGTGTTTAGCACTTTCAATATCCTGATAACCAATTGACGCAGAGAAATGATCAAAATACCAAATTGTGTGTTTTTGTAAGCTGAATCCAATGGTGAAAACTAAAATTTGACTATTTCCAAAATTATACGTAAAAAATTCAAAAAACTCATTTTTGGGGTACAAAACCCCCCCAAAATACCCCTTCAGGTAGAGCGATCTGGCTGGTTTTCGAACTTAAAGTCATAAATGTTGCTTTACACGTTTATACCAAATTTCATCAAAATCGGATAATTTTTACGAGAGTTATCGTGCTCACGGACACACATATATATATATATATATATATATAGATTCATATATAAGACCTTTCCAGGACCTAAGTGCTTGGAACGCGGCGTTTTCGGGACCTGCAAGTCCTCGCGCCAGGTCCTCAAAACGCCGCTTTTCATACACGAAAACGTCATTTTGAGGACTCTGTATAAATCAGAATAGTTTTTAACAGTCTTAAGTCCTGAGATTAAAATTTGGTATGCGGCCTTTCCAGGACCTAGCGTAATAGTCCCCAAAATGACCACTTTATGTTTGCAGACTGCACTCAGTACAAATATTTCATCATTGAGCTCACAAAGGAAACCGTTATAATTTTCGCGCCACAGCAACACCAACGTCCGGCCACGGCGCGGCGCGCGGCCCCAGCTACTCACAGTCTGTCCCGCCAAACTAAAGACAATTATTCTATTCAACCACCCTCCCCATCTTGTGTACAGTGGCCTATATTTATAACTTTCCAATGGCTTGGGAGGTGAATTTACCATTGATGGTGTTATTTCAATTCGAGTTTTAAATATTTTTTGCTATTTTTGTAATTTACAATAATGCTGTGCTTTACTTTGTTCCAAATCATCTTTAATCATATTTCAACCCTTGCATGAATTTGGCTAGTATTACGTATTTCAAACTAGTTATTTGATGTAGTCGGGTTTTATACCACTCTGTAATACGATTACAGTTGAAAAAAGCGTGTCATGGTAACCAAATCATGTCATGGTTATTTTCAGATGTTTGAATACAACCGTTGATGTATTATTAGTATAAATATGATTTGCCTGCAGTTGAAATACGTGCGTTGTTTTCGTATTGTCGAATATTACAGTTGGGAGGTTGTTTTATTACGTTTTTATGTATTATTGTCTCACACAAACCTGTAGTTTTTGTGATGTTTCTTATCACGTGTGACCCGCTTACCACCACCATTTGTCTAGGTCACTGCCATGCTACTCTTATATTTGCTATCGTCAATTATTTCACGGTAGATTAATTTTAAATGGTCATGCATGTGTTTCGTTTGGCACTTGTGTAACTAAGCAGTTATGTATAGCAGGTTATGTGAAATAGTATGTAATTACGTATGATTGTTATTGACGGGTTGCTTATTTCCCGTGTCTGCATGTATCTTAGCCCGAGGAAATGTTGACCGATTGTGAAATAAACGAGTCACACTTTGTCCCGTGACGGGACACTTTATGCTCTCAGTATGTGTTTACGCTTTTAATTCAGCTTTAAAATGTCAAATTCTGGCTTTCCGTTGTTGACCTAGTATCTTTTTAAATTACTATTACTGTAAAAGATTTAGTATTCAAAAATGTGGACTTAGAAATAAAGTCTCTTCTAAAGGCATTAAATTGAAGTTAATAGTTTGAGAATAAGAATTTCTAAAGATTCATATCACTCATTATTTGGTATTAGCAGAAAGCTATTTCCTTTTATATGTGCCTATTTCTTACTTGAAAAAACCATATTTATCTTCAGTCAAATAATTAATATATAATAGAGGCATAACCAAAAATAATAATGTTGAAGTACAAAGGTTTTAACCTACAAGAGGTAACTATTAGTTTTAATGTTAGCTATAATTATGTGTTTGACAAAATAGTAATAATATGATATTTTAACTTTATAGCCTAACGTGAGCGTATCCTCCCAAACCCGTAACTCTCAAACTCCAACCTCACCACCCTAAATCACTGGTCTAACACAATACCCTTATTTGGTTTGTGATGCGATTACGGTTGTATAGTTGCGTTGCTAAACATACACACACAGGTGTGACTAAAATTGAGTTGAGTTGCGATGGAGATGAAGTTCAGATGTTTGTTCATGAAATTTTTCGTATTGTGTTTGAAATAATGTTAAACAATCTAAACAACTATAGATAACAAAACCAACAAAGAAGTCATTATGGTAAAGTATAGGTTTTTTCCCAAGCAATCTTTATTTTCCTGATGGTTATTTACAACAATATTATATTAAAATTAATTGTATAAACATAATTATTTATGATTTTAATTATTAATTGAGTAGAGGTTAATGTTTTTGATTATATTGTCATGTAATTTATAATGTTTTCTTTCAGTTGCTAATCTATTTTGAAATGGCCACTAAAATGTACTAACTAACTTACATTCCAGGTAATTTTAGTTAAAATAAAAAATACAGATTTATTACATTTCAAAATAAAAATTAACCTTAGAATTTACTTGAATGACGTTTTACTTGTTATTATGTAGCTCTTTTACTATCGAGGTACGGTCTCATATCTTATGACCATTATTGCTGTCCATAATTTTTAGAATAGAACGACATTTTAACTAACTTTATACATCCTATCATTACCAAGATAGTGTGGTTTTTACCCATAGCGCTCCACCACGTTTATCCCCCTCCCCTCATATTATCGACCACTTGGGAAAGTGACGACATATATTTTAGCCATCACCATGTTCCATAAAATAATATTCAACAATAATATTTCGCCATACGTTTACGCATCCTCAGCTCCCGTGGACCCTTGACTGGGCATACACGTTTTGCGCCTAGATGTAAAGAATCTGTCAAATCCATCAGTCGTTTTGCGCACAGCGGTCGCTTGGGATCCCTCGCGGTCCTAGTCGTTTTGCGCACACGATCAGTGCATACTGCACTAATGGCCTCGACTGCAGATTACATGGTCATGAATCATTACAATCATGTTATTAATATAAAAACAAACAAACAAAACAACTTTTTTTATTATTATTAAGTGATGGGAAAATGTAAACTTTTCTAACACAACTATAGGCTACTGTTTGTAGCAAGTTGTGAAACACGTACGTTGAAAAACTAGATTGAAAATATTTAATAGATTGAAAACTTTAACTAGATTGAAAATTATACTAAACATAGTTTGGTTCTGCCTAATCTTTATTTTGTATTGTGTTGAGAATGTAGTGATGAGAGTGGCACGCCTCCAAAATACGTCGACAGATTTTTTCCATATTTGGGTTTAAAAACTGTAAAAATTAAGATATAAAAACGTTAAATGCAAAATTTCACTGGCATAGACAAGCAAAAACAGATATAAATTAAGATACATATACCCAAAACGCATTATTTTCAATTCGGGAACTCACCTACCATTGAAACCAGAAAAATACCTATGACAACCCCGTGATGGTGGTGGCAAAGGAATTTGTCACTTTCCTAAGAAGAATGCGGCTGTAAGGATCAACGGCCGTAGGCTTTCATTACGCATATTTATTCTTTGAGAACATCTAAAACACATTAATATTAGATCATCCTACACTTGTTACTACATTCTTGATGTATTGCATACTCAACTCATTAAATTATTGAAAGTAAGTAAAGGATTAGTAGGGGGTTAAGGGGTTAGTTCTAGCCCGATAAAAAGTGACCGTGTATGCAAACAGACACAGTTATCGAGGTAGCTATTTTTAAGGTGATAAAAGATTCCAAAGATGGTAAGACGATCAAAATGAGTCCAAACACGACACAGATATAATGTTTTACGAATTCGCTGCACACACTGTGACAAGAGGGTAGCAATATTTAATATGGGCCATTTGCACCTTTGTGATGAACACCGTGTACAATGAATGTAAATTGAATGTTAAGGGCTCGTCATATTGTTGTATTGCTAGTATTGTTTTTACTTGTTCGGTACATTTTTATGATAATTCCACGCTCTGTTGTTTGCAATTTATGTTCACAAATAACATTATTTGATGAATCGAACCTAAGACACGTAACTAAGGTCAATGGGTCCACACTCAGAAAACGTGTTGAAGCTATTCAAATGAAAATTAACCTACCCGAGAGGTTGATTAAGCACTTTGGTTACCCAGGGTGCGACCATGATGTGCATTGAAATATTTAATCTTAATGCGTAGATATTTCTTAATGTCTCTTAAGTATTCTTCATGTTTGATGCATTTGCATATATTGTTTATGGTATATTAATTTGTATGTTGTTTACCAACAATTTTAGTTTTTTTATGAAAACTTATGTTTCACCATAGTAGGTTATAACTAATTATAACTAATTATAAATATATGTTACAACACCACGTATTATAAGAAATCAGTAAACAAGTAACTTTTAACTAAGTAACACTTGTTTTATTTTTAACCTCTGAAAACGATTGCACATAAAATTACACGTTATTACAACCCAAATACTTTGCAAAATATTGTTTGGCTATTATACTTAGTACTTTGTACAAGTGAGTTGTATTTGCCACGTTTAGAATCGTTGTAATTATTCTTGTTTGGACTCGTTTTGCTCATAATTTTGTAGCTACTTCAACAATTTACCAATAACAAGGGAAACATAATCGAATCGCGATGTTTCAACTTTGTTCGTGGCCTGGCGAGTGTCGGGTCGCGGAGGGTAGTGCAGCGAACCCCTCACGTACGTCACGTGGCCAAAGTACCCCTTCATTCAACGGCAGCGGCGGCTTTTACGTCAAACTTCAGTGGTATGAGTGGCTGAGAGCCCTTAATAGGTATTCTCTCCGGCCCTGGGTAATGTCATCAAAAGATAGAAATGTGTAGACAATTCCCCAGAAAGCTATTTAGGATAGAAACACGAGTGCCGATGGGCCGTGAACCGGCGGGGGCGCTCTTGGCCAATTCCGGTCAACGGAAAATGTAAATACGGTGTATCCTCAAAAGGTACACTCAGAAAACGTGTTGAAGCTATTCAAATGAAAATTAACCTACCCGAGAGGTTGATTAAGCACTTTGGTTACCCAGGGTGCGACCATGATGTGCATTGAAATATTTAATCTTAATGCGTAGATATTTCTTAATGTCTCTTAAGTATTCTTCATGTTTGATGCATTTGCATATATTGTTTATGGTATATTAATTTGTATGTTGTTTACCAACAATTTTAGTTTTTTTATGAAAACTTATGTTTTACCATAGTAGGTTATAACTAATTATAACTAATTATAAATATATGTTACAACACCACGTATTATAAGAAATCAGTAAACAAGTAACTTTTAACTAAGTAACACTTGTTTTATTTTTAACCTCTGAAAACGATTGCACATAAAATTACACGTTATTACAACCCAAATACTTTGCAAAATATTGTTTGGCTATTATACTTAGTACTTTGTACAAGTGAGTTGTATTTGCCACGTTTAGAATCGTTGTAATTATTCTTGTTTGGACTCGTTTTGCTCATAATTTTGTAGCTACTTCAACAATTTACCAATAACAAGGGAAACATAATCGAATCGCGATGTTTCAACTTTGTTCGTGGCCTGGCGAGTGTCGGGTCGCGGAGGGTAGTGCAGCGAACCCCTCACGTACGTCACGTGGCCAAAGTACCCCTTCATTCAACGGCAGCGGCGGCTTTTACGTCAAACTTCAGTGGTATGAGTGGCTGAGAGCCCTTAATAGGTATTCTCTCCGGCCCTGGGTAATGTCATCAAAAGATAGAAATGTGTAGACAATTCCCCAGAAAGCTATTTAGGATAGAAACACGAGTGCCGATGGGCCGTGAACCGGCGGGGGCGCTCTTGGCCAATTCCGGTCAACGGAAAATGTAAATACGGTGTATCCTCAAAAGGTATTAGAAACATGTATAACTAAAACAACTTCATTTATATTTACAGTTTGTTATATCATTCAAACTAATTTATTCCTGTACATCCATATCAAAAGTAAATTCAGTACGACATACACACATACACATATCTTACTTATTTATTAACTTGAAATAACTAATATTCTCAATAACTAATTCATTAGTCAAAATACATATTCATTTTTTTATTACGTCAAACCAAAATTAAAAAACAACATATTTATAATTTTAACTAAATTATATTGATGCTTACAAACTAAAATGTTCATATACTTCATCAAATTAAATCAAATCCCCTGCTCATTTAATAAAAAAGTATACCCTCAAGGCAGACTTTGTAAGTAAATAACTATCAGTTAGGAAGTCATTGACGTTGATAGGTACAATTGAAATGTTACTACAAATTAATTTTTCTGATACTTTTATACAACAAAATTAATACTCTTTCCACTCAGCGTGGATTTTTGTTGCATATTGCTATGGAATTTGAATCAAAAAACCTAATTTTAATCAAGTACAGTTGTCTGCTTTATTTACAAAAATAATATTAACTTAAAATTGAATTCGGATGCAAAGAAGGGAACACAAAGTGCGGTAACCAAAATTATCAAAAATAATTAAGAATTGAAAAAACAAGCTTTTTTGGCAATTATCAGTCAGTCATAAGTTTCCATCATCCTTGAGCTACGGGAAATCTATTGACACCAACCTGGCGGCTCTACGTATTGTAGTTTTCTTAACATACTAGCCAGAGTTGGGTGTTTTAGTGAATGCATGTTGCCTTATACATAGGATGATAAAAATGGCAAAATCCAGCATTATTTTGCCAATTGCAAACTTTTAAGTAAGTAAAATAAGGATATTGTATTTTTTATCATTCTTGGGCTAAGGTAAATCTGGCCCACCAACCTGGCCGCTCTGTTCAGTAGTTACTCTGAAATGGTTACACGTCACCATTACTCGCTGTTATCATATATATGATACTGTCCTACTATCGGGTCTTACCAATATTTTAAATCTCAAAGTGTGTCTGATAGTTTGTGATTCTATCACGAAAAAACTACGTAACAGACGTTTCAAGCCATTTAGTAAAAATTCTTTCCCATAAGAATAACATTACAGCTTTTGGTGCCAATGGGGTCCTGAGGGCTAAGGGAAAAACAAACAAATTATGTTCAATCGTTCGGTTCCCTACAAAGGTATGGTATAGTTGTAATAATAACAAATCAAATTTGCCGGGAGGCGGAACCCCAAGGTTCCTGGGGGAACGTCGGGAGCTTCATTCAAGAGATGCGGGTTTTTAAAACTAATAAAAAAATCATCACATGTCATAACTGGAAGTCGGGAAGTGATATAAAAGACAGTGGGGTGAAGCCCTGAGGTTGGGAAAAAATTATTCGAAGTTTGTTATCCCCCCAACCACTTCGTATGGTCTAGGAACAGAGTTGAGGAGCCTTTTTCGCAGTCACCTGGAGTACTGGTTTCTCCATAAGAATGACATGGCAACGTTGTAGCCAATAGGATGGAACCCTTAGGTTGATGTTTTAAAAAAAAGTATCAGAATGTTTCGGATCAATGATAACTGGCTAAAGTCACGCATAGTAACGGAACTAACAACGAGGAATTTTTTTCCAGGGGGCGGAGCCCTAAGGTTGGTAGGAGGGACATATCCAACGTTGGGACATCATTAAAGACATGCGGATTTGTAAAACAATCCAAAGAACCATCACACGTCAAAACGGGATGTTGGGAAATGATAAAAGAAGCCAGTGGGGCGGACCTCTGAGGTCGGAATAAACATCCGTCTTTTACTCCCCCAACAACGTGGCATGGTCCGGGAGCAGTTTTTAGGAGCCGTTTTAGAAAGATCACGTGGGACACACGCACAACTACTTTATTAGTATACAACTACTTTATTATTATTCTATAACTATTAAGTATAGTTTTAATAATTAAGTCTTAATGTCCGTTGGGTGTCTTCAACATATACATTTATAAAAGAAAGGTGTTGTATGTCTGTCGACTTTTATGTTCCGTTTTAACGTAAAAACTACTAAACCAATCGAGCTAAATATTTTCATGTAAGTAGATAATTTACCTGGGCTACATATAGGCATATTACCATCTTGGCAATCCCTTAAGGCTTCACCCCAGATAATTTTAAAGTTACAATGTTATTCTTATGAGCAATAGGATTAGCTAGTGGACCTGTTGCTCTAAATCGAGCAATCAACTGTTATTACTGTTTACCTGTATTTTACTATCACCTGTTTTAGAATGCAACTGAATTAAAACTATTCCCCATGTTAATCTTACGGAAAAAACGAACTTTGAGGGCGACCCTTGCCTTTCATATTAAAAATATTGAAAATTGAAAACCACTTTGCACAACTACCAATCTGGTCCATTTTGTTGACACCTTAATAATCGGAATTAGTTCAAAAATAACGGAGGAGTTCAGTTCACAAAAATCTGATTAGCGTATTATATATATAGATAGATGGTTCAGATAATTTACTTAAACAGATGTATTTTCAGCAGAAAGTTTAACCAGTTGTTTACTCAGCTAGTAATATATAACAATTAGTTTAAAAAATCAAAGGGTAAATTGGTAAGGAATATAATGGCCGAATGCGGCCGTGATTGGCTGCAAGTGACGTTAAGATGCCAGCAATGAAGTCGCCGCATCTGTTGTATTCATTATGAGGTAATTTATCCTCAACAGTCAGGATCGTCAAATTAGGCGGTTGAAGATTTTGCATTTTTACCATATGAGGTTATGGCATAATATGTCTAGGTCGAAAATCCAAGGCCACACTAAATATCGTGGGTTTTGGGGCACGAACTCGCAACGCTAAGAGACCCATGATGACAGATATTGCGTCTGTAATTTGGCCATGCATACGTTTAAATTTATAAAGTCATATGTTTTTGTATCTGTTTATATTTTTGTTTTGAGAATAAGTAAATATTGAAGTTTAGAACATCGATAATTATTTTAAATAGTTTCAAATTATAATTTACTAACACTGTAATATTGTTCTAGTAAATGCTCTATATTCAATCCTTTGTTCAATACGTGATTCTTTTTCCCTTGTTTGTGTGTAACTTTTGTAAAGTATACGGTTGGGTGCAACATGGAGTCTGATCAAATTCAGTCTGGACCATCGCGTGAACAGTTTCAATTGGTTAATAAAACGCTAGATAAAATATGACGCGCGACGGTTACCTGGGATTATAAATAATGATTTAAATGATAAAACAAAAAGTGTTATTCCCAACTTTTAACATTTTTATATAATAAATAATATACAAAAATACACAATAGGTCTATTAATAGTATAATATAATATATAATACCTATAAATTTGTCTTCGTAATTTGGGTTTACAGCCATCCATACACGGTCGTACATTGCCGGACGCCGACGATTCCTTTGACCTTCGCCAGAAAACCGACACAAATGGTTTGCGTCAGGGCAAAAATCCACCATAGATGGGGTACCATTCGTGTGATTGTTCGTGTAGGAAAAATGCTCGCCGTGTATATGGCGGGCTTTACACAAAGCAGGTGGTTTTCGCGATATTGCTGTGGAAAACTACTTGACTAAAGCATCTGCCGAGGTGTTCAAATTCAAATAAAATCAATAAATCGATTGCTTATTTACAACCTCCTATAGGAAATTACATGGTGGTACTTTAGGATAAATAATTTTTTAAGAACTTAAAACACAAAAACAGAACCACAGAATACAGAAGCATTAAAGTAGAAATGTATATTTAATGTAATATTAATGTGTCTGGAAAGGAGACAATAATGACCTTGGACATTTTGTAACAATAAAGTCAGCTCTAATCATTTTACTAAATACAGGTACCGTTCAATCAAATTCTGATAAAAATTAAGACTCATTTAATCTGTTAATACTTGTTGATGAAGGTGGTACCGTACATTGGTCATAAAGCCTGCTTCACTGGAGAGGTTAGACGCCGTGATTACCGTGGTGTACAGTTCGTGCCACGGTGCTTGACGTCTGGGAAAGGCGAGAACCAACTCAAACTTCTCGTAATTAAAAGCTGACAATAAAAAAATAACCAAAACCAATATTTTAAAATTAAATTATTTAATTTTGGTTTCTGTTGACAAAAGTATACCGTAACACTAATGGTACTAAGCCAAATAGAGGCGAAAATTCATTCCAGAGCATACGCTAACCAGGCACCAAGCACTGTGCCTCGAACTGTACCATCGGGTGTACCCCTACGCAATCTGATGGTTTCTTTGGGTACTAAATCAATTTGTTAAATATACAGAATCATTGATACGAAATTACAGTTGTAGTTCTATAAAACAAGCCAGCCAATCATCTGAGAAAGAAAAACACATAAGGGTTCACTGGGTTCTGAAAATATGTGTTTCTGAGAAATCCCCCAAATGTTTGTTTGTACAAACTGGCAACATTGCAAAATCCCCGGCCCGACTAATTTGACGCTCCTGACTTTATACGTATTGGGTACAAAATGTACGGGGTTTTTTTTCGAATCAGTGGTAAACGTGGGATGACTCCCTGGTGAAATTGACAGTTAAATATCTAGGGACGATATTAAATGAACAAAATACATGCATTCACTCATTGTGGCAGGAAAATTGACTATTCTTATAATATTATTATGATCTTTGTATTGTCAAATAATACTCTAAGCAATGTCACATATGAAATGTAATTGCCATTTAAATATGGTTTTGTTTTCAACCAATAAAAAAACATAAAAAATAAAAGAACACATGGGAAAAGGTGAGTGGAACACAATAACGGCGTTAAAGCCACACAATTGTAGCACATTTATACTTTGATATTGTGGATGCACTTAAGTCAACATTTATCGAGAAATATAGTGATCCCTTATTTTGCTTACGTTTTTCAGTGTGGGAGGACCTATTGTCTTAATACGCTCCTGACTTTATACGTATTGGGTACAAAATGTACGGGGTTTTCGAATCAGTGGTAAACGTGGGATGACTACCTAGTGAAATTGACAGTTAAATATCTAGGGACGATATTAAATGAACAAAATACATGCATTCACTCATTGTGGCAGGAAAATTGACTATTCTTATAATATTATTATGATCTTTGTATTGTCAAATAATACTCTAAGCAATGTCACATATGAAATGTAATTGCCATTTAAATATGGTTTTGTTTTCAACCAATAAAAATACATAAAAAATAAAAGAACACATGGGAAAAGGTGAGTGGAACACAATAACGGCGTTAAAGCCACACAATTGTAGCACATTTATACTTTGATATTGTGGATGCACTTAAGTCAACATTTATCGAGAAATATAGTGATCCCTTCTTTTGCTTACGTTTTTCAGTGTGGGAGGACCTATTGTCTTAATACGCTCCTGACTTTATACGTATTGGGTTCAAAATGTACGGGGTTTTCGAATCAGTGGTAAACGTGGGATGACTCCCTGGTGAAATTGACAGTTAAATATCTAGGGACGATATTAAATGAACAAAATACATGCATTCACTCATTGTGGCAGGAAAATTGACTATTCTTATAATATTATTATGATCTTTGTATTGTCAAATAATACTCTAAGCAATGTCACATATGAAATGTAATTGCCATTTAAATATGGTTTTGTTTTCAACCAATAAAAAAACATAAAAAATAAAAGAACACATGGGAAAAGGTGAGTGGAACACAATAACGGCGTTAAAGCCACACAATTGTAGCACATTTATACTTTGATATTGTGGATGCACTTAAGTCAACATTTATCGAGAAATATAGTGATCCCTTCTTTTGCTTACGTTTTTCAGTGTGGGAGGACCTATTGTCTTAATACGCTCCTGACTTTATACGTATTGGGTTCAAAATGTACGGGGTTTTCGAATCAGTGGTAAACGTGGGATGACTCCCTGGTGAAATTGACAGTTAAATATCTAGGGACGATATTAAATGAACAAAATACATGCATTCACTCATTGTGGCAGGAAAATTGACTATTCTTATAATATTATTATGATCTTTGTATTGTCAAATAATACTCTAAGCAATGTCACATATGAAATGTAATTGCCATTTAAATATGGTTTTGTTTTCAACCAATAAAAAAAACATAAAAAATAAAAGAACACATGGGAAAAGGTGAGTGGAACACAATAACGGCGTTAAAGCCACACAATTGTAGCACATTTATACTTTGATATTGTGGATGCACTTAAGTCAACATTTATCGAGAAATATAGTGATCCCTTCTTTTGCTTACGTTTTTCAGTGTGGGAGAACCTATTGTCTTAATATATATCCATGTATAACGTAAACAACCAGTGTGCGGTCCAATAATAATAATTAATAAATGTAATTATATTACTTCTTACGTTGGAATTGGATCAATCGTCATACTTTGATTCCTGACAAACAGTAACCAAAGGATTTAATCATGATTAATCCTTCGCCAAACCTTAAGGGGACATATGTTTGAAAAAACAGAAGTGCTTTTATGCTGTGGATGTACAAACAATAAAAACTAAGTTTTTGTTAAGTATTTCTTGTGTTGTTCAAATTTTCTAAAAGGTAAAAGGTAACTAAAAGTTAAAAGTAGGCTTTTGATTAAAAATGTGTTCAATGTGCAATAACTGCCGGGTTTCAAAACTAACATGAGTCATGGGACTGTTTAATGCTTAAGCCTCGTGATAACGCTTTGGCTAATTTATGAATGAAGAATGTGTAAAACTGTAATCCTTCCTTGAGGCTAAAGGCCGCAAGGTTCGTCAAAATTAAACCACTTCTCGCCGTTCAATGTTTTACGCGATGCAATTTAAAGGAAATAACTTGTTTGCAAAAGTGAAAGTGGCATGATATTATAAAAAGGTATTCTAAACGCACTAGATTGGAGGCTTTTAGGAGTTTTAAATAATATTTTTTAAAATTATAATAAAATGAAAAAATACATGATTTGTCAAATTGAAACATGATTCTTTTGATATTTCTTATAGTAGGCTTATCACACTATTGATTGTGGAACACGTTTTTCCTACGTTATTTTGTAGATGAGATACTAATTTTCCCCCCTATACCCAACTATGTATCATGAATAAAAAATACCCTCGTCACTCCTAGTCTATTAAAAATCCGGGGAGGTGGTCAAGAGAGCAGCTAGTAAGAGGGAGGGAGTGACGGAGGAGGCATGACTAATAAGAGTGTGGGTGCGTGTGTTTTATGGCGGTCGGTGAAATGTTCGGTGCCGTATTAATGTGTTTTTTATAACATTTAAAGGTTGGTTCGTATTCGTGAACCCCGGCAGGAATACCTGTTTTGCGCACAGCGGTCAGGAATCTGTTAAAACCATGGAACATTGGAACATCAGTTTCGACTCATTTGCTGGTTTTAAACATAATTTATAAAATTAATAACTACTTCCCTTAATAGTAAAGTAATACAATACATTTTTGTTACCATACTGCCAATCCCAAAATCTGAACGTTGTTATATTTCTCATCTTTAAAATATACAACTTAATTCAAAGTGATTTATTTTAAAATAGACTGATGTATATTTTTATTTCGTCTTAGCCAATATTATTTTGTGTTTATTTTATCTGTAACGGAGGAGGCATGAGTAATAAGAGTGTGGGTACAGGTAGGTGTGTTTTATGGCGGTCGGTGAAATGTTCGGTGCCATATTAATGTGTTTTATAATAATAATAGGCAAGCACAAAACTGTCCCTCCTTTTTTCTTGGCGTGTGTGCAGCGTAGGAGAAATAAACGCATACCATTAGAAAGGTACTGTCGTGTCAATGTGCAGGAACCCCTTATAATTTACATCGACCATCAGGGCTACGCCCCACAGGCCTTTACAGTTTCAATGCAAATCTTGATATATAATTCTGTAAGCGAAATTTGTATGTCAAAACTGTGGGAGTTTGGCAAATCGCAGGATGATGGGAGACGGCTCAAATTAAAGGTCTTGATCCCAGAGTCTCGGAATAATAATAGTATTTAAAAAAAACTACCAGCAAACGAGAAATATCGTAAAACATTACCCATAAGAAAAGCATGGGAATTTAAAAACGTCTACTTTGTTTACATTAAAACATGGGGGCTGGGTCTATTACAAATCATATCGATGGACCATCGAAACTTAAATAAAAATACGTTTTGGTTCGATGGTCCATCGCCCTATTGCGATCTATAATATTATTTAATAAAGAATTCAATAACCTTGTATCAGGAGTTGATATAATAAAACCTGGTTAAATTACTACTGCTGGTCTACTAAGTGTAAAGTATTGTGTGCAAAAAATTAGGCCTCTCACTACAGTATTAAAATAAAAAACAATTTTGAAAACCACGAAATAACCGTAGAAAATTCTCTGAATTCGGTCAAAACTTATCCTGAAAATCATGTAGAATATGTGAAAATAAAACATAGAACCAGTAAGTAATCAGTAATTAGAGCGACATACAATTCAAAACGACGAAGAGACCTTCACAAATAGCCAACATTTGAAAAATGTAGCGTTACCTATACAATACAATGCCACAAATTCTACTTTAAACGAACAATAGTATTAGATCGAGCTTTATATAAGGCATCTCTTCGTGGTTTTGAATCGTTTCTCGTCCTAGTATAGTTCTTAGCAGCATACTATCTGACACACATTATGTGTACATCGTACAAAGTATTTATCTGCAGTCATATACCCAGTTTTGATGATTTAAATAGCCAACAAAATAGTAATCTTTAAACTTTGACATATTTGTACAGTTATTGTGCTATATGTTTTGCACATAGTGATCAACCGAATATAAAAAAGTCTCAATCATGCTATATTCATTTCAGAAAACTTGTATAGCATTGCAAAGATGGGCTTATTTTTTATAGGATCATAACTGACAAACATGAAACAATGTTTAACCAATATTAAGCATTTTGTTTTGAGGGGTTGAAATAATTGAAATTGTTGATTTGACCTTGTTTCGTATAAGTCATCGTATTCATAAATCGGATACCAAAATATGAGACTCCTGGTATATAGTTTAACGATATGTCGTATGCCATTTTTTACGCCACCAGGTACTCTCTAAGTAAAAACACATCTAAAACTCTCTAAGTAAAATACATAGGCAAACATTAAATTATTATCCTAATTTGACAACATTTGTACTTAGGCTTTTCCCACCTACTATGAGAGCACATCATCGCAAAATATCTAAAACAATTTAGAGATTTTAATTATTTCTTGTGGGTTTTAATAAATAAACTGTTCATGTGACTGCTGTTGGTCCTAGCATGTAGACGTGTAGTTTTTTAATGAATAGGCCACAACCCTATATTACCAAGTGTTTGTGAATAATGAAAATTGTAAATGTATTTTTAACTATTGTAATTTGTTAAATACGATTTGTTAATATTGTTAGGGGATGGAACCATCAGTAACAACCTTAAGTTATAACGCAGTTTACGTGACTTTAAATTTAACGATTTAACTTTAAGACTTTAAAAAACTCTAAAATTTCAACAACTTCATGTTTACAAAATTATGTGATTTGGCAATTTTTCCGATGGTTTCTAGTAACAAGCTTCATGGACATTTCACGTTCCTAGCGCATCCGGAAGTTACTAAGGCGTAGCATAGCCAGAGCACTAGCAGAATTCGCCATGCACGTAGTTGTTTAACAAAAAAAGGTTCAAGTCAAGTTAGTTGAATAAAAAACAACCGTACCATCAAAGGGTGTGCTTATAACAAGCAAATGTCTTACCAGCAAGAACCTAAAATTATGGTTTTCGATGTTTGGTAGGTATTGCAAGAAATGAATAAGAGGTTTATTAGTCAATGAACATGAAATTATGGAAAAATATTTAATTAAGTATAAAAATATATATTTTTTTAAATATGAAACAAATTGTTCATGACTGTGGATTGTCACAAAACGTATACATGCGAAAGCCAATTTACATTTTTGCATACTGCATTACCGAGAATACAATAGCTCAGCAATATAAATCCTCAGCTGGCAACATCAAAAACATTCAAAACAAAGCTTCAATACAATGCTAGCACAGTTAATAATATAATCATAGTATAAAGTAACTACTGTCTTTAAGCTCGTTTTAGTTTTTGTATTTAGATTTAAAGCCTTATTATAAATGATTTTTATCAAAACTGTTTTCACTGGAGGGTGGTCATTCACTGGTCCACTCAACCTACGAGAACACTTAGATGTAGGGTTCCACCACCAATTAAAATACAAATTTTCAGTAACAGGGCATATTTTTAGGTACAGTGAAATAACATGACTTCAATATAGTCAGTTCTCTAGCCAGTATTATATCAAAAACAAAATTCCAGAATTCGAAGGCCATGTTGAAATGAATAATGAAAAGGTGGTGAAATATTATAATTACATAGAAGAACAATAGTCAACAATATATTTATCGATATACATGTA
Organism: Allygus modestus; assembly: GCA_963675035.1. NCBI lineage: Eukaryota > Metazoa > Arthropoda > Insecta > Hemiptera > Cicadellidae > Allygus > Allygus modestus. The sequence goes on from OY776116.1 coordinate 146,201,357, forward strand.
TTAGTGTACTAGGTAGTTTAAAACCAACGGTAAAAGTAAGGAATCTTAATTATTAAAACCTACAGTTCAGAAGACGGGGCACTGTAACGGCGTGATGTTGGTACTACTGGCAACGCGTATTAAATGCCAATCAGGATGCCAGCTGAGAGACTGAATAAGTCCCGCTCGCCCCTGCACGCCCCTGTAAAGTGTCTCTCCAGCTTAAACACACTGGTAACAGCTCAGATAGCAGCTTACCAAGACGATGAATGTGATACTATTAGTTTATTTTATATAAAGCAATTGCTAGTTCATCATAAATATCTTTTTGTTGCAGTTATAAATATAATATTTCCCTAGATGTATTACGTAATATCACTGTATGAAGGTAATTCGCGCGTCCATTTCCTAGATTCTTATTATTTGGGTTGATGAATTCAATTGAATGACTTCACAAACGGCCAAGCAAATTTAACTATTTTCAGAAACCAAATATACATTATTTTACAATAGGCACAGATTACAAATTAAGGTTGTGATAATCCAAAATATTCTGATAAAAGGTAACTAGTAGCCCGTCGCGGCTTAGCTCGCGATAACAATTTCATTTTTGAGAAGTTAGTTAACATTTGTTAGTTAACATCTGGGGGACAGAGCTTTGCTCGAGAAGCCAGTCAGTTCGTTAAAAATGCCTAGAGTTCTTATACTCTCTGTTCCACTCCAAGGCGAGCATATTGATTTGTTTTGCTTATTTGATCGATTAATTCCATTTTGGACATGTCGCTTTATTTAATATTCAGATTTAATGGTTCTCTATAATCTATAAATAACCTATAATCATGTATATTTAGTTCAGTGTACACATTAGGTCTAACCACTATTCTCACAACCAAATGACCTGCACTTTACCAAGTAAGTGTTATTTTTACGATTGAATGATTGATTTTAACTGCTGTTAAGATTCTTTTGTTTTTATTTACAATTATTAACCATAACCCCAATGTTAGTTTTTAAAATAATTTTCTATACAAAAAAATATTATTCAATGTGATTAGCCACATTAAATAACCCTTAAATTCGATGGCTCCAATTTTCGGAGAGCCATGAAGTAAAGCATATTTGGAGCACGAGTAGGCAAAGGTTTAATTCTGATGTACTAACTATCCTCCTGACAAAAGTATGATCAATCGGTCCAGTTAACTACTAACGTCAGTGTTGATTAATTTACAGTTTTAAAGGCCGGCGTGCGACGGAGCGATAAGTCCCAAAGGACATGCGGGACGGATTTTATAGACATGTTTCTGATTATAGTGCATTGCCTGCTGTCAATTATTTGCTCTATCAATGTAGGAAGTACAGGATTAACATATAAATGCTGAAGGTCATTAGAGCCGAGCCTCATTGGAACGGGAATAAGGTTAAACTCTTTTTGTTTATGGACCCAGCTTCTTTCAAATAACTGCTCAACAACACTTGTATTTTGTTGGACTTATTGATAGTGGACTTAAATTACATAAAATATTCAGTATTATAATTACAATGACTAGCGAGACAAACTGAGCTTTAAATACCATGTTGCAAGGGCTTATAAGGTCCGCACCCAATGTTTCACTGCCGTGCCATTATTTTAAAAGGTTTAGACCTTTGTGTTTATACCTTTGTGGAGTAGTAAAGCGGATGTGTTTCGCTATTATAAAAAATTATAAACATCTTGATTATAAACAGCTGTTACAATTCTGTTGCTTTGATTTTAAACTCCATAAGCCCAATGTTAATTTTGTTTAACTTTTCATTTTCGTTTTTTAACATTATTTAGTTTTTCCGGGGGATGAGACCTGTCTAGAACTTATTTTTATCCCAGAAATTAGTTATTTCCAACATTTGAAGGAAATCGTTGGTTCCGTTTTTTAGATAAAAGTTGCAAGCAAACAAGCAAACAGGCAAGCAAGGAAGAAAGCAAGCACGCACGGACTCAAACAATCAAACCTTACTCATATTTCAATATCCAGCCAAAACCTTAAAAACAAAAATGAGCAGACCTTCTCAGCAGTGAATGCTGCTCCATTATTTAATGGCCTTTGTAATGGATAAATATAACTCCGCCTCAACTAAATATAACTAAAATGTCCCATTATAATTGAAGATAACTATCAATAACTAAATTGTCCCAATTTGAGTGAGTAGTTAAATTAATTTAATTAAATATTGTTAATATGTACCATCGGGACAACATATTTATATATTTACATAGATATCTATACTTGTGGTTTTAGCTTTACACAAGCTACTGTTATTTTACATGTTTAAACTCGGCATATTATTGAACTGATGGTCAATCGGCCATTAATTTTTATTTAATATAGCCTATATTATATTAATGTTTAAATAAATGAAGTGGCTCTACACATCAGATCTACGGACCATCGACCCTCTTAACATTCATAAAATAACAACGGTTCGATGGTCCATCGATCTGATGTGCAATAGAGCCTATATTATAAAAATGTTTAAATCAATAAAGTTTCTCTATTACACATCAGTTCTATGGACCATCAACCCTCTAATATTTATTAAATAAGGTTTGATGGTCCATCGATCTGCTGTGTAATAGATCCACTCCATTATTTAAACACTTTTAGAGAAATAGGTTCTATAGCACATCATATTGATGTGCTATATACCCGGTCAAAACAATAATAATTTAGAGGGCCGATGGTACATCGGACAAAATTTGTATATTTTATAAATAACTCATTTTGGGTCGACGGACCACGACCCAGTTAGTAAATATAACTTTCATTCACTAAAACGGTTCGATGGGCCATAGACCCGCTTGTATTTTTTAAAGTTTTACAAGAGAGTCAATGGTCCATAGATATCATGTGTAATAGAGCCGCTCCCAAAACATGTGATCCTACTTATAATGTTTTATTTTCTTTAGCATGAAAATCAGATGAGGCAGAGTATTGGAGAAAGGTTAGGGGCTTTGGCCCTTTCAAGTCTTATGAAAGAATAGGAATTAATTAAAATGTATATTTGACAGCTGATATAATAACAATTGGTAGCAGAAAATCAAGAACAGATGTTTCAGAACTAACATAAATAAAAATATTACTGGCTAATGGAATGTTAACTCCCTTCTTTTATCCGTTTTAAATCCATGTTAACAAAAATAAACTTGGATGTGAGGGGAGAGTTCAAGGAAGAGAGTGTGATGGAGAGGGAAAGAGAGAAAGAGAGGTTATTCGTGAAATTCTGTATAAGGACACTGGTTCAGTTGAATGTTATTTAAATACTCAGGCATGATGTGGCAAAAAATTCCCGCAGAGAGTCATTATTCGTTTGTGCCGCTTTGGATTTATGTAGAATTATTTTTGGTTGAATTTCGACCTCTGTACGATCACTAGTAATAATGTAAAAAGGCATTTCCAACGGTAACAAATAATATCAAACCGTTAAACTAATTAATTAAGACCTTAAAACACCTATTTTTATGTTTTTTAACATGATACATTGGCAATTTATAACAAACTACACAAATCCGATTGAAAAATGGATATGTATAATATTGGACCTCAATTTATTCCCAACTGATGTGGCAATCCAAATTTAAAAATATATATTATAACTGCACAAATGCAGTTTTTACAGGACTTTGGAGAATAACCGTCAGTGGCTCGTTGCCGACTGTTTGGTTTTCCAGTTTTCACATTTTTATAAACTATAAAAAAAACATTCGAACAGTTCAGTTCCCATCTTAAAGTAGGTCATATTACAAGCGGTAAAGCTCTGTTAGTTGCCTGACAAATTGTTTTCGTCTCCAGTACGATCCTTACATATCCGTACATCTTCATTGTTTAAACACGTCTTAAACTGAATTTTTTAATTTCCTAATGTGATCAAACCAAAATAAAAATTAGAGTTGATTGCATTGTTACATTGTTATTAATACGCGAAACCAATTCAAGTGGTTTATATTCTCCTATTTATTGCCAAAATGCGACTTACAGTATTGCCCTGAAGTCATTAATTCCCACCGCTGACATTTGTTTATATCAAAAATTTGTTAGATAGCCCTCGTGCGGATTTTCGTGAAGCCTGAGTAGGGGGTGCCAGCAGAAGAGTGGGGGGGATCAGGTTGGAGGAGAAGTTCACAATACCATGTGTCATAATACTATTCCTGCGGAAAAAATTGCTAGTATTTGGAATATTGGTTCTTCTTCGATCAGCAGTTTTTTACTATTAAAAAACTGTATTTGCTTTTACTAGTTGTTTAGTGTACAGTAATTTCAATATTTTGACCTATAAAAGTAATGTTTAAATATATGGGCGCAACAAAGTCACTAGGCTGAATGCAAATCAAAATAATTTGTGTTAGGCCTAATCAATAAAGGCTGTCCCACACTTCTCGCGAATACGCCCGAACGCTCGACCGAACTCTGAATGTTCGGAGTAGACGCGAAGTGTGGGAGCTGCATGAACTTGTTGGTACCCGTACACTGTCACCAAATGATTCACTCGAATGTCCCGCCGAATGTTAGGAACGAGTTGCGACCACGAGTTTTGCACCAAATCAACCGAATGTGCACACTGAACTAACCAAGTACACGCTCGCCCAATACCATGCAGTAACATGCTCGCCATTCGCTTACGTTCGTCTCTTTTGATTCGTGCCAAAAACCCGACAAAAGCGGAGCACGGCGAACACAAATCATGGCCAGGCAAACTATCCCGAACATACACGAGCACACTGAGTACACTATCGTGCTCGCCATAGTTTGCCTTTGTTAGGCCATAGTGTACTGTTAGCAAGAATACGGGACGGAATGTTCAGTGAACATTCGGGAGAATTTTCGGCCAAATGTTCAGGCCTGTACGCGAGATGTGTGGGACAGTCTTAGACATTAGAGATTTGCATAACAATCACTTCGCGGTTGCAATGTTTTTGGTTTGGTGCGTAACAGATGATTATCACAACGATTTTTAGTCAGCAGACTAAGAACAGATGTCAATCGCTCACCCCCACCCTAAAAAAACAGGTTTAAACCACTTTAACCAATAAAACCCAGGTTTCACGAAGATCCGCACAAGGTCTATTAGTTATTCGTTGAAAACAATTATTTGAGTTTAATCTATATCTAGAAAAGAGGAAGTATGGATGTATGTAGCCTATGGACTCCGAAACCGCTCGACAGATTGTAATGAAACTTTCAAGCATTATTAAGCATTATTCAAGGATGGTTTGTGTGAAGTTTGGTGCAAATCTGTCCAAAGGGCTCCGTCCCAGAGGACATACAAGGGTGCAGTGTCAGGTTTTAGAAATTTAGTGTTTACAAAATTAACAGCTGTAATTAAATAACAGCTGTAATTAAAAAAAGTTTTGGACGCAGCAACGCGCGCCGGGTAACTGCTAGTACTAAATATACATTATAATCTGTATACATAATACTGTAAGACAAAATTGTGGGAGTTTGGTAAATGAGGATGATGGGAGATGGCACAAGTTAAAGATCTTAATCCCAGGTACTTGGGAAAAATAGCAGGAATTTATAAAATTTACCAGCAAATAAGAAATAACGTAAAACATTTCCCATAAGAAAAGCATGGGGATTAAAAAACGACTTCTCTATTTACATAAAACAATTTAATTACATGTTGTTTACGAACTGACACGTGTTCTCACTTATATTGTTTTACTAGCTGGCCAGAGAGACGTTGTCCTGTCCTAATGTCATTGAATTTGTTTTATGTCATATACTCTTTCATTTTCAAGATGAGCTCGTTCGCTTCGCTCACTCGCCTCCCGGATTAGCTCGTTCGCTACGCTCACTCGCCTATCGGATAAAGAATTTGAGTTGTCATTTCAGTAATTTTAAATTTCCATAATGAACATATGTTTATGTCTTTCAAGTATGTTTACAGCTGTTTGGTGTAACTAACTGAACTTTAATTAAAGAAATGGGAACTTTGAAGCTCTGTGGGACAGAGCCCTTAGGTCGGATTAACAATTTTATTTTATAAGAACCTTGTGCTGACATTAATAAACACAAAAAAAGTAATTATTCAATTTGGTGCACTCATTCTCAAGTGATGGCGTGACCAGTGGCGGATCCAAGGGCGGGTCAAGCTAGGAAATGTTTGTTATATACTGTATAAAAATAGTGCAGTTGTGTAATTTGCTTCTGGTTGAATGTGTTGCGATTAATTCTTTATCGCCAATCCAATTTATGCATTGTCTACCATAGATTATTTTTCTAAACGGTCTGTATGCATACTAAAGTTGTGGAACTAAGGGTAAACAGTTAATGGGAGCGATAATTTCGTTCTGATGACGTCTGACAGTTGGCTGCACTGACGCAACGACGCGACGCGATTGCCCTTTAAACCCTGCCTCTGTTTTACCCGCGAAACCACCGTCCCGTACTTGGGTGTGGGTGCCGGAAAACGTCAAGATTAACGTTGTGTAGTTATCAGAAGATCTCCGATACAACAATGGTAGCTCGAGTGAGCGGGGCGGTGAGGTGCAGGCAGAGTGGTGCGTACGTCACGTTACCATGGCAACGGGAGTTTGACTACGCATCCACTGTGTCTACGTGATATTATTAGTCATCACACCCTTACACTGCGCATGAGCGCTGCTCTGCCTTTTCTATCTTAGCTCAGCTCACTTTAGTGTATGTTGGGTTTAACTGTTATTTTTGGTAATTGATTATTATTAAAATTATTATCCCTAAAAATACTAATCGGAGGGAGTGGTGTTCCACCACTAAGTTCATCCCCCTTGACTCTAAAGCTGGTCCGCAACTGGGCGGAACCAAGGGAAATAGCCATTCATTTGTATATAATAAGATTTTCCACAGCATGTAAAGAGTAACAACAATCACATAAGGCAGAGTATTGGAGAAAGGTAGGGGGCTAGGGGGATTAAAACCCCTTTCAGCCACTAGTTATTAATTCACTTCTGTACTATTCAAATCAGTAATTACCAAAAGAGGCTGGTGCAAGCGATATTTATACGGCACCGATGAAGAATATATTACAAATGTATCTTAATAATTATAAATATTAACTGAACATAGAACATATTTGTTCTATAATTTTGTATTTCATTTATTAATTTTGTTGTTTTTACTTGTTAAACTCATTACATTTTTAAATGTAAACTGTCATATGTAAGTACTCCTTGATTAAAATAAATGTGGATCTAATAAACATTTTACACAAAATCGAGCAATTTATCTCGCTAATTACATCCACGTCATTAGTTTATTGTGTCCTGGAGTGTTAATAAGTATAGGTGGGCTATTCACGATATACTTCAAGACGTATTTGGTATGAACATAATATAGTTATTTAGGCTACGAAGGGTAAAATGCAATTAAAATAAGATCATTTGGCTAATATTTATTGCAGACTGGTACAAATTCTTTAAAAATGTTATTCTTTAAATACCTATCTAGGTTCTAGGAATTAAACTGCCTGCTATTCAGCTTAAAAAGCTGGAAAAATAAGCATTGGGTAAACCGGGAAGGTAAGTCCCCGGAATGAATTATCATAATTCGTTGGTTTTCAACCGTTTATTTTTATTGTAGAACGTATAGCCAAAGGAGTTTAGAGTTTGGGTTGCTAGAGTTTATGGGAAAGAAATAAGATAATAATTAGTTAAGTGGTCTTACTGTGTACCTCCTAGGTGCCGAACTCGGTTACGACATTAGTAATAAATGGTTGACTTTTTAGGGGTGGTCAGAAATATGGTACAGGGACGATGTGCCGCCGCGGGTATGGGGGGGGGGGGTTGCAAGTGGGATCGGGCGGCAGGCGATAAGATCAAAGGCTTGGCGTAGCCCTGTCATCTATCGCCCCGAAGTTGCACCAGTAATAACAAACTATAAAAACCAGCACATTCCCGCGCTTTTGCATCCGGGTCCTGGAAAGTCAGGTCCCGAAAAAGTCCTATACACAGTTTCAGTATATAGGTCCTTGAAATGTAGCAAATACGTATTTTCGTATAAACTTACACGTCCTGGGAAAGTCAGGTCCTCGAAAAGCCTTATATACGTCTATATATATATATATATATATATATATATATATATATATATATATATATATATACAGTTTTGAACGAATGGTGTTTTTGGGGTCTGGGGACCTCAAAAGGAAAATTTATCATGGTCCCGGGCCTAGGTCTTACCATGCTGACTACGGTAATAGCTTCTTCCCTATAGGGGAAATTCGCTAAAAAGTAGTGCTGATTCAAACAACTCCTACCATGATCAGGCTTGGATTTTAAGCATAAATGTGCATAAATGTCAACTCGGGTGTTATCTATTAGAGGAAAAACACTGCAATCACTAGTTACATGTTTCAATTAGGTATTGTTATTTAATTTGAAGTGCGAAGGGTGTATTGTTACTGCTATGCACTGGAAAGAGTGTTTTTGTATCAGGCAAACTGATGCTGGCTAACCAGTAACAGTTTCAAAGTCGGTTTGAGCGAGACATGTCTTCTCAAACTACAATAGTTTGTTGTTATTATTTGACCAATTGTTTTAAAAGCCAATTATTTTGAAGCTTGATGAAATTTTGCATTTTATTAGGGAATTTTTTTCCTCTTCCAAGTTTGACTGAACAATTTAAATAAATTAATAAGAAGTTGTTTTTAACCCATTGGCCTACACTTATTACAGGCCCTGTTGACCCCCTGGAAATCCTATTAATTTGCAAGCTTTTGCAAGTTTTTACATTAACACTCATATCTCTCTTTTTTTGCATCAGGATTCTTTCAAACTTTAGGAATATGTCAACCAAATATCAAAATACAAAATAAGAGAATTTTTTCATTTTTTATTACAATTTAACTATAATTAATTAATTAATTAAGTAATTAATTGATAATTAAACTATTAACATATTTTAATGTTTTTATTTATTTTTTTATTAACTAGTATTTAATTATGAATAAGAATTTATGTTGTTATCATTTTAGTTATGCTAAATAAGCCCATAAAAAAAATAAATAGTAACGACACGTTATGGACTTAGCGTAGTCAGTAGGCTTCAGTTACAGACACCATATCATGTGCAGAAAATAATTCCATTTCAGTAGTAAATAAGTCAGGACTATTAGACCTAAGCAAATGAAAAAATCCCTTAGAAGATAAAAAGCTGTAAATAAAGGTACTTAATAATAATAATAAAAATAATAATTATCATAAAACATGTACCTTTATTATGTTATCCAATGGCCTACACAAACTCACAAAGTAAATTTGACGGATATCATATATACACAGGTTATTGCATAGATTACACAGATTATTTACAGGCTATTTACATGCAAATTAACAGCCCCAGCAACCACTTCCTCGATCGTTTCTAAAACTAAATCAACAGGTTGGGGTGGTTGTTCGATCACTTCCTCCGCCTCTGACTCTTCATCTGATTCACTTCCATCTTCACTGGAGATATCCTCTCGTTCATTGACATCATTTACATTGATTCCACTATCTAAATCACTCAACAAACAGCCGTCATCATCAATAAACTATCATGGTCAATTTCACTTGAACGAAGACGAACATCGCGACCCGCCATGTTAGTAAACAAACGATAACAAGAGGCAGACAGCTGTATCATAATATTACTGATTTTCACCAAAAAACAGGTCTACCAACTCGTAAAACGAAAGATCTGGGCCAGTCTATTAGCGACGACAACATGGTAATGCAGATTGCCGATTAGTGCTGCTATCTTTGAAGGATTAATCAGAACTACTTCGGCCGCGGTCGCTAACCGTCTATGTATTGGGCGGGCCTCGCGCACTGTGGCGGTTGGTGCTCGTCGAAGTAGGCCAATGGGTTTTATACTTAATGGGTTATATACTTAATGGGTTATATATAGGAAATATACTTCCTTGATGAAAAACATTGCTCTACAATAAATAACATATTTATTCAAGAGAAAGAGGGATTTGAGATATGAATCATAATCTTCTGATAATAAATCAAAGTTTAACATTGGTTCTTATGGTGTATAATCCAACATGGCCGCCATTTCCAACGCCCTCTGAAGAATGAGTATTTTGTGAGGTAACAGTTGTTTGGTTGGTTGTAGGACACGGGGGCTGGACTGGTGGCGGCTGCTACTATCGCCATCGTGCCGGGCTACATCTCCAGATCTGTGGCTGGCTCCTACGACAATGAAGGTAGGTTTTTGTTGGAGGTAAGGTGAACGATTAGCATCTTGGACTAGCTCCGGATATCTCCCCTTAGTATGGCTGTGAATAACTTTTTCTAAAATCATATGGCCTAATGTCTTCAGTACCCATGTTCTGTAGTGACCTCCTACCTGTAACAGTGCCCTGCAGGTTAAATTATGTTATAATCGACTTGACGTTACTGCTCATGCGATAAGTTGATACCTGAAATCAAAAACATGAGGTCCTCATAATGCGTAAGTATTGTTACTTCTTAAGTGTATGTCACTGGTGCTGCTACACCAAAGTAATTATTTGTTTTCATTTACACTGCTACGTAGATCGTTACTTAGTTTAAATTGAACCGTTAAGTAGGTCTATTTCAATCTGTTTAGTTAGAATTTGATGTGAATACCTTAAAAATACATCATTTCTGATACCGGTAATGATTGATTTGGGAGTGAAGATGTATCAACAACGCACAAAAACCAGTGTACAAAAATACCGTGTGCACAAAATTTTTGTTGACTTTTGAATCTTACAAGTGAGCCGTAGCTAAATTAGTGAAATATAACGTTTGTCTTTTTCTTAAAAAAATGATTTACTCTCTTATTAAATGATTAATTAGTCTAAAAGATCTTAATTTGTAAGATAATAGAAAGATTAACAGTCTACGGTGGTATTGTTGTGCAGCCATCGCCATCTTCTGCATGCTGCTCACTTACTACATGTGGATCAAAGCCGTCAAAACGGGCAGCATCTTGTGGGCCACCTTCACAGCCCTCGCTTACTTTTACATGGTATGTAATTTAGCTTATATTTTTGGTATTATTTTTAAAGAAGCGAATTCCTTAAGAAAATGATTTTGATTTTTGTGGTCTGATGAAGTGATTTTTGTACAAACGAATCAGAGACGTTCAAGGGGGTTCCGTTTACAAGTTTCATATTTCTAGCTGTTCATCCCAAAAGGCCAATGTTAACAACTCTTTGGCCCTGTTACTCCTAAACGAATTATACAAAATTTTTTATTAATAATTTATACAACAACCAAAATAGTGATTCCAGTAAACAACATTTTCTCATAACAAATGGCATTTTTCCGCCAATTTTTCAAGAGGTCTTTCATCCGAGGATAGTTTATGGGTTTCAGAGTTCTCAAAGTTCAGGGATGTTTTAGCTTTATATTTACCTACATCTGTTATCAGGCAAAGTTATGAAACAAAATCAAACACAAAGCTTTTAATTTTACACATTAATTTACATCTACTCTGCAATTTATAAGGTTGTCTCGTATTACCGGTTGTGTTGTCGCAGGTATCGTCGTGGGGAGGTTACGTGTTCCTCATCAACCTCATCCCCATCCACGTCCTAGTGCTGATGGCCACAGGGAGGTTCTCCCACCGGATCTACGTGGCCTACAGCACCCTCTACTGTGTGGGCACCATCCTCCCCATGCAGATATCCATCTTGTCTCGTATTACCGGTTGTGTTGTCGCAGGTATCGTCGTGGGGAGGTTACGTGTTCCTCATCAACCTCATCCCCACCCACGTCCTAGTGCTGATGGTCACAGGGAGGTTCTCCCACCGGATCTACGTGGCCTACAGCACCCTCTACTGTGTGGGCACCATCCTCTCTATGCAGATATCCATCTTGTCTCGTATTACCGGTTGTGTTGTCGCAGGTATCGTCGTGGGGAGGTTACGTGTTCCTCATCAACCTCATCCCCATCCACGTCCTAGTGCTGATGGCCACAGGGAGGTTCTCCCACCGGATCTACGTGGCCTACAGCACCCTCTACTGTGTGGGCACCATCCTCCCCATGCAGATATCCATCTTGTCTCGTATTACCGGTTGTGTTGTCGCAGGTATCGTCGTGGGGAGGTTACGTGTTCCTCATCAACCTCATCCCCACCCACGTCCTAGTGCTGATGGTCACAGGGAGGTTCTCCCACCGGATCTACGTGGCCTACAGCACCCTCTACTGTGTGGGCACCATCCTCCCCATGCAAATATTCATCTTGTCTCGTATTACCGGTTGTGTTGTCGCAGGTATCGTCGTGGGGAGGTTACGTGTTCCTCATCAACCTCATCCCCATCCACGTCCTAGTGCTGATGGCCACAGGGAGGTTCTCCCACCGGATCTACGTGGCCTACAGCACCCTCTACTGTGTGGGCACCATCCTCCCCATGCAGATATCCATCTTGTCTCGTATTACCGGTTGTGTTGTCGCAGGTATCGTCGTGGGGAGGTTACGTGTTCCTCATCAACCTCATCCCCATCCACGTCCTAGTGCTGATGGCCACAGGGAGGTTCTCCCACCGGATCTACGTGGCCTACAGCACCCTCTACTGTGTGGGCACCATCCTCCCCATGCAGATATCCATCTTGTCTCGTATTACCGGTTGTGTTGTCGCAGGTATCGTCGTGGGGAGGTTACGTGTTCCTCATCTACCTCATCCCCATCCACGTCCTAGTGCTGATGGTCACAGGGAGGTTCTCCCACCGGATCTACGTGGCCTACAGCACCCTCTGCTGTGGGCACCATCCTGCCCATGCAAATATTCATCTTGTCTCGTATTACCGGTTGTGTTGTCGCAGGTATCGTCGTGGGGAGGTTACGTGTTCCTCATCAACCTCATCCCCATCCACGTCCTAGTGCTGATGGCCACAGGGAGGTTCTCCCACCGGATCTACGTGGCCTACAGCACCCTCTACTGTGTGGGCACCATCCTCTCCATGCAAATATTCATCTTGTCTCGTATTACCGGTTGTGTTGTCGCAGGTATCGTCGTGGGGAGGTTACGTGTTCCTCATCAACCTCATCCCCATCCACGTCCTAGTGCTGATGGCCACAGGGAGGTTCTCCCACCGGATCTACGTGGCCTACAGCACCCTCTACTGTGTGGGCACCATCCTCCCCATGCAGATATCCATCTTGTCTCGTATTACCGGTTGTGTTGTCGCAGGTATCGTCGTGGGGAGTTTACGTGTTCCTCATCTACCTCATCCCCATCCACGTCCTAGTGCTGATGGCCACAGGGAGGTTCTCCCACCGGATCTACGTGGCCTACAGCACCCTCTACTGTGTGGGCACCATCCTCCCCATGCAAATATTCATCTTGTCTCGTATTACCGGTTGTGTTGTCGCAGGTATCGTCGTGGGGAGGTTACGTGTTCCTCATCAACCTCATCCCCATCCACGTCCTAGTGCTGATGGCCACAGGGAGGTTCTCCCACCGGATCTACGTGGCCTACAGCACCCTCTACTGTGTGGGCACCATCCTCTCCATGCAAATATTCATCTTGTCTCGTATTACCGGTTGTGTTGTCGCAGGTATCGTCGTGGGGAGGTTACGTGTTCCTCATCAACCTCATCCCCATCCACGTCCTAGTGCTGATGGTCACAGGGAGGTTCTCCCACCGGATCTACGTGGCCTACAGCACCCTCTACTGTGTGGGCACCATCCTCTCCATGCAAATATCCATCTTGTCTCGTATTACCAGTTGTGTTGTCGCAGGTATCGTCGTGGGGAGGTTACGTGTTCCTCATCAACCTCATCCCCATCCACGTCCTAGTGCTGATGGCCACAGGGAGGTTCTCCCACCGGATCTGTGTGGCCTACAGCACCCTCTGCTGTGGGCACCATCCTCCCCATGCAAATATTCATCTTGTCTCGTATTACCGGTTGTGTTGTCGCAGGTATCGTCGTGGGGAGGTTACGTGTTCCTCATCAACCTCATCCCCATCCACGTCCTAGTGCTGATGGCCACAGGGAGGTTCTCCCACCGGATCTACGTGGCCTACAGCACCCTCTACTGTGTGGGCACCATCCTCCCCATGCAGATATCCATCTTGTCTCGTATTACCGGTTGTGTTGTCGCAGGTATCGTCGTGGGGAGGTTACGTGTTCCTCATCAACCTCATCCCCATCCACGTCCTAGTGCTGATGGCCACAGGGAGGTTCTCCCACCGGATCTACGTGGCCTACAGCACCCTCTACTGTGTGGGCACCATCCTCTCCATGCAGATATTCACCTTGTCTCGTATTACCGGTTGTGTTGTCGCAGGTATCGTCGTGGGTAGGTTACGTGTTCCTCATCAACCTCATCCCCATCCACGTCCTAGTGCTGATGGCCACAGGGAGGTTCTCCCACCGGATCTACGTGGCCTACAGCACCCTCTACTGTGTGTGCACCATCCTCTCCATGCAGATATTCACCTTGTCTCGTATTACCGGTTGTGTTGTCGCAGGTATCGTCGTGGGGAGGTTACGTGTTCCTCATCAACCTCATCCCCATCCACGTCCTAGTGCTGATGGCCACAGGGAGGTTCTCCCACCGGATCTACGTGGCCTACAGCACCCTCTACTGTGTGGGCACCATCCTCTCCATGCAAATATTCATCTTGTCTCGTATTACCGGTTGTGTTGTCGCAGGTATCGTCGTGGGGAGGTTACGTGTTCCTCATCAACCTCATCCCCATCCACGTCCTAGTGCTGATGGCCACAGGGAGGTTCTCCCACCGGATCTGTGTGGCCTACAGCACCCTCTACTGTGTGGGCACCATCCTCTCTATGCAAATATTCATCTTGTCTCGTATTACCGGTTGTGTTGTCGCAGGTATCGTCGTGGGGAGGTTACGTGTTCCTCATCAACCTCATCCCCATCCACGTCCTAGTGCTGATGGCCACAGGGAGGTTCTCCCACCGGATCTACGTGGCCTACAGCACCCTCTACTGTGTGGGCACCATCCTCCCCATGCAAATATTCATCTTGTCTCGTATTACCGGTTGTGTTGTCGCAGGTATCGTCGTGGGGAGGTTACGTGTTCCTCATCAACCTCATCCCCATCCACGTCCTAGTGCTGATGGTCACAGGGAGGTTCTCCCACCGGATCTACGTGGCCTACAGCACCCTCTTTTGTGTGGGCACCATCCTCCCCATGCAAATATTCATCTTGTCTCGTATTACCGGTTGTGTTGTCGCAGGTATCGTCGTGGGGAGGTTACGTGTTCCTCATCAACCTCATCCCCACCCACGTCTTAGTGCTGATGGCCACAGGGAGGTTCTCCCACCGGATCTATGTGGCCTACAGCACCCTCTACTGTGTGGGCACCATCCTCCCCATGCAAATATTCATCTTGTCTCGTATTACCGGTTGTGTTGTCGCAGGTATCGTCGTGGGGAGGTTACGTGTTCCTCATCAACCTCATCCCCACCCACGTCTTAGTGCTGATGGCCACAGGGAGGTTCTCCCACTGGATCTACGTGGCCTACAGCATCCTCTACTGTGGGCACCATCCTCCCCATGCAAATATTCATCTTGTCTCGTATTACCGGTTGTGTTGTCGCAGGTATCGTCGTGGGGAGGTTACGTGTTCCTCATCAACCTCATCCCCATCCACGTCCTAGTGCTGATGGTCACAGGGGGGTTCTCCCACCGGGTCTACGTGGCCTACAGCACCCTCTACTGTGGGCACCATCCTCTCCATGCAAATATTCATCTTGTCTCGTATTACCGGTTGTGTTGTCGCAGGTATCGTCGTGGGGAGGTTACGTGTTCCTCATCAACCTCATCCCCATCCACGTCTTAGTGCTGATGGCCACAGGGAGGTTCTCCCACCGGATCTACGTGGCCTACAGCACCCTCTACTGTGTGGGCACCATCCTCCCCATGCAAATATTCATCTTGTCTCGTATTACCGGTTGTGTTGTCGCAGGTATCGTCGTGGGGAGGTTACGTGTTCCTCATCAACCTCATCCCCATCCACGTCCTAGTGCTGATGGTCACAGGGAGGTTCTCCCACCGGATCTACGTTGCCTACAGCACCCTCTACTGTGGGCACCATCCTCTCCATGCAAATATTCATCTTGTCTCGTATTACCGGTTGTGTTGTCGCAGGTATCGTCGTGGGGAGGTTACGTGTTCCTCATCAACCTCATCCCCATCCACGTCCTAGTGCTGATGGTCACAGGGAGGTTCTCCCACCGGATCTACGTGGCCTACAGCACCCTCTACTGTGGGCACCATCCTCTCCATGCAAATATTCATCTTGTCTTGTATTACCGGTTGTGTTGTCGCAGGTATCGTCGTGGGGAGGTTACGTGTTCCTCATCAACCTCATCCCCATCCACGTCCTAGTGCTGATGGTCACAGGGAGGTTCTCCCATCGGATCTACGTGGCCTACAGCACCCTCTACTGTGGGCACCATCCTCTCCATGCAAATATTCATCTTGTCTCGTATTACCGGTTGTGTTGTCGCAGGTATCGTCGTGGGGAGGTTACGTGTTCCTCATCAACCTCATCCCCATCCACGTCCTAGTGCTGATGGTCACAGGGAGGTTCTCCCACCGGATCTACGTGGCCTACAGCACCCTCTACTGTGGGCACCATCCTCTCCATGCAAATATTCATCTTGTCTCGTATTACCGGTTGTGTTGTCGCAGGTATCGTCGTGGGGAGGTTACGTGTTCCTCATCAACCTCATCCCCATCCACGTCCTAGTGCTGATGGTCACAGGGAGGTTCTCCCACCGGATCTACGTGGCCTACAGCACCCTCTACTGTGTGTGCACCATCCTCTCCATGCAGATATTCATCTTGTCTCGTATTACCGGTTGTGTTGTCGCAGGTATCGTCGTGGGTAGGTTACGTGTTCCTCATCAACCTCATCCCCATCCACGTCCTAGTGCTGATGGCCACAGGGAGGTTCTCCCATCGGATCTACGTGGCCTACAGCACCCTCTACTGTGGGCACCATCCTCTCCATGCAAATATTCATCTTGTCTCGTATTACCGGTTGTGTTGTCGCAGGTATCGTCGTGGGGAGGTTACGTGTTCCTCATCAACCTCATCCCCATCCACGTCCTAGTGCTGATGGTCACAGGGAGGTTCTCCCACCGGATCTACGTGGCCTACAGCACCCTCTACTGTGGGCACCATCCTCTCCATGCAAATATTCATCTTGTCTCGTATTACCGGTTGTGTTGTCGCAGGTATCGTCGTGGGGAGGTTACGTGTTCCTCATCAACCTCATCCCCACCCACGTCTTAGTGCTGATGGCCACAGGGAGGTTCTCCCACCGGATCTACGTGGCCTACAGCACCCTCTACTGTGTGGGCACCATCCTCCCCATGCAAATATTCATCTTGTCTCGTATTACCGGTTGTGTTGTCGCAGGTATCGTCGTGGGGAGGTTACGTGTTCCTCATCAACCTCATCCCCATCCACGTCTTAGTGCTGATGGCCACAGGGAGGTTCTCCCACCGGATCTACGTGGCCTACAGCACCCTCTACTGTGGGCACCATCCTCTCCATGCAAATATTCATCTTGTCTCGTATTACCGGTTGTGTTGTCGCAGGTATCGAGGTGGGGAGGTTACGTGTTCCTCATCAACCTCATCCCCATCCACGTCTTAGTGCTGATGGCCACAGGGAGGTTCTCCCACCGGATCTACGTGGCCTACAGCACCCTCTACTGTGGGCACCATCCTCTCCATGCAAATATTCATCTTGTCTCGTATTACCGGTTGTGTTGTCGCAGGTATCGTCGTGGGGAGGTTACGTGTTCCTCATCAACCTCATCCCCATCCACGTCCTAGTGCTGATGGCCACAGGGAGGTTCTCCCACCGGATCTACGTGGCCTACAGCACCCTCTACTGTGTGGGCACCATCCTCTCCATGCAGATATTCATCTTGTCTCGTATTACCGGTTGTGTTGTCGCAGGTATCGTCGTGGGGAGGTTACGTGTTCCTCATCAACCTCATCCCCATCCACGTCCTAGTGCTGATGGCCACAGGGAGGTTCTCCCACCGGATCTACGTGGCCTACAGCACCCTCTACTGTGTGGGCACCATCCTCTCCATGCAGATATTCATCTTGTCTCGTATTACCGGTTGTGTTGTCGCAGGTATCGTCGTGGGGAGGTTACGTGTTCCTCATCAACCTCATCCCCATCCACGTCCTAGTGCTGATGGTCACAGGGAGGTTCTCCCACCGGATCTACGTGGCCTACAGCACCCTCTACTGTGTGTGCACCATCCTCTCCATGCAGATATTCATCTTGTCTCGTATTACCGGTTGTGTTGTCGCAGGTATCGTCGTGGGTAGGTTACGTGTTCCTCATCAACCTCATCCCCATCCACGTCCTAGTGCTGATGGCCACAGGGAGGTTCTCCCACCGGATCTACGTGGCCTACAGCACCCTCTACTGTGTGGGCACCATCCTCTCCATGCAAATATTCATCTTGTCTCGTATTACCGGTTGTGTTGTCGCAGGTATCGTCGTGGGGAGGTTACGTGTTCCTCATCAACCTCATCCCCATCCACGTCCTAGTGCTGATGGCCACAGGGAGGTTCTCCCACCGGATCTGTGTGGCCTACAGCACCCTCTACTGTGTGGGCACCATCCTCTCCATGCAAATATTCATCTTGTCTCGTATTACCGGTTGTGTTGTCGCAGGTATCGTCGTGGGGAGGTTACGTGTTCCTCATCTACCTCATCCCCATCCACGTCCTAGTGCTGATGGCCACAGGGAGGTTCTCCCACCGGATCTACGTGGCCTACAGCACCCTCTACTGTGTGGGCACCATCCTCTCCATGCAAATATTCATCTTGTCTCGTATTACCGGTTGTGTTGTCGCAGGTATCGTCGTGGGGAGGTTACGTGTTCCTCATCTACCTCATCCCCATCCACGTCCTAGTGCTGATGGCCACAGGGAGGTTCTCCCACCGGATCTACGTGGCCTACAGCACCCTCTACTGTGTGGGCACCATCCTCTCCATGCAAATATTCATCTTGTCTCGTATTACCGGTTGTGTTGTCGCAGGTATCGTCGTGGGGAGGTTACGTGTTCCTCATCAACCTCATCCCCATCCACGTCCTAGTGCTGATGGCCACAGGGAGGTTCTCCCACCGGATCTACGTGGCCTACAGCACCCTCTACTGTGTGGGCACCATCCTCTCCATGCAAATATTCATCTTGTCTCGTATTATCGGTTGTGTTGTCGCAGGTATCGTTGTGGGGAGGTTACGTGTTCCTCATCAACCTCATCCCCATCCACGTCCTAGTGCTGATGGCCACAGGGAGGTTCTCCCACCGGATCTACGTGGCCTACAGCACCCTCTACTGTGTGGGCACCATCCTCTCCATGCAAATATTCATCTTGTCTCGTATTACCAGTTGTGTTGTCGCAGGTATCGTCGTGGGGAGGTTACGTGTTCCTCATCAACCTCATCCCCATCCACGTCCTAGTGCTGATGGCCACAGGGAGGTTCTCCCACCGGATCTACGTGGCCTACAGCACCCTCTACTGTGTGGGCACCATCCTCTCCATGCAAATATTCATCTTGTCTCGTATTACCGGTTGTGTTGTCGCAGGTATCGTTGTGGGGAGGTTACGTGTTCCTCATCAACCTCATCCCCATCCACGTCCTAGTGCTGATGGCCACAGGGAGGTTCTCCCACCGGATCTACGTGGCCTACAGCACCCTCTACTGTGTGGGCACCATCCTCTCCATGCAAATATTCATCTTGTCTCGTATTACCAGTTGTGTTGTCGCAGGTATCGTCGTGGGGAGGTTACGTGTTCCTCATCAACCTCATCCCCATCCACGTCCTAGTGCTGATGGCCACAGGGAGGTTCTCCCACCGGATCTACGTGGCCTACAGCACCCTCTACTGTGTGGGCACCATCCTCTCCATGCAAATATTCATCTTGTCTCGTATTACCGGTTGTGTTGTCGCAGGTATCGTTGTGGGGAGGTTACGTGTTCCTCATCAACCTCATCCCCATCCACGTCCTAGTGCTGATGGCCACAGGGAGGTTCTCCCACCGGATCTACGTGGCCTACAGCACCCTCTACTGTGTGGGCACCATCCTCTCCATGCAAATATTCATCTTGTCTCGTATTACCAGTTGTGTTGTCGCAGGTATCGTCGTGGGGAGGTTACGTGTTCCTCATCAACCTCATCCCCATCCACGTCCTAGTGCTGATGGCCACAGGGAGGTTCTCCCACCGGATCTACGTGGCCTACAGCACCCTCTACTGTGTGGGCACCATCCTCTCCATGCAAATATCCATCTTGTCTCGTATTACCAGTTGTGTTGTCGCAGG
This sequence comes from Allygus modestus, assembly GCA_963675035.1. Lineage (NCBI taxonomy): Eukaryota > Metazoa > Arthropoda > Insecta > Hemiptera > Cicadellidae > Allygus > Allygus modestus. Next base: position 146,221,656 of record OY776116.1, read on the forward strand.
TAACGTCGTGGGGAGGTTACGTGTTCCTCATCAACCTCATCCTCATCCACGTCCTAGTGCTGATGGCCACAGGGAGGTTCTCCCACCGGATCTGTGTGGCCTACAGCACCCTCTGCTGTGGGCACCATCCTCCCCATGCAAATATTCATCTTGTCTCGTATTACCGGTTGTGTTGTCGCAGGTATCGTCGTGGGGAGGTTACGTGTTCCTCATCAACCTCATCCCCATCCACGTCCTAGTGCTGATGGCCACAGGGAGGTTCTCCCACCGGATCTACGTGGCCTACAGCACCCTCTACTGTGTGGGCACCATCCTCCCCATGCAGATATCCATCTTGTCTCGTATTACCGGTTGTGTTGTCGCAGGTATCGTCGTGGGGAGGTTACGTGTTCCTCATCAACCTCATCCCCATCCACGTCCTAGTGCTGATGGCCACAGGGAGGTTCTCCCACCGGATCTACGTGGCCTACAGCACCCTCTACTGTGTGGGCACCATCCTCTCCATGCAGATATTCACCTTGTCTCGTATTACCGGTTGTGTTGTCGCAGGTATCGTCGTGGGTAGGTTACGTGTTCCTCATCAACCTCATCCCCATCCACGTCCTAGTGCTGATGGCCACAGGGAGGTTCTCCCACCGGATCTACGTGGCCTACAGCACCCTCTACTGTGTGTGCACCATCCTCTCCATGCAGATATTCACCTTGTCTCGTATTACCGGTTGTGTTGTCGCAGGTATCGTCGTGGGGAGGTTACGTGTTCCTCATCAACCTCATCCCCATCCACGTCCTAGTGCTGATGGCCACAGGGAGGTTCTCCCACCGGATCTACGTGGCCTACAGCACCCTCTACTGTGTGGGCACCATCCTCTCCATGCAAATATTCATCTTGTCTCGTATTACCGGTTGTGTTGTCGCAGGTATCGTCGTGGGGAGGTTACGTGTTCCTCATCAACCTCATCCCCATCCACGTCCTAGTGCTGATGGCCACAGGGAGGTTCTCCCACCGGATCTGTGTGGCCTACAGCACCCTCTACTGTGTGGGCACCATCCTCTCTATGCAAATATTCATCTTGTCTCGTATTACCGGTTGTGTTGTCGCAGGTATCGTCGTGGGGAGGTTACGTGTTCCTCATCAACCTCATCCCCATCCACGTCCTAGTGCTGATGGCCACAGGGAGGTTCTCCCACCGGATCTACGTGGCCTACAGCACCCTCTACTGTGTGGGCACCATCCTCCCCATGCAAATATTCATCTTGTCTCGTATTACCGGTTGTGTTGTCGCAGGTATCGTCGTGGGGAGGTTACGTGTTCCTCATCAACCTCATCCCCATCCACGTCCTAGTGCTGATGGTCACAGGGAGGTTCTCCCACCGGATCTACGTGGCCTACAGCACCCTCTTTTGTGTGGGCACCATCCTCCCCATGCAAATATTCATCTTGTCTCGTATTACCGGTTGTGTTGTCGCAGGTATCGTCGTGGGGAGGTTACGTGTTCCTCATCAACCTCATCCCCACCCACGTCTTAGTGCTGATGGCCACAGGGAGGTTCTCCCACCGGATCTATGTGGCCTACAGCACCCTCTACTGTGTGGGCACCATCCTCCCCATGCAAATATTCATCTTGTCTCGTATTACCGGTTGTGTTGTCGCAGGTATCGTCGTGGGGAGGTTACGTGTTCCTCATCAACCTCATCCCCACCCACGTCTTAGTGCTGATGGCCACAGGGAGGTTCTCCCACTGGATCTACGTGGCCTACAGCATCCTCTACTGTGGGCACCATCCTCCCCATGCAAATATTCATCTTGTCTCGTATTACTGGTTGTGTTGTCGCAGGTATCGTCGTGGGGAGGTTACGTGTTCCTCATCAACCTCATCCCCATCCACGTCCTAGTGCTGATGGTCACAGGGGGGTTCTCCCACCGGGTCTACGTGGCCTACAGCACCCTCTACTGTGGGCACCATCCTCTCCATGCAAATATTCATCTTGTCTCGTATTACCGGTTGTGTTGTCGCAGGTATCGTCGTGGGGAGGTTACGTGTTCCTCATCAACCTCATCCCCATCCACGTCTTAGTGCTGATGGCCACAGGGAGGTTCTCCCACCGGATCTACGTGGCCTACAGCACCCTCTACTGTGTGGGCACCATCCTCCCCATGCAAATATTCATCTTGTCTCGTATTACCGGTTGTGTTGTCGCAGGTATCGTCGTGGGGAGGTTACGTGTTCCTCATCAACCTCATCCCCATCCACGTCCTAGTGCTGATGGTCACAGGGAGGTTCTCCCACCGGATCTACGTTGCCTACAGCACCCTCTACTGTGGGCACCATCCTCTCCATGCAAATATTCATCTTGTCTCGTATTACCGGTTGTGTTGTCGCAGGTATCGTCGTGGGGAGGTTACGTGTTCCTCATCAACCTCATCCCCATCCACGTCCTAGTGCTGATGGTCACAGGGAGGTTCTCCCACCGGATCTACGTGGCCTACAGCACCCTCTACTGTGGGCACCATCCTCTCCATGCAAATATTCATCTTGTCTTGTATTACCGGTTGTGTTGTCGCAGGTATCGTCGTGGGGAGGTTACGTGTTCCTCATCAACCTCATCCCCATCCACGTCCTAGTGCTGATGGTCACAGGGAGGTTCTCCCATCGGATCTACGTGGCCTACAGCACCCTCTACTGTGGGCACCATCCTCTCCATGCAAATATTCATCTTGTCTCGTATTACCGGTTGTGTTGTCGCAGGTATCGTCGTGGGGAGGTTACGTGTTCCTCATCAACCTCATCCCCATCCACGTCCTAGTGCTGATGGTCACAGGGAGGTTCTCCCACCGGATCTACGTGGCCTACAGCACCCTCTACTGTGGGCACCATCCTCTCCATGCAAATATTCATCTTGTCTCGTATTACCGGTTGTGTTGTCGCAGGTATCGTCGTGGGGAGGTTACGTGTTCCTCATCAACCTCATCCCCACCCACGTCTTAGTGCTGATGGCCACAGGGAGGTTCTCCCACCGGATCTACGTGGCCTACAGCACCCTCTACTGTGTGGGCACCATCCTCCCCATGCAAATATTCATCTTGTCTCGTATTACCGGTTGTGTTGTCGCAGGTATCGTCGTGGGGAGGTTACGTGTTCCTCATCAACCTCATCCCCATCCACGTCTTAGTGCTGATGGCCACAGGGAGGTTCTCCCACCGGATCTACGTGGCCTACAGCACCCTCTACTGTGGGCACCATCCTCTCCATGCAAATATTCATCTTGTCTCGTATTACCGGTTGTGTTGTCGCAGGTATCGAGGTGGGGAGGTTACGTGTTCCTCATCAACCTCATCCCCATCCACGTCTTAGTGCTGATGGCCACAGGGAGGTTCTCCCACCGGATCTACGTGGCCTACAGCACCCTCTACTGTGGGCACCATCCTCTCCATGCAAATATTCATCTTGTCTCGTATTACCGGTTGTGTTGTCGCAGGTATCGTCGTGGGGAGGTTACGTGTTCCTCATCAACCTCATCCCCATCCACGTCCTAGTGCTGATGGCCACAGGGAGGTTCTCCCACCGGATCTACGTGGCCTACAGCACCCTCTACTGTGTGGGCACCATCCTCTCCATGCAGATATTCATCTTGTCTCGTATTACCGGTTGTGTTGTCGCAGGTATCGTCGTGGGGAGGTTACGTGTTCCTCATCAACCTCATCCCCATCCACGTCCTAGTGCTGATGGCCACAGGGAGGTTCTCCCACCGGATCTACGTGGCCTACAGCACCCTCTACTGTGTGGGCACCATCCTCTCCATGCAGATATTCATCTTGTCTCGTATTACCGGTTGTGTTGTCGCAGGTATCGTCGTGGGGAGGTTACGTGTTCCTCATCAACCTCATCCCCATCCACGTCCTAGTGCTGATGGTCACAGGGAGGTTCTCCCACCGGATCTACGTGGCCTACAGCACCCTCTACTGTGTGTGCACCATCCTCTCCATGCAGATATTCATCTTGTCTCGTATTACCGGTTGTGTTGTCGCAGGTATCGTCGTGGGTAGGTTACGTGTTCCTCATCAACCTCATCCCCATCCACGTCCTAGTGCTGATGGCCACAGGGAGGTTCTCCCACCGGATCTACGTGGCCTACAGCACCCTCTACTGTGTGGGCACCATCCTCTCCATGCAAATATTCATCTTGTCTCGTATTACCGGTTGTGTTGTCGCAGGTATCGTCGTGGGGAGGTTACGTGTTCCTCATCAACCTCATCCCCATCCACGTCCTAGTGCTGATGGCCACAGGGAGGTTCTCCCACCGGATCTGTGTGGCCTACAGCACCCTCTACTGTGTGGGCACCATCCTCTCCATGCAAATATTCATCTTGTCTCGTATTACCGGTTGTGTTGTCGCAGGTATCGTCGTGGGGAGGTTACGTGTTCCTCATCTACCTCATCCCCATCCACGTCCTAGTGCTGATGGCCACAGGGAGGTTCTCCCACCGGATCTACGTGGCCTACAGCACCCTCTACTGTGTGGGCACCATCCTCTCCATGCAAATATTCATCTTGTCTCGTATTACCGGTTGTGTTGTCGCAGGTATCGTCGTGGGGAGGTTACGTGTTCCTCATCTACCTCATCCCCATCCACGTCCTAGTGCTGATGGCCACAGGGAGGTTCTCCCACCGGATCTACGTGGCCTACAGCACCCTCTACTGTGTGGGCACCATCCTCTCCATGCAAATATTCATCTTGTCTCGTATTACCGGTTGTGTTGTCGCAGGTATCGTCGTGGGGAGGTTACGTGTTCCTCATCAACCTCATCCCCATCCACGTCCTAGTGCTGATGGCCACAGGGAGGTTCTCCCACCGGATCTACGTGGCCTACAGCACCCTCTACTGTGTGGGCACCATCCTCTCCATGCAAATATTCATCTTGTCTCGTATTATCGGTTGTGTTGTCGCAGGTATCGTTGTGGGGAGGTTACGTGTTCCTCATCAACCTCATCCCCATCCACGTCCTAGTGCTGATGGCCACAGGGAGGTTCTCCCACCGGATCTACGTGGCCTACAGCACCCTCTACTGTGTGGGCACCATCCTCTCCATGCAAATATTCATCTTGTCTCGTATTACCAGTTGTGTTGTCGCAGGTATCGTCGTGGGGAGGTTACGTGTTCCTCATCAACCTCATCCCCATCCACGTCCTAGTGCTGATGGCCACAGGGAGGTTCTCCCACCGGATCTACGTGGCCTACAGCACCCTCTACTGTGTGGGCACCATCCTCTCCATGCAAATATTCATCTTGTCTCGTATTACCGGTTGTGTTGTCGCAGGTATCGTTGTGGGGAGGTTACGTGTTCCTCATCAACCTCATCCCCATCCACGTCCTAGTGCTGATGGCCACAGGGAGGTTCTCCCACCGGATCTACGTGGCCTACAGCACCCTCTACTGTGTGGGCACCATCCTCTCCATGCAAATATTCATCTTGTCTCGTATTACCAGTTGTGTTGTCGCAGGTATCGTCGTGGGGAGGTTACGTGTTCCTCATCAACCTCATCCCCATCCACGTCCTAGTGCTGATGGCCACAGGGAGGTTCTCCCACCGGATCTACGTGGCCTACAGCACCCTCTACTGTGTGGGCACCATCCTCTCCATGCAAATATTCATCTTGTCTCGTATTACCGGTTGTGTTGTCGCAGGTATCGTTGTGGGGAGGTTACGTGTTCCTCATCAACCTCATCCCCATCCACGTCCTAGTGCTGATGGCCACAGGGAGGTTCTCCCACCGGATCTACGTGGCCTACAGCACCCTCTACTGTGTGGGCACCATCCTCTCCATGCAAATATTCATCTTGTCTCGTATTACCAGTTGTGTTGTCGCAGGTATCGTCGTGGGGAGGTTACGTGTTCCTCATCAACCTCATCCCCATCCACGTCCTAGTGCTGATGGCCACAGGGAGGTTCTCCCACCGGATCTACGTGGCCTACAGCACCCTCTACTGTGTGGGCACCATCCTCTCCATGCAAATATCCATCTTGTCTCGTATTACCAGTTGTGTTGTCGCAGGTAACGTCGTGGGGAGGTTACGTGTTCCTCATCAACCTCATCCTCATCCACGTCCTAGTGCTGATGGCCACAGGGAGGTTCTCCCACCGGATCTGTGTGGCCTACAGCACCCTCTGCTGTGGGCACCATCCTCCCCATGCAAATATTCATCTTGTCTCGTATTACCGGTTGTGTTGTCGCAGGTATCGTCGTGGGGAGGTTACGTGTTCCTCATCAACCTCATCCCCATCCACGTCCTAGTGCTGATGGCCACAGGGAGGTTCTCCCACCGGATCTGTGTGGCCTACAGCACCCTCTGCTGTGGGCACCATCCTCCCCATGCAAATATTCATCTTGTCTCGTATTACCGGTTGTGTTGTCGCAGGTATCGTCGTGGGGAGGTTACGTGTTCCTCATCAACCTCATCCCCATCCACGTCTTAGTGCTGATGGCCACAGGGAGGTTCTCCCACCGGATCTACGTGGCCTACAGCACCCTCTACTGTGGGCACCATCCTCTCCATGCAAATATTCATCTTGTCTCGTATTACCGGTTGTGTTGTCGCAGGTATCGTCGTGGGGAGGTTACGTGTTCCTCATCAACCTCATCCCCATCCACGTCTTAGTGCTGATGGCCACAGGGAGGTTCTCCCACCGGATCTACGTGGCCTACAGCACCCTCTACTGTGTGGGCACCATCCTCCCCATGCAAATATTCATCTTGTCTCGTATTACCGGTTGTGTTGTCGCAGGTATCGTCGTGGGTAGGTTACGTGTTCCTCATCAACCTCATCCCCATCCACGTCCTAGTGCTGATGGCCACAGGGAGGTTCTCCCACCGGATCTACGTGGCCTACAGCACCCTCTACTGTGTGGGCACCATCCTCTCCATGCAAATATTCATCTTGTCTCGTATTACCGGTTGTGTTGTCGCAGGTATCGTCGTGGGGAGGTTACGTGTTCCTCATCAACCTCATCCCCATCCACGTCCTAGTGCTGATGGCCACAGGGAGGTTCTCCCACCGGATCTACGTGGCCTACAGCACCCTCTACTGTGGGCACCATCCTCTCCATGCAAATATTCATCTTGTCTCGTATTACCGGTTGTGTTGTCGCAGGTATCGTCGTGGGGAGGTTACGTGTTCCTCATCAACCTCATCCCCATCCACGTCTTAGTGCTGATGGCCACAGGGAGGTTCTCCCACCGGATCTATGTGGCCTACAGCACCCTCTACTGTGTGGGCACCATCCTCTCCATGCAGATATCCTTCGTAGGCTTCCAGCCCGTGCAGAGCTCAGAGCACATGATGGTATGTAACAGAAATATATACGGTGGTATTGGTTAATAGGTTATATTTATCTCTAATTTCAGGGGTCCGAGTACTGGTTTTTTCGAGTCATATTATGTTTTGCCAATCATTCACGAGGTTTATGTATTTTCAGTGGAGGTTTTCCAATATCAGGCAAAATAAACAACAAACTAAGTTGCACGAACCATATATTATGGTTCATATCTACATGTCCATATTATCATTTAGGGGTTTGTATGGTGCGGAATTTCCATTTTTGTTTTTGAATTAATTTTGGTATAGGCCTACACACATTTTATTAGATTATATGTCTTAGTTTCAAATAGTCAAAAGGGAAAGTTGAATTTGACAGTTACTAGTTACTCTACAGTCTCTGCTCTAGAGAGAATTTGATAGTCACAGGGTAATATATTTTGACTTATTGACTAGAGAGCCCAACAAGGTTATAAACTGCATATATTTTGATACATGTTATACCTGTGTCAGTGGTATGTAACACAGATAACACCGTGGTATATGTCCTTTTAAAAAGATAAGAAAGGTCTTTAAATGACTAAAGTGCACGTCTAAAAATTCAAATCTGTGGCTGAAGATGCATCAACAGTGAAAGAAAAAAGTGGTTTCCCATAAGAAGCCCCTAACGGGACAAAATATAATTAGTTTTAGATTGTTATTTTTTGTGCACTTTATAAACACTTTTCTATTTCTATTAGCACCACTAATCATTTTGTGTGCATGCATTTATCGTAAAATAAGCCACCTGTTCTCAAGGGGCTTATAACAACTAATGTCCGCGTGTCGCAGGCCTTGGGGGTGTTTGGCTTGTGCCAGCTCCACTGCTTCGTCGACTACCTCCGCAGCAAAATGAGTCCCGAGGACTTCCAGGTGCTGTTCAAAGCCGTGGTCATGGCCTCTGTCGGCCTGTCAACAGTTGTGGGCGGGATACTCACTGTCACAGGCAAGTGTGATTGTATTTAAAACACTAATGTGATATACATGTAATCAAAGGTATCTTGTCAGCTGTTGTTTGCGGCGGCGAAAAAAATATGCTGTAGTTGATGTTTGGTCCAATTATTGATTATAATCAATAAATGATTATAATTTGACCGATATTCTTTTTTCCGTCATCATTTATGGCCAAAATGACTTGGGCTGGCCGTAATTTACGCACGTTCGGTTGTTGTTTATGTCTGATTCATGCTTCCCATAGTTATTTTCAGCCAATTTTATGTGGTGCAGTTGCTTTCTGTGGCCATTACTTCTCAATTTGTCGGTTTTAAATCATTAGCGATCCTCCGGAGTTCGGTAGGAAAGCTGACTCTAACTTTTGAGTATTTTTCAAAACTTCAAGTGGAGTATTGAAATACCCGCATGTTTGAGGATCTGCAGATCCCTAATTTACATCAAACATTTATCCAAATAATAAAGGTAAAAATTGCCTGCAAATATCAAGAAATCGTTATTAATATAAATGATTGTAATACAGGCAAGATCGCGCCGTGGACCGGCAGGTTCTACACACTGCTGGACCCCTCCTACGCCAAGAACCACATCCCCATCATCGCCTCAGTGTCGGAGCACCAGCCCACGTCGTGGTCCAGCTTCTACTTCGACCTCCAGATCCTCGTGTTCCTGTTCCCCGCTGGGCTTTACTTCTGCTTCTCCAAGCTCACCGACGCCAACATCTTCCTCATCCTCTATGGCGTCACCAGCATCTACTTTGCTGTAAGTGGCGTTTTATAGTTGATTTTACAAAAGGGACTGGGAAGGGACTGCTGGATAGTTTTTGAGTTTATATCATAATTTCCACAAGAGCTTTAAAAGCTCCAGGAATGTATAACTTGTAGAATAATTGCCAGATATAAAGGATTTGTCTATTGTATAATGCTATCTAATAAATACATCAACGAGGGTATACCCGTGTTCCTGACTACTCCAGGCCGCTCCCGATTACTCTAATGACTAAAACGCATGGAAATCATTGACAATTTGAGTGAGATGAGACCAGTATTGGTCAAAGTTAATATCGCAGAGCTAAATTTGCTGAGCGTTCCACAGACACGGTGTAGCAGCCTGTCAAGCAGCGAGGGCAGTGAGTTCAGTCACGCCACCGCTATTACCCTCAAGGTGTGCAAGAAGGGCTGGGAGAAGGTTCTCTAAATTCAGAAGGATTCGGAGGAAATCTTCCAGGCAGAGATGCCTTGTTGAAGGACATGACGAATGACAACAATGATTTTTGATTTGTTCCATGAATCACATTTCTTCATTTTTTGACTAAGTTTGTGTCCGCTACTGTATTTGTGTTTGTGATGCATGTTCGCAGGGAGTGATGGTGCGTCTGATGTTGGTGCTGGCGCCTGTCATGTGTATATTGTCAGGAGTGGCCGTCAGTTCGATGCTGACCATATACATGAAGCAGGTCGACCCAGCCAAGAACGTTGACAAGAAAGCCAAGAAAATGGAGTCCAACTATGTCATGAAGAGTGAGGTTGGTGAACTAAAACATTTCTGATATGCTTGGTTAAAAAGAACACCTGGCCAAAGTGTTTTTACGATTTAGCCCACACGGCTACCACGACCAGTAGGCGTTATATAGGTTAGTAGGTCCCTAGCGGACAGAACGGTAGCTGCCTGCAGTCATTAGTTACAGATTTTGGTACTAGAGTACAGCACCAACTGGAGCCCGTTGTAATAAATAATTACTATCTTAATGGGTTGAATGTTATTTCCTTTTCCATAGTAATTACAACTATAGAAATGCAAGATAAAAAACTTAACCAAAAGTAAACATGCGCTACTGTGCAACAGTCCCCCTCAGTAAGCATTCGGACAGGATTGGACAACATTTGAAGGTTTAAAGTTGTCTTGCAAATTAAATATACATTACTCAGTGACACACCTTTTGCTATATATAATCCTACTGATTACTAGAGGGGTATAAACGGGATAACGTATGTTTACATTTTCTAATACCGTTTATTACAGTATGGATAAAGTTGTCAAAAAGGCATATAAACTAAGTGGAGCGAATTCACTTTGTTTATATGCTTTTTGGGAACTTTATCCATACAATAAACGGTCTATTAGAAAACTTACACATACATTATATCGTTTATCCCCTCTAGTAATCAGTAGGGTATTTTCCTCCAGAGCAAAATGAAGTCAATAACACGTTCTAGTGGTTGCTAGTTTTCTGATCCGTTGTGTGTGTGTGTGTGGGGTCAGATAGCCACGGTGTTCGTCGGGCTGATGACGTTCCTGCTCATCTCCTACACGTTCCACTGCACCTGGGTCACCTCCGAGGCCTACAGCTCCCCCTCCATCGTGCTGTCCGCCCGCACCCACGACGGCTCCCAGATCATCTTCGATGACTTCCGAGAAGCCTACTACTGGCTGCGCATGAACACCCCTGAGGTAACTCTAGCAGCTTTCCCCCTTATATGTATACCACCATTGTAACACATGATTTCCAGTAGGATGAAAAACGGAATATCCGTATTTTAAAGTGCATGATTGATGTTACTGTAGTCTAGCCTGGCACAAATTAAATCAAAATCATTTGTCGCCATGCAAATACAAAGTAGTCAACTCCCGATTATCCGGGAACGGGGTAATTGGGCTGCGGTTTAACCGGTGTCATGAAAGGTTTATTTTTATAATTTGTATTTATTCCCTTCTAAACATAAATAGAGTAATAATAACTGTTATTTAGTTAAAATATATTCATAATCAACTAAATTACCTTGCGTTTAAAAAAATCAATTACACTGTATAACTCTTTGTCAGTCTTTTACAGTTTTAAACCAGTAATTTGTCGAGGTTATTCCCTGCTTTCAGAAAGAAAGTACATGAGTTAAATTAGCTAAATGGTTAGGTAATGTGGTTGGTTTTGATGAAAGATTTGTTGGAGGTGGGGAATTCTGAGTTAATTCTGTTTCTTAAAGAAATTACTTTAAAAGATAAACTATACAAGAACTGAAAAAGTAAGATTTCCAATGAAATACATATTTTGTACTTTTAAATAAGTCGTAGCTGATGATAGAGCGCTCCATGTTTTCCAGGACGCGCGGGTGATGTCATGGTGGGACTACGGGTACCAGATCACGGCGATGGCCAACAGAACGATCCTGGTGGACAACAACACGTGGAACAACACGCACATCTCGCGGGTGGGTCAGGCAATGGCCAGCCCGGAGGACAAGGCCTACGAGATCATGAGGGAGCTGGACGTGGACTATGTGCTGGTCATCTTCGGAGGGGTGGTCGGATACTCCTCGGACGGTGGGTTGTCCTGGTGGAAGGGTGTGAGGGTGGAGGGGGGAGGGGATGAGGAATCCCAGGGTGACATTCACATTGGTGGATACACTCAGTTGTGAGGTTGACGTTGGGCACAGCAACTGAAGATGTTACAACATGTAGTTACTAGTTAGGTCCTTTGGCTATCCATTAGGACAAACTTCCCTTTCACATTTCATCTATGTTTTAGACAGCAGGGGACTGGAACTAAAGATGTGATCCCTATCTTATAAAAATGTATTGTCATCAGCTTAAGGCTGTCCCACACTTCTTGCGAACACTCCCGAACATTCGGCCGAACTCCAAACGTCATGACCCGTGCATACATACATTTGGGATGGAAAGTTCGGCCAAATGTTCAGGCCTGTTCACGAAAAGAGTGGGACCGCCTTTAGGAGGGTGGAGCAGACCACCTGTTTGAGAGCTGATGAGCAGCTGACATGGAGTCACGGGAGTGCCCTATAAAAGGTTGATTGGCAGTTCCCCTGTCCCACCTTTTGCATCCTTGCTAGTTTCTCTTCTTCCAGTGACCTGTGCAATATTCCCTTGTAGAAGATGAGCTTTGCCGAGGTTTCCTAATCCAGTAATCTAAAATCTATCCACCCAAAGGGCAATAATGCTCCGTGAGGCGACCCATGGTGTTGAGAGAGCAGGAGGACGATGAGACCTGGGAAGGTAGATAGGATGGTTTCGTGTTGGCTGCAACCGGATGGCCAGGAGTAAACTCCCGGATTGGGGTCGTTGCCTCACCGTATGCCTGGCTGGCAGTACAACCCCACTCGCACCCAGTCAAGCTCAAGCCTCCCCTGTTGGGGAGCAGACTGTGTTGTTCACTGCTAGACAGCTACAAAGCTACCCTCCATTGTGGCAGCATCTCATTCGCTTTACCCTGTACTGGTACCCAAACTGCTTAGAACCATCTACAATTCCATTGGAATGGATGACATATGATTTATTGAGATCCAAGAGGGGTTTTCATCTCCAGTTCAAAGCCTCTGGCTTTTTATATGAGGGAACAGTGGAAACTCTTGACTTTGTTGCTAAGTTTATTTTTGGTATAAGATTCATCAAATTAAAACTCAATAAGAATTTACAGCTAATCTTTTCCGAGATGTTTTTCATGTTGAGGTTATAAACTTAAGATTATGTTCTCTTGGAAAAGCTTCTAGGCCCTGAAGATTTGGTAAATTGGGCAAGGATAGGCAGCTAACCTGAAGAGGAAAAACACTGGTGTAGCACAGGAGACACCGGTGTTAGACGAATATAGACAAAATATCAAGTGTTTTTTGTGTCTACTTTATGTGTGCTACACCTGTTTTCATTTTCTTCATCTAAGCTTTACAATGAAGTTACCCCCTTTTCCCAATTTACCATAACTTATGACACGAGTGCTGTAATTACTACGCTATTTGACTCTAATATTCATTTTACAATCAGGGTTTTTGTAAAGGTGAGATCTGAGACCCTACTGATCATAGAGTTAACAAAAATCTGCATATATTATTTGAAGAATAATACAAAGAAATTGTATACGGGTAATTCATGGAAGGTTTGATCGGACGGTTTCCCCCGCAGATATCAACAAGTTCCTGTGGATGGTGCGTATCGGGGGCTCCACTCCGCGAGGGGCCCACATCAAGGAGAGTGACTACTACTCGTCGTCGGGAGAGTTCCGTGTGGACAAGGACGGCTCTCCCACACTGCTCAACTGCCTCATGTACAAGATGTGCTACTACCGCTTCGGCCAGGTCTACTCAGAGGCTGGTGAGACTCAGGCCCAAAGAAAACATTTGTAGAAGTATCACCCCCCCACTCTCCCATACATTTTCCTCACCAAAAAATACATCAAACACGTTCACACAAAGTTGCATACAATTATAATTTAGTATATTAAAAAATAAAATTAGATCCTCCCTGATGTTGAGATGTCTAAAACCCTGGCTGGGTTTGATCAAGAACTGGGGTAGTTCCAACATGCGAAGAAAATAATTTGTGTCATTTTTGAGAAGATTTTTGCAAGCAAGCAAATAAACCTACAAAACTTCATTCACAGTATTGGCAGGCCTGACCCCAGGGGTGGCGTCTGCGCTGCTGCTTGGGGCGGCAGAATGCTTGGGGCTGCAAGATTTGCAATTTATACAACTTTGTTGTAATGAAAAATTCATATTTTACTGGGGTAAAAATCTGAAAACCATGAACAATTATTCAAAAGACCTAACCAAGAATGTATGGTGTTAAAACAATGAAACAATAAAATATAAAATGTAATTTAAGGTTAAATGTCTGGTTTTACATCTGACTAAATAATAGGAGTGACTACATTTTCAGTTTTGTTGGCCTAATATAGTGATGGTCAAAACCAGAAATTTTGAATCTCAAAACCGAAACCGAAACTTAAAAAATCAAATCTCGAAACTCAAATCGCAAAACTCTATTTACTTGGCCTGGTAAATAAATCCAGTTACTCCAAATAAACCAGTTAATTTACTGTCATTCTCAAAGTAGCCTAAACAAAATTTTAGTTTCAGAACTACTAGTGAATCAATTATTTGTAGCCTAATTATATATTTTGATTAGAGTTGTTCTTTTAGAAATAAAAAATCAATAATCCAAAAAGGTGAAGGTAGACGACCGATTACTGTAGGCTTTTGACCTTCGCATTATTGATCGACACACGGGCATGATTTCTGTTAAAAAAACAACATAATGACGCAAAAAATCTCGGCAGTTTTGATTCTCGAAACTCGCCGATCGAATCTCGAAACCGAAACTTTTTTAAAGTTCTGGTTTTGACACATAACTGAGGCCTAAATATGTTACTTTAAGCCTTTGATTGGCTGCCAGGCAAAAATAAGAAGTTCAGAGACGTTTAACCAAGCATATGCTTAAATTGGTTTTCCTCCAATTTACTTTTAGTTTAAAAAGTTTCAATGTACCTTAGTGGGTATTTCACGACTGTCATACAGTGTTGCCTCAAAGTGAGTCTTGTTGACATTCGTTGATGTTTACAGGCAAGCCGCCGGGCTACGACAGAGTGCGGGGCGCCGAGATCGGCAACAAGGACTTTGAGCTGGACGTGTTGGAGGAGGCTTACACGACGGAGCACTGGCTGGTGCGGATATACAAGGTGAAGGGGCTGCGCAACCGGGGCAACTGATGCGGCCCCGCCACGCCCTGATGATTTCCCTATAATGTTGAGTGACACATCGATGGTTCCATCACCTCGGAAAACACATTTAAACAAGTCGAGGTTCCTGTTTTGAGAACCTTCATAAATTCATGTCAAAATTCAATGCCCGTCATCATCACTTGAGTTTAATGAGACCAACAAAATGTTATGTAGGGCCTAATTTAATTTTCTTAGGTTTTTGTATCACAATTTCATTAGGTTTGACTTATATTTTGGAAACGGTAAAGAATCAAAGACACCCAATCGTTTCAGTTTTGGAACAATTTCATTGAAATATATTTATTTTATAGAAAAAGGAATATTGAAGATGGAAAAGTTAAATTGTGTCATTGTGCTACGGTATGTGAGAAAATCAATCACTGGCCAGTTATTTTTTTGCTATGGAGAAAATTGTTTTTAAATGGTTTTTCTCAAGATTCAAAAGAATCTTGAGAAAATATAAAATCAATTTACAAACTATTTTTTTAATTTTCAAGTGATTAGAATGTTTACACCGTGCATGCACAAGAATGTCAGGAGGCCGCATAATTGAGCAAATGTTTACTTTTAATTTAGCCATTTTCACATTTTTCACATCTAGAACTTCAACCTTCGTAAATTACACTTAAACACTTCAACCTTCGTAAATTACACTTAAACATTATATGGAAATCACGTAATCGTAAGAAAAATAGCCAAGGGTCTTTTTTGCAGACCTTTTGATGTCATTTACCTATCTCTGCTTGAGAACTGAAAAGTTTCTATTTTCCATAAGACAAACAGCTATAATATTTGTCAAATTTACATCTTTTGTTTTTGATAGTTTATTTTTGTTTAGTGGGAATCGATGTTTTAATTTTGTATGTGTTTTACTGGTGTAAATGATTTTTGTATAACTTATTTCTCGTATCAGTCATCAGTTCATATATTCTCCGTGTAATTGGTGAGTTAAGTGCATATTGTTAAGTTTTTGTGGTACCTTTGTTGTATTTATCATATTTTAATGTAACTTTGCATACTTGATGTACATAAGTTTGAGAACTCAAATGTTTCAACCTGAATGTAGGCCTACAATGAATGTGTTTTTATTTTCAAAACCAGAGAGTAACACATACTGGGAAGATCAGTTTTTGTCTTTTAAAAACTTTAATGCATATAGTGTGATTACTTGATCTTAATTAAGACAAATTGTTTGGGATTAAATTTTTAATGTAGGTTCCTTTGAATACTATAAGTTTTCTTTAATCCTACAAATACTTTGTTTCTTTATTTTATAAAATACAACACAATTGTTTAGTTTTACTTACAAACAAATTTTTTAAATGAATCACAATTGAAATATTTTATCCAATATAAGTACAACTTTGTTATTGATTCCACGTACAGATAATGTCATGATGAACTTAAAAATTACTTTTGCAATTCGTTAATCCCCCATACTACTTTGAGATTGAAAATTCCAAAGACATAAACTTTTTATAAGAGTAGAAACTGCAAAATATTGTCTCTTAACTCTTTACAAAGTCAATTGAATATATTTTTATACGTAACTACGGGGAGCAAATCCAGAGTTATCTGTTATTAAATTTACAGTACAAATTGAGATTTACAGAGATTAAAAAAAAGAAAAATGACCTACTTTTGAGTCACAAGAATTAAATTTAAATTATTTATCCTAATGAATTGATAGAATAAGATAGCAATAGCTTGAAATGACTCGTGTTGAAGAGTAGATAAGATAAAAGAGCATTGTCAATTTTGTAAGTGTTATAATCCAAATACTAAAGATGTAACAATTACCAAGCCAAGAAATAAAGCTTGATAGTTCATACTGAAGTGTTTGTATGCATAAGACTGATGATTACTTAACCACTACATAATATATTTAGGAATGAATACAAATGTGATTGTCAAAATTAACAAAAATCAAGTTTATATAATGATAGTAATTTTTAATGTAATTTATAAGACATGTAAAAATCAGTAAATGCATTTATAGTCTCAGAAATTATGTAAATAATAGTAATTTAAGTAAAAAAATATTCAGTGAAATGAGTAGTTTGATTTTATAAGCCCAACAAAAATCAGTGGTGACCTGTCGTTTATATAGCCTGTAATAAGCATGTTTAATTTAACCTTTTTACTGAACTATTAATTGTTGGGATACAAACAATTTTAATCTAGATTCTAAATAAAAATAATTGAAAAAAACTTCCAGCAAGGGGGTGTGGTTACTGTTGTTTTTGGCTGGGTATTTTCCCTTGTGCTTAACACGTTCGCTGCGGGGCAGGCCCATGGGCGTGTTCCCGCCATGCGGCAACTGTTCCGGTAGGCGCGGTCACATTTTGAATTCCCGGCTAACGAATGACAATAAACACTGTGCGGTGCTGTACTGCGTTACAACACCACTGGACGTAGTTCTACAAAACGCCACCAGGCAGCAGAACAATCCAGATAGCAGTAGACAACCAGGGTTGCCATGTACAGGGAATAAGTCGGATGAAAACTACTGCGGGGAAGTCCCGTGACGGCTGGGATATTGGGGGAAATTTACTACCAACCTACACCAAAATAAAGCTCGCATTCTAAGTTACACGCTGGCAACAAATTGTTTACCCCTCGCGCCACACTGGTGCACACTGAAGCCTGTAACGTTTGCATGGCAACTGTACGGGCATACCCGTAGCGCGCACCGGGGGAACAACCGCAACTACGGGTATACCCGTACTGCGCAGCGAACGTGTTAAAACTACACTGTCACAGATAGCTTGCTTGTAAAATAAGTGCTCAAGTCAGGCCAGTCCTTGTCATTTTTAGAGTAGCCATAAAATATGTAATTGTGTGCCCCTCGTAAGAAAATCACTTACAAAACAATATTTTATTCTATAACATCCAAAGTGTTATCAAATCAATTAAATTCACAAGTTACTGACATGACAACACGTGAATTACCTTTCATGTTAACCCTTTAGTGCCACAAAACTGTATATTTCACTGTGTGTTTCTAACAAAAAGTGCTACTGAACACTGAACACCATTTTGTTGTGCGTGTTTGATCAAAGCTAAGGTACCATATATTATCCTGTGTCGCATTTGGATTCTATGGACTTTGATAGGTCGGCCTATATCGGTTGATTCAGTTGTTATTTTGAAACATCAATGGGTCTATTTGATTCCCCATAAGATCAAGACCCTAGTTCCATAAAATTTTTGCATTGAAAATTTAATTTTTTGATAATTTTCATCCTCTTTTATTACACTCTGATCTTCTGAATGCACAAGCACTTTTTGAACAAAAGATGTAAACAATTCTGGCACTTTTTGGGAAAAGGTTAAAACACATTGAAGGGCAGGTTCAAGTGGTAAAAAATTTCAATGGAATTTCCGTCAGAGGTTTTTATATTAGGGACTCTATTCCAAGATTAAGAAAATGTATTTACAATCGAATAAGCTTTTTTGGTTGATACCAAAAAGATTGTTAACTTAAGCTTCAACTATTTTTCAGCGATGTTGCTTATACAGGCCAGCTACATACAATTGATATATATCACATCAGATATTATTTTGTTGTATGACAACAACCGCAACCAGATGGAAATTGGCAACAGCAACCAGCTTTCTAGTATTAAGCAAACAAATCTGACTAGACCATGTAATATTAGTCCCTAAATAACTGCACACCATTTTACTGGTAAAAATGTTAACCGGCCCAAGTACTGAGGGCTGGAAAAACTGACCATAAAATATTAAATTGGGCTTGTTAATGATAACAAATAAATGTCCGGTACCAGTTGGTTGGTTGTTGGAATGATGATTTATACTGCATGCGAGGTATACCTGCAACTGTCTCGGATGCATGGCCTGCAGCTGAAAATGAATTGGACGACGGCAGTGATCCACATCATTTGGTCCACTGGTATACTAGACCTAGTAACTTTAAGTGGTTTTAGTTACTCAGTACCTTTTTAATTGGCATTGGTTTAAATAACACTAGGCCTGATTCCGGATACACCGGGAAGATTCATAGAGTGAAAAACATTTTGTGTGTGATACATTCTCTGGAGAAACTGATGAACTTTATGATTACCATACAAGTGTTTATATAATTGACTGACCTAATAAAATGGCCATCTGCTATGATAAACGTAGGCATTTTTAAGGCCAATGAGGTGAAGCTATGAAGAAATCTTGAATACAACCGTGAAGGAATACAGTTTCATAGTGTGCCTGGTATGCCAACTAATAATTTTCAATTCAACTGGTTGTTGATGAACAACCGATTAGTCAATTGCCGTCCCAAATATGATTGAAAGTAGTCATTCCCAGTGGTCAGTGGTCATACAGACTGGTAAGTCTACAAGTTTAAACAGTTGTTTTTCTGTGTTAAGACCGAAACCAGTCCCAACTATATAGTTGGTTTATTTGTTTAACAGATTGAGTCCCGTGTCAAATTGTTAACAGTAGTGCAAGTTCGTTTTAGTTTTGTTCTCATTATTTTCCATGCCCTTCTAGACTTTCCTGAACGAGCTACTTGCATTCACGCCCGAAATGCTCTTAATTTTAGGTCAGAAATACCTTCAGGTAAAAACTACATTAAATCCATTTGTCCTTGAATTCGGTGTCTATGTGGCTGATATGCTGGAGGCATCTGCCGATGATATAATTTTGTGAATGCCAAAACGTGAATGTGACTGTATTATTCGTGGCCACCACCTTACGGTGACGGGGCGTGTGAAAATTTATGTATAACATAACCAAAGGTGTATAAAACCTTTTGTAATAACATCTTAATTTGAAAAAAAATGAAAATCACTGACGAAACCAATCAAGGGTTTTTGAGGGTGTAGCAAGTTCTCTTATATATCCAACGTGTCACCTACATATAGAATGTTTCCATCAACACTGACAAAACATTAAAACATGTTCCTATCATTTAAGTCACACATGTTCTGTGCAAAGTTGACTTGATTGGAAGCTAGTGAACAAGGGGAGGGAGTGAGGGGAACATTATCCCCACCACAATGATTCCTTACTTATCATCATTGTTGCAGAGTAGGAAACCCCAGCATAGCTGCTAGTCACATCTTCCACAAGCAGGTTACCGGAAAGATAGGATATAGCAGGAAAGGAAAGGGTGGGATGGGACGGCAGCCAAATCAACCCTTCAGAGGGCCAACTCCTGTGCCCTTGAGACAGCTGGGATGAGGCTCTCAAACAGGGAACCCGCATTCTGCCCTCCAACTGGTCAACTCAGCTGACAGGGACCATCTATTCTCAGTTTGGCAGGTGGGGACCAAACCCGGAGATTCTGTCCCTAGCCGCTAAATGGAGTTACCAAAGGTGAAAGGGAAGTTTGTCATAATGGACAGCCAAAAGTCTTACCATATGTGATGACAACTTCATTTTCTGTACCCAATGTCAGCGTCAGCCTCAAAACTGGTATAGACCAATTTTAAGGTAGTCCTGGGACCCACCACAATGCATCAGTGGTCATGTAAGACCATGTTATCGCTTGATTTAACTACATATTTTTCACAGCTGATTGGAAAATAAATACCATTATATGTTTCACCAATTGCTTCTTGGTTGAATACTTCCTTGATGTTCCTAACTGAGGGCTCTTCACAAGCATTGGATAGGTCAGCAAGTACCCATAGGGTAACTTTTGGGCCAATTTACAACTTGCCTTCCCCCCAGGGTCTTGGTTGTGTCTAAAACAGTGGTTGGTTCGGTTGGAATGAACTCACTCCTTAATCAACCCTTTGCTTACTAGATGGCCATCAAGTCAGAAGTCTGGTCCGCAGAGATATTGCGCTGAATCAGAATTTATGTTTGCAATAATAAACTAGGCCTATATAAAATATTACGAACATTTAAAAGATTTTAATTTAAACACAGCTTGCACAGCTGGAATCTGAATACACCCAGACTAGAGATTTAGGCATTGGTCGAGCATGCCAAATACTCACACACTGCAAATAGGAAATAAGGCTGATGGTATATTTTGTTCTGTTGCCAGTCTTGAATTTGGCCAAGCAAGTCTTGGTTGATAATCGGACATCCTAAGTAACAATGTTGATAGGAATTATTACATTTAATTAACGAGCAAGGCTCACACCAGCCTAGTGATGTGGGCCGGGTAAATACCAAGCGGGTACGTAAATAAAATAAACGGTATCAGGAAACTGACACATACTTTCTCCCTTTTATCCCAACTTTAATGAATAAATTACTTTTTATTTGCTAAATATAGAATACAAAGCACAGTCGAATGTACAGAAAATCTTGTAAACAAGTTGTTCTTAAAAATATACAGTTTAGGAGGTGGTTTCAAGAGGGGAAATTCCCCCCTCAGGGTTATTAAGGGGCAACATATTTCGAATTTCCTCTGTTGGTCAATGCTAACTTGACAAGCATATCAAGTTTTAACAAAATTTATCAATAAATAAGAAATAGTAATTTTTGTATTCCCCATAAGAATATCATTGGACAACGTACTACGTTTACCGCAAAATGAAAATTTAAATTTTCTCCGTAACCAGTAATCGTAGAATAGTAATTCAAAATACTAAATTAGTTAGTTTTTTTTAGCTCTTTTTAATAGTGAATAGTAATATTTTGTATATTTATGTTTTTTTATAAAAATCAAAAACTGAATTTTTGATATCTTAAGTCTTGTAATTTCTGAACCTGAATTTTTACAAAAATTCGGGTGGTGTCATTTTGTTGGAAAACTAAAGTCCTACAAACGACTAAAGTTTAATGAAAATCGTTAGAGCCGTTTTTGAAAAATCTAGCTCTGTAAACATCCATACAGACACACAGACATCTCGTAAAAATCACTTTTTTGGGTTCAGGGAGCACCAAAATGAATATTTCTACTAACAACTCAAATTCAAAAATTTTGACGAAAACAATACTTTCTCCATATACTATGTATAAGGAGGAGAAAGTAAAATGGGTATTTACCTGGGTACTTACCCCAAGCTCCGGGTAAAACCCAAAACGTGGGTATTTATGATTTTAATAACATTCAGGAGGTTTTCACTAGGTTCATTGAAATTCCCATGCTGTAAAGATTATAAAATGACCATACAATCTGTTTTGAAGAGTATAACATGGTTACCACAAGCATTTAACTTCTGAACAAGATCGAGATAAATACCCAGGACTGGGTATTTACTTCTTTGATGGCCTTTTGGAGTGTTTAATAAATTTAAAATTTTGGAGGAAAAGAATTGAAATTCAATTAAATTGTAACTTTGTTCTGTACACTATTTGTCAAATTAAAAAATTAAATATTTTTAAATTTTTATAACATTTCTCGTATTTAACCAGTTTCTTTATAGTTTTGTGGTGATGTGGTTTGAAAATTTGACAGGTATTTTTACAACAATTGCCATGTTATTATTTATTTATTGGTAAAATAATTAATAATTTTAATCAATAAAATATTACATCGGTTCTGATTTGTTTCACTTCCAAACAGAACATACTGACGAAAACCTCCTCCACCATGTCAAATGATGTCCCGAACCTTGATACCGGTACCAAAGCATCAAACGACAAGAAAACAAACACATAACTTGCTAGGACGTTTATTCATAGAAAAAGGCCGGTAACATAATTGTACAAGGTTTGGTCGAGAGGAGAACTTATAAATACATAATCCGTAAGCAAAGTCCGTTAACTGTACAGATGGTCCGGTCCAGGGGCTTACGCGGCGGCGGACTTGTCCTCTGTGAGAGTAGTCGCGCCGGAGGCCACGGACGCGCCGTCACTGGACACAGGCTCGGGCGCGCCGCACACCAGGCTGGGGAACTTCTTGTTGAGCGCCGCCCGGTACTTGGGGTGGCTGCAACAGTAGGGGTGGGTTTAGGTCGGGAACAAGCGGTGGCACACTTGATAAACAACCACACTTTGTGGCTAAGCCATATAGTGTAAAACTTGTAAACTGCTGCACATGGTACCAGAGCTTGGTTAATGTTCCACAAAATATTCACTGAAAGTAAAAGGAGGACATAGATTTATTCCCGACGATTGAGAAAGAACTATTTGGAGTCGAGCAAAAGGCTACGAAGTAGAATTACTGAAACCAAAAGAATTAACTGAAAATGAAACTACAACTACTGAAGAAACTCACCATCTTTCAGTTCATGATTGTTATCATCATAACTTGGTTATCATCATAATTTGAAAATTATTACCCCTCGGGGGTTAAAAATGATTGCCCCTTGGGGGTCTTTTCCTAATGAACTTGTAATTTATGGTCTCTGTATGATTGCTTCCTACGTTATTTTCCTAACGAACTTGTAAATAATGGTCCCTTGTATTCTTGCTCCCTATGTTAAATGTAAAAACGTAAAGATCTGATTATGCCTAAATAGTACAATGGGCGATTTTAACTAAGTAACGACATTTTTACAACATTAGATTCCTGCAGATAGTTTAGGCCAGAATTACGTAACACAAGCAAAGGTCACCTGATGGCGTAGACAATCGGGTTGTAGCAGGCGTTGGCCTTGGCGAATACACTGCCCCAGATGGTGAACACGGGGCTGATGGTCAGGGCCTGGAAGATCCCGGCGTAGTTGATGACCAGGTAGGGCGTCCACGCCATGAACCACAGGGAGATTGTCATCAGAGCCACCTGCACAACCAAGTCTCTATAATAACTTCCCTATAAACTATTAATACTTGTCCATTAAACTAGAGTTCATTTAACATTCTGCCTGGTGGTTGTGACCGGCCCCTCCCCCTACCAACAACGTTCAGCCCCTCATATTACTTACCATCACCGTGCTTGAAATTAAGAGAACTCTAGTGTATAACAAATTTCCTACACGGTACAATACATTAGGTGCAGTCTTAACATCTAGTACATCTGTTACAAAACCTTTGTAATTTAATCCAATCAATACAGTGGCGTAGATAATAGACCTTTGTCAAGGGGGGGGATATATCATTAGGGAATACAAAACAAAAACCTGTGTTCGTGACTGCGCGGATACCGGTATACAAAATACAAATACAAAATGACGTGTCGCTTACATTCATAATTATTGATAGGCCTATACACATCTGAGACATAAACCATTGATACAAAGTAATCAGTATTTGTAACATGACTAAAACGTACTTGTATCGGTTGTAATCAGTGCTGGAAAGTATTGTTAAGCTAGAGTTGCCAAGTCACTGGATTTCCCCGGAGATTACCGGAGTTTAAAGATAAAAATATAGCTCCGGGGAATTTCCTTACAAAATTAAAAATCTCCCCTTTTTGAAATTGATCCCAAAAGTACGCCGAATAACGCAAATTTAGTGTTGAAATCCTATCTGTGAACGAAAACGAATTTACGTTTGCAACTTCATCGTCATGCAACGATTAACGATTGCCAAATAAGCTAAACCCTTATTTCCCTGTTCACTCCAACCTGACCTTACTCTTTGGCTTTATTTCGTCGGGAAATATCGTGGACTTTTACATATATTTACGGTTATAGAACGCTGAAAATCAGTATGTAGATTTATGGCTCCCTGCAGTTAATTAAATCAAACATCTAATATGGCAACCTAAGTTAAGCACATCACTAAGACCGTCTAGACGTCAAAGTCAAGGTCAGGTGCGCGGTGTGCTAGTTGACAAACTGGCTGCTAGGGGGTGAGGGTAGACTGTTCGGTGTCGGTGACTCACGTCCCCCTAGTGGCGTGCAAATACCGTGCCGTGTGCCGGTGCAGTTCATCTGCTACTATTTATTGTACGGCGAACAATATCTAATATATAAAATTCTCGTGTCACAGAGTTTGTAAAAACTCCTCTGAAATGGCTTGACCGATTCTTATGACATTTTGTGTGTATATTCGATAGGTCTGAGAATAGGACGTAAACTGTTTTTTTTGATAGGCGAGTGAGCGAAGCGGACGAGCTCATATTGAAAATGAACGAGCATTTGAAATAAACAAATTCAATGACTTTAGGACAGGACAACGTCTGTCGGGCCAGCTAGTTCTTAATACAGTATATAAATAAGATATTTTGGAGATATTGCACACATATTTTTGTTTTTCAGTAACAGCATTTCTTTTAAATCAAAAGACATGAGCTTGATTTCAAG
The DNA here is from genome assembly GCA_963675035.1 of Allygus modestus. Lineage (NCBI taxonomy): Eukaryota > Metazoa > Arthropoda > Insecta > Hemiptera > Cicadellidae > Allygus > Allygus modestus. Next base: position 146,246,577 of record OY776116.1, read on the forward strand.
AGGATATAAATTTTAATTTTTCCAATTTACAAGGGAGGGGGGATATACCCCCCTGACCCCCCCCCGTACCTACGCCACTGAATCAATATGTGTTTTACCTCATTAAATTAAACTATAAAAGAGCTGAGCTGCCAACAAAACTATTGATATTAACGAGGTAGATTATGATAGCTAACGAGGTAGCTTATGATAGCTAACGAGGTAGCTTATAGTAGCTTACGAGATAACTAAAGAATAACTAATGATAGCTAAGGAGGTAGATTTAATTACCTTGGCGAGCTTGTGCTCGGCGCTGGTGTTGGCGTCCTGGGAAGACCTCAGGGAGGCTACGTTCATCTTCTTGGCCTGCTCCCTCATGCTCTTCTCGTGGGCTGAGACAGCCTGCCGATACAGAATGAAACGTCTGTTAAGATAACTACAAGGACAGACCACGTTTAAATGGTCAAAAAGGTGACAAACATTTGACCATAACCCTCACCTGTTCCAATACTAAAGATTAAAAACCTTTGTTTAGCTTGTTTTACACAACTTTAAGAATGAAGGATGATAATTTTGAACTTTATATTTTATTTTACATATCATATACTCAAGCTTATTGTTTCCCTTTGCATGATTGATTTCACATAGAGCAAGGAAGTTATGATTTTAAAATAGGGTTTTGATATTTTTTTACTCTAAATTAGTAACAACTAAATTATCAAAAGTATAGATATGTATTTATGCATTATACCTTTTTGGTCAGACACCTGTAAATACTGTAAAGTATATATTCTCCAATAGATTATTGTTAAAGCAGTTGGAGGAGTTTGCCCGCTAATAGACACAATTTAGATACACTATTATCATAATCTAAATGTTTCATCTGTTATTTAAATTAAATTATACCATTTATAGTAACAAAGCATTAAACAATACTTTATTAGTTTTGAACTTATGATTTTATGATGCTAGTTTTAAAATTGCTACTCATGTTTTGCTCACTGGAACACAACTGTACATATTTGTAGTTTCGTACACCACCTATTAATGCATGCAACACTGGACCCCAGATAAAAATCGCTTGTCTTTTTAAATGTGTTGTTAAATAAACTAATCATATCACCCACTCGTCTAGTCACAGTTTGTAACGTAATATATAATTTCGTTGTGATATCCCTCATATTTATTAAAATACCTTTGCAATGTAAAAAAAACAATGATATTGACAGCATTAAACCCCAAATAAGTGCTTGTAAATACAATAAATAAAATGTATGCTGGGTCAGAAAAAATCAGGGATAACTTTCAATGTTGTGTGTGACGGGTGTAATGGGGCAGTAATTCTGGGCGGAATATCCACTGAGTCATAAGGTTTGTGCATATTGTTTGGGTTACTTCGTTTGTTCATCACATCAGTTAGGTATAGTTTTTCATACAAAGTTCTCCCGTAAGAAAACTACTTCTGATTATTATTTCTCCAGGGTTCCAAAGCCTACCTGCACGATGAACCAGTAGGAGTAGATGATCAAGAAGAGAGGCATGAAGTAGCAGAATATCGAGTAGACGAGGATGTAGCTCTTGCTGAGCCAGTCGTTGGTCAGGTAGTCTGTTCCGCAGGCGGTCATGTTGCCCTCAGGCACGTACCTGCACAAGTGAACACGGTAATGTAGTCTTTGTCTACGCAGGACCGGATTTAAGCATAGGCTACATAGGCGTGCACCTAGGGGCCCGCACCACACGAAAACCAGATATAAAAGCATCAAACAAACAAAGAAAAGGTTGTCAGGTCACGGGAAGGGCCCGCACCATGGTTGCGCCTAGGGGCCTACAGCTCATAAATTCGCCCCTGTGTCTATATAAGGATTACAATCAAAGAGCGAGAAAATAAAGCTACTTCACTGAGGGGAAGGAAGGAAGAAAGCAAGTATTCATTGGCTGTCTAGGATTATAATTGAATTATTTTTAGTTTGAGCTCAATGAGGGGGAGTGAGAGGAAGTGGGGGAGAGAGAGAGAGAGAGAGAGAGAGAGAGAGAGAGAGAGAGAGGGGAAGAGTGGTGGGGGAGAGTGGGACATACATCAGCTGAACGTGAGGGAGTGATGACAATCCTGGCATCACGAACACTCTTCCCCCACCACAACACCACAAACTCCCTCCCCTTCTTCTCCTTCCATGCACAAGCTAAAATGGATTTCACTATAGGAACAAAATAAATATACCTATTTAGGGAAATTTTCTATAAATATTCGACTACTCGTATACAGGGTACTGATAAACAGGGTAAAATGACCGTACTCTCTAGAGATTCAGGTATTGATTCCAACCAACGTTTGGTTAGGAAATATTCAATTTTAAAGAGATAAACAATTAATGTAGCGTATGCATTATGTTTCATTTGTATAACTGCATTTGTAACATTTTAGCTGTAGAAGTGATTTAGTTATAAATTCGTAGCAACAGAGCAGTAACATTTTAACTGTTCTACCTATAACGATTGAAACCCTACCTACTACAGTAGAAACACTACATATTACTTATGAAAACAAGTTACTAGTTTCGTAATATAAGTTATAGGAATACTAATATAAAATTAAAATGTTTCAACTTAAACACATTTTTCCCAAAGAATTAAAGTGATTTAGTGAATTGACACAAAGTGTTGGAAATAATTATGAATAAAAATATTAAATTGGTTTCAGGGAGCATAATGAAATATATATAATTGTAAAAGATATATATTTCAGGAGAATGTTCTCCTTCGGTAGACGGTAGGATACTTGGAAACTCGTTTGTCTGAAACCACACACACCCACGAGAGAAAAGCGGCTAATGTAGAAAATGGTGGTGGATTTCAAAGTGGACACTACAAACAACTCAGATGCATTTCTATTGGTAAAATGTTGATCAGCTGAAATGTTACCTTCCCCATCCCAAGAAGGGGGCGAAGCACCAGATGAGGGAGTGAGCCCAGCAGAACAGGATCCTGGCCAGAGCAGTCTTGATGGTCATGGGCTTGGCTGACAGACCCTGGGGAACACCATGGGAATGAGGAATAAGTCATGGACCAAGCTCGAGATTATCAACTATACCTCTCTCTCATGTTTTACCACCAGTATCTAGAATAATTATACGGGAGGTATCATGCGCAGATTTTGTACCCGTTTGCTGTTGGTTGGGCACCAGTGACGTCATCATAGTTTGTTTACATTATAGATCAACACAATTATATCGGCCTAGTTAAAGTCAAAGCGAGTTCGCACGCAGCACGCTGACGTGAGGGAAGTGAATTTCCACATAACAAACTTTTAAAACTCAAAATCAGTGTAAATATACATTTATTCCAATTTTTATTGAAATCTGAAAACATTGATTTTTTGGCTGTTCTGATGCTCCTGGTTTCATTTACCTGCAATGCTGGGAATACAATTTTGCGCATTATAAGGTTAGGATAAGGTCCAGTCAGGCTTTAAAGTAGGCGTGAGGTTGCTGGGGATGATGAAAGTACACCATCAAATGAATAATAGGCTTTTCTAATGTAAAACCCCCATAAGACAACGTACTGTGTTTGGTCAATACACATTTTCTTCTATAACTTGGTAAATAGTTATGCCAGAATGACAGGAGAGGGCTTAAAAGTTTCGCCTCACTAATTCCCATCTTTATACATGGATTTTTATCCGGGACTTTTATGACCCTTTTTTGGCCCAAAAACTCAAAATTTGAAAGATTAATCCCCAAAAAAGGGGTTTAGAGTTTTCCGATTGTTTTGCCCAACGAACTTGTCCAACTGATTACAGAAAGGAATGTCCCTACCAAATTTGAAGTAAATCGGACAAAAAATGCGACCGCTAGAGTGCAAACACACATATATATGTCTATATATATAGTGTTAAGACACTGTCAGAGACCTTGGAGTTTGGCTACATAGTCGTGTTAAGACACTTTCAGAGACTTGAGCGTTTGCCTACAAAGTCATGTTGAGATACTGTCAGAAACATGAGAGATGGCCAGATGTCGTGTTAAGACACTTTTTCAGAGACCTGGGGGTTTGGCTAAATAGTCATGTTAAGACACTTTCAAAGACTTGAGCGTTTGCCTACATAGTCGTGTTAAGACACTGTCAGAGACTTGGGAGATGGCCAGATAGTCGTGTTAAGACACTCTCAGAGACGTGGGAGTTTGGGACACTTTCAGAGACTTGGTAGTTTTTATGACCCTACCTTGGAATTGAATTTACCCAAGGAAATGAAATTCATTCACATTATATAGGCCTTAATTAATGTTTGTGCTATCCGTCATAGTGTTAAGAGCATATCACTTGATATAATTCTCAATGCAATTTGAAAGTTATACCATATTTTTCCATTAGAGGAAAAATGTGAGAAACTTACCTTGACGATGACGTTATATCTGTCGTTGGCGATCATCACCATGGTCCAGATAGAGGTGCAGCCGAACACGGATCCCAACATGGCGTACAGCTCGCACATGAAGGGGCCTATAGAAAATAAATCTCAGTCACAAACAAGGAAGAAATTACATAATTTGAAGCAGCTTTAACTATGGATTGTGCGGCTTTGTGTAGACTAGAGTAAGTTTATTATAAATAGATTCTAACATAGATGAACAAGTTACCTAATTAAAATTGTTAGGCCTAATAAAATTGCATGGATAGAATAGTATATTTCGCACCAAGGGCCGAAAGTGGGGTTTTGCTGGCCCGAGATCGTGTTTTATGACCTCGACTTTGTCTCGGTCATAAATCGTTCGAGGGCTATGCAAAATCCTTTCGGCAGAGGTGTGAACGCTATTTTTCACCATACTACAATTATTAACGGGTTGAATATGATCGGTCATAAAACACGAGCGGCCTCATGCAATCTCGGACTAAAAACATTTAACCAATAAAAAATCATCGATGGTACAATGTTTTGAATTTTATTGTTATTTGTTCCAGTGTTCTAACCAAAGAACACAAAATAGTATGCACGTATTAACCAGGTAACGTCGTGTACGCTTGAAAACAAGTAGGCAACACTGGCTAAATAGATCAGGTGACTTTCGGCCCTTGGGCGGAAAAACTCTACTTTCGGTATTCAAATGACGTTCCGAAAACAGGTGATTACAGCGTAGTGTGGTAAAAAGCAAAACCCCACTTTCGGCCCTTGGTGCGAAATATACTATTTCGTCATACTGCTTGGAAAACGGCTGTTTTCAATACATGCGTTGCTGGGCGAAAGTAGTTCTTTTCAGTCCTAGGACGGAAAAGAATCAGCTGGTGTCGAGGTCATCAGCTGTTCCAATTCTGCCGTTTATATCGTTTGTAGTAAAACCGAAAACGTGTGTACGTCGATTGAATCGAGAGTAGTAATCGATTATTTTATCGATTGTAATTCATTGTTGCATTGTTGTCGGTTTAATGACAGTCCACAGCGTTAGAGTCAATCGTTATAGTTATTCTAACCTAACACAAATACAAACGAAACAGACGGTAGTTCAATACATCTGTAACAGCTGTGTGTTTTAAATAGCGAGAACAAGATGCAAGTCATTTTGGGAGACAACTTTTAAAGGTAAACAAGTTGTACAATTTTAGTTTTGTGAAGTAATTAGCTTAATATATTGTGCAGTATGACGAAAACTATAGTTCATCACACGGGCCAAAAGTTGCTTTTCGATCCTCGCTCATTTTCCCTCCTCGGCTTCGCCTCGGTCGTTAAACTTGAGCTCGTATCGGAAAGCGTCACTTTCGGCCTTAGTAATGAAATATACTATTTATCAAGAAACCCCCATTTCTAGAAATTGAAAAAACAACATTATTCTTTGGCATTTTAATACAATTCAGCTGCATGATACAATTTATCCTCGACGCTCCACGAAGGTTATACGCTCCAATCATCCCTACCCCTCTTAGATTGCCAAAATAAAGCACAATTACAAATTGGAGTGATGATAACAACAGGCTTAAATTTAGGAAAAACGAATTTGAACAGTTTTTTAGGGCCTACTTTAGGAGTTCACTAGTTGTTTTTAACAGCTATGACGATTACTTTGGTTTTATTTGATACTACGGTAAGGTCAATGTTAATATTTGTTAATTTTCATATTATTTTTGTCACAAAATTAGTGTTTTATAGTGTTATGGATTTTTCCAATCCATTTCAGAAACAAAAAAATGATCAGTTGTAAATGTCTACCAAGCGATCCTTCCTAGATCATTCCAGCGATCCTTCACGTGTGGACATTTGTTTATATTAGAAACAAGGATGAGAAGTGTTGATATCACTCTTTCTCTCTCTGTCCCTCTTTCTCTGCCCACTTAAGTGCATTTTTATCTATTATGAGCAAAAAATAACTAGTGGAGAGAGAAACAATGGAGTACCTACCGAGTACCCAGGTTTCGTAGTAACAATTTAGAACCATAGGCGGCGCCATGGTGAACATCATGAGAAAGTCAGAGAAGGCGAGGTTGACGACCAGGAGGTTGGAAGGTGACCTCAGGGACTTGGTGCAGGAGAAGATGTAGACGACCATGCCGTTACCCGTCACGCAGATGAACCCTAGCACCACCATGGCAAACCTGTGTATATAAATAATAAATATAAATATGCCTAGCAAATAAATAAAACAGTACGAGCCAACGTTTTTTCTGGACTTATTTTACCAGGCGAAGTTAGGAATAAAAAGTCCTTTCCACCACCTAACTTGGCGGGGTACTGCCCTTTTGGGGATAAACTCCAGCATTTGCCTGATGAGATAAGAAACTTACGAGTTCAACTCAGAGTGATCGGTCGGGATTCGAACCCGTGACCTCCCGAGTTGCAGACGTTACCACTGAGCTGCAATAGCTCCTTGGACAAGAATTTAGTGATTAGAATAAGTTTAAAAGGGGTGGAAGTATGAAAAAGCTGTCTGAACTGTTTATTTGTAAACGTAAAGGCAAAATTGTGATGCGTCTTGTCAAAAAGAGCAAATCTAATACTGTATTTAATTTGCTTTGGTTTAATCACAAAATAATTTATTTGCTACATTAAATTTGCCAAAAATGACATGGATGATTAAATTGAAAACAAATATTTAAAGTTGATGTATATTTTTTGAATGTTAAGTATTTATGTTAATATGTCACCACACATTGAGGCCATTTATCCACAGGACTTTTCGTCAAAGATCCAGTAGTATATGGTAGTATATGATACGAGTATTATTATGGCGGAGATTTATTTTATCGGATTTTTAAAATCATGCGCCATTTGCAAATTTTCTATTCGGATGTCTACATTTCTGCTGGTGGGTTTTGCAAGTTTATTGTTAGCATTTTAATCTGCCGATGCTGATACAAATCTCTGGGGCTCCACTATCCCCATCCATGCTGCAGCGTCTGGATAATGTTATTGACTGTCAGTGGATTACGCTTCACTTATCTCTCAAAGACAGTTCCTTAGTCAAAGTAACAAGCGGGTGTTGAACTGACTCGTTCAGCGGCTCGTTAGCTTGATAGCGCCTTCCATTTTAGTTGATGTTGACGGCAGTACATGCGTGTATTGCAGGTTTTTATTAAAGTTTGCAGGCGCTGTTTTAATTTCCCAAAGATCGCAGCGACCTTGGCATCGACCTTCCCCCCCTGCCACCCTGGCGCCTGGGCCGGCGTTATCTCTATTTTATCGCTCCATTCATTCTTTTTCCCGGAATATACTTATTTATCAGTTCCCTTTAAATTCATTCATTTAGTTTGTATTAAATGCCATTCCTCTTTCATTGCATTGCAATTCTTTTGTAGAATATATAAAATTCGATATCTTGATTATTTATGAATGTATATTGATGAAACTTGGTATATGGCTTCACCTAGTTGTGATCTATTGATATTTGCACAAAAAATGTTTGTTTATTGACCACATAGCAGCAAACCTGCATACTCATCCTCACTGTTATTCTTATGGAGAATAAATAAAGTTTGATATCTCCCTTAATTATGAATCTAAATTAGTAAAACTTTGTATGTAGCTTCGCCTGGTTGTGTTCATAAAACCCCATTTATTATCTTCCTTGTTGAAGCAAACCTGCGTATTCAGCTGTAATGTTATTCTTGTGAGGAATAAATTAAATGTTACATATCACTTATTTATGCATTTTACGTTCTCAGAGTACGCAGGTTTGCTGTGATTTTTTTAAAACACTTTCTTGTAGGCCTATAAGTTTAAAACTCATATTATATTGGTTTATCGTGCACACTTTGTTATGCATTTTTGGCACGTTAAAAACCGTCAATGTTCCACACTATTTAATACACCTTTATCACGGTATGTTGTAAATAGTTAAGTGGGTTTACAGCATACTTAGGAGTTATTGCCAGATAACTTGACTGAGGCCAGGCTGCACTCGCTGATTTTTAACAAGCAACCTTCATGATTCAAACTTACTTTTAATTTTAGCTTGCAGTTATAATATATTTATACTTACGAAATTTTAAAATCCTTACTTTATAGCTCTAGAACGCATTAACGTGCTTACTGTCTTGATGTGTAAATAACCAATTAGTAATTAACTCTATAATGAGACAACTTGTATGTGAGATACTCACCCTAGCAGGGAGTGCCACAGGGGGTTCATGGGGGGGAATTGGTACCAATGGGCATCGACCAAATAAAGCATCTCTGGCGGCACCTGGCGAGAGAAACACGAGCGTGAGAAGAGTAACCATAACACATAGCTTACAACTCTACACCTTTCACAACTTTCAGTGGATCCAGTCACAATCACGTTTCTACCTGCTACCCTAATAAGACCAATATTGAGTTTAAATCCCTTACCTTCCCAACTGACTATCCGATTTTATTGATTTTTGAATAATTTTTCAGGAAAAATTACGCAGCACTTCCATTGAGAAGGATTGTTATACAAAATTAAAATAGTTCAATAACGTTCCGCGGGATTTAATACAGTACCTGCAATTATGTTTAGATACATATTTCTGGTATTAAACTTTTGATTAAACGATTTTTTTAAAGAGCGACTTTTCAATTAGTCCGGATAATCCGTTGAGGAGGTACTGGTTTTAATCTTAACATTGGACTTTTGGGAGGATCCGGTAGAAAATCTAACTCTTTCGGGACTAAATACTCTCGTAAAACATTTTTATTGTAATGAAATAATAGTACCGTGGGGACCGAACCATGCTTGGTGTTATCTGATTAGTTTTCATGGGTTATACAACTGAATAGATAAATGATGTCTAGTCATACAATTTACAAGAAATTGCTTAAGGTAATTTTAAGTATTAGTGACCGAAGATAATCAATTATCTATCTACTAATTTATGTCAGTTTGTGCAAGAGTCCAAGAGTAGAACTTCACCAAAATCCCCCAATTTCCTCTTTTCCGCATATTAGAGCCACTCCAGTTGTTATCATTATAACTTAATCACCCTTCAAGTAGTATTTGTTTGTTCCCCCTTTTGAATAATCTATTATAATAATTCCCTAAGGAATTTCTTGTGTACAGCAAAACTCTTTTATTTATGAACCGATTTTGATGATTGAGGTGTCAAATTAAAGGGATTTCTCTGTAGAAGTCATGGAGTAACCTTTGTCTCCATCAGTTCAATGTGCTTCGCCCCATTGGACTTTAAAGTTTCCATGTTATTCTTATGAGCAATATGTTTAATAGATCAGAAACGGATGTAGTTGCAGCAACAATTTTAATCAGCTGTTCATTCCTGAATTCTTTGTGCGAAGCATGGGTAATCAGCTAGTTTGTATATAATCACTCTGTATACAATATTAATTCAATGTTCCTAGTAACTGTTTTCCCGAAATCACATGTTGATACTTTACCATGCGTAAGTGCTACTTCGACAGTTCACTGGTTATTTATTTGAGCTCTTATGATTCTTCTGTTTTGATTTGAGACTCCATAAGCCAAATGTTAACATTTACAATTTTTAAATTAAGTTTTTAATACAATTTGAATTTTCCCGGGAATGAAGTTTTTCCCGATCGATTTTTGAGATCAAGAATTCCCTAATCCTAAACTTTAAACTAATCTTTCTCCTAGATTTTGAAAAATGTTACAAACACACAAACAAACCAACAGACATTGCTTGTGTTACAGTATAGATAGTATATTATTGATGTAACAGTAACATTTACCTTGTCGACCACGGTCTGGTTGCCGAAGCCGCCTTGACTGGCCCATGAATAGGCACTGAAGCTCGGCTCAGAAATCAGAGTCATGGCTGGAACACAACAAAATAATCAACATCCACTATCATCACAATTAAATAATACCGTGATATTCTAAGAGACGTTTCTAATTTCCCCTCATTAATTTAAAAAATTGTTGAAGGAAAAAATAATATACTTCTTTCGTAAATTGTTACAAGTGAAATTCATAGTAAACTCATCATAATTCATAGTTTATCGATGTAGTTTGGAACAAAATTCAGCTAAAAAGTAATTCAATGTTCTTAATACTCGAGTTATTGCTCTTAGTCATTAGAGTTGTTTTTTTTGTTTTTGGTAAACAATATAATATTTTGTTTAAAATTCGTTGTTGGTGATTGTGAGTTTATGTTGTATAAGCAATTGTTGCAGACATTTTCGATCACTGGAACATCACAGCGGAAAATGTCCACAATAGTTTCTTCAATAATAGAATACACTTACAGCATCTTAACTTTTTTTAAATTATTTACTTAGTTAAATAATTAAATAATTCAATAATTAATTACTGTATTACCTCTGAATTGGTTTACTGTTAGTGTAAATATTGAAATAACAATTCAACTATTAAATAACAAGAATTAAGATGAGAATAAGTGATGAAATAAGAATATCTTTTAATGTCATCCTTTTAAAGGTAAGACTAAGTTTTAAAATACATTACAAATCAAAACTAAAAATTTAAAAACAACCAAAAGCTTAGTATGTTTGAAATGTAATTTTTACCAAATAGGTTTTCGATTCTGGATTATTCAGTGAAGCATCTGTGAAAATGTTCAGTCTAAAATGCAAACAAATGCTAACCCAATCACCAGTCGAAACTGACTCCAATCAAGCCAAGCCAGTTATCCCGCGCCGCTCTCCTATTGGTTGGCCGTCCGTTATTTTATTACGCGTTCATAACCGTGTTTTGTGGTTTCAACTTTAAATGTTTATTTCCTCCATTGATTGAAATTGCTTAATCAATTGAATATTAATTGGCGTTTACCGGTTTGTTTTCCCATCGATGCTACGGGGTTTACGCATCGTGGTTAGTTTAAAAATAAGTTTAAAGAGTTACATTTAACTCTATATTTTAACAACATACAGAATATTTTAAAATAATTTGTATAACTTCACCTAATATATAGGTAAACAAAATACAAATAATAAGGATACACTGTATGATGATCAATATTTTATTTTTTGAGTTTTGCGATTCTAACAGTTATTATTTTAAAGAAGAGAACAGTATTAAATCTATAAATGTTATAAAAAGTCCTATGAAATACACAATTATGATAAATGCTATTTATTCGAACAATGTTATAATATATTGTGGAGATTAGACTGCCATTATCTCAGTAATAGCAAATATTTGTAAAAAAGGAATAATAATAAATTTGGCAGTTGAAGTGAAAAAGTCAAAATCTCTTTATGAAAATAAAATACACGAATAAAATGTAACTACTCAGTTATTATTGGTTCGATATTTACAGTATGCAAACCTGAGTTTGTATATATTAATCAACAACAGGTTTTTGACTATTTCAATGAAAATAACCTAGTGAAGTTAATGTAGTTTATCCTGAATAACTACAAATTCGATGGAGTTCCCAAGGCACACATCAGATAGTTAAAATATACAACTGATATTACTACATTTATTTTTACTTTTAGGTTTACTGAGAAGTAATTTTGAAAACAAATAAACCAACTCGGGAGAAGTAGAAAATATCAACTGTAGTTTGATGTTGAGATATAAAACTACGACAGAGTAATATTACAATATGAGCCAGTCAAATGCCATCAAAGTACGAATGGTTCATATTTATATTATATCGGTAAATAGTTGTAGTTAGTAATAACTCTTTATTTTAAACCACTAATGTAATTATATACATGCTAACATCACTCGTCTTTGCAATCAGTTATACACTAAAAATATTGGCCAATATAAAAATATTCCTATACACTATCGATTACATAATAAAAGTTAATATTAAACGTATTTGTGTAACACGTTTTTTTAATTGTTAATACAAACATAAATTCCACTAAATAACAGTGAGAACACCAACCTAACAGAGTACCAGTATTGACATTAAACACGGCAACCAATAACGCCTGCACTCGTGTTGTAGGCAATTCAGCTACTGCTCGTGTTTTGCCTAGTTCGATATTCCAAGGCGTTGTACGCCAACCGCAACCGCCTTAGATGGGGAAGACACCGACCAAATTCATCGCCTTCTCCTCTCAATACACTACACTCTGAGTGAAAACTTCTCAGTTAAACTTATCAGTAAGCTATTCAGTTTTTGTGGATTTTATTTCAACTTTAAAGATTTGTTTATGTTAAACTCACCATTTTAGTTTAAGCGAAAGATTTTATTTATAATATACAATTCCAATCGAGATGCCACGCAAAAATGAATGATCAGCTTTGCGATAAACCTAACTTTAATAGGACATAATCTTGAAAATAACTTTAAAAACTAATATTATTTTATTTTTTGGGACTACATATGAATATTTTTCCGATTTTAAAACTGTTCTTGTAGTTTGACATTTCTGTCAATCGTAAAAACGTTGAAACAGGTACGCAAAACAATGGGTGAAGTATATTGATAGTTTAAATAAGTATATTGTAAGGGGTTTATGCGTTTTTTGGCGCGCAATCAATAAAAGATTTTGGAACTTTACCATTTCAAATATTTGGGACGATTTTAAATTGTATCAAATTTTAAATATATGGTGTAGCAATTACAAAAACCGTACCAAAGGGAAGATACAACTTTTTGAGGCATTTTTATTCTTTTATCTTCTAACTTATAAAATCCTCAATTAAGTAAAAAAATAATCTTGATTTTCTTTACAAAAGTTAGTACTTTCCTATATTTACAAATATTTAAACTCCAACGTAACTCTTAAAAATTAACTTTAAAAAAGCCTCACCATGAATTTATTACGAATAAAGTTCACTTTTTCTTAAGGATTAAAAATATTACAACTTTTTAGCTTGTTAGTACAAATGTTGGACCAACCACAATAATTTAATAATAGTTTCCTGTAATTTTCATAGATAGACTTTTACAAACTCTACGTTATATTGCATTTGAATATTTCATATGCAACTCAAGTATTATACGAGTATTATCATTCCGAAATTCAACCCTAATCACAATATTTATTTATTCGGCAATGTATTAGTTTACCCAAGAATATCATATTGTTAGACTACTTCCTTGATGAGTAGAGTAAAGTAAGATTGACCAACCCAAAGAGAAACTAGAAATCATACTCTGTTCCGCATCTCTCTGGCAGCGCGTTGATATTAAACCAACGTAAAATTATATCCAAACACGTTTGGACTAAAAATATTATAAAACAAATAAATACAATAAAATCTCACCTGCGAGTTGTTAGTTCACTGAAGAAAATCGAAAACTCGAACTACTCCAGGAGATGGATGAAGCCGCCGATGCGAGACCTTGAGACACCTGGGGGTAAAACACCTCGAGTACCTCTGGGTCGCAGCCAGCTTTATACGGCCAAGTCACTAGACAGAGGGTGTCCGCCCCCGCAGGCGTCTTTAAGGTGGCGTTAATCAGATGAGAAGGGAAGCCCGACAGCGTCTCCTCGGTAATCCGATTGGCACTGGGAACCGCGTTGGGCAAGGTGAGGGTGAGGGTAAGGCCGAGGTGGTGACAGGTGGAGGTGGTGCGGGGAGTCTTATGATGGGGTGTCGTAGTAAGGGTATAAAGGTTGAGTGAGATCAGTGGTGTCTTGGCATTCTTAAGCTCTGATAGATTTTACTTTAAAATTAATCGGATGCTTTACATAAGACAATAATTAAATTAAATTTGAGGAGCGAATCCAGTTGCTCGAAGTCGAGCAAATATATTTTGGGGGACTACCCAGATCACATACGGTTTCATTAGTTTATATTGTGATGCCATTCCAGAAGTTAGCTTGATTCAGTTTCCTTCCTTATTGTGTTTTATTGGAATCAACAACTGTTGAATGTTAAATTAAATAGATCTCTATTCTTCCATAAGATTAACAAAGGAAATTTGGAAGTCCAGGGGGTCTGAATGTGATTGTTTTCTAAAACCCCAAATGGCACATTTAAACTTTAGACCTACGGGTTTTCAAGTAACTCATAAAAACCTCTTATAATTTAATAGTTTTGCCGGGAGCCTTGTTAAAAAAATCGCTTTATTATTTTTACTTTATAAATAGATGAGTTATTATGAAACACCATCGACCCTCTAATGTTGACTGCTGCTGCTCCCTACCTATAATGGTTTAGGCTCTTGTTGCATACATTAACTGGAAGACTGCGACACGTCACAATAATCAGCATACGATGTCACTAGTATGTTGGGGTTTACTATGGGATTGTGTAGCTCTTTATATGATGTCAGGGTTTGCTCTGAGGACCATTTGGTGGATACTACGATGACTGACAAAAGATACACCACAATTGTATTGAGACGTCACAAAATATTAACGTCATTGTTTGTTTTTGCACTGAAAAATGTTGAGCCGGGAAAAGAGGTACAATGAATGCTACAATCTAAAATAATTAATCAAGAATTAGTTAGAAACATACATTTAAATTTAGAATTATGGCCATTCCTATATAGTCTGCGTTTGCAAAACGGCAAAACATTTTATATTCAATTAATCAATTCCAATTTATGTCAGACATTTAATTAATATCTTGTGGACCTGAACCCGTTGTAGGTTTTCTCTAACATTACCTCTAGCTAAGTGCGTTCAGTAACAATAAACGATCCTAACAATATTTGAGGGTGATTGGTATTATACAAAATCCCCAGCTCGCGACTACTTTTCCTCCTCCCAAGTCGATACAAAGTTGATATTTTACATGATGATTATGATGCTTATGATGATTACATGATGCTTATACAGTAGTATATGACACAATGTTGAATGCCCTAGCTCGAACCCAAGTCTTCAAAGTTAAAATGTTATCTCTTAAACACTATTAGGCCTGGCAATACCAGTTATTCCAAAACAGTCATGGAGAGCAAAAACACGTTTGAGCTGCATTTAGTGGTAACAATAATCGAATTAAAGGTAAACCTTTTACGGTCAAAGCAAACACATTTAAACAATTGCCTGATGCCATACAACTAGATGGCACATAAACTCATTGTCTCCTATTCTGAGTTGAAATTGTCGCTGAAAATGGTTCCACCAGTACGTTGAAAAATACGTTATTGAGAATCTCCCATTGTAAAGTATATGGTTTTGAATTCTTTCTTTATTTTTAAAATTTAACGGTGTAAATAATCTTCAAAATGATAGTTCAATTATTAGTTTTTATGCAATATAAAGGGACGTATGGCCTACGACGAAAACACCATTGAGAAATAATATATACAAAAAGAAATTTTCGCTGTGTAAGTACTGCTATTTTAAAGATAAATCAGATGAAGCAGTAAAGAATTTTCTAATTTTTCATAAATTTTGATACATGTAAAAATCATTATAAACATATTCCTACATGACGGGGGTTTGATACGGTTTGTAAAACGGATTTCTCTTTCGATTACTCGCACTCGAATACATAAAACACAGCGATATTATATTAACCTGAGCTAATACACAATCTGATTGGTTCAAAACGTGTTCAACTTGATAGTTCAACAGGTTTACGACGGAATACATCACGTGCGATTGGAGTAAAACTTGAGAGGGAGCGGGCGCAATGGGTTCGCTGGTTACTGCAATCTAACTATGACTAAACTACAGTTTACGTGGGAAAACCCGTGATAAAGGGTCGATAGAAGTTAATAAATTGTTAAGTACGCGAGTTTTAGATACAATTTTAAAGTAGTTAGTGGTTGACAAAATATAATATTTCAGTGTCACTTGACCAATTCAAAGGATATATTTTGTTTGTCCTCTAAAATCTACTATATAAAATGTATTTAAGAGGGAGCTCCAATTACCCCAGTCACCTGCTTCAACCTACTTTTTCCATAAGATAAATGTTAAATTTCAAATTCCATCCCTACTTAACGCGTTTTTTTTGTACCGGAAATGTTGTAATAAGAGCCCATTTACATTTGCGATTTTGTATAGGTTAACAATTTGTAGTATTAACATTTTTCTGACTGAAATATATTTTGTATTTTTGTAAATGAGCCATAAATCAAACATTTTGGATAAACCGTTGAGGAGGGACGGAATTTGAAAATTAACATTGGTCTTGTTGGAGAAACTATTATAAACGCGAGATATTTCGTCACTGAAGTCTTCCATAACTCAAACAATTTATTTTACATTTAACTTATTTTATACTTTATTCATCTGCAGACAACTTAACAGTATAACAGACAATGAAGTCTTGGCTTTATCACTTCCTAAGTCTTTCACAGTTTCAGAAAATTGTGAAGGGAACGGTCCAAACCCTGACCTGGTTCCCCAGTCCGGTAATGTACCGCGGTAATCTGCTGATGCCCTACTAGAGTGACTCTCCCAAGCCGAGACGCGTTGCCGCCAGCAACAGGAAGCTCGACATCTCAAGGTTGTGTGGGGCTTCCTCTAACGACATTATCTTTCTTACCTCCCTCTCCCCAACTCTCCCCCCTCTCCTTCCAGGTGGTGACACGTGACGGTAAACAAGATCAGCAACTAGGGCGACTCCGCCTCCTCGAGTACGGCACGCGTAAACATTTTTGTTTATATTATGTGGAGGAAGATTTCTTGAGGAATGTTTGTTTGATAAAAAAAAGAGTTCGCACGAAGCACGCTGACGTGAGGGAAGGGAATTTCCACATACAAAACTTTTAATTCAAAACCAGTGTAAAAACATACATTAATTCAAATTTTATTGAAATCTGAAAACATTGATTTTTTGGCTGTTCTGATGCTCCTGGTTTCATTTACCTGCAATGCTAGGAATACAATTTTGCGCATTATAAGGTTAGGAGAAGGCTCATTCAGGCTTTAAAGTAGGCGTGAGGTTGCTGGGGATGATACAAATACACCAACAAATGAATAACATGCTTTCTAATGTAAAATCCCCATTACTGTGTTTAGCCGATGTACATTTTCTTTCATGCTTAGAACTTTCGGTTCACTAATCCCCATCTTATCACATGCATTACTTTTACGTCCGGGGCTTGTCTGGCCCTTTTTGGGCCCAAAAACTCGAAATTTGAAAGATCAATCCCCAAAAAAGGGGTGTAAAGTTTTCCGATTGTTTTGCCCAACGAACTTGTTCAACTGATTACAGAAAGGAACGTCCCTACCAAATTGGAAGTAAATCGGACAAAAATGCGACCGCTAGATTTCACACACACACACACACACACACACACACACACACACACACACACACACACACACACACACACACACACACACACACACACACACACACACACACACACACACACACACACACACACACACACACACGCACGCACGCACTCACGCACGCACGCACGCACGCACGCACGCACGCACGCACGCACGCACGCACGCACGCACACACGCACGCACGCACGCACGCACGCACGCACTCACGCACTCACTCACGCACGCACGCACGCGCACACGAACGCACGCGCGTGTGCGCGCACACACACACACACAAACATATATATATATATATATATATATTTTTTTTTTGAACGACCCCCCAAAACATGTTTAGGGGGTCACATTAGGAACTTCTATGGTGGTCCTGGGCTTAAATTTCACCGTGTGGGTCATCCTAATAGTTCACATTTCCATAGGAAATTCATTAACAAGCCGATTTTTGTGACAAGGCTATGCTGACGAACCTGTTGTGTCTTATCTGTAATTTGTGTTATTTTAAAGCCCTTAAAGCAACATGTGCCTTTTGGAGGTTTAGAAAACACCCACCTTTAGGGCTATGCCCTCTCGGCTTTAAAATTTCCAATGTTAATCTTATGGAAGAATATAAATCGATTGAATTTGTATTTAACAACAGCTGTTGATATTACTAAAACACAGAACAGAAGCAAGGCCAGCTGTTTCAAGCTAACTTCTTCAATCACAATACAAGACCGTACAGGACGTGAGCTAAGTAATCATAAAATCAAATTTTCCCGAATTCAAGCAAGTGGATCCGATTGTTCCCACTATTTGTTTATACCAGGTTATGTACTCTAAAGTGTTATTAACAAATGACATGCCATGGTGCCACTGAGAATAATGTTTGGAACAGATTGTGACACAGTAAATCAAAAGCGATTTGTTTAAAGATTTTTAATATATATATCAATACAAAAATAATGTCATCTCCAAGACAACTGGTTTATTACAAATAAATTGTTTGGATAGGTTGCTTTGTAACGAGAAATCGATTTCACTCACAATATACAATTAAAATATCAAATTTTAGTTTGTCTCCATGTAACTAATATTTGGCTGAGATAGCATGTCTATTGCAATGAGGACCAACACATGGAATGTTTGATAATATTAATAGATTATGATTATGATTTACTTTTAATTTAAAAATATTTCAGTACTATCTAATTCTGTGCTAATAATTAGTTTTAGGTACCCGAATGCTCAATTAATATGTTTCTTTGCAAAGAGCTACGCCAGTTTATTTTGGATAATATATGTAAATTAACTAATATCTATATTATTCTATCATATCATGTCATCATGCCATCATATCATACCAATACATAACTAATTTCTTTATTAGCATGATACTTGTTGTTACAACTAAATAGGATAAATGAAATAGTCATACAACACTATAAAATATATTTACACTTATACTATACTTACTTACAAGACGGTAAAATATACACAAGGCGATCGATTTCAACCAGTTACACCGGTCATCATCAGGCCCAATCAGAGAACCAATTGTGATTGAGAAACAAAGAGACCTTAAGATAAAAATTTGCTTCTTGTGTTAAATATTTCGTTTTAATGTCGAAATAAAACAAATACAGCCAACATCTGTCTTTGCATGGCTGTTATGAGTTTAAAACGGTTTATTGTTAAATTAATATGTTTTTAACAATAAAATATAATCTATGCTTTAAAGAATAATGTTTGTTGTGCAGTTAACAGCTTATAACGATTATTCATGAATACTTTAATATCCTGTTAGTGTGCTTTTAGGGTCCCAAAATCAGAGTAATCTATGTACAGTAAAAAATCAAATAATGAAGCCTTATCATGATCGGTTATTACGGGAATAATATAGGCGTAGCGAATCATCTCTAAATAGCATACATACGAGGCGTGCCCTCGAAACCTGCGCTGCTGAGAGCGAACTCATCAATTGTTCAAATGAGTTTCATAGTCCTGAAACAACGTTATCGCCTTAAACCGATTGCGCGGGAAATTCCGCACTTCATTGAGACAAATGGGCCGTAGATCTCCACCCAAGGGCAACTTTAATTAAAATACCCGGGAACGTTTCCGAGAAGCGCGAACCTGGATTTTTATTGGTCTTTAATTAATCCGAGGTGTTTTATTGGGATTCATAAAGGAAATTAATTCTACTTTTTGTGAAAGATCAAATGGATATTGATGAAAATATGATCCTTTTATGAGAAAAGGTTTTTGACGCGGGTTACTTAAAGAGTGGATTTCATTTACGCGGTTAATTTTTAAGAGTGGATTTTTATCTTTAAAGAAACGACGGGGTTCTTAAAACCGCAATTTAATTTATAAAACACAGCCTTTAAAGTTTCCTGTTATTTTAATAGTCGTAATTGATTAAGTAATAATACCAATAACAAATTATCTTAATTTTGAATACTAAAGAACGAACTTGGTAGTGTTTAATGGATAGAGAGAGGAGATTGGTTTTGGGCCCTCAATGAACCAGGACCATAATTCGGTTTGGGGCGGCTCTGAAATTATAACAGCTCTCGCTAATACCTAACGCTTTGGCTAACCCTACTCAGAGTGGCTTCGAAATTGTGTTCATAATTCATTGTGATTTCTTCGGTAAAATAAAAAAGTACCGAGCACAAGCAACATTTTGGGTCTTTAATTTCGGCTTTTGGAATTCCACGAAGTGGTAAAAGGTTCCACATTTTGTAGATTGTACCGTATACTGTATCCTGCAGAACTCTGTAACGTTTGATTTCTGTATCTAAACCACTCTATTATTAGTGAATTTCCTTTGGAAAGTGAACTATTAGCATGACCTGCACGGTAAAACTTAAGCCCGGGACCACCATAGAAGTTCCTAACGCTGAACACGTTTTGGGGGGTCGTTCAAAATTATAGTACCTGGGGGGGCCGAGCTTTGCTTGGGGGAAGGCCAGTCAGTTTGTTTGGATGACTTGGAGGAATATTTCACCACTTCCTCCTACTGATAATCAGATCTGTATAAATCATTTACCTCTTTTCTACATTTTAAGGTCACTCCAGTGGTTTGTGCTCAAATTCCCTTTGATTTATTTTACTACTCTATATATGTAATCTTCACTCAAATATTTCAATCTCTGCTCTCAGGAAATCACATGTTAATAATCATAAACAACATGAGTTACTTTGACAGTAGTAGTGTGGGTTTGCGGGTTTTGCGCCGGAAGTGACGTCATCCGGTCACGTGACCGGATGCGCTGAGTCATGAAAGACGTCATCTGGGGCTGAGCCAGTGACGTAGGCGGTTTTGTGACGAAATGAGTTAAAGTTCAAAGTTCAAGGTCACGGGGAGGTAATTTTAAAAAAGTACTACCTCGCACGCGTAAAATCCGATTGTGATTCGATAGTTTTAATTCGATAAAATATCGAATGAAAATTATCGAATGAAGCAATCGAATGATACGAGTGCGAGGTAGTACTAATACAAATATTACTTTATTTTATTTACAATAATTCATATTACAAATATTACTTTATTTACAATAATTCATGTTTACAATAGTTCCCCGTTGTTGGTTGTCATCGATGTTGTTGATCCGGACGAGTTGCGGCCATCACTTCGCTTTCTGAAGAAAGACGGTAGATACTTCGATCCCTGCGCAGAGTCCATGTTGTGTTTTTGACACCTATCTGTTCTGTTAGGTGTTTGCATTTCATTGCTGTCAGGAGGAAATAATACGTGACGGCAATGAAATAGAAACATCTATCAGACCTTGAGTGAAATGATATTGTTATTTTGTGAAGAGCGTCTCGGAGAGCTCGATGTTCACCGGTCGAGAGCCGGAGGTGTACTGACTATTCGCTAGCTAGCGTTCTGGTATCAAACAAAATGGTGGGGGTAAAAGTGTAGTAGAACGAAGCAGATGGTTGGTGGGAGGTGGCAGGCGGCAGGTGGCAAGTGTGCGGCATATGGTAGTCCCCCCACTACACCAGTCCCCCCACTACACCAGTCTCCCCACCAAGTTTTACATCGCACAATAACTAGTTTACATGTGTTAGTTAGGGTTTAGCTCTTAGACTGTCAAGACCTTAGCTCCGTAACTAAAAACTTCAATAATGTTTGCGCTTCAACGCTGTATAAGTATAACAGCTACTATGATCTAAACCGGTGCATGTATTCATATGGTTCTTTTTGCGAAGCAAACAACTAGCTAAAAGTGTTTCAACCTCGATTATTCTTCGACGAAACCGCTCATTGTCCACTAAAAGTGTAGACCTTCTGTCTTCATTGTCAGGGAAGTAGAAAGTAGTGTCAAGGGGACTACTGAAGGTCACCTTCCTCATGTTCCTGTAAAACTGCGACATTTTTCAGATCCTCTAGGTAGATGTTTATCCGTCAAGAGCTGGAAGCGTTATCGTGTATGATAGGCACCTAACCCTCACCACAACGTTACCTTGTCCTTCAAACCATCGTTTTACGCTACAGATGCTATACTGTTGGTTAGATTTAAATTTAGATTGCACCTGCTTGTTTGTCTTGGCAAGCCGCGTAATTGAAGTACCCACATGTTATACTTTGAACTAAAAACAAAGAAGTTATTTAGGTTTGTCCTTGAAAATAGGTGTTTTTTCGCTGTTGCTGCTATACCCGTTGTCAGATCTGAATTATGTTTGCACTAACTTGTTCGTCTGATCAATCCGTTTAATTTGAGTACCCACATGACATACTTTGCACAAACTTTGTACCCCCCCCCCTTTTTTTGGGTCATGTTCAAGGACCTTGGGACTTAGAAATTTTCACAAAGTGGGCTGCACACAAACATAAGACTAACAGTCTCCTGCCTATGTACAGGCCAAGTCCCTAACTTGAAATGCTTAGGGTGGTCCTAAAAAGGACCGTTTGCGTGCTGAGGGATGGTTTGGCTAGGAATGGTTGGTCTAGGGATCGCTGCTTAATTTAAACTTTATTTTTTAAAACCCACTTTACCCTCCCATCTTGTCTCATGAAGTACAACTCCTGGGTGTCGTTTATCAGAGGGGGTGGTGGTGGACAAGTCTGCGGCAGACGCACCTCGACGTAGTGGTCGGTGTGTTGGAAGAGGAACACGTGGTCCCCGTTCCTAGCCACAAACTTGTACTCCGTCATCCGCTTCAGATTCCGGAACTCGGCCTTGGAGGTGTCGATCGGCGTCACCAAATCATTGATCCCCATCACTCTTGTCCGCTCCATCACCTCATCTACAGTTAGTGGTGGAGTTGAAGGTCGAGCTGTGGACGTAGAAGGCTGAGGCTGAGTTGAGGGTCGCTGGTGAAAATATAATGGGTGACACCGAAAATCACGTCTAAGAGCAGACTTAAAAGCTGAAGGTTTCTTAAATCCGCTTCTTCTTTCCGTCGACTTCTTCAAGGACTCCTTCAAACGTTGAAGTTTTTCGGGAGTCAGAGGAGAAGACATGGTGTTGTTGGATGGAAGGGAAAATGAATAGAGCACGTGTATACTGGCTGAGAACCAAAGCTGGAATGAGGTGCCAGACAAAGTAAAGCAGGTCGCAAAGGATAACCTTGCCCTATCAATATATAGATAGCAAAGCTGGGTACTAATTAGAACCGGTTTACATCCGGCCCCCCCGGCCAAGTTCAAGCCCCCCCCCCCCGGCCAAGTTCAAGCCCCCCCCCAGCCAAGTTCAAGCCCCCCCCCCCGGCCAAGTTCAAGCCCCCCCCCCCTTTGGGTCAAGTTCAAGCCCCCCCCCCCCTTTGGGTCAAGTTCAAGGTCAAGGTCGAGGGATAAACTTTTTAGCAGAAAGGGACAAATTCCCGACAAAATCCCGCAACGAAGTAGGGTTATCCCTTATCCCGTTTTCCCCTAAATATCCCTATTTCCCATTTTTCGCCTATATAAGCCGAGATTTCGAGCGTCTCCGCGCAGTAGCCTGCCGCCCTTTAGGATGAACGTCCCACTGGGTTGCAGTGCCTGCTGCAGCGTAGGTCTCTTGAGTGTGTGTGGGCCCAACGCGCAATTGAGAGACCATGCGCATTTGCATGTGTAGTTAAATATATTTAAGGGGATCTTGGTCAGGGGATTATTGTACTTCGGTTCGTAGTATTCTGAAGCCTACACAGTGATGAACGTCCTTGCGGTTTCAGAGTGCACGACTGTTGTAAACTGACCATATTTTGATGCTTTATAATAACATTGTAGATGGAATGTGTTTCCTTAACATTTAATGTTTTGTAGTTTGCTTAACACTTAATGCTTTTATCTTCAACGTGTCCTTGACCTAGATTAGGACTTAGAAAATATTCAAGAAACATTCAATGTACACAACCACGTTTTAGCACAAAATTTATGGAAGGGGAAATTTAATATATACTGCAACAGCGTGGTAAAAATCATCATATCGCTATGGAAGCTGTAGGTGTAAACACTTGGCTTGTTCCTTCCGAGCTTGCTATTTCAGAAGCCTTTCTGTCCATCCTTACTTATGAGTTTCGAGGCATTAAATTAAAAGTAAAAATAGAGCTGAGACCGTTGCATAGAAATGATATGCATTGTATTTTGGTGGAATGGGAATCGCCCTCCGGCATTAATCTTTTCCATTTTATCAAAAGATCGTGCAAGGAGTTTTGCGTAAAACGGATAACAGTCTCCCTTGTTTAAACGTAGTACAGATTTCTTCCAAAGTAAAATAGCAAAGGTAACACCTTTGCTATTTTACAAAATATTTTAACGTGTCCTTGACCCAGTTACCGGACTTGGAGCAATTCAAAGTGTGCTATACAGCGTTAGAACAAACTACTGTCGAAGCCCCCCCCCCCGATATATTCCTATAAAAGCGGGAGCAGCCCGCAGAGGGTTCGCAGTCGCAGGCCGACAGCCTAGCTAGCTGTTTGCCCGCGCTGTCCGCAATAGTATCTCTAGTATAGAGTTGGTACCACTATATATTAGAGATGCTACCTTAGCTTAAGGCATGTCTGTGTATTATTAAGCATGTTAGAATAACGCTTGTAGTTTGCTGCTAGTAAATGTAGTTAGTTTAACATTCAAAAAGGTATGGCACGAAAACCGACCTTATGTCTTTAAATATCTCAGGGGGGATTATGTTTCTCAAATAAACACCTTTCCTAACCCCTTACAAAAAGGTATGGCACGAAAACCGACCTTAAGTCATTACGGCGCGCAAACCGGATGACTTTACCTATCTTAACCCTTACTCACGAGAAACAGATTCAGTCAGTTTGCTTATTTTTGGTTAAATTTAAGGGGACCTTGGTCAGGTAATTATTGTACTTCGGTTCGTAAAACTCTGACGCCTACACAGTGATGAACGTCCTTGCGGTTTCAGAGTGCGCGACTGTTGTTAACTGACCATTTTGCTTATCTTGGAGGATACATCATCGGGGAAATAAACTTAAGGGGACCTTGGTCAGGTATTATTGTACTTCGGTTCGTAGTACTCTGACGCCTACACAGTGATGAACGTCCTTGCGGTTTCAGAGTGCGCGACTGTTGTTAACTGACTATATCGTTTGTGTGTTGGGTGAATAATTTTTCGGGGGAGAGGTTAGTGTTCCGTTATCAGGTTTATTTGCCTATAATTGCGAGCTTTAAGCTAGTCCTCTTCTCCTAATACAGAGCGGGGAATAGAGCAGTTTGTGGTCCAAGTGAGAATCACTTACTGCTCTATTCCCCGTTTTGGCAACATGTTCAGATGACCTTGACCCACTTCGGGACTTAGAAAATTTTCGTTTAGTAAAACATTACAACAATATTCCTTCCCTAACCTCTAAAGCCCCCCCCCCTACAACTGGGTATAAAAGGAGGGTTTTCACCAGTGGTAAAATCATTCTGCTGCTTACACATCACGAGTGCAGTTCAGTTCCCGAGATGTCTGACCGTAGGAAGCAACTTTTGCCGAGGAAGGTTGAGCACTCTTCACCTGCTCCGTCATCTGCTCCGCCAGCTCCTTCCATCCTTCGGCAGGCGTTAATATTATCATGCATTGTTCCTGAGGAGCCTGCACCACGACCGCAACCACTTCAAGAAAACCTCGTTGCTCCCCCGTCCGCTTCTTCATCTTCTTCATCTTCTTCATCGTCTTCGTCGTCTTCATCTTCTTCGGCTACTTCTCGCTCACCTTCTCCATCACCGAGGAAGGATGAGCAAACAACTGCACCATCTTTGGCTTCACCAGCTCCTTCGCTTCTTCAGCAGGCGCTGGCAAGCATTCTTCCACCTTCTACACCAGGCTCTTCAACACCATCTGCAAGTCTACATTCTTCTTCTCCTACCAAACCTTCTACACCTTCTGTAAGTGTCCTTTCCCGTCCTTCAGTGATCTGTATTAACAACGAATCTCCTTCAGAGAAATTTCAACAATTAAAAACCTTGAGAAGGCAGTCTATACTTCCTGCACCAAGATGCAGCTACAGTTTTAAAAAAGGTGCAAGGAAAGGGGAACGTTGTGCTAAGTCTTGTGTTTTAAATGAAGAAGTATGCAGATCACATTTAAAACAAAATCACAAGGGCACCGTTTCTCTTTCTACACCCCATCCAACAGTGAGACCAACCAAAATTCGAATTAATAGGCTTTGTAGAAATAAACGATACTTTTTTGTTAAATCAAAGGGCTTTGCAAAGGTGGTGGTTCAATGTGAAGGTAAATTGTACTATGTAGAGTTGCCTAGAGGCATGGACCTCCACGTCAAAGAACTTACCAAACAGAACTATTTAATTCGAAATGATACAGGTTTCAGTGTGTGGAAAACATTTAAAATAAAAAAAGATTAAAAAGTGTATTCCAAATTAAAAATAGTCTTTTCCAAATTAAAAAAAAAGTGTGGACAACCTATTTACAATTTGTAGCATATGCTGCAGAGTGTAAATAGGTTGTCCACACCTTTTTTTTACAATGCTACAATGACCTTGACCTAAATAACGGACTTAGATATATTGCACTAAGTCAAAGATAAAACTTAAATGGAAAAAGGAGAAATATTATATTAAAGACATTATTCAACAGTAAAGAGGGGAGGGGGTAAGCGGGTATTTAAGCGAGAGATTCGGAATATAATTATTAGTTGTATCGTCATGAGCGTCAACAGCAACACATGGGGAAAGGAAATTAGCGAAGAGGAGTTGTACGCGATTGTTGAGGCTGCTGAAATGACTGAGGTTTATAAAATTAATAAGGCTGCAGAAAATGGTGCTCAGTCTCAACCGCAACAAACTACATCACCGATGCAGTCTACAACGCAACAACCAAGACCCTATCATGTTATCCTGGAGGAGTACAATGAGGCGATGAGGTACGCCTTTACTAAGTGGTGTGGTCAACCGCGTTCTCCTGAACAATGGGAGGAGCATGATGCAGACTTTCGCCTGGTTGCAGACTTAGAACTTGAGCTTCAAAGAACAAAGGCTGCTCAATAGTGAGAAGAGTTATTGTTTACTTTAAAATACAGAGCGGGGAATAGATCAGTTTGCGGTCCAAGTGAGAACCACTTACTGCTCTATTCCCCGTTCTGGCAACTGGTGTAAATGACCTTGGGACTTAGAAAATATTCGTTTGATAAAAAATAATGAAAGATCTTCTTATTTCTCACAACAATATCTTTTCCTAACCCCCACCACTACCTAAACTAAGTATAAAGGAGGTTCTCCATCGCTGGTAAAAATTAGTACTCTGCTGAAAATGAATGCATCCACTACTTCTATCTCTGCAGCAACTATAATAGTTAGCAGACGGGTCGAAAACATTGATCAGGTGCTTGCTGTAAGGAGATTACTGCTACGGTATCTTGATATAGAGGTTAGTTGTCAATTGTACATGTGGAGACCAACAGGTGAAGTTTATAGTAGTGAAAATGAAGCATTTGAAACAAACTACAGTAGAAAGTTATATAAAATCTTTGGTAATATGGTAAGGTTAGTCGATAAAGGATGGAACATTAATATAACATTTTATATTGTTCCAAACCTGTAATTAAAGCAAAAAAAAAACAAAAAAAAAAAACGATGGGTATATAAGCCCGATGTTACAGAGACAATTATCACTTTGGTTCTGAATTGCGTCAAGAGTGCACCTACCATGGTATACCTCCACTATATTGACTCTACTGCTAAAGCGGATACTTTTATCCAGCGTGTTTACCAACTGTTAACGGAGTACCAACATGTTCAGGTCAAAGGATTGGGTATTCGTGGAACAGAAGAAGTAAAAATAGATGTAAAACCAATCCCTTTGAAGAAAAAAATTGTCCAATTATTACAAGAAGGCTACACACTGTGCCTTTATTACACAACCTCATAAACTAAATAAAACGCCAAAGGGGGGGGGGAATACAGAACGGGGAATAGATCAGTTTGAGGTTTGAATAAGAATCTCTTACTGCTCTATTCCCCGTTCTGGTAATAGGATAAGGTGACCTTGACCCACTTACAGGACTTAATCATTTGTGTTACAATAATACCTCTTCCCTATCACTTTTCCCTACCACTTGCACTTTCAACACTTACCCCCACCACCACCGAAATCATGTATAAAAGGTGGTTTCGTATTAGTGGTAAATCAGTCTGCTACTTGGAATCATGTCGCCCAGAGATAACATTTTCCCTTCTAAGAAGACTATACTAGAATTGATTAAAAATATTCCATTAAATTTAAACGAAGATGAAGACGAAGACGATTCAGAGATGGAAGGTGAACTATTTAGTGATCTTGAACTACTGAGTGAGTTTGCTAGCAGTGAACCATATCTTGGAGAGATGGAGCTGTTGGAGCTGTTGACTGACGATGACGATGTCGATAATAATGAACCGGAATTTCATCATCAGTTGCTTTGCTTGGAGGAAATGGACCTTGTTGATAGTGAAACCCCTCCAAGCAGTATTAATATCGATGATGTAGTTCTAGATCCAGTCACAGGGAACTTTTGTGTTCGTCGTCGCTTATTTAGTGATATGAGCTCATCATCATCATTATCATCGGAAGAATCTGAATAAGTTTTTGTTGTCTTCAAATAGTTTACTTTAAATACAAAGCGGGGAATAGATCAGTTTGTGGTTATAGTGAGAATCACTTACTGCTCTATTCCCCGTTTTGGTAATATCGTTGTATGACCTTGACCCATTTACATGATTAAAAAAGTGGGGTAACTTATACATTTAATGGTGGGGGAACGTCTATGTAAAGACGATGCAACAGTGTATATTTATCATATAGACATGATGAACCCACCAGGAAACTTTGTTTGCTACAGCTTTCCCCTCATCGATATCGATGATGTGATAAAACTTACATCAATAACAAAACGGTTCGAACTCGAAAGGCGACTCATAAAAGTCGACGTAATTCCACAAGATCTTCGTTCGGCAATGTTGACTATTGAATATGTTAAAGATGAATCTACAACTGAAGATCCCTATTGTTTTATGAAATTTTTAGTTGATCAAGATGCAATGTGTACAATCCAACTTCACATCCGAGTTTAAAATTTATCAAATGTTTCTGTTGGAGAAAATTGTCTTAGTTAAATACAGAGCGGGGAATAGATCAGTTTATTGGTTTAATATAAAATCATTTACTGCTCTATTCCCCGTTTTGGTAAATTTGTTCAATGACCTTGACCTAAATACAGAAATTTGTAGCCTCCAGCTACAATAGTAAATATAAAATGCAAAAAAAAAAAAAAAAAAAAAAAAAAAAAAATAGTAAACTTAACGTAATACGTACCCCCATTACTTTTGCTAGGGTATAAATAGAGGGGTATTTGCAGTGTTGTTCATTATTGCCTTGACCCTTGTGGAGATCGCACCTACATTATGCATCGCTGCGATATTTGCAAGTCTTCATTTAAGGATGAATTTATTTTAATGATACATAAAGAACTGAAACATAACAAAAACCAAAATGAAGAATATGAAGAAGAAGAATTGAAAGAAATAGATCAAATGTTAGCTCAACACCAAAATTCCAGACCTAGTGTTATTCAATATGCACCATCAACATCGACTTCTACCTCTGCTATGTCTACACTTCACCGTCCTTCAACATCATCATCATCATCTGCATCGACTTCTACGCCTGTTCTGTCTACACTTCATCATCCTTCAACATCATCAGCTGCATCGACTTCTACGCATGCTCTGTCTACACTTCACCGTCCTTCAGCATCAACAGCAGTAAATGTAGAACTACATGCCCGAGCACTTCCGGGTAATGTAGTAACCCACTTCAAAATTGACAATGCAAAATTACAACTCGAAGAGTTTTTAAATAACGCAAAAGGATTGGTAAGCAACACTTTGCAAAATGAATTAAAAAGATTAAATTTTATTAAATTTGGACTATTAATGGATGCTTTATTTACAAACATTCAAAATGAAACTTCACCGAGAGGGTTTTTAACAAAAAACCGAACTATTATGTTTTCGTCAGATATTGATTCAATCGTATCTGAATGTTTTGAAGAGCTAATGACTAAAATACAAGAACATGAAGGAAGAGGCTCTGGATGGAATTTGTTAAGCATCACAGGGCTAGACTTAAGAGTACACAAACACGGCTATGGAATTCGAGGAAGTAGCTACATTCCTCTACCAACAAAGATTAGAAATACCTTATCCTGCGTCAACGTACAAAATCAAGATACGGAGTGTTTTAAATATGCTATGTTGGCCAAATATGTAACAATTCATCCGGAAAGACCAAGTCACTACTATGAAGAAGTACAACATAGATATAATTTCCAAGGGATGACTTACCCTGTTGCTATAACAGACGTTTCAAAATTTGAAAAACAAAATCCTTCAGCTTCTGTCAACCTCTTCGGATTGGATTCGACAAACAATTTGTACCCCTTGCGTATAACACCAAATGAGCGCAGAGATCATACCGATTTGTTATTAATTACTAAAGGTGATATTTCACACTTTGTGTATATCAAAAAATTTGAAAGTCTTGTTTCTAATCAATTATCTAAGCATAAAAGAAAGATGACAATTTGCAAAAGATGTTTTTGTCACGTGAACAAAGAACTAAGAAGGGGAGGGTCTGATTGGTTAGTAGAAAACCAGCGGTTATGTAATGGAAACTATGAAGTAAGAATTAAATTGCCGCATCCTAGCAGAGCGCAGATAAAATTTGACAAAGTAATACAACAATACCGTGTACCTGTTGTTGTTTACGCTGATTTCGAGTCTTCTTTACATCCGCTTGAACAACAAGAAGAGGACGTTACAAGAAGAAGCAAATACCAACTTCATTCACCAAACAGTTATTGCATACTAATTAAATCCACGTTGACTGAAGACCATCTTCAAAAATATGGACTATCATCTTCTCCAAAGATTTATCGCGGTGAAGAAGCAGCCAAATACTTTGTCGATGATTTGTATGACATAGCTGCAAAGGTAGAAGAACTGTATGGAACAAAGGTACCCATGTCACCTATGGAAGAAGAAGAACTTCAACATTATGATTCAACAACAACGTGTTATTTGTGTAATAACACCTTTACACTGGATAACGTTAAAGTTCGTGACCACGATCATCTTACGGGAGCGTACAGAGGTGCAGCCTGTAACGCTTGCAACTTGAACTACAAACTACCATATTTTATCCCCGTAGTTCTGCACAATCTGAGTGGTTATGATTCGCACTTCATAATCCCCGAACTAGGAAGAGATAATGGAGCAATAGACGTTTTGGCTACTACAATGGAAAAATTTATAAGCTTTTCAAAAAAGGTGGGTAAAATTAAATTAAGGTTTGTTGATTCATTTAGATTTATGCCTTCAAGCCTCATGAAATTATCTGAAAATCTAAGAAGAACAGATTTGATAGAAACAAGCAAAATTGTACCCAATAGTAAAATGGATTTGGTTCTTCGAAAAGGAGTCTTCCCCTATGATTACATCGATGGACTGCATAGATTTGATGAAACATCACTACCTTCACCAGAACACTTCAAAAACAAACTTAATGATTCGGAAATATCACTTGAGGACTATCAACACGCACGTCGAGTATGGAACGAGTTAGATATGAAGACCTTAGGAGATTACTCGGACTTTTATGTCAAACTAGATGTAACTCTTCTTTGTGATGTAATGGAAGAATTCCGAAACACCTGTTTTGCTGCATACGGTTTGGACCCTCTACATTCGTATACTTCACCAGGATTAGCTTGGCAAGCCATGTTAAAAGAAACAAAATGCAAACTCCAACTTTTAACAGACATTGACATGGTTTTAATGGTTGAAGCTGGAGTAAGAGGCGGATTGACCCAAAGTGTTACCAGACATGTCAAAGCCAACAACAAATACCTACCCGATTACGATGAAACCAAACCGTCAACCTATTTAGGATATTTCGATGCAAATAACCTGTACGGATGGGCAATGTCAAACCCACTTCCTTTTGATAACTTTAAATGGATTAATCCCGACTCTATTGGCGATATTTTACAAATTCCGAAACATGGTGACACTGGATATATTTTGGATTGCGATTTTGAATACCCAGAAAATTTACATGATCTTCATTATGACCTTCCACTTTTTGCTAAAACAGAAATTTCACCAATTGGAAAACACCCCAAATTAATGATGACATTAAATAATAAACAACGCTACGTGGCTCACTTTTGGGTGGTTCAACAAGCTATCGAATTAGGACTACGTCTAACAAAAATTAATAGAGTTTTGGAATTTTCTCAATCATGCTGGTTGAAACCCTACATTGATTCAAATACCATCAGAAGAGCAGCAGCTACATCAGACTTTCAAAAAGATTTCTTTAAATTAATGAATAATGCGATATTTGGAAAAACATTGGAAAACAAAAGAAGACACAAAAATGTTAAACTTGTTACCGACGCAAAAAAATTACAGAAACTAGTACAGCAGCCAAATTTTGGAACATCTATAATTATTAATGAAAAACTTGTAGCAGTGTCCATGAAGAAGACGAGTGTGAAGATGGATCGTCCTTTGTATATAGGCATGTCAATCTTGGACATCTCAAAAACACACATGTACGATTTTCACTACAACAAAATGGTGGCGTTCTACGGAAGAGAAAATATATCTATTACATATATGGACACTGACGCTTTCATATATCGCATAGTAACATTGGACATGTATAAAGATTTGCGTACATTTATTTACAAGAACGACTTTGATTTCTCCGATTATCCAAAAGATCATCCAAACTACGACAATGACAGACACAAAAAAGTACTAGGCAAATTCAAGGATGAGGCTAATGGTGTTCTGCTTGAAGAGATTGTTGGATTGATGTCTAAACTATATTCTTTGAAACTCTATAATGAAAAAGAAGAAGAAGAAAAGAAGAATAGCTATATTAAGAAAGCTAAAGGTGTAAAGAGTTTATATTTAAAGAAGAAAGTGCATTTTGAACACTACAAGCAATGCTTATTTGAGGATAACATCATTACAGCTAAATTCAACACCATCAGAAGTTTTAACCATCGGCTGTACAGCGTGACTGAAGTTAAAAAGGCGCTATCCTGTAATGACGACAAAAGACAAACACTTCCAGACAAAATCAACACATTACCATTCGGCCACTACTCCCTCAACCCTATTGACGAGTAACCTTTTCATCGTCCTAGATCCTTTATCCTTTTCCTTTCCGTAAAAAAAGGGGAAACACAGCAATGTTAAGCTGTGTTTCCCCTTTTTTTACACAAGTTTTAAATGACCTTGAACTATATGTATATATATATATATATATATATATAAGCAGATTTATACCAAAGAATATTTAATACCATATCAGCTGCCTTCGTGAAACCATCATGTCAGACCTGAAGGAGAAGATTATTAATGAACTACACAAACCTGCAAGAATAAAGTTTCCAAGAAGAAATACTGTTATAAAAGGGATGAATGATCTATATCAAGCGGATCTAATTGAAATGCGACCGCATAGCAGAATAAACAAAGGATTTAAATATATACTCACAATTATTAATTGTTTTACAAAAGTTGCAGACGCTTTGCCTCTAAAGGACAAGACTGGTAAAAGCGTAACAGAAGCCATGGAAATAGCCATAAAAAGAGATAAAAACAAAATTAAACATTTACAAACTGATGATGGAACAGAATACTTTAATACAAACTTTGCACAGTTAATGAATAAATATAAAATAAATCATTATTCTACAAATTCAGAGAAAAAAGCAGCTATTGTAGAAAGATTCAATAGAACCTTGAAAGGAGCACTGTATAAACAATTTTCAAAAAGAGGTTCTTACGTATGGTATGATGTTTTACCACAATTAATAAATGATTATAACAACAGGTTTCATAGAACTATTGGTATGAAACCTAACAAAGTAAATAAAAGAAATGCAAAAGATGTATTGAAACGCATAAAGAAAAATACAAAGCCTAAAGTAGAAAAAATGCAGCCAAGAAAATTTAATGTAAGTGATAAAGTACGGATTAGTAAATATAAGGGAGTGTTTACCAAGAAATACCTTCCCAATTGGACAAATGAAGTTTTTACAGTGTATAAAGTGCAACCGACTGTACCTGAAACGTATATCCTAAAAGATAACAAAGGAGATTTGTTGCAAGGTGCATTTTATGGACATGAAATGTTAAAGTCAACAGTAGGTGATGTATATCTTGTTGAAAAAGTGTTACAAAGAAAAAAGGACGCAGTTAAAGTGCGGTGGTTAGGGTTTAACAAAACTGAGGATTCATGGATACCTATAAAGGACTTGGTTTAATGCAAGCAACTCATTTCATCGTTAACCTTTGAGCAGGATGGAGATTATTCACCATAAAGATAGATTCAATATTAATAACATAGATGATTTAACTGTGGATAACGTTAAAATCAACAATGGTAAACACGGTAGTTTACTTCCAAACACTGTTCGATGTATAGTAAGTGGCCCCTCAAACTGCGGAAAGACCAATGTTGTCTTTAATTTGATCACTAATCCGCAGGGATTAAGGTTTAATAACCTATATATTTTTTCAAAGTCTCTACATCAACCAAAGTATCAATTGCTGGATAAAATCCTATCTGATGTGTCTGATGTTAATTTTTACAAATTTAACGCTAGTGATAGCATTATGCAACCAAACGAAGCGAAACCGTATTCTGTATTTATATTTGACGATGTATCTTGTGAAAATCAGGATACTATTAGAAACTACTTTGCCATGGGAAGACATAATAACATCGACAGCATATATATAGGACAAACTTATAGCAAAATCCCAAAACAACTTATCAGAGATAATGCAAATATTCTAATTGTATTCAAACAAGATGATACTAACCTAAAACATATATATAACGACCATGTGAATGCGGATATGCCATTTGAAAAGTTTAAAGAGCTTTGCGGAAAAGCATGGGCGGAAAATTATGGATTTTTGGTTATTATGAAAGATCAAGCTATAAAAGATGGTCGTTATAGAATAGGTTTTGATAAATTCGTTTTAATACACTGATTAGCGGTATTACTGTACAAGTCGTCAAGGTGTGAAGATGGTTAACCAGGAAAAGCTATTAAAGGAAATAAAATCACTTAGTGATTCTATTAGACAAAAAAACCGAGCTTTAAAATCAGGTATAAATGAAAGAGAGCAATTTTTAGAAACAACATTCAAACCTGTTACTGAACCTTTAAAGCGATTAGCACAAAATATGGAAAAACCTTCAATTCGCTTCGAAGGAGACAAAATGCTACCAATTTCCAAATATGAAGAAGAATTTCAGAATGATGAAAGTTCTGACCAGTTACAAACATCTGAAGAAAGCGACGAGTATGAAGAAAGCGGAGATATAGGAGATTTAAGGGAAAAGAACATTGCAGGAGATACAAGTACAGAAGATACAAGTGCGGAAGATACAAGAGCAGAAGAAGAGGATATCAACCCATCCAACTTAAGCAAATTAGGCACAGATATTATGTTTAAAGGAACACTTGGAAGAAAATATACATTAAAAATGTTACATGGCACACATGCTAATCGAAATTATCATACATATGGAGCTAGAATAGAGGATAAAGGATTAATGATTGGAGATAGAAAGTTAGATATAAACGAAAATGATGATATAGTTATTGGTGATAAGAAATATAAAGGTACAACAGGTTTGTTTGAACTCATCTTTAAAAATAATCCTGGTAAATATACTAAAAAGGATTTACAATTGTTTAAAAATATACTAGAGTATACAAATGCACATAGAAAAAAATATTCCAAAGACCTATCTATTCATAGAAACAGGTCAATAAAATACACAAACATTATATCTAGTCTTTTCCCCTCGAAATCAAATAAAGCTCCAATTAAAAGAAGAGCTTTATCTTCTGCTGAATTAAATGTTTTGCATAAAAAAAGAAAAACAACTGATCCTACTACATCTGGAAGGGGATTATTAAAAAATTTGTATAAAACCAATATAATATATTACAACGATATAAATAAGTTAGTTGATCGAATGAGGTTATTACATGAAGCTATGGAAGCCGGGCACACTGGTTTAGAAAACGAATGGGTAGCTTTGGTTGATGAACTGCGAAAACGAGAAATAATTGTTCAGTAGACGTATATATATATATATATATAGTAAGAACCTAAACGATAGCGATTCAGTTACATCATGAGTGTGGACAAGTTTGGACGGTATTCCGAGTTTGGAGTAAAATCTGGATATAGTGAAAAAAGAGCTGGGTTTCCGTTAACACCTGATGGTAATTATAATTTTGAAGGAAAAGTAATTCAAAATGTTGGTGATCCGCTTTTGTCTTCTGATGCGGTTACGGTACAATATATGGATAAAAGAACCCCGATTGTACACGAAGACCATTGGGGATTTTCCGGTAAAAGGTTAAGCAATATAAAACATCCCATTTATGATGGTGAAGCAGTAAATTTAGCGACTTTAAAATTGTTAACGATTTACAAAAAGAATGAAACTGATACAAGCTATGATGTAAAAAAATTAAAATTGTCAAATGTAGGTGATTGTGAGCAGGATGGAGACGCTGTAAATAAGAAAATATTTGATATAGTACACAAGAAATGGACTACAGAATATGAAAAACATATGGAAAGGTTTGGTGCAGCTTTATTTAATTATATCCATCGGGCTTCAGGAAGAGCTGTAGCTTCAGATGTTGACAGCCACAATTATTTAGACTGGAAAAAGATACACAATCCAGAAAAACCTAATCAATTAGATAAACCGTCTGAGCCTTCTAAAGTCAAGACATTAGGAAAGGGGGATAAAGTGAATGTGATTAATGAACCAACAGAAAACGATGAAGATTATATAAGAGAAAAAAGAATTTAAATACCCATGATAAGGGATAAAGCATCAGTCATATTCGAGAGATAATACAGAGAGGATGATGGAATCCAAT
The DNA here is from genome assembly GCA_963675035.1 of Allygus modestus. NCBI lineage: Eukaryota > Metazoa > Arthropoda > Insecta > Hemiptera > Cicadellidae > Allygus > Allygus modestus. The sequence continues at coordinate 146,283,535 of OY776116.1, forward strand.
ATTACTGCGTGGAGTTTAAAATCTCAAGAGCCGAGATTTCCCCAAGGAGTGCTGACAGATGGTTTTGTTCAACGGTTTGATAGATATATGGATTGGGAACAACTTTCCATACACTACCTCTTCACAATGACTATGTTAAGAATTTATTTTCACAGAGTTAACTGGATTCATATTTTACAAAGACAACAGTTTTCAGAAGACTTCCTTGTAGAGATGACATCAAATTTTAATAACTGTTGGGAAGTAATAAGTAAATATCAAAATCTCTCTGAAAATTACATTGACAATTTTAAAGATAAACTAGACTGGAATGTGTTATTTAATTACCAACGATTAAGTGACAAGTTTCTAAGGGAACATGACAACTATTTAGATTTTATTCATTTTACCGAAAACAACGATACCATCACCAGCGGAGAAACATTTAAAACATCTTCAATTACACCTTATTTCTATTTTTACTACTTTTATTTATTATGTCTACATTTAATTAATTAATCCATTTCTATATAATAAATGGATTTTAAACAGTATATATATATAATACAAGAAGCCAAGACTAATATTACATTCATTGTAAAACATTTATAGAGTGCACCTACTGATTGTAAGTTTGGCTATAAATAGTCATGCCGAGGGCTAAACGCATCAGTCATAATCGAGAGAGATTACAGAGAGGAAGGGGAATAGCATCAACAGCATTTTCTCTATTAAGTAAACCGGTTGGAGCTATAGTTAACAAGGCGATTGATTTATTACCTGTGGAATTACATTTACCAGGAGGATATCAATATTGTGGTCCTGGAACCAAATTAGAGAAACGGCTTGCTAGAGGAGATCCTGGAATAAATAAGCTTGATCAGGCCTGTAAACAGCACGATATAGCGTATTCCAAATTTGGTGATACAAAAAATAGATCAATAGCGGATAGAGCACTTTCTGAGAAAGCTTGGCAAAGAGTAAAATCTAGTGACGCGAGTATTGGTGAAAAAGCAGCGTCTTTAGCAGTAACAGCAGCAATGAAAGCAAAAACTACGTTTGGAGGAGGAAAGAGAAGAAGGCGTGGGAAAAGACCCGCTAAGAAACAAGGAGGTAATATCAGAAGAAAACGTCGATATACTAGTGGTAAAGGTAAAAAGAAACCAACAATATGGTCAATGATAAAAAAGGGAGGAGGACTATACCTAAGACCGTATCGTGTGTATTAAATAAGAAAGAGCAATTAATAATTAAAAACAAAGAATTGACCAATGAAGAACTGATTACATATGCTTCTTGTTTGAAAATCCCATTTTTTAGAGGAGTATTTATGAAAGATGAATTACCGGTTAAAATGTGGAAAAATGAGACTGGTATTGTAAATTTGGATAATAGTGACGGATTAGGCACTCATTGGGTGTGTTACAAGAAACTTGATAAAACCATTTATTATTTCGACAGTTTTGGAGACCTTCCACCACCGAAAGAACTTCAACGATACTTTCGTGCGGCAGAAAATGTTTTTTACAATCATACAAGAAAACAACCTGATGATACATCCATTTGCGGTCATTTATGTTTAGACTTTTTAGCTAAAAGTGTTAGTCAACTTTAAGATGTCCTCGTATACAGTGTCATTAACCGGTAACTCATGTACTTTGCGCAGTATTCTGTTTCCAGCGCTACGTTTGCAAAAAGGAAGACTATGGGAAGCCGCATTATTGGATTTAACAACATATAACTCTATTCCAAACGTTAGTGAAGGAATTAATAACAAAATACATTATTACAAGACAAAAGATGATAAAGGAAAGTATTCAGCTTTGGAAGAATTCAGTTTACCAACAGGAGCTTATGAAATTGATAATATAAATGAAGTTATACAAAAACATATGGGAAAAGAAAATATAACGATAAAAGGCAATAACAATACAATGAAAGCCGAAATTACTTCTAAGTATTATATTGATTTTGGCCAAGAACGTTCAATTGGTAGTTTATTGGGGTTTTCTAAGGAAACAAAGGTATTAGAACCTAATACAACTCATTCTGGGAATAGAACTGTGACGATCATCAAAGTAAACAGCATAGACATTACATGTAACATTATACAAGGATCCTACAGAGATGGAGAAAATCGGCATATATTACACACATTCTACCCATCAGTCGCACCGGGTTTCAAGATAGTAGAAAAGCCTCAAAACCTTGTGTACCTACCGTTAAACACCAGTTTCATTTCAGACATCGTGCTGAACATAGTGGATCAAGACGGAAACCTTATTGACTTTCGAGGAGAAGCTATTACTGTAAGAATACATATAAAATCATCCGCTTAGATAATGGGGTTATCATTTAAAAAGAGAGAGCCAACCAGCAAAGAGGTCAGTAGCTCATCAGCTGTAGAAGGATTAACAAGTGACAACATTCGTTTTCTAGAAGAAATTGGATTAAAGGTCATTAACAATGGATATACTGGATATAGCGCAGGGCCCAACATTCGACGAGACCTTATGGGAAAAGGAATATCACACGCACAACCCTTACGCTTCGTCCAAATTAAACAATAACGATGAAATTAGGATTCCTATACAACAACAAGACATTTATACTCTTCCATGCGAAAGTTATTTATATATTGAAGGAAAAGTAACAAAAGCTGACGGTACTGTTGGAACCACTGTTCCGTTCATAAATAATCCTATGGCATTTTTGTTTGACGAGATTAGATATGAAATTTCAGGAGTTACAGTCGATTCAACAAAAAAGGTTGGAATTTCCAGTACATTAAAAGGATTAGCGTCTTTAACACCAAATGAGAAGAATCTGTTAGCTGTTGCAGGATGGGTTGCACCAGACAAAAGTATAATTACTCCTGACGCTTCGGGAAACTTTGATTTTTACGTACCTTTAAGATTACTTTTAGGATTTGCTGAAGATTACAGAAGAATAATAATAAATGTAAAACAAGAACTAGTTTTATTAAGGTCATCAAACGATAATGATATTATTAAAGCATCTGCTGGAACAACTGAAGCCAATTTAGACTGGAAACTAACATTAGACAAGATTGTTTGGAGAGTACCACATGTGCGACTAAATGATGAACACAGGATTACATTATTAAGAAAGTTAAAATCAGATCGAGACATTGTAATGCCATTCAGAAGCTGGGAGTTTCATGAATACCCCGTTTTACCTTCAACACAACGGCATACATGGACTGTAAAAACTTCTACTCATTTGGAAAAAGCGAGATATGTAATCTTTGGATTACAAACAAAGAAAAAAAGTATATTAACTGAAAATGCTGGTGAATTTGACCATTGTAAATTAACAAACTGTAAAGTGTTCCTGAATTCACAATTCTTTCCCTACGAGAACTTTAATATCTCTTTTGATAAAAAAAGGTACAGTGTTTTATACGATATGTACGCTAGGTTCCAAAATTCATATTACGGCAAAACAAACACACCTCTACTATCTCCCGTACAGTTTGAATCGAAAGCTCCGATTGTTGTAATTGATTGCTCCAAACAAAACGAATCTGTAAAATCGTCTAGTGTTGATATAAAGATAGAAATGGAATTTCAAGAAAACGTACCTGCAAATACATCTGCGTATTGTTTAATTTTGCACGATAAAATTGTTACATACACACCGTTGACTGGTATCGTAAAGACGGTATTGTAAAACGTTGTACCACCACCGGCACCGCCACTGTCGCTAACCTATAAATAGCGGAGCAACAATGCAGGTCTTCAGTTGATCGTCTATCGTCGCATGGGCAACATCTTCTACAAAATGAGTTCTCCATCTGTTGTACAAGGTGATGCAGAAATAGCACCGTTATTGGAACGTGATAATACCAGCGAAGCAGAAATTATCAAGGAAATAACTGCATTTTTAAAGTTTGGTAAAAGAGATAGAGAGGAGGAAAGTAATGCAGACCCATCAAAGGTAGTACCAAAAAGGAAGAAGAAAGTTGAAGAAAATATTCCTCCTCACATTTTAACTGAAGTGTTTTTGCGAATCTTTTACCCCATCTCAGCATGCATCAGTAAAAGTGTATCAGTTGGATTGATAAAGTCATTGGATTATTCCCATACAGTAATTCTACACCATGGAACAAAAAAGGTTTTATTTTCGCAAAATGCTTGGGAGTCATTTTTGAAACATGTACATTTAATAGAATGTTATTTAACTAACAGTTTGTGTGGAAGAAAAACACATATTCGACTTTTGGATTGTGACAATGAAATCGATATTGTTAAACATCGCGGACAACTACAAGTGCGAATTAGAGACTTGACTCAACATGAAAATAAGATTCTACTGTCACGTGAAGAATTCTACGTTTTAAACTACGCAACAGAACCTATTACAAGGTACATGAGACAGTTGGTATTTGCAAGCGCTATTATTAAAGAATATTTGGTCGATACTTTGGAAAAACAACCTGATAGCACCATCGTGTACGGACCTGTGGATACATCTATTTTTAATAGAATACCTCATGAAGTTTGCATGTGGAGAAAGTTAAAGGATTTTGAACCACTTGTAGAAATCGCTACAGAAGCTACAGAAGAAACAACAGAGGAAGAAGAAACGGAGAAAAAAGAAGATGAAGAAAACGAAACACGAGAAGATGAAGTTAAAATAGACTAAAGTTTAACTTAGTAAAGAAGAACACACGTGGGGTAGGCCTATTGGGGACGGTGCCCACGTTAAATATACACCAACGCGCCTGCAACTGTACGGCCTGGTATTTAACCTACCGTGGTGTGGAAAACAGTTTAGTTGATCGTTAGGTGTCATGATGAGCGGAGGGGATGAAGAAGTGAGTGTAAAGCCTTGTGTAATAGAATTTCAAGCATTTCGAAATAATGATGATAGGTTTATTATCAAGGAATTAGTAATTTTAGACTTGCTTACATTTGTAGTTTACCCATTCACGTTTGAAGCTCCTTTTTCTTTTAACAACCTTAACGCCAAAGCAAAAAGTACAAACAAATGGATAACAAACTACTTTCATCACATACATTGGTATGAAGGATTTATAAGCTACAGTAATCTGCACAGTATTATGTTTAACTTTTGCAAACAATATTCACATATATACACAAGAGGATTAGAAAAAAGGAACTGGATACAAAAGTACACGCACGGTGATGTTTTCGATATAACTATCGGTAAGGACTTTAACATTAATCTCGGTAATATTTGTGTTGCTGCAAAAGATCCTAAACACGGACAATCAAACTGCGCATTGCACAACGCATATCGTTTGGCTGCTTACTTGGAACAAACGCAGAAATGTGGTGGGGGTAGCAAAGAACAGGAATGTGGTGGGGGTAGCGGGGCCTATAAATACGAGGATCCAACACCGCTCCGGCACGAGTATTATTCGAGACTCCGAAGAGGCAACATCACAGAAGACATCGCAACCACCACTGACGAAGATGGCATCACAACAGTTTCTACAAACACTGGTTGATCAATTCAACACTCATTCAAAATCCGACCTTCTGCTAACTAAAAAGTGTTCAGAATTAAAAGAACAAAAACACTACATTATTCATAACATCAAGAAAGTGGAAACCACACATGGAGAAGCAATTCTAGTTTCATTGAGCGAAGCACCTTTAACTTCAGGAGATGAGCCGAAGTTTCAAGTATTTCTTCCAAAACGATTTGTTCAACTGCTACAGAATGAAGATTTGCGAGATATTCAACCGGGGACGTTGTATTTGGTATCACACGGTGTAAGCGGCAACAACTCAACGGAACTCACTCTGCACATCATGCATCCTTGTACATAATGTCTCTGTTGGTATTTCTCTGTTTGTATTTTATTGTTTGTATTTCTAGTTATCAATGTTAAACTTAAGTTTATTGTATTGTAAGATGTTTGTTTAATAAAGAAAATATAGAAAAAAAAAAAAATAAAATAAAAAAAAAAATAAAAACAGCAACACAGCAGTATATTATTTTATATACTGCTGTGTTGCTTTTTTTAAAATTCAAATGGATGACCTTGAACTTTCATTCAGGGTTAACTTATGAAGAGGTATAAAAGAGAGGGAGCAGTGAAGTTAGTCTCAGTCTTGTCTAACACACGCTGCAGCTAACATGTCGGTGTCACCTATGAAAAATTTATTTTTCGATAACAATTTGAAGACATATTGTTGCGAGTTACAATGTTTTAAAATACCAGGCGATCAAGTTGACGGGAAAGCTTGTCGTAAGTGCAAGTGTTTCAGCTATTGCATATGTAGATGTAAAACGTATCAAATGAACCGACAAGATAAACTACAAGAATTACGCCGAAGGATTGCATTACTGTGGCGGCGAATGTAGTAGCAACCAGCTGCCACCTGCCGCCTGCCATCTGCTGTCCGCCATCTTCTCCGCCCCACCATTTTGTTTGATACCAGAACGCTAGCTAGCGAATAGTCAGTACACCTCCGGCTCTCGACTGGTGAACATCGAGTGCTCTTCACAAACGTAAAACATTGTATTAAAATGTCCATTAAAATTAGGTGTATTCATTATGACTCTATTCATCTGGCGACTTTCCAAGACCTCGAGGTTTTTAATGAAGAGTTAAGACTTCTCATTGCGTCCGGTTACGATTTATCTTTGGAACTTTACGCATCAAAAAACAACATGGACTCTGCGCAGGAATCGAAGTATATACCGTCTTTCTTCAGAAAGCGAAGTGATGGCCGCAACTCGTCCGGATCAACAACATCGATGACAACCAACAACGGGGAACTATTGTAAACATGAATTATTGTAAATAAAGTAATATTTGTAATATGAATTATTGTAAATAAAATAAAGTAATATTTGTATTAGTACTACCTCGCACTCGTATCATTCGATTGCTTCATTCTATAATTTTCATTCGATATTTTATCGAATTAAAACTATCGAATCACAATCGGATTTTACGCGTGCGAGGTAGTACTTTTTTAAAATTACCTCCCCGTGACCTTGAACTTTGAACTTTAACTCATTTCGTCACAAAACCGCCTACGTCACTGGCTCAGCCCCAGATGACGTCTTTCATGACTCAGCGCATCCGGTCACGTGACCGGATGACGTCACTTCCGGCGCAAAACCCGCAAACCCACACTACTGACAGTTACCTGGTTGATTATGAACAGCTGTTACAATTCTTTTGTTTTGATTTGAAACTCCATAAGCCCAATGTTAATTTTTTTAAATTTTCATTTTAGTTTTGTTTACATTATTTGATTTTTGCTGGGGATGAGGCTAGAACTTATTTTCATCCCAGAAATGAGTTATTTCGAACATTTGAAGGAAATCGTTGGAGCCGTTTTTGAGATCAGTGTCGCAAGCAAGCAAACCTTACTCATATTAGAGTATAGGATAGGATACTAATCCGTGAGTAAAAACACATGGCTTGACGTTACAGAAGAAGACGGAGATTTCTCCTTAAAGGTCAACAGCTTAGTAGGTGAAATTTATGATTAGGGAAGAGTTTTTTTAAATTGATGTAATTTAAGTAGTTTTTTTGGGCTGAATTGGAACACAGTCTTGATTATTTTACCTGTTGAGTTTTAGTTGAACTTTTCACTGTAAGGTGGTGCCACCAGTACGTTGACAAATAAATTAGTTAGGACCACCCTTTAGAAAATAAAATTTGTTTTGTTTTGAGTTGTTTATTTTTCGCATTCAGCGGTAAAGATCGCTTCAAAACTATGGCTCAATTATTGGTTTTGATGAATTACTGGGATACAAAAATGATACCCTACAAAAAACCATGAGAAAGAATATATAGAGATAAAACTCAATTGATCACGGTGTAGTTCAACTAAAATGTTCTCTTTATTACCATTACTAAAATGAAGATTTATATTACTAAATATTATACAAAATCTAGACTTTACACATTTTAAAATTTTACCTGTACAACATTCTGAACATAACATATATTTTACCAAGAGTATAGATGTATGTAAATAAATTATTCTTGATGTAAAACGAACAAGTCCCCACGTAAACTCTAGTTATTCACATTGCCACCGGATGCGCGGGTCTCGCAGGAACGCCAACACTTCGTAATGAAACCCGTAAACTCCAAAACGGCGAGTCCAGCCCCTCCGAGGAGCAAGCGCTGACAGTTCAACTGAGCAGTTCAATGTGGTAATCAAGTTAATTTTACTTCTCCTAGGACCTATTGAAATTCATTCTCATCCCAGATGTAACAGGAGTAGTAAAATTATGTTAAAGACATACTTAGTTGAAAATCATAATTTCAAGTTGGTAGAAATTCCGTCTTAGTGTTTACTCAAAATAAATTGTGCAACAAAACTTGCACAAAACTTTAAATAACTTTGCTTTGAAAAAATATCCTTGGTACATTATAATACGAACAAAATAACAAAGACTTAATTTTATTCCAAATACGTATCTAATTATATGTCCACTTATGTAAACGTGGTGTTGAATAGATACATTTTATGTAAACCAGCGCGGCGTTGTGATGCAATTTAGATACAAACAGATGTATTGCGGGAATAGAGCCTACCCTTAATGAAGGCGCACCTCTTTATTTTGATTATTTTTGAGCTCATAGAAATGTTAAATAACCATACAATTTAAACTGTTTGATTAATTAACTTCCTACGATTTATTTTCCATACATATTTTGAAATACGGGAATAATATAACTGTGCATTGAAGGGGAGCAATAATCGGGATTTTTATATTTTGAATCTCTTTCCTAAAGAAATATACACACTTCTATGAAATATACTAAAGAAATATACTTCTAGCTGCCATCGCACCCGGTTTCACGCGGGAATAAAACCTGTGGTGTGTGCTGCGTCTGTGTTTAACCCGTGGAACTACTACGAATCATGATCAGCTGTTTGTATTTGCATCAGCTTAAACCAAAATAAATATCCATAGAATACAATTTTTCCTACAAAGTTTCTTATTTGGAATCCTTGGGTAACATCGTACATTCTAATTTGATCACAATAATAGTTTTATAGACCCTAAAATAAAATAGAGTGTTTATTTTAATTTATTTTGTAACTTTACACAAAATCATATCATGATTTATTTCGAATTAAAATAAATTTCCTTATTATTCAATTTTTCTGCTAACCGTTACATTATGGAAACAGGGAAATGTGTTATTCTTGGTAAATAAAATAAACCGATTAATGTCTTAACAGCTAACATTCGGTCAAGCCAATTAACATGCTGCAAGACTGCGTCCACAATGTCATTCTCGAGTCGCAAAACTTTTAAATTTCCCAAGAGAGACAAACACGGTCGTAGCTATAAAACCGAAGTTCGAAGCCTACAACTTTAATTGGATTCAAATAATTGAATTGCACGTGAAAATTTATTACCACTGATTAATAAATATGCCAACTTTCTAGGGACCCTCCATAAATAATAACTCTTATACTTATTTTAATAATCTCACCTTTCATATGCAACCCTTGTTGATGTAGCTATGTGAGAAATGAATCGACAATATCGTAACGGATTTTAAAATTGTATATATCAGGTAGAAGGATTTTATAGAGAAATTTATAATTTTTAAACACAGCTCATTGAAGGTACAATAGGGGGTCCTAGTTTTGCCACAGGTAGCTGTGGGACTATGTCCTACAACTAGAGTCAGAATCGCATATTTGACTCTATTTGGTCCGGATTTAAGGATTACAAATGACATTTTTTTAAATCTTCACAGCTGGCTGAAAAATATTAACGTTAACAATAATTTTTGTTAACATACATACTTTATTTACAATCTAAACAGATTGTAAATAAAGTATGTATGTTAACAAAAATTATTGTTAACGTAAATATTTTTCAGCCAGCTGTGAAGATTTAAAAAAATGTCATTTGTAATCCTTAAATCCGGACCAAATAGAGTCAAATAACAGTTACAAAACAATAAGCAAATGTGATAAATTTACAAAGACATGAGTTAGTATTTGTCCAGCAACAAATCTAACAAAATAAAAATATATTTAACCCATATTTTTAACTGTGATGTCAAATGTTTAGTTCTTTTTTACAAAAAAAACATACTCGTTTTGACGTTTTAGACTGCAAACACCGTACACAGTTTAGCGAGCCATGGTGAAGTAGTAGGGATAATTGGCGATATTTTCTTCTATGAACTTAGGGACAAACTAAAATAAAATAATATGGGGTATTGGTCATGTATACCAAAGAATAAAAGCTATAAAAAGGTCAGGTCTTATCAACAAAGTTCAGCCAAAAGCTATATTATTGATTAATAATAACGAAACCTGTAATATTCAACCTATAACTGCCACTGTGGGCAAGATATCAGTGTAATGCACTGGTTCACTTAAAATTTAGACATGGTTCACATAACTACATAACTACACTGGTTCACATAAATGTACATTTATTACTATCAGTAAATTAAAATGTCATTCGAAAACCTAAGGTGATTTTTGACAAATAATTCTCGAAATGGGTAAGTTCCTCTAAAGCATATATTTAATGCTCCAAGGCTGTTGGCAACTTCGACAACTCATTACAACTTTTAAGCCTGCGATTAGTCACGAAACATCGACTTGACTTTCAAGAAGCGACTTAATTTACCGGATGTTGAGCGTTGCAAGCCTGAACATGTGCAAATAACAAGAAATGTGTTAAAACTGTTCATAACCAGGTACAGTTTCATAAGCGGCCACCGACTAATCGGGTGCAATATATCGATCTTAAACATTCGATATATCGAATCGGAACACTCGATATTTTGAATCACATTTTAACAGTACATATCGAAAATTATTCACTCGATATTTTATTAATATTGTAATCTAAAATCAACAAATGTATATTGTCAATAATAATATGCGATGCTAGTTAAAAATATATTTTAATGAAACATTTAACAAATAAAAAACAAAGAAAAACTATAGTTTAAAAAAATATAAATAATAAATAAACGTATAACTAAGCTAAAACTTAAGTTATGTTTGCCAGGGTAAACTTTATGGGCTGTTTTTATGGATTGAATAAACGGAATCATGGTAAAGATAACAAAGTTTTTGCTTGGTTATACGTTTCTTTATTAATTGTTGTATTTTTAAATTGTAGTTTTTATTTGTTTGTTACTTGTCAAATTTTTCATTAAAATATACGTGTAACTTAAATCATCGCTCTTAATCCCAGTTTTCAGAGTCCGTTTCAAAATACGTCATGAGGACTCGAGTGTTTGGGTGTTTGTGTTATTTAGGTTAAAGATCGATTTAAAATGCGATTCGATATATCAAATGTTTACGATCGATATATAGCATCCGATTAGTTGGTGGCCACTTATGAATCTGTACCCAAAACATTTATTTGTAAAAGAAAGAAGGATAATATATTTGGAAAATATGACACTTTTATACAAAATCGGAATTCCATAAACATTGGTTGCCACACGCCCATTTATCATTAACCTCAGATGAGAAGGGTATAATTCGCGATAGAGATGATATTGTGATAAAATCCATGCTTATTAAAATTAAATATTGCTCGATTTCGATCAACGGCTGTAGTAATAGTTGCTTGATGTGTACACGGGCAGCTCTAATACCTGTGCGAAGGTTAAGATACCACGGGCGAATCGCAAATAAAGCGAGTTTACCATGCTTACTGAAAAAAATAGACCACGTTTATTTCTACCTAAGGACATTTTTAATTACAATCACCTGACTGATTAAGATTCGATAACTCCATAAGAACTATGGTACATTGAAACTTCGAAAGCCCATTTTGCGGAGTCCCAAAAGTGGGCGAATAGATGGTAAACGATTTTATTTTATACCAAACTTGAGTAATAAAATAATAGTTTTAGACGCTTTGGGGCTATTTAAGTTTATAATTACACCTACTTTAACCCGACGTTAAAACCTTCTATCTTTGTTAAAGTTAGAAGTAATTTAGTTGAGATAGCACAACCCCATCGAGACGCAGAGTTAAATATTTATTCTGTCTGACCACGCGTAGCTAACGCGCCGCTGAATCACTGGCCAGGAAAATGCGAGTTTTCCCCTTACTGACCAGTACAACAATTCAACCAGAATACCTCCGTTGCAGCAAACCTGCATCCTCAGCGAATTTTAAATGGAACTTCACTTAGTCATGAAGTCACTTAACAACTTTAATCAAAGCATATTCATAAATATGCGAGATATGGCATTTTATTTATTCCCCACAAGAAAACATTAGAACTGAGTATGCAGGTTTTGCTGCCTCAAGGACCACAAAAGCTGGTTTTCATGCGAATACCAAGGGATCACTTCCAGATGAAGCAACATACCAAGTTTTATCAATTTATGGTCATAAACAAGCAAGATAACACATGTTTATTATTCTCCATAAGAATAACATTATAGCTGCTGAGTACGCAGGTTTGCTGCCATGGAGACCACAAACAATAAGTTTTATATGCAAATAGCATTAAAACCCAACCGTATAAAGCCACATACCAAGTTTCATCAATATAAGTTCATTAATAAGCGAGATATGCAATTTTACTTAATCTCCATAAGATTAACATTGGACAACGTACTGTGCTTAGCACTCTCAGAATCTCGGTAACCAATTGACGTAGAGCGATGATCAAAACACCAATTTTTTTAAAGCTGAATTTAATGATGTCAACCAAAATGTGGGTTTAATTATATGTAAAAAGTTCAAAAACCCATTTTTGGGGTACAAAACCCCCCTTAAAATAGTGCGACCTGTCTGGTTCGCGAACTCATGAAAATTGATGCTGTATTACACGTTTATACCAAATTTAATCAAGATCAGACCATTTTTACAAAAGTTATCTTGCCTACGGACACATATATATACACATATATATGAATTTAAACGAATGGTGTTTTTGGCATCTGGAGGCCTCAAAACGAAAAGTTATCATGGTCCCGGGCCTAGCTCTTACCTACGGTAATAGTTTCTTCCCTAAAGGGGAAATTCGCTAAAACGATTACTGATGTCGGGGGTTAATGTTATAAAGAAGGAAATATTGAACAATTCAGGTCGAAGAAACATAGATCGGACATGGATTTAAAAGATTGAAAAACCGACAAATTATAAATCACACAACTAAGAAGTAGGATTATTATTGCTGCCTGACTTTGTATAGATATAAACTTGTAACCTGAGTAACTTCCTTGTAGCACAGTATTTTGATTCGTTACTTACATAATAGGACGACATTTGAGGGAGTGAATTTCTCGGTTTATAAACAGGGTTAAAAGTAACATTACCGTACGTGAAATAATTCTTCCCTTAGTTTTATTTTTCAACTAGATAATTTATTAGTTTTTTTAATTTGTTTCGGACCAGATACACTCCTACGTTTTTTCTTCTTATTATTAGAAGTCCCCTGACTAGCTGAGTCCTCTTCTACCTCTCCGTAGCCTTCTTCGTCCGAACTGTCTTCCGAGCCGAAAGAGATCCTTTTGACGCGGGAGGCACTAGTCTTCTCCGTGAACTGGAGAATTCTGATCAAAAGGGATATAATTGTCGGGAGCTGTTTCTTACAGCTATGACAAGAGGTTATTGAACTGTCATTGGCCAAGCCTAATAGTTGACGGTTCACTTCGGTGAGAATAGACATCACGTCTTGATTGAACCCTAGAGAGTCCAAGAGTTGACACAACGTCTGTATGTACATGGAGCCTACTCGGTGGCTTTGCCTCGGACAGACCATCCCCTGCACTGTGGAGAGGATGATGAGGAAGTCCGACCGGTCTGGGATGTAGTAGGACCTCAGCCTGTCGGACCCGGGGCCACTCTCGGAGTCGTCGGCCTCGTCCATGAGAGCGCAGTCGTCACAGAGGCCGCCGTGTCTACCCTTCCTGCCTCTGGGCAACTCTCTGTACCCGTGCATGATGAACACCTTGGGCTTGTTGGCTAAAGTAGGCGAGTTCTCGGCTGTGAAACATCCCCAGAGACAGTTCACGTCAAAGAACCTGTCCCGAGCCCTCAGCTTCCCTTCTGATCCTCTACTCAGGTACACCAGCACGAAACAATCACTGTCCGAGTGATCTCTCTGGCTCAAGTTTTCAATCGCGCATTCTATTTCGCAGAAGTCCAGGTCGTTGAAGGTCTCAATTTCGAAACCGAGCCTTGTGAATGTCTTGAACAAGCTGCCGATGTCGTTCCCGACACAACTGCGTTCGCCCACGCAGCCCACCTGGTTGAATATCGCCGCCACCCCCCGTCTGCCGTAGTCCATGCGGTAGTGGCTGGCGCCCTTGTCCAAGCGACCGCAGCCCCGGGCGGCATCGGCGACTCTTCTGCTGGGGATCAATCTGGGGAAGATATCCGATAAGAAGTCCGTGTTCGTTTCTTGATGAACTGGATCACTCATGTTACCATTGTGGAATATTACATGTAGGTAACATTGGAAATTGGACGAAAATCATTAGAGAATTGTTTACAAAGATTTTGAAGCATTTTATACCTAACCTAAAAACCAAATAATTTTGTAAACAAAACTGATGTTGGAAATCAGCTGGCAGATAAGTGGAGTGGTATTTTTACCATTCGGTATAGCTGGGCCCTTATCAACAATTTGTCTTAAAGGTCAACTCTTGTATATGCAATGTTCACTATTGAATTTCCACATTCCAACTTAACATCTAATACAACCACTTTAAGAGGGCGCTCCAGTCACGAAACTTTTCGCGTTTCTACATGCTTCGTCCATAAGGCTTTGTTAACTTTCAAAGGCCGTTCCTCCTCAACGGATTATTCGATACCGTTTATGGCTCATTTAAAAAGCAAAAAATATACCTAGCGATTTCAGTAAACAGAATTTCGATATCGTAAATAATAATCAATCAATACAATTCCAAAATATTCAATATTTACGATTTTGTATGCGCGAACTATTTATGATAACGAAATTTCGCTTACAGAAATCGCTAGACATATTTTTGACCTTTAGAACGAACCATAAATTATCAATTTTGGACAACCAGTTGAGGAGGGACGGACTTTGAAAGTTAACATTGGTCTTATCGGAGAAGCAGAGTATCTAATTATCGGAGATTTAATCTAAAGTAGGAATGTCTTTTAGGAGAAAGCTTGAATGGAAATAATCACTCGATTACAAAAATAAACAGGATAAATAAAATAGTCAAAAAACACTTTTTACTTGTCCTGTTTAGTTGTAACAAAACGTATCATGCTTATAAAGAAATTATTAAAAAATAAGGCTATGTTTATGCGAATGCTACCGGCGAAACTATTAGGTCTTAAATCATGGTTTATGTGTTATTTGGAAGCTCTTAACTTCTATATGTGCCTTTTGGAGGGTTTGAAAACATCCAACTTTAGGCTCTGATGTCCCCTGGGCTTTCAAAGTCCCCAGGTTAACCTTAAGTAAGAACATAAATCCATTTAATTGGGCATTTAACAGCAGCTTTTTTGTATAGTAACAAAACACAGTAAAAAAGCAAGAACAGCTGTTTGAAGTTAACTTCTGGAATGACGTCACATTTTAAACTAATAGAACTACATATGAGCTGTCAAATTTCAATGGGGGATATTTGCTTTAATTTGAGCAATTGGATTCGCTTGTTAAAACACTATCTATATCTATAAATACGAAATTCCGATCAACGCACAGGCCAAACCATACCACCTAGAAGCACGAAATTTTACATGTAGACTCCTCTTATAGCATAGGCACCCACTAAGAAGGGATTTGAAGAAATTCCCATAAGGCTATGCCCCACGGGGCTTCAGAGTTCCAACCCTGAGTTATTATTATAGACATTCACTTTGGTTTGAGCTGATGAAAATTCTATCAGCTGATTATAATTTGTAGTAGTTCCACGGGTCAACCACAGAATGCAGCTTACACAACTGTAGTATTCCCTGGTGAAACCGGGAACGATGGCAGCTATTTAATATACTAAGGGCTATCCTACATGTTGACCCTGAAATTAAGTGTCAAGTGGCCTTTCATTTAATTTATTTATATTTTTTAATGGTAATCTAGGGAAACGGGTTAGTATACACAAGGGTAAGCACATCGTAGACATCATGTGTTAATAATTTGGACACGCTGCCATGTGGGTGTCAGGAAGGCGACGCGATGGTCGGGTAAATCCGCTAGATGGCACTACTGTCTCAGCCAGTTTTAGTTTGCTGCTACACCAGCGCCATCCATACGGATAATCTTGATAGTCAACATCAACATCCAGTCTCATTTTCTTTATCTCATATCCATTTACAGTTCGGGTCACAGTGCATGGCACCTGGTTAGCGTATGCTCTGGAATGACTTTTCGCCTCTAATTGACTTAGTACCGTTAGTGTTACAGTATACTTTTGTCAATAGAAAGAAAAATTACTTTATTTAATTTTAAAACATTGGTTTTGGTTATTTTCGTTATTATCTGCTTTTATTTAATTTGATTTGATTTTATAAATTTGAGTTGTTTCTCGCCTTTCCCAAGCTCCAAGCACCGTGGCCCGAACTGTAGCTTTATATTGAATAACCCTCTTCACTCAACGATATAGTATGGTGGAGATTGAGGAAATTGAGCCTAAAGGACTGATAAAGCTAAGTCAGCGCTTTAGAGATACAGTAATAGATTTAATGAAATAGCTTAGATGAAAATCTAAAGGTTAGTACAAGTTCATAGTAGGAAAGCTTAACTTCCCGTAGACGGGAGCAAAGCTCTCTCAAGATAAAACCTACCAACAAACTAACAACTTAATACATTAACTTTGTGTTTAGTCGTTCCAAACTTTAACACTGTAAACGAGGTTGGCTTGTTTAAGGAAAATTACCTGGGGGGGAATGGCCAGTCAGTTTGTTTTGATGACTTGGAGTAGTATTTTACCATTTCCCCGAACTGATTATCAGATTTGTATAGCACATTTGCCTGGTTTCTGAATTGTTAAGATCACTCCAGTTGTTATTTATAGCTCAATGTCTCTTTGATTTATTTTGGATATTACCACTCTATACTCACGAAACCACATGTTAACAACACAAGTATTACGTTGACAGTTCCCTGGTTGTTTATGAACAGCTGTTACAATTCTTTTGTTTTGATTTTAAACTCGATAAGGCCAATGATAATTTTTGTAACTTTTCATTTTCGTTTTTGTTACGTTGTTTGATTTTTCCTGGGAACGAGACCTGTCTAGAACTTATTTTCATCCCAGAAATTAGTATTCCCAACATTTGAAGGAAATCGTTGGAGCTGTTTTTGAGATCAGAGTTGCAAACAAGCAAGCAAGGAAACATTACTCATAATATAGGATAGGATAGGATTGTATTTAACTAATTTAATTTAAATACACTTTCTTTCCCCACTAAATTCGCTTGTTCTCCTGACTTCACTTTTATAATCAAATCAAATCATGCTGCTGAACAAATTAGAGTAATAAAAAATATGTTTTGACTTGACACTTTTATCATATTTCCCCTCCAACTTTATCTAAGTTTATCGAGACCTTTCATTCCAGTACGTGGTTGGTAAGTGTGAGACTGGAGGCTTTCTCTAAAGTCCCTGGTACACGGTTTGGCTTTCTATATAGATTCACTGTTACTGATAGAAGCTGATGTAACATCCCGTATAAAAGAAAACATTCAATGTTTTTTGTATTTAAAAGGTTAGTAGTATGATTATTATTTTAAAACAATTTGTCTTCATGGTATTTCAGCTTGTCTAAAAATTAGTTTGATTTAAATAAATAATGTCCATGTCAAACACCAGTTTGCTACAACTTAAGCCATTACAAAGAACCACGTGCTCATAAAACGTTTATAACATTGTTATTAGCAAATATTCAAGCGTACAACACACAACATTTGGTAAATTAAGACGAATCTTGAAAGTTAAGTCGATGTTTCGTGACTAATCGCAGGCTTAAAAGTTGTAATGAGTTGTCGAAGTTAACGACTTGGATGTCTTGGAGCGGAATAAAGAAGCTGTCAAGTTGATTGACAACATAACACGTCATAATGTCGTCACTCGCGAACGACCGGCTATTTAGTAAGCAGAACCTTTTGCTGACCGATGAAAACATACGTTGCTACAGCGTGCTACATCGTGCTACAACGTGCTACATCGTGCTACAACGTGCTACATCGTGCTACAACGTGCTACATCGTGCTACATCGTGCTACAGCGTGCTACATCGTGCTACATCGTGCTACAGCGTGCTACATCGTGCTACAACGTGCTACATCGTGCTACATCGTGCTACAGCGTGCTACATCGTGCTACATCGTGCTACATCGTGCTACATCGTGCTACATCGTGCTACAGCGTGTTACAGCGCCATTGTCTACGTTCATCGATAGTACGTAGAATCAAAATGCAAGGATGACAAACAGAACAGACAACATGACTGCCAACTTCGCATCTTCAAATAGCACAATAATAAAAAAAACACTCAGCTGACTCAGCTACTCAAATGAAATGGAAATAATAAAAAAAAAAAAAACTGAGATAAATACAATTTTAAAGCGCATTAAGAATAAAATTTACAATTTGTATAAACATTTAATACATTATTCCCCTATCTATTTCCACTAGTAGTTCCAGTCTAAACTTGCAAAATCCTTAAATGGCTTTCATCTTAGTCGTAAATCACTTTCATAACAACTGAACCGTATTAAACCGCATCTCTGATAAAATATTGCAACAGTCCTGGCATACTGCACTGGTTACAATGCCCAAGAAGGAAAAGTCACCTAAAATATAGAAGAAGGAGAAGCGTTGCCTTTAGCGACGCCTTTCTCAAGCGCCAAGCCTCCCAACAAGTCGTTGCTCTTTAGTCGTCAGTCACCTTCCCACTGGCCTTTATAATTCGACCATGTTAACCATAGCAAACCAACTACTGAACTGAGAGAGCTGAAATTTTGTAGGAAAAGAGATAATACACTAGAATTAAAAATATATCTCCCATTCCAAAAATTCTTTGGGGCAAATAAACAGATGGGTAGGTCATTCGATTAAATATCGACTATCGTATTATTGACTACTGATTATCGTAGTCGCAGTTCACAACAGATGGGTAGGTCATTCGATTAAATATTGACTATCGAATTATTGACTACTGATTATCGTAGTCGACTACTCATCTAGCAACTAGATGATCACAGCTTCTTAAATTGTAACTTTCCCATTTCTCGACATGCTTTGATGGATTAATAGATTCAGTATTGGACTCACGATTAGTCGATCCCGGGTTCAAATCCCACTTTTGCTGATTACTTTTTGGAGTCTGATTTTTTATATATTCTTATTTGTTTAGCCTATACGTTGGGCGCCAAATTCTTATTTATTTTTCTAATTAGTATCTTACTTAATTACTTATGTTTTTAAATTGCTAACTTTTAACTAATTGTTTGCTCGGATGTGCTCAGGAAGAGTGGATATAAACAGTGATGCTATCGGGATCTGAGGGCAATGGCTGCCATGTGCTAAGCCTAGCTTCTCTTTACAAAAATCAGTGTTATTACTTACAAAATTCCCTAGGCTATTTAAATATAGCTCACAAATGATCTTCTTTGACTTGATAATAAATATACTTGTACTTGTGGTCTCCTTTACTTTATTGTAGTGAGTAGAATGTGTTTTGTATTTACTCTGGATGTCAACAAAAGGTAGGTGTACAATTTCTAAGATTTCTTTAATTATTTGAATAAAATACAAAGTTACAGAGGAACAATACAATATTTATTTATCTATTAGTACAATTATGTTTCAAAGGGTTCTCAATTAAAGGGATCTACAATAATATACAACTCAGGGGGAACAGTTACAATGTGTGGCCTAGCCTAGAAGATAAATGACAAACAAACTTGTAGGCCTAAAACTAAATGTTCATATTTTGGGTTCTAAATGGGGTTTCTTTACAAATGAGGGCTCTTTTTCTCAGGGGGGAAGTATCGTGCTGACTTGAATAACGTTTGGGATGATATTTGAAAGAATATTAAGTCCAATTAAGCTGATGTGTTGAAAAATTACAACAATGGAAATTTTGGTTGTTGTCCAAAAGGAGAGTCCAATGGTTTCACTGACTTTATGAATGGTTAAATATTCAAAATTAAATTTGGAAAGATAGTTCAATATAAAAATACTCTCTTGAGGTTACTTTAACTTTCAGAACATTAGGCTTGTTCTATTTAAATGTCTGTATTCTTTCCCGTCCCTAAATAGAATACAATGGAAGGAGTTTACCAATCTGCTTACAAATGTTCTTCGCTCAAATACCAGTTTTTGGGGAAAATCAAATAAAAAGGAGTGAATTTACAGATGGTATTAATTGAGCAGTAAGTCCCTAATAAAATGAGCACCAAGCAATGCAAAACTTAGGCCATACTGGGAAATTTAAAATAGGAACTGTGTCCTTCACAGATTCTAGGTCTTAACACTATGGCATCTGGAGCAAGAAGAAAGATCTAGTAGAGATGAGGTCTGGAAGCATGGTCCATTGTTGAGAAGCACATGTTCACACAATTGTTAACACTGGTCACTGTAATTTAGATTCCTTAAGGACTATTTTTGAAAAGTATATTATATTAAATTTTAATTTTATTGCAATCCTCTCACATAAATTATATCTAAAATATTATTATTAACAAACATATTAAATTAAGTGAGTAGGCTATTATATGGGGATAGGCTATGAATAATTATGGGTGATTAATTAATGAAATACATATTATTATACAATTGCACAGATAAATAAACATTATATATATAGAGGGGAATGTTTTCTGAGGAGTGATGATAATGGTGATTATGATTAGGCATGGACATAGGGCAATTAACACAAATAACACATTTAGGGGAAATTAATTAATTAGTACATTTATAGGAAACTTAAATATAAAATGACACATAATAGGAAAATTATTACTAAATGATGAATGAATGACATGTAATACTATAATTATCTCCTCAGAAATCTGTATGATATGAAATTAAAGACAGATTTCGATCAAGTATGAAATGGAATACATGAATTATTTAGTATGAAATATATTTACAGCTAGTTATGAGGTACATTAAATGATTGATGTTGGTTGGTGATAATACACTTCTTATTCTAAATTTACATAAACATAGGAACAATACATAAATGGGGAAATATGGGATGAGGGATTAAGATAGTTCATGACCGCACAGGGGAAATTGGGATTAAGGGAACATTTAATATAACAATTGTTTATTGGCATGGGGATGAAGTTCTTCACTCGCATAATAACACTTTTGGTTTATACATTGTTTGTTACAAGGGCAAAATTCACTGTTTATAATCATCGCATTTATAAATAAATTGTTATTCAACACTGTTTTGGGGAATAATCACACTGTTCACACTTGGGGAATAGGGAAGGGGTACGCACTCGCGGTTAGGGTTCATGACGATCTCCTCATTTAAAATTATTACACTTGATAGATGATGATGATGATGGACTATTTACACTGTTTTAAGAGTTTATGTTGTCAGGGTCTTCTTCACTATATACATTATCCTCTTCTATTATTGGTTCTATGTATCTTTTTAATGCAGATATGTGATATGGTCCAAATAAGATGTCTTCGTTTTCTCTGGTTACATGAAAAGTAGATTTTTCTAATATTTGCTTGATGACAAATGGTCCTTCGTAAACCTCGAAAAGCTTTGCAGTCTCTCCATAAATAGCTCTGGAGAGGGGATGTGATTTTATTAGCACTTTATCGTTTATCTTTAATGTTTGTGGTTTTCGATTCTGATTTAACTTTGCTGATCTTTTAATTCGTTTGGCATCTAACCTGCGTTTAGCGATTAGTAACTTCTGTTCTATTGGAGTATCAATTATGAATGGATTTTCAGACAAGTATTTTTCCCAAAAACGGTGGTCTCGAGCGCCGAATTGCAGTTCGTTAGGAGTGAATCCGGTCGATTCATGATATAATTCATTGAGGCATGCATTAATATCAGGAATATATTTCGCCCACTTCTTGTGTTGACGGGAGCAATAGGTGCGTAGACATCTCTTGACTTCTCGAATAGGTCTCTCGGCAAGGTTGTAGCATGGGTGGTACACTGGATTGAAGATTAGTTCGATATCATTCTGCTCCATCTTCTGGATGTATTCTCCGCTCTTGAATTGTGTTCCATTATCAGACTGGATTCTTTTAGGGTATCCATAATTTGGGAAGTGTTGAGTGAATAATTTATTTAATATTGTTTTAGTGGTGGCTTTTTGCATAGGGTATAAGTTGATGAATTTGGTGAAGATATCGATGACAATAAGTATATATTTAACGTTTGACACACTGGTAGGAAGAGGTCCGATGATATCAACGGCTAATTGTTCGTTCTTTCCTGTACATAGCACTCCTTTCGCTGTGGCCACTAGCGGTCGGTTGCTGATCTTACATTTCTGGCAGGTATCGCACGTAGATAAATATTTCCTTATGGTTCGATTCATGTTTCGAAATATGAAGGTTTCTTGTAATAATTGAAAGCATTTCTTGGCTCCGCAATGTAGGTAGAATAGGTGACATTCCCAAATGAGGTCTTGAATCATGCAGTGAGGTACAGCAATTAACCATTTATTTTTCAGTTTTTGATAAAGGGTATTGTTATGAATGCGGAAATTATATGATAACTTTTGTGCGACTTCTGAATCTGGTTGTTTTTCTAATGTTTCAATTATGGGTTGGAGTTTGGTGTCTTCTCGCTGGAGTTGGGGTAAGTTTCTTAATGCGCTCTTCAGATTTTGATCGGGGATATTCTTAATGTAATGGATAGTTAATTCTCTTGGATTGTTGTATGAAATAGCGGATTGATCGATGGAGATGCGACTTAGCGTGTCTGCAGTGATGTTATCTGTACCTTTACAGTGGACAATTTTGAAGTTATATTCCTGTATGGTGAGTATCCATCTCGCCAAGCGATTATTCAATAATCGGCACGTTTTTAAGAAAGTGAGCGCGTGATTATCTGTTATGATGGTTAGTTTTGTTCCCAGGACAATGTATCGAGACTTTTGTAGACAATAAATGATGGCAAGGAGTTCCTTTTCAGTGGTGGTGTACCTTTGTTCGACTGGTTGTAACGTTCTCGACATAAACATTATGGCAGCTTTCTCACCATTTTCTCGTAATTGATATAAATGTCCGCCTATAGCATAGTCAGAAGCGTCAGTTTTTAAGAAGAATTCTTTAGATGGGTCTGGGTGTTTTAAGACGTTGGTTTCCAGAAATAGTTGTTTAATCTTCATAAAGGTGACATCATCTTCTTCAGTCCAGATAAATTTGTTCTTCTTTGAAGTTAATCGCATTAATGGTTGTGTGGTTGCAGAGAATTTATCTATGAATTTATTATAATAATTTATGCTGCCAAGGAAAGCTTTAAGTTGAGTTCTGTTTTTTGGTGTAGGGAAATTTAGTATCGGTTCTACTTTGCTCTGGTCCATGTGGAGTCCATCGTTAGTTAAGGTGTATCCCAGAAATGGTACAGAATTTTGGCAAAACTTTGATTTATTAAATCGAATGGTCATGTTGGCTTCTTCTAATTTGCTGAATATGTACTCTAGATGTTTCATGTGAGACTCGAAATCGGGTGAAATTATGCAGATGTCGTCAACGTAGATTGCAGTAAAATTCTCAGCTTCAGAATCGAATACATTGTCTAGCGCTCGAACTAAAGCAGCTTGTGATGTAGAGATACCAAATGGTGTCACAGTGTACTGGTATATCTTGCCTCTGAATTGGAATGCCGTATACTGTTTGGAATTTTCTGTTAATGGTATTTGCCAATATGATGCTGTCAGGTCAATACTACTTATAAATTTTGCATTTTTGCATTTTCCAAGGATTTCATTTACACTTCTGTTACATTCAAAATCAGGTATTATAATTTCGTTTGCTTTTCGGGCGTCAAGGCATAGTCGTATTTCTCCCGTCTTCTTAATGACTGGAATTATCGGGTTGATAAAAGTGCTTTTACTCCTCTCAATTACACCTAAGGATTCCATTCTGTCGATCTCTTGTTGTACTGCATCTTGATATTGTTGTGGTACAGGATAAGTTGTGCTTTTAAAATGTTGTGGATTATCTACTCGTAACTCATGAGAATATTTGTTGCATATGCCTGGTTGTTCGGAGAAAACATGTTTATACTTATTTAATAACTGACTTAAAATTGTTTGTTCTTCTTTCTTGATATAATCATTTGATGCTAAAGATGTATTAATTTCTTCTTGTGTCAATGTGCTGTCGTTTATTGGATTTGTTTGTAACTCATTGAAGTTGTGTGCTGTGCTATCATATTTATCATATATTAAATCATCATTGTACTCATCGTACATCATATTATCAAAATTATTATTCATATTATTATTTGGCCTATGGCTATTATTAATTATTATTTGACATAACTGTCCTTCATGACGACACATATTAAACTTCATAGTAATATTATCATTATTGATTTTCATATTTATTTCGTTTGTGTTGAAATTTAAATCCATTTTGAGGGCAGATAGAACATCGACTCCGAGAATTATAGGTTTTATTAAATGTGGCACTATCAAATATTCAATTAGCATCGTATGTTTATCAATGGTGGTGGGAACATATATTGTGCGGGAAACACGTTTAGACTTTTCTCCAACAGCTGTTTTGATAACGGTGTTATTCACTGGTAATTCTTCAAATGGTTGTAGCTTCATTTTATTTTCGTTGAACCAAGCTTCGGCTATACAAGTTACAGAAGAACCGGAATCAATTAAGGCATTAGTGCTGATATTGTTTAATATTATGTTGATTTCTGGACAGTTAATTTGTGTATAATTTGAATTGACATCATTTTCGTATTCATCTTCTAAAAGGAAATTTTTATCACATATTATGTTGTTGGACTGCATAAGATTTATAGAGTGATTGATGGTTTGACCGAGGATAGTGTAAGTAGGCGCTGTATTTAATGGGTAATCGCATGACAACATAACCCTTTCTCGGCCGTGGTCTACAGCGCCGAGTCGTTTCCCTGTCTCGTTTGAGACGGTGAGGAACGTGGACTAGCAGTATTGTTGTTACTTGAATGAGGGCTCATTGGAGATACAGTTTAAGCATTAGGTGGATTGGGATTCTGTCTAAATATGGCGCAGAGTTGATTCTGTTCGTTGGTAGGGTGTTGACGATCATTTTTGTAGTTTTGTTCATAGTTTCTGGGATGATATTGCTCACGTTGATACGGCTTGTTGTCATGATGACTTCTATGGTATTGCTGGTTGTTGTTACCATTATTCCTGTAATTTTGTTGATTTCGATACGAGGAGTTGTTTGAAGGGTATTTGTTTTGCTGGTAACTATGGTAATTGTGGCCCGTTGGTTAGCATATCGATCGTTGTAATTCTGTTGGTTCGAAGTGGTTGGACTGCCTGGTCGGTTGCTTTGTTGGTTGTTGTGGTTCCTGGCTTTCTTAGGTCCATCTTTTATGTCTTCTTTCTGCAGTAGTCTTTCCATCGCTCGGATCGTGGTGATGTTCTGTACGCTTATGCTGTCTTGGATTATCGCGTCAAATCGCTCCGCCATAAGAGTCACTATCTCCTCTTCACTTAGGCTGGGTGTCATCGATTGTAATAACAATACTCTTTCTGTCAAGTACTCCGTCCGGCTTAACGTTCCGTTGGCTCTGTACTTCTCCGATTCGATTTTTGCTTTAATTCCTCGTTGGACTGCCTGGCTCCAGTATTTGAGTTCGAATTCTCTCGCAAAATGTTCCCAATCAATAATTTCACTTTTTATCAGCTGTAGCCATCGTGATGCTGGTCCTTCGAATGACGTCTCAAGCAGGTCTTTCAGGTACTCAGTTGAGTCGCAACATTGGTTCCTTTCGATTCCTCGTTCGTAATACCTTCTCAATTTATATAAATATTCATTTGGATTGCCGCTCCGTCCATTAAATTTCGGCATTAGACGATCATTGGCTTCGCTTCCACTGCATATTCCTTTGATTTGTCCGGCCATTCCGTTTAATTGATTTGCTTGCTTCAGATTGGTTACTTCAGTTTCACATTTGTTTAAATTTTGATTCAAGGTTT
Source organism: Allygus modestus (assembly GCA_963675035.1). Classification (NCBI taxonomy): domain Eukaryota; kingdom Metazoa; phylum Arthropoda; class Insecta; order Hemiptera; family Cicadellidae; genus Allygus; species Allygus modestus. Next base: position 146,309,629 of record OY776116.1, read on the forward strand.
GGATTTCAATTTGTTGTGCCTCAATTAGTTTTGTTTGCAATGCAATTTTGGGGATAACTTCATTTTTAAGTGCCGTTAGGTTTGCTTTAGAATTACGTTCATTATCCAATTGCGTTTTGACAGTTAATTCTTCTATTTTCAGATCAAAATTTTGCTTATGCTCTTCCAGGTGTGTTTTGACGGTAGATATAATATTTTCCTGATATTGTTTATTTTCAAACTCGGCAGCGATTTGTTGTTGTGAGATACTGTCCAACACGAATTGCCTCATTTGAGTTTGTGAATTTTCAATTCTGAGTATTAATTTGTCAGTTAATTTTGCAGTTTCTTCAGATTGGGCATTTTGGGTCATTTTGATGGCATTAATTTCTGATCGAATTTCGATTTGGTTTTCTCTGGTTTCTTGTATCTGCGATTCGAAAGCATTTCGACAGGCTTGGATTTCCTGTTGAGTTTCATTGGTATTTTCGTTAATGATTTTGGTTAATTCGGCTTTTGTCTGATGAATTTGTTGATGGAAGTCTGCATGGATTGTCTGGATTTCGGATTTTAATTCGGCATTATTCTGTTCGATTTTGGCACTGGTCTGTTCAATCTTCGTGTTGGTCTGTTCAAATTTGTTATTTAAATCGAGACTAGTTTGTTAAATTTTATTGTTTACTGATTGCTCAATTTTGTTTCCTAAATTTGTCATAAGGGCGACAAGCATATTCATATCGATTGCAGGTGTCGGTGTAGTCGGGTTTGTAACATTTAATCCGCTAGTTGCGTCGTCTGTGTGTGCCTCAGTCATCGAGCGCGAGGAATGAATGAGCGTCGACTTGTTCAATGAGCTAGCGATACGTCCTCGTTCATTCTGATCAATGAATCCAGTTCGGGAACCTTCGGGTGTGTCCGTCAGCGTTCGGATCGGTCGACTGGCGATTTTTCGTTCTGGTGTTGAGAAAGCAGTGTTAGCGTCTAAGGGCAGGCTGAGAGAGAAATCTCGCGTAGAGGTTACGAAATCGACGTTCTCTGATTGGCTGATGGGGTCGGTGTAGATTTGGCGGTCTTTGGTCTGGACAGTTTCGTTTTCGTTCTGCGCAACATGGCGGCTGCTGGTTTCATCGTCGCTCGAATCGGCGTCTGCTGCGGGGTAGTTTCGTGTTTTCCGTAGATTGTACTTGTTTTCTGCCATCGTGTGTTCGTTTTATTATAATATGCGAGATAGTTAAATATGTAATGCTTTTGTACACAGTTATTATTGGTGGGAAGGGAAACAATTACGGGAACTTAATATTAAATATGGTCTTATTCTAGGCTTACTCTAGTTGAGGATTGCAATGTTTATCAACTGTTATTCAAGCCAGTACGTTGGGTCGCCAAACTCTTATTTGTTTAGCCTATACGTTGGGCGCCAAATTCTTATTTATTTTTCTAATTAGTATCTTACTTAATTACTTATGTTTTTAAATTGCTAACTTTTAACTAATTGTTTGCTCGGATGTGCTCAGGAAGAGTGGATATAAACAGTGATGCTATCGGGATCTGAGGGCAATGGCTGCCATGTGCTAAGCCTAGCTTCTCTTTACAAAAATCAGTGTTATTACTTACAAAATTCCCTAGGCTATTTAAATATAGCTCACAAATGATCTTCTTTGACTTGATAATAAATATACTTGTACTTGTGGTCTCCTTTACTTTATTGTAGTGAGTAGAATGTGTTTTGTATTTACTCTGGATGTCAACAAAAGGTAGGTGTACAATTTCTAAGATTTCTTTAATTATTTGAATAAAATACAAAGTTACAGAGGAACAATACAATATTTATTTATCTATTAGTACAATTATGTTTCAAAGGGTTCTCAATTAAAGGGATCTACAATAATATACAACTCAGGGGGAACAGTTACAATGTGTGGCCTAGCCTAGAAGATAAATGACAAACAAACTTGTAGGCCTAAAACTAAATGTTCATATTTTGGGTTCTAAATGGGGTTTCTTTACAAATGAGGGCTCTTTTTCTCAGGGGGGAAGTATCGTGCTGACTTGAATAACGTTTGGGATGATATTTGAAAGAATATTAAGTCCAATTAAGCTGATGTGTTGAAAAATTACAACAATGGAAATTTTGGTTGTTGTCCAAAAGGAGAGTCCAATGGTTTCACTGACTTTATGAATGGTTAAATATTCAAAATTAAATTTGGAAAGATAGTTCAATATAAAAATACTCTCTTGAGGTTACTTTAACTTTCAGAACATTAGGCTTGTTCTATTTAAATGTCTGTATTCTTTCCCGTCCCTAAATAGAATACAATGGAAGGAGTTTACCAATCTGCTTACAAATGTTCTTCGCTCAAATACCAGTTTTTGGGGAAAATCAAATAAAAAGGAGTGAATTTACAGATGGTATTAATTGAGCAGTAAGTCCCTAATAAAATGAGCACCAAGCAATGCAAAACTTAGGCCATACTGGGAAATTTAAAATAGGAACTGTGTCCTTCACAGATTCTAGGTCTTAACACTATGGCATCTGGAGCAAGAAGAAAGATCTAGTAGAGATGAGGTCTGGAAGCATGGTCCATTGTTGAGAAGCACATGTTCACACAATTGTTAACACTGGTCACTGTAATTTAGATTCCTTAAGGACTATTTTTGAAAAGTATATTATATTAAATTTTAATTTTATTGCAATCCTCTCACATAAATGATATCTAAAATATTATTATTAACAAACATATTAAATTAAGTGAGTAGGCTATTATATGGGGATAGGCTATGAATAATTATGGGTGATTAATTAATGAAATACATATTATTATACAATTGCACAGATAAATAAACATTATATATATAGAGGGGAATGTTTTCTGAGGAGTGATGATAATGGTGATTATGATTAGGCATGGACATAGGGCAATTAACACAAATAACACATTTAGGGGAAATTAATTAATTAGTACATTTATAGGAAACTTAAATATAAAATGACACATAATAGGAAAATTATTACTAAATGATGAATGAATGACATGTAATACTATAATTATCTCCTCAGAAATCTGTATGATATGAAATTAAAGACAGATTTCGATCAAGTATGAAATGGAATACATGAATTATTTAGTATGAAATATATTTACAGCTAGTTATGAGGTACATTAAATGATTGATGTTGGTTGGTGATAATACACTTCTTATTCTAAATTTACATAAACATAGGAACAATACATAAATGGGGAAATATGGGATGAGGGATTAAGATAGTTCATGACCGCACAGGGGAAATTGGGATTAAGGGAACATTTAATATAACAATTGTTTATTGGCATGGGGATGAAGTTCTTCACTCGCATAATAACACTTTTGGTTTATACATTGTTTGTTACAAGGGCAAAATTCACTGTTTATAATCATCGCATTTATAAATAAATTGTTATTCAACACTGTTTTGGGGAATAATCACACTGTCCACACTTGGGGAATAGGGAAGGGGTACGCACTCGCGGTTAGGGTTCATGACGATCTCCTCATTTAAAATTATTACACTTGATAGATGATGATGATGATGGACTATTTACACTGTTTTAAGAGTTTATGTTGTCAGGGTCTTCTTCACTATATACATTATCCTCTTCTATTATTGGTTCTATGTATCTTTTTAATGCAGATATGTGATATGGTCCAAATAAGATGTCTTCGTTTTCTCTGGTTACATGAAAAGTAGATTTTTCTAATATTTGCTTGATGACAAATGGTCCTTCGTAAACCTCGAAAAGCTTTGCAGTCTCTCCATAAATAGCTCTGGAGAGGGGATGTGATTTTATTAGCACTTTATCGTTTATCTTTAATGTTTGTGGTTTTCGATTCTGATTTAACTTTGCTGATCTTTTAATTCGTTTGGCATCTAACCTGCGTTTAGCGATTAGTAACTTCTGTTCTATTGGAGTATCAATTATGAATGGATTTTCAGACAAGTATTTTTCCCAAAAACGGTGGTCTCGAGCGCCGAATTGCAGTTCGTTAGGAGTGAATCCGGTCGATTCATGATATAATTCATTGAGGCATGCATTAATATCAGGAATATATTTCGCCCACTTCTTGTGTTGACGGGAGCAATAGGTGCGTAGACATCTCTTGACTTCTCGAATAGGTCTCTCGGCAAGGTTGTAGCATGGGTGGTACACTGGATTGAAGATTAGTTCGATATCATTCTGCTCCATCTTCTGGATGTATTCTCCGCTCTTGAATTGTGTTCCATTATCAGACTGGATTCTTTTAGGGTATCCATAATTTGGGAAGTGTTGAGTGAATAATTTATTTAATATTGTTTTAGTGGTGGCTTTTTGCATAGGGTATAAGTTGATGAATTTGGTGAAGATATCGATGACAATAAGTATATATTTAACGTTTGACACACTGGTAGGAAGAGGTCCGATGATATCAACGGCTAATTGTTCGTTCTTTCCTGTACATAGCACTCCTTTCGCTGTGGCCACTAGCGGTCGGTTGCTGATCTTACATTTCTGGCAGGTATCGCACGTAGATAAATATTTCCTTATGGTTCGATTCATGTTTCGAAATATGAAGGTTTCTTGTAATAATTGAAAGCATTTCTTGGCTCCGCAATGTAGGTAGAATAGGTGACATTCCCAAATGAGGTCTTGAATCATGCAGTGAGGTACAGCAATTAACCATTTATTTTTCAGTTTTTGATAAAGGGTATTGTTATGAATGCGGAAATTATATGATAACTTTTGTGCGACTTCTGAATCTGGTTGTTTTTCTAATGTTTCAATTATGGGTTGGAGTTTGGTGTCTTCTCGCTGGAGTTGGGGTAAGTTTCTTAATGCGCTCTTCAGATTTTGATCGGGGATATTCTTAATGTAATGGATAGTTAATTCTCTTGGATTGTTGTATGAAATAGCGGATTGATCGATGGAGATGCGACTTAGCGTGTCTGCAGTGATGTTATCTGTACCTTTACAGTGGACAATTTTGAAGTTATATTCCTGTATGGTGAGTATCCATCTCGCCAAGCGATTATTCAATAATCGGCACGTTTTTAAGAAAGTGAGCGCGTGATTATCTGTTATGATGGTTAGTTTTGTTCCCAGGACAATGTATCGAGACTTTTGTAGACAATAAATGATGGCAAGGAGTTCCTTTTCAGTGGTGGTGTACCTTTGTTCGACTGGTTGTAACGTTCTCGACATAAACATTATGGCAGCTTTCTCACCATTTTCTCGTAATTGATATAAATGTCCGCCTATAGCATAGTCAGAAGCGTCAGTTTTTAAGAAGAATTCTTTAGATGGGTCTGGGTGTTTTAAGACGTTGGTTTCCAGAAATAGTTGTTTAATCTTCATAAAGGTGACATCATCTTCTTCAGTCCAGATAAATTTGTTCTTCTTTGAAGTTAATCGCATTAATGGTTGTGTGGTTGCAGAGAATTTATCTATGAATTTATTATAATAATTTATGCTGCCAAGGAAAGCTTTAAGTTGAGTTCTGTTTTTTGGTGTAGGGAAATTTAGTATCGGTTCTACTTTGCTCTGGTCCATGTGGAGTCCATCGTTAGTTAAGGTGTATCCCAGAAATGGTACAGAATTTTGGCAAAACTTTGATTTATTAAATCGAATGGTCATGTTGGCTTCTTCTAATTTGCTGAATATGTACTCTAGATGTTTCATGTGAGACTCGAAATCGGGTGAAATTATGCAGATGTCGTCAACGTAGATTGCAGTAAAATTCTCAGCTTCAGAATCGAATACATTGTCTAGCGCTCGAACTAAAGCAGCTTGTGATGTAGAGATACCAAATGGTGTCACAGTGTACTGGTATATCTTGCCTCTGAATTGGAATGCCGTATACTGTTTGGAATTTTCTGTTAATGGTATTTGCCAATATGATGCTGTCAGGTCAATACTACTTATAAATTTTGCATTTTTGCATTTTCCAAGGATTTCATTTACACTTCTGTTACATTCAAAATCAGGTATTATAATTTCGTTTGCTTTTCGGGCGTCAAGGCATAGTCGTATTTCTCCCGTCTTCTTAATGACTGGAATTATCGGGTTGATAAAAGTGCTTTTACTCCTCTCAATTACACCTAAGGATTCCATTCTGTCGATCTCTTGTTGTACTGCATCTTGATATTGTTGTGGTACAGGATAAGTTGTGCTTTTAAAATGTTGTGGATTATCTACTCGTAACTCATGAGAATATTTGTTGCATATGCCTGGTTGTTCGGAGAAAACATGTTTATACTTATTTAATAACTGACTTAAAATTGTTTGTTCTTCTTTCTTGATATAATCATTTGATGCTAAAGATGTATTAATTTCTTCTTGTGTCAATGTGCTGTCGTTTATTGGATTTGTTTGTAACTCATTGAAGTTGTGTGCTGTGCTATCATATTTATCATATATTAAATCATCATTGTACTCATCGTACATCATATTATCAAAATTATTATTCATATTATTATTTGGCCTATGGCTATTATTAATTATTATTTGACATAACTGTCCTTCATGACGACACATATTAAACTTCATAGTAATATTATCATTATTGATTTTCATATTTATTTCGTTTGTGTTGAAATTTAAATCCATTTTGAGGGCAGATAGAACATCGACTCCGAGAATTATAGGTTTTATTAAATGTGGCACTATCAAATATTCAATTAGCATCGTATGTTTATCAATGGTGGTGGGAACATATATTGTGCGGGAAACACGTTTAGACTTTTCTCCAACAGCTGTTTTGATAACGGTGTTATTCACTGGTAATTCTTCAAATGGTTGTAGCTTCATTTTATTTTCGTTGAACCAAGCTTCGGCTATACAAGTTACAGAAGAACCGGAATCAATTAAGGCATTAGTGCTGATATTGTTTAATATTATGTTGATTTCTGGACAGTTAATTTGTGTATAATTTGAATTGACATCATTTTCGTATTCATCTTCTAAAAGGAAATTTTTATCACATATTATGTTGTTGGACTGCATAAGATTTATAGAGTGATTGATGGTTTGACCGAGGATAGTGTAAGTAGGCGCTGTATTTAATGGGTAATCGCATGACAACATAACCCTTTCTCGGCCGTGGTCTACAGCGCCGAGTCGTTTCCCTGTCTCGTTTGAGACGGTGAGGAACGTGGACTAGCAGTATTGTTGTTACTTGAATGAGGGCTCATTGGAGATACAGTTTAAGCATTAGGTGGATTGGGATTCTGTCTAAATATGGCGCAGAGTTGATTCTGTTCGTTGGTAGGGTGTTGACGATCATTTTTGTAGTTTTGTTCATAGTTTCTGGGATGATATTGCTCACGTTGATACGGCTTGTTGTCATGATGACTTCTATGGTATTGCTGGTTGTTGTTACCATTATTCCTGTAATTTTGTTGATTTCGATACGAGGAGTTGTTTGAAGGGTATTTGTTTTGCTGGTAACTATGGTAATTGTGGCCCGTTGGTTAGCATATCGATCGTTGTAATTCTGTTGGTTCGAAGTGGTTGGACTGCCTGGTCGGTTGCTTTGTTGGTTGTTGTGGTTCCTGGCTTTCTTAGGTCCATCTTTTATGTCTTCTTTCTGCAGTAGTCTTTCCATCGCTCGGATCGTGGTGATGTTCTGTACGCTTATGCTGTCTTGGATTATCGCGTCAAATCGCTCCGCCATAAGAGTCACTATCTCCTCTTCACTTAGGCTGGGTGTCATCGATTGTAATAACAATACTCTTTCTGTCAAGTACTCCGTCCGGCTTAACGTTCCGTTGGCTCTGTACTTCTCCGATTCGATTTTTGCTTTAATTCCTCGTTGGACTGCCTGGCTCCAGTATTTGAGTTCGAATTCTCTCGCAAAATGTTCCCAATCAATAATTTCACTTTTTATCAGCTGTAGCCATCGTGATGCTGGTCCTTCGAATGACGTCTCAAGCAGGTCTTTCAGGTACTCAGTTGAGTCGCAACATTGGTTCCTTTCGATTCCTCGTTCGTAATACCTTCTCAATTTATATAAATATTCATTTGGATTGCCGCTCCGTCCATTAAATTTCGGCATTAGACGATCATTGGCTTCGCTTCCACTGCATATTCCTTTGATTTGTCCGGCCATTCCGTTTAATTGATTTGCTTGCTTCAGATTGGTTACTTCAGTTTCACATTTGTTTAAATTTTGATTCAAGGTTTGGATTTCAATTTGTTGTGCCTCAATTAGTTTTGTTTGCAATGCAATTTTGGGGATAACTTCATTTTTAAGTGCCGTTAGGTTTGCTTTAGAATTACGTTCATTATCCAATTGCGTTTTGACAGTTAATTCTTCTATTTTCAGATCAAAATTTTGCTTATGCTCTTCCAGGTGTGTTTTGACGGTAGATATAATATTTTCCTGATATTGTTTATTTTCAAACTCGGCAGCGATTTGTTGTTGTGAGATACTGTCCAACACGAATTGCCTCATTTGAGTTTGTGAATTTTCAATTCTGAGTATTAATTTGTCAGTTAATTTTGCAGTTTCTTCAGATTGGGCATTTTGGGTCATTTTGATGGCATTAATTTCTGATCGAATTTCGATTTGGTTTTCTCTGGTTTCTTGTATCTGCGATTCGAAAGCATTTCGACAGGCTTGGATTTCCTGTTGAGTTTCATTGGTATTTTCGTTAATGATTTTGGTTAATTCGGCTTTTGTCTGATGAATTTGTTGATGGAAGTCTGCATGGATTGTCTGGATTTCGGATTTTAATTCGGCATTATTCTGTTCGATTTTGGCACTGGTCTGTTCAATCTTCGTGTTGGTCTGTTCAAATTTGTTATTTAAATCGAGACTAGTTTGTTAAATTTTATTGTTTACTGATTGCTCAATTTTGTTTCCTAAATTTGTCATAAGGGCGACAAGCATATTCATATCGATTGCAGGTGTCGGTGTAGTCGGGTTTGTAACATTTAATCCGCTAGTTGCGTCGTCTGTGTGTGCCTCAGTCATCGAGCGCGAGGAATGAATGAGCGTCGACTTGTTCAATGAGCTAGCGATACGTCCTCGTTCATTCTGATCAATGAATCCAGTTCGGGAACCTTCGGGTGTGTCCGTCAGCGTTCGGATCGGTCGACTGGCGATTTTTCGTTCTGGTGTTGAGAAAGCAGTGTTAGCGTCTAAGGGCAGGCTGAGAGAGAAATCTCGCGTAGAGGTTACGAAATCGACGTTCTCTGATTGGCTGATGGGGTCGGTGTAGATTTGGCGGTCTTTGGTCTGGACAGTTTCGTTTTCGTTCTGCGCAACATGGCGGCTGCTGGTTTCATCGTCGCTCGAATCGGCGTCTGCTGCGGGGTAGTTTCGTGTTTTCCGTAGATTGTACTTGTTTTCTGCCATCGTGTGTTCGTTTTATTATAATATGCGAGATAGTTAAATATGTAATGCTTTTGTACACAGTTATTATTGGTGGGAAGGGAAACAATTACGGGAACTTAATATTAAATATGGTCTTATTCTAGGCTTACTCTAGTTGAGGATTGCAATGTTTATCAACTGTTATTCAAGCCAGTACGTTGGGTCGCCAAACTCTTATTTGTTTAGCCTATACGTTGGGCGCCAAATTCTTATTTATTTTTCTAATTAGTATCTTACTTAATTACTTATGTTTTTAAATTGCTAACTTTTAACTAATTGTTTGCTCGGATGTGCTCAGGAAGAGTGGATATAAACAGTGATGCTATCGGGATCTGAGGGCAATGGCTGCCATGTGCTAAGCCTAGCTTCTCTTTACAAAAATCAGTGTTATTACTTACAAAATTCCCTAGGCTATTTAAATATAGCTCACAAATGATCTTCTTTGACTTGATAATAAATATACTTGTACTTGTGGTCTCCTTTACTTTATTGTAGTGAGTAGAATGTGTTTTGTATTTACTCTGGATGTCAACAAAAGGTAGGTGTACAATTTCTAAGATTTCTTTAATTATTTGAATAAAATACAAAGTTACAGAGGAACAATACAATATTTATTTATCTATTAGTACAATTATGTTTCAAAGGGTTCTCAATTAAAGGGATCTACAATAATATACAACTCAGGGGGAACAGTTACAATGTGTGGCCTAGCCTAGAAGATAAATGACAAACAAACTTGTAGGCCTAAAACTAAATGTTCATATTTTGGGTTCTAAATGGGGTTTCTTTACAAATGAGGGCTCTTTTTCTCAGGGGGGAAGTATCGTGCTGACTTGAATAACGTTTGGGATGATATTTGAAAGAATATTAAGTCCAATTAAGCTGATGTGTTGAAAAATTACAACAATGGAAATTTTGGTTGTTGTCCAAAAGGAGAGTCCAATGGTTTCACTGACTTTATGAATGGTTAAATATTCAAAATTAAATTTGGAAAGATAGTTCAATATAAAAATACTCTCTTGAGGTTACTTTAACTTTCAGAACATTAGGCTTGTTCTATTTAAATGTCTGTATTCTTTCCCGTCCCTAAATAGAATACAATGGAAGGAGTTTACCAATCTGCTTACAAATGTTCTTCGCTCAAATACCAGTTTTTGGGGAAAATCAAATAAAAAGGAGTGAATTTACAGATGGTATTAATTGAGCAGTAAGTCCCTAATAAAATGAGCACCAAGCAATGCAAAACTTAGGCCATACTGGGAAATTTAAAATAGGAACTGTGTCCTTCACAGATTCTAGGTCTTAACACTATGGCATCTGGAGCAAGAAGAAAGATCTAGTAGAGATGAGGTCTGGAAGCATGGTCCATTGTTGAGAAGCACATGTTCACACAATTGTTAACACTGGTCACTGTAATTTAGATTCCTTAAGGACTATTTTTGAAAAGTATATTATATTAAATTTTAATTTTATTGCAATCCTCTCACATAAATTATATCTAAAATATTATTATTAACAAACATATTAAATTAAGTGAGTAGGCTATTATATGGGGATAGGCTATGAATAATTATGGGTGATTAATTAATGAAATACATATTATTATACAATTGCACAGATAAATAAACATTATATATATAGAGGGGAATGTTTTCTGAGGAGTGATGATAATGGTGATTATGATTAGGCATGGACATAGGGCAATTAACACAAATAACACATTTAGGGGAAATTAATTAATTAGTACATTTATAGGAAACTTAAATATAAAATGACACATAATAGGAAAATTATTACTAAATGATGAATGAATGACATGTAATACTATAATATTTTACGTTAATTTGTTCAAGTATTATTATTGTCGTTCACCATTTGAGGTCTGGATTTTTTGTTAAAGTTTACTTTAGATTTTTTAGATCAAAATTAATTAACTTGTAATATGTTGCACAACGAAGAGCCACCACACAGCGCTCTGCGGAGTTAGGTTATGTTAGGTTATTATAATTTTGTAATGAACTGCAGCAAAAGTTGTTATTTTTTACACGTAAATTAATTTGTATTATGTTACAACCCAAAGAGCTAGAATCGATAGTCAATAATACGATGGTAGATATTTAATCGAATGACCTACCCATCTGTTGTGAACTGAATCCACCTTGAATCACACGATATTTCAACAAAGCGGGGAAAGCCGTAAAACAAAATGAAGGATTTATTTATTTCTGTTACAGAAATACAACTTAATTAAAATAAGGTTTTATCCCAAAGATATTTTATAATTAATTGTTAAAAGCCTTGAAACTCCCACACATATTGAACTATGCACTTTTGAAAAAATTAGCTTTTTATTAGCCTACGTTTGGACCGATTCGACGGCAGGAGGAAAGATAAACATTGTAATTAATTTTCCAGAGAAATTCCCTTGTAGTTAAAACCGTTGTCACGTTCCCCCGGTTCAGTAAAACGTCGCGCACCGCCGGCCCTCGTAAACGGTCCTTTAGAGGGTTAGAAATACCTGAAGCTCACCTTAATGTAGGTGTGACACAAAGAAAATAACTAGAGTAAGTAGCACCAAAGTAGTCCGATGGAAGTTAATACATTGTTGCCAAATCGCTCTGGTCTAACAAAACATATGGTAAAGTATATCTGCCGTCTTTTTTGAAATCCATTCCTATCGAACACAACATAAAAAACAAGCAGACTGAATCTTTTAATAACCCCCCAAAAAGTGGTAATACATGTTATTATTCAAGTAGATCTAAATAAAATATGAAATGACTAAAAGAACAAAGAATATTTATTTAGTTCAGATGACCATTTCATTCAAACTGTTTTTGTGTATCTACACCACAGGCACTTTTGAACGTTTTGATAGGGAACGCTGCCTTTATTAGATAAGGTCATCATATTTTACAAAGCGTCTTATATTCCCTAAAGACAAAAATTACAGCTGGGTCCAGTTTCAAACCTCTAAATTTTCAAATTTTGATCAGGATCGATCTGGTGAACCTCGGATTACTAGGCGAAGTGTGGGACCGCCTTAACCCGTGCGATGAACGGGTACATCAGCTAGTAATATTTACAGAGCGGGTTAACAACAAGGAGTTCTACTGGTAATACTGGAGGCAACACTGATGAACAAAATTGCGAGCCGTTCTTTGCCAAATTTTAGTGAGGTAAAGAACTACTCTCTGAAATCGAACGAGTCGACAAAGTGACTCAAACAAATACCTACTCATGATTTGAACATTAATAAACTTCTATTTGTTTATTTACTCATATTTGATCATATTTCACGACAAATGTAGATGCATAAATCAAACGAAAAAAATAATTTGTTCTAACTTTTATTGATTTTATTCCAGTAATTTGCATGAGGAAGGATAGTTTAAAGAACGAGATATCTGCCTTACCAGTTTACCAACTTGAAAAAATCATCGGCTCGCTTTTTCGACAAAAATAGTGAAGCAGTGTTACCTCCAGTTATACAACAAACCTCCTTAGTTAACAATATAGTAAACGACCGATCTGTGTCTTTGTCAGTGTCGCCAACTGTGCGGACGTAGAAATATCGCCATTTATCAGTCTTGCCAACTGTTGCGCAGCGAAACTTAGTTGTGATTAATTAGACAACTTTCACACAACACGACTTCCCACTCACATAACGAATATTGCCTTCGTTCTTATCCGTCGGGGAAATATAAACCCCTATAGTGGATTATTTTACGAATATCCTTCCATGGTAAATAAATAATTTTAATTTATAGACGATTTTTACCGCTGAGAAAGGAATTATAAATCTCATTCTTAGCCATTACCGAAAAGCGCATTCCCTGCATTGTTGATGGAACGTACTGAGCTTTTCATTACCATTAAATACAGAATTTCTTATACTTATTACCACAAGCAGGAAAGAAGACAGTTAATAGTGTGGATTGCAAGGTTATCACCCAAGACCAGCCAATAGTAGACGTGCTGGGTTGCCAAATTGCAGACCAGCTGGACGGCATAACACCCGGGTGATATTGTCTATGGCAAAATGACAACAGTGACATGTGGGGCCTTATTATTGGCTGGAGGCCAAATGTCATCATTCCTGCTCCCAATTTTAGTGTGGGGTGATTGTTAAATTCATCTCTGATGCACACTCTCTAACCTGTAATTCGTTTAGCTCCTCACCAGCACATTACGACTGAATACCTGCAATGACGTTTCAATTCAATAAAGAGTTCCCGATTATTAAAGGCAATTCAACATGAATTTTACGAAGCTATAAAAGAGGGGGAGAATAATACATTATTTCATATAAAGAACGATCAAACTTGATTCCTATTGTTGCTTGACATGCCGCGTCATAAAGCCGTTAGATTAATTTCACAGCCATTTTAACTTTGAAAGATTTAACGTTCTGAAATAAGTTCAAATGAGTTCATAGTTTCATTCAAAAATGTTCAATATTGTTCATGGAATATTTTCCGAATTCTTATATAATAATTCTTAAGGCTGTTTCTTTTATAGTTCTATATCTTTCCTAATAACTCAATAAAACCGAGAATTGAGCAATCATTTTTAAGATCACCTTCACCGCTAAACGCTAAATGCTTCAGTACTAAATGATGGAATTAATATTATAATAGTCGTTTTAAACATAAGGAGTAAATATTTTGGGTATAAATGTAAAGAATTATGTTTGCAGAGTACCTAAAATCATAGTTATTTTCAATGTCATTTTAAGATTTATTTGAAGGATGAAAGAAGTGAGAATATCTATATAATATGCAGGCAATGATTCGTTGTCCGGAAATGTGTGTATTTGTGTACTTGTTGTAAAACGCGAGCTAGGAGAATCTTTTCCAAGCCAGTTTAAGTTAAGTGTTAAAGCTAAAGGTGTGCAAGGTGATCTCCCTAAGTGACTAAACAGTATCCCTATATATTTAGTACATTTCAAAAGTGATATGTGTAATGCACGTCCAGTCGCCCCCGCAATGCTGGAGTCATACCCGTCCCCAGTGGAGCGTTCGGTGCAGCCTCCATGAAATATTTACCAGTTTGATCTCATTGTCTACATACATGAATGTGAGAAATGTCTAGACGAACTGGAGATCGACGTGAATATAATGTTGATAAACACTGAAACATTTTCAGCTGTGACAAATGGTAATTACCTTATCAAAATACACACTTGTCAACTAAGTACAAGTACCTTAACACATTATTCCATTGGGAACCAGTAAGATACAGAATGGATTGCGCCTTTTAAAATAAAATGTTTACATATTTGCAACGGTTTAAACGAATATTGTACAAAGAAATCTGACAGAAGTGTTAATCGAACAGGCATCGAACGTTTTGGTAAAAAGATTATTTTTTAAACATACCTCGATTTTAAAATTACCTGAAATTCACTTTTCAATTCACTTCAATTCAATTCAATTCAGTTTCACTTTTCAGGTCAGCGAAAAGACATTGAAAATCAGCGAAAGATAAAAAGCAGGATTTTAATTAATATGCTTACAAAATAAAAGGGAATACCCAAAAACGATTCCTACCGATGTTTTTGTCGCACCGGTCTCCTCTAGTGACGGGAATTAGGGAAGTTTTCCTTTACAAAGCTTTGAAGCTTTGCTAACGTTATTTTTCCTGCGATGTCAGCTTATCAAGACGAATTGATTAACAGCCAGGCTGCTTAGTCTGGAAAGCTTTAGGCCTACGGTGGTCCACATAGCCGAATAACAGAGGTGCAGTCTCGTGTTGGAAAAGCAGTACTTTTGCACCTCATCCAATCATAGTCCATATGACTGTGACATATGGCACAATAGTCCTCCACAAGGCAATATACCACACAGATTCCTTTTTGTAACCATTGTTTTCATAATTAACAGCAGGAAAAAACTCGGACCAGCTTAGAACAGTCGTCATACAGGTTATAAAACCTAAGAAAACTTTTTGTATATGGTTGACAACTACAACCTGAACTCCTGCGTCAATACCATTATTTCAATACCATTTGAATGCACATGCTCTTTGGAAAGTAAATAAATCAGTTAACTCCCTAATATTGATTAGAATTAGACCGTTAATTCCCTAATATTTGTTAGAATTAGACAGTTAACTCCCTAATATTTATCAGAATTAGATAGTTAACTCCCTAATATTTATTATAATTAGACAGTTAACTCCCTAATATTTATTAGAATTAGACAGTTAACTCCCTAATATTTATCAGAATTAGACAGTTAACTCCCTAATATTTATTAGAATTAGACAGTTAACTCCCTAATATTTATCAGAATTAGACAGTTAACTCCCTAATATTTATTAGAATTAGACAGTTAACTTCCTAATATTTATCAGAATTAGACAGTTAACTCCCTAATATTTATTAGAATTAGACAGTTAACTTCCTAATATTTATCAGAATTAGACAGTTAACTCCCTAATATTTATCAGAATTAGACAGTTAACTCCCTAATATTTATCAGAATTAGACAGTTAACTCCCTAATATTTATTAGAATTAGACAGTTAACTCCCTAATATTTATCAGAATTAGACAGTTAACTCCCTAATATTAGAATTAGACAGTTTCTAATATTTATCTTCCTAATATTTTAACTTCCTAATATTTATCGGAATTAGACAGTTAACTTCCTAATATTTATCAGAATTAGACAGTTAACTCCCTAATATTTATCAGAATTAGACAGTTAACTCCCTAATATTTATTAGAATTAGACAGTTAACTCCCTAATATTTATCAGAATTAGACAGTTAACTCCCTAATATTTATTAGAATTAGACAGTTAACTTCCTAATATTTATTAGAATTAGACAGTTAACTTCCTAATATTTATCAGAATTAGACAGTTAACTCCCTAATATTTATCAGAATTAGACAGTTAACTCCCTAATATTTATTAGAATTAGACAGTTAACTTCCTAATATTTATTAGAATTAGACAGTTAACTTCCTAATATTTATCAGAATTAGACAGTTAACTCCCTAATATTTATTAGAATTAGACAGTTAACTCCCTAATATTTATCAGAACTAGACAGTTAACTCCCTAATATTTATTAGAATTAGACAGTTAACTTCCTAATATATATCAGAATTAGACAGTTAACTCCCTAATATTTATTAGAATTAGACAGTTAACTCCCTAATATTTATCAGAATTAGACCTCAGATTTGGTAAACTAGTTTGTAAATTATTAAAACTGTAATTTCACTATGACAACCATAGTTTCTCAACGTTTTAAAAATGCTTTTATGTTTTAAAATATATTTTAAAGTGCATATTTATTTATAACCATCCGTTTATATAATGTCATTATACAATATTTAAGCAATTGTACCTAAGGAGAGTATGAAATATATATATTTTAAAGTAAAAAATACATAATGGTATTTTATTGGTAGTGCTACCATTTATTATTTTATATAAAACGTTCCAGTTACGTCGCTGTTAGCCGAGTAAACAAGTGAGCAATTTGTATCGGAAGAGAACATGTCACTTGTGAGATGCCCTGAGAGATTGGACGGTGGGTTATACCTACTTCCGACAGGATACATGTCTACAAACATTTCAGGAGAAAATACACGGACAAAATATACTACCAATATAACTAGGTCGAACAAATTATCATCATCCATGCATTAATAGTTAGTTATTTAAGTACTAAGAGCGAAAAATAGGTCTTCTCGCAACTCCAATTTTGGATACCACACAAGATAAACAATTCACTTTCACTTATTTATTTCACGAGATTGAGGAAATGAACACAAAGTAGGTTAGCCTGGCCCAAAGCAACAATCAGTCAGCTGGTTATTACGTCAGCAAGCGAAAAAGTAAGTCGCAGCAAGCAAAAAAGGCTTTCAGATATAACAAATAAAATTTTAAACAAACTAAGCAAAACCCCATTTATTTAGTTACGGGTTAATCTATTTTTTACATACAAACACTACAATTAGGAATTTAAAACCACAGTAATATACAAATTTAGAACTTTTAAAATAAATGTTTACGTGTACGAAAAGCCCTTTGACTTCAAACATGACTTTTTTGAATACTATTTTGTTCCTAATTGCCAAACCTTTGTTGTATGTAAATATGAAATTATCCTACGGACCTCCCTCACTATCGTGAATAAAAAATATCCACAAGAGGCTCTCTATCGGTTATTGACTGTAATACCGTTCCACTCTGTATAATGTGAGTCCAACCAACACAACAAGAGGTCGCCGTTGTAACGAGCGAGGGGCCATTTGACGCCCAAACGGCGCGGCGCGGTCTCGGCCAGCCCTCCACTGACCGCTATACTCCGCCGATTACTTCAGAATACACTTGTATCAAACAAACTTGTAACTTTTGGTAATAGAACACTTTCACTCGCCTGATTCTCCCGTTTACTACAAGGTGCGTTCTTAGATGAGTGTTGAGTTGTTTTGTTGTTCATACACCACTAATAAGGTGTTGTTATTCAAGGAATTTTTATGGACATTTTCCATCAATTATTAGTAAAAACAATTTTTCATGACGTTTCAGGGTTTGGAATCTGATCCCGTCTTCAGGTGAAAAGAATACCTAGAAGACAACAAAATTAGTGGCACAATCTACTAATAGGGTGTTATAAAAAAAGAAAAACCTTTAAAATATCAGCTTAAGAATACACATCAGGGAATATTGTCAGAGTAAAACAACAAGTTGAAATTTACAAAATGTTGTGAAGTAATTACTAACTTATACTTAGACCGATCACTTTAATCAACAAACAATTAAAGGTTGATAAATAAAAGCAGTTGGTAGAACAAATTAATAAATTAATTGGATGCGAGATGTGGCTTAATTATCTCTTGTTGCTCTGGGTGGACTGATCTTCAGTAAATTAATAAATAAATTTAAAATTTTGAAGAAGAATAGAGATTTTATCTCTAAGTATAAATTTAGAATTTGAAATTGTTTGTATTAATCACAAAAAATTAGTTTGTCATGAAAAACAAGAAACTATTCACCATCACCACCCAGTATACCTTTTAAAAAGATGGTTTGAGGATAATAGGGAATTTGGTGTTACTTTTTATACTTTATCATAAAATAAAATTTGATTTAACACAGTAGCCCTCAGAATGGTAAAACTAGAAACACAAAAACATCTAGATATCAGGTAAAAACTGCACGATTTCAACTGAAGGTTATCCTTATCAGGTTTAGGCAGTTTGTTTTAAGTACCAAACACACTTGAGCAATTCTAGTTGCAACATCTTCAGTTATATATATTTATAACGTTGAGCGAATAAACCACAAGTAAGCTCTAAAAACTCAAATTCTCTTCGCTTTGCGAGAGGTAAGGCAGGAAATTAAGCGGTAACTGCGCCGCCGGCGACCGTATATCTCGTGTGGTTCCGTGGCCTGCATACCAAGTGGCACTGTTGGCACTGGGACACCCAATACTCTGTCGCAGCGAAGGCGAGGCAACAATCATTGAGTGAGTCAGGAGACTGTTGTTGACAACACTGAAAACAATATGCAATCAGTCATAAAAGGGTAAAATATGACTAATTTCACCCCTCTACCCCCTCCTCCCATCACTTTTTTCTAATATATTTTCGTAAGGTAATTTGGCGTAGCGTAATAATCACAAATTACAATGTGACAAACTTAGCGTGACATAACAAAGGTTGGTAAAACTGCGCGAAAAAAGTTAGATTGGCAACACGCATCCTCAAACGCCTGTAGATTCAATTTTAAGTCAACTAATTTGCTCACTTTTCCATGTATTTACATCTTGGAGATTTTATCTTTATTTGAACGCATTACACTTCTCTTTACTCCTCATTTAAATGTTACCCACAGCCCAATACCTAAGACATCGAAATAAATTCCTACCACCTCCCCGAAACACATATTTTTCAACATAAAAATGCACCAATTATGCATAATGCTTTTTAATAATCTTTCCCTGGTCCTAAAACAAAAGAAAGAGTCAATGTTCTTAGCCGTGACCTGAAAAGTTTCCTATTAAACAACAATAACTTATCTGCAAAAGAATATTTGCAAGAAGTGAGTATTTTAATTACAAGATGTTATTTGTATTGCATTAGTTTTAAAACTTGTGCGCAATTTCTTTTTCTTTTTTTTGCATGACAATGATTTGTGAAAATTGTTTTGGAAAAAAATAGATTAAGAAAACTCAGCAGTAGATTCCCGTCTTGAGTCTACATTTGTTGTACAATATCATGATTTGTATATAGAATGGTTATATATTGAAAAAATTGTAAAATGCAAGGTAGTGTAATACGTCTGGATATAAGGTTGAGTACTTTGAGTTTAGTTTCAAGAAATTGTAAGAAATATGCCAAAATCCCAATTTAATCCCTGCACTGGTTAGGTATTAGAAAAGGCAAATACACTGTCGCCATTATCATCTTGAAATTTGAAATTAAGTACTACATATTCACTTGAGAGACGGCTTAAAACAAGTAAAATTTACATAATTGCAAATGTCCTACATGTACACTTATATCGTCGTGTAATTTACTTAAAACTATAAGATCAACAATGAGATCGACTTACCGCAATTATTTTGATGAAGGAAGAGTTGAAAATTTAAAATTGTCCCCAAAATGAACCATCTCGCTCAAAGAAAATCTCAAATACTTTTGACGTATGCAAGGAACCAACCAGGATTCTACGGTAATTGGTATCAAAATAAAAGTACAAAATAAAAGCCAACCAATCTTTTGCTCTTTCCAATAAACTTTATTCTGGAGATCCTATATTCAGTTATTAAGTAGGCTTCGCACAGCAGATTAAAATTCCTGCTGCAACTGCATATGTAAATATCCAATAAATGTGTAAATATCCGATTTATTAAGCTATTGCCCATAAGAATAACATGTAACTTTGAGGGCGACTGGGGAGGAGCCCTAAGATTTTGCCAAGATGGGATGCCTAAATGTAGTCCAAATAAATTATCTATCTACATGAAAATTTTCAGTTCGTTTGGTTCAGTATTTTTAGCGAATTTCCCCTATAGGGAAGAAGCTATTACCGTAGTCGGCATGGTAAGATCTATGCCCGGGACAATGATAACTTTTAGTTTTGAGGGCCCCAGATGCCAAAAACACCATTCGTTTAAAAATGTATATGTCCGTGAGCACGATAACTCGTAAAAATTATCCGATTTTGACGAAATTTGGTATACACGTGTAAAGCTGCATTTATGACTTTAAGTTCGAAAACCAGACAAATCGACCTATCCGAAGGGGTATTTTGGGGGGAGGGGGTTTGTACCCCAAAAATGGGGGTTTTGAGTTTTTTACATAATATTTTTGAAAAAGTCAACTTTTAGTTTTTACATTGGAATAAGCTTAAAAAGACACATATTTTGGGGTTTTGATCATTGTTCTACGTCAATTTTTTACAGAGATATTGAAAGTGCTAAACACAGTACGTTGTCCAATGATATTCTTAGGCTATGGAGAATAAGAAAAATTGCACATCTCGCTTATTTATCAACTTATCCTGATGAAACTTGGTATATTGCTTCTTATCGTTGTGGTCTATTTATATATATATATATAAAAAAAAAAAAAAAAACTTTTTGGCCGATAGTTTCCGTAGCAGCAAACCTGCGTTCTCAGCTCCCATGTTATTCTTATGGAGAATAAGTATCGTGTTATCTCCCTTAATTATGAACATAAATTAATAAAACTTGGTATGTCGCTTTACCTATTTGAGTTATATTGATATTTGTATAAAACCCATTTTTTGTGGTCCTTGCTTCAGCAAACCTGCATACTCAGCCGCCATGTTATTCTTATGGAGAATAATTAAAATGTCAGAAATACTTTATTTAAATTGATGAAACTTGTTATGTGACTTTATGTGGTATTAAGATACATATATATGCATTGAAAATTCGCTGAGTACCCAGGTTTGCTGCTACGGGGGTATTTACGTTAAAATAAAACGTACAAGTCGACAGACAGCTACTACCTTTCTTTTACAAGTGTATAGTATTATATTTATGTGATATTTGTAAATGGTTTTAGTACTAATGAATTTAATTTATTTTCATATAGAGATAGGGATATTTTATTTTGATTTCATAACAATTTAATACAAATGCTCTGCTGGATTTTAAATTCTACAAACTACCTTATTTATTTGTTAAAGAGGAGGACCGAGATAAAAACAGGATGATTCAAAGTGGCATGTTATACTTAGAAAGCAAGAGGCGATCTACAACTCTTATAGTGCTTGACCTGATATTGAACCACATGTGGATAGTAACTTAATAAAAAATGTCACAGAGCAACTTGTTTCCTAATTCAGTAACGTATTTCATCATGCTTCACTTTGAACACGATTAGTTGAAGTTAAACCACCGAAATAGAGAAGCAACTAAACTTAAAATTACCTAATTTAATTAAAAGCTCGAGCTAGCAATGACACGTCGGCGGCTGTCATGTTATCCTGTGGTCGCCGCAACTTGTCCGTCAAACGGAGGGTTTACCGTCAACTCTTTAATCAACCAAGCGGTACCTTTTACACTGGTTTCCTGTAAAAGATATTGGGTCACCTTTTATAAAACGCACTCGAATTTCACAACTTACCCTTTAAATAGCACGTAGTAAATTCTATTTTTACGATAATGCATTTTGTACTCTGAAACAAAATGTTTTATGTTACTATAATCTTAATGGTATCAAATTAAAATCTTAATAATATATAAACAATTTTGTTTTCATCTGATTTCATGGAAATTCGAAATGAAGTAAAATTGCATGCGCTGAGGAAAAACTCTTATCATAGTTTTCTCGGGGATAAGGTTCTAATCATAATTGAGTAAAAATAACTCAAAAAAGTTATTTTTGTTCGATATTGAGGCAATTAAAAATAAAAAGACGTGTTGTATAACAATTAATTTTGTACCATTCAAAATGTATTCCCTACATTCAGGTTCGAATAATGAGCTGTTTGTTGTAAGATCTTTATGATATTTAAGATAAAGGATTCATTATATTTTTTAAATTGTTGGTTTTAAGATCTTAACCTGGGACTCCCAAAATAACAGAAATACATATTTTAGTAAAAAAATATGTTGTTGATATAGTTATTCCTTTAATTTAACATTTAATCAAAATTGGACAAAAAATTACAATTTCAAGTTTTATTTCTAGATAAAAATTTTAACCTGAGACCCTCAACAAATATTTCCATAAGTTATGAAATTAAATCAAATCAATCGGACAGATTTGAACCATTTATCCTTGTAAAATGAACAAATAGGAAGTACAAGGTATATCTGTTGTTGTAAGGTTTTACCATCACAACAAAATGCCAAATTTCAGCGTCTTGTCTATTACATATAATTTAGCATGGGTATACCATATTTATTTAGCATGTAAAATCACATGACTCATAATAACGTGGCCACCTTGTAAATACTTTGTTGTAAACGCAAATAGGGGGCCTACTATTAAATAATGTTATCAAGTAAATTCATAAATGGTTACATTTGTAGAAGGAAAAACCAATGTTAAAATCAAAGTAGTTTACAGTACCCCCGACGCAGCAAACCTGCGTAATCAGTGAATTTCCAATGCATGTAGTTGTGCCTCGTTACCATATCAAGCCAATTATCAAGTCTCATAAACGTAGCTTATACATCCATAAATAAGCAAAATATAACGTTTTATTTATTCTCCATAAGAATGTCATTAGGGATGATCACACAGCAACAACGAAGACAAACAATGGGTTTTTATAAAAACATCAATATATCTCAACCGGGATAAGCCACATATAAAGTTGTATTAATATATGTTCATGATAAATGGAGACATGACATTTTACTTTTCCTCCATAAAAATAACTTTAGGGCCTAGTATGCAGGTTTGATGCAACGGGAACCATTGAAAACAATGTTGCTGTGCAAATATCAATAGACCACAACCAGATAAACACACCTAAAACATTGCCAAATAAATCAAAATACATTAACAAAAAAGCGAGATATAACAATTTACTCAATCTGCATGAGAGTGGTATTGGAAATTGTTACAGCTTTGGTAAATCTATTCATAGTTAAAGGGAGATTTTACTGCTAAAACTTATCTCTAAACTCAACACTAGACTAAATAATTCCAAAATATATTCGTATAAAATTGGAATAAGTAAAGGGTAACTGAAAGCAAAATACAAATTATTACCATGAACATTTAAAAACTTAAAATGTTAAAGCAAATCGAAGATTTAATTTATGTTGTGTTTTATTAAGTCAAGTTTATTACATGATTTATCTCTTAACGCAACGCCTTTATAAAAAAATTAACGAATTCATTTTGCATCACCAACTCAATAGTCGTATAAATATTGAAATATATTTTCATCCACGCCATCAGCACACCATAATATTAGATTACATAAAATAAGATATGAAGTAATTATTTTGCTCAGTAAAGTAACGTGATCATCTCAAATCTGACTTCAGAACGGCGAAGTTCGAGCCGTCAAAACAATCGGTCCAACGATTAATTTTCTTGAGCCAACTTTCAACAACAGATGTTCAGTTTTTAACTATTGATCTACCTACTCGTTGAAAATGTTTAGTATTATATTACCGTAGTATCATAATAGACCGTTTATGGTTGTCACTATCCTAGTTGTATTTTAAAACGGTTTAAAAACAATCACTAGTGATTTTGAGATAACATTACAAAGTGACCTAATGTGTAACAAATTTAGCCATAAGTTGCATTTGTTACTGAATATTTACTGCCATATGACGACTACACATTCAAACTAAGCTGTACCACGAGTAAAGGTTTTAAATAGAAATATTTAATTTTCTGGGCTAATAAAAACCAATCAGAAACAATGTATTATCCAGCTGTTCGCTGGAGTCATTAGCTGCACTTAAGTGAGATAAATGACTCTGCGATTAACTCCAGCTGTTTTGTCCAAACTGTAGATATGACTCGTAAATTAATTGTTTGGCTGGCTTCATTCCGTGTAAGTAAGGACCATTGATATGACAACTTACTTTTAGTATATTAAATTTGAAATACTATAGTTGTTATTGTAATGTTGTACGGCAAAAACAAGGAGGCTTTTAATAAGTTTAAATTTTGTTTACCTACATAAATATTTTGTATCTTAGATTATAGTCACTTTTTAAATGTATTTTTTCTATTTACCACCAAGTTCAAAGTAATATCTGGAAAAGTACGAAAGAGTAAATTTATTATTTAATAAAACTGAACCATGTATCTAAATGACACTTGACTTTTGTAGGAAATAATAGTCTTTTAAACATTACAACCAGTATTATAAACGAATTCCCGTAATAATAACACAAAACTTAACAATGTTGTTTGATAGATAAATAAACATTTGTTCTATTTCTCTCGTGTTGCGGTCGGCAAATTTTTAACAAAATAAACTATATAGGCTCTAAATTAATTCAAACTTATTTGCACGTCTATTACTAATTATAAAACCTGTTTGGCGTTTTAGTTTCAGTTTTACAGATTCTGCAGATTTAAAATCGGATCTTTAAAAATATTACAAATTTATATACAAAAATTAATCAGAACATGTTTTATAAAACACATGAAGTTTGTCAAATTTTGCACAGTAAAGGATGATTAAATGCACGAGGAAATAAGCCAACAGATAATTATAATATTTTAAGTAGGGTATTTCCGTTTTTCAAGGCTTCAACTAGGTTATACATTAAGTGTTTATTGAGTAGATATTTAGTGGCGGATCCGGATTTTTTAGGGGAGGGAGGGTTATGAGTGCAAAAAATAAACTGTCAAAATACAAAAACCTTCACGGTGAAAAATGGGTAAAATACGTGAAGGTCTGAGGATTTTATTTTTGGGAGGAGGGGTCATGGCCCCCATGACCTCCCCTCCCCCTGTATCCGCGCCTGTAAAATATACATAGAAAGCTTATTTCAATCTTTTTAAAAGGGCGTTTGATCTTTTAGATTTTATAGTGAGTCGTATGTTAATACACAAGTAAGCTTTTTAGAAAAGCGAGATTTAAGCACTAATGAACCGATTTTCATGCTTGATTTCTCAATTGAAAAAAGTCGGGATGTAGATTATACTAATTGCTTTTAATTTACAATCGTCTCTAAAGCTCCGCCCCACAGGCCTTCAAAGCCTCAATGTAAATCTTAGGCTGTTGACACACTAACAAAACAGTGCAGCAGCAGGAACAGATGTTACAGACATTATATGACCACTGGCATTACAGTGCAATAAACGTTATGAAGGCTCATGTATATTTAGAAGCTTGAGAGCATTTGCTACAGTTCGAGCAGCATGGCTCCGGAATATCCTTGCGAAGAACGGGACAATAGGTGGTATGGAGAACAAAATAAAAAAAACAATAATTTTCTGGTGCTTATTTTAGCAGTTGGTGATTGTTAAAAACTGTACTGAAAGCGAAACTGGAAGATTTTGAAACTAGATTGTTTACAGCTTGCTACTACTTCTTTGTGGAGTATGAATAAAACTATATTTATAGATTAAAACTGATCACATTTACAATGATTTAAATATACAGGAAGCCTGCAAGAAAATGAACATTTGTTATTTGCCGGAGTAAGATTTACTGTGGTACTCCTCGAAAACAAACAACTTAATAAATTTTACTGCAGTTGGGAGGAGAAAATATCTTGGGATGAACAGTCAATTGATTAGTAGATAAAGTAAAGATTTAAGATCACTTTTAAACTCATTTTTATCAAAAACGTTTTAGTATAAATATTCAACTCCTTAATTCTGATTTTTCTCCTAATATGTTTATCATGCCTTAACATTTTTATTTGAAATTTTTTTATGTGGCTTAAGGATGAACAAAATTTGATTTTTTTGCTTTGCTGTTATTGAAATCATTTCCATTTCAATCTATTTACATAAACAGGATAATAATGAGTTTTAGTCCAAAAAAAACAAGGGACACACTTTATGATTCTAGTAAAAGCAAAAAATCTATCAATCGTGTTAATATATTTTGTGGAAAATATATTTCACCCTGATTTTTACTATCATGGAAAATATCAGTGATAATAGTAATTAAGTATGTAAATACTTATCCAACATAAATAATAACAAATTGGAAGAGCAAGGACAATTATTAGATCATTGATCCCCCTCGTTACTAATCATAAATAAGTCCCCTCGTGTTTTAAGTTAAATATTAGAGGTGACAGAGATCATTTGGAAAGTATATTAAGCCTTACCTTATGTAATTAAGTTTGTTCTATTTTGATTGATGTTTAATAGTGTTTCACGCGTTTTATTAGTTTTAAGAAATTAAACAAAATATCAATGTGTAGATTTTATTCATACGCAACTGATATAAAAACTATAATTTAAGTAAACTAAAAATATTACTCTCCTTGTGATCATCATTTGTTTATCAACCTATTGTCGAAACCCACCCAAAACGCTAAAACTGGCAAAGATTAAGTGAAATAATTTATTTTTTACTGTAAAAAGTACAGAAATTAAGTGATACTTGCTTTGTAAAATAATCTTCATAAAGTACTAACAAATTAAAACGATGTACATATGGAGAAATTAAGTGAATGTAAGAATATGAAAGCCAACTGATAGAGTTAAGTAGTATACTGAGCTCTGTTTGGTTTGAGGTTATGAGTGTCCGCAGGTCCGCCAGTCACAAACAACAGCTGTTGCCAATCAGCTGATCGTGTTGTGTCTTCGCCAACCAACCGCTGTAGTCAACATCCGCTGTTTGAAAGTCCAGGCCAACGGCGGAACTCTGTAATAATTTCAAATAATCTTTTGAATTATAGCGTTTTAATTGCCATTGAAACACTATATAATTTAATATAATATTTGTGACATGTAAAATGGAAATAATTTATATAATATAAAATAAGTTTTGTGAATAAATGCTGACAATTGCAAATAAGAATTGCTGGTGCTACTTGGTTTTGCAAGTCTGGGCAAATTCGCGATTTTCTTGTCCGGGGATGTCGGAAAGAAGTTGGAGACAATGGTTTGAATTGTTTGCTTGCCTGAGGGGACAGGAGTCGAGTCACGTGACGGTCGGCGGTTTCGGCTTCGAGGTCTTTCGGTCTTAAGTTTATAAATTCACGCTCGCTGGGTGGCTGCGGCATTTTACGTACATTTCTGGTATCGGAAGTTTGTCGCTATTTTACCCAACGAGACTTGAATTTCTTCAGATTGGAAGGTACAAAAAGTTGTTTTTAAATTTAGAGTCTTTATTCAAATCATTGCTCCATTTCTCATTTTGTTGTTTTTCAAAAAGTGGATCAGTCTGTTAAACAATTATTTTTTTCAGGGTTCGAAGCGTTTATATTGTTGGGTTGAATATAGACTGATAAAGTACAGAAAGAAGATTTATATTATTAAAGATCAGTAAAATCAAAAATCGAACAGTTTAATTTTATTTTGAAATATTGAAGTTATAAGCAAGACCAAGTTTTAATTTTATTTTTGAATTTTAAATGATTTTATTTTACAACAAAGACTTTTAATTTGTTTGTTTAAATAAATTCAAGAAGATTTTATTTTATTATTTTGAAAGACCGCTTCTTAACCTCAAGAAATATTATAGCCTGCTATTCAGTGCTATAGTATACACCAAATCATGAACCATAGACTGTTCGTACTGCAGGTTGAACTCAGAAAAAATAAGTTCCACTTTTCACATAAAATATTACAAAGCAAAAAGTTAAATTCATTAAAAACAATAAATTTGAAATAAAAAAGACAAGCTAAATCAAATATATTACACCATCTGTAAAACCAATCAGTCACATGAATATGTTATTTATAAGAACTTAATATTTACGAATAGTCTACAGTACAAACCTTTTTTAATGGGGGATGGGTTTTATGGCCTGTGCCACCACCTTCAGAATAGTAAAACATAAATTAATATAGGAAGTATATACGTTACTACATATTACGTATAATACTTCATAATATATGCTCATTATTCATTGTAGATCAGCCGGTTTCAATAAAAATGATCATTAACAAAATTGTTGTATGTTCATTGCATTTGTACTAAATAGTACACACAGTTTAATATATGTTTTAGGGCACATTTTCAACTTTTAACCAAGCTGGAAAATAAGTGACTTATCTCAATAATACGTTTTTAAAATTAGCTACCTGTCACTCTAATTATTTTGTTTACAAACATGCAAACTAATAATTTATTTTCATAATTTAAGTATTTACATAATTACTGCCCTATACAATTGTGTGCGAAAACTAATTGCATCTTATAACAATTTTGTGGGATTAAAGGTATTATACGACCGGTGGTCTAAAGAACCCCCTCCACTGAACATAAACACGAGAGAGATGGGTAAGGGCAAATAAATGGTAAAGTTGTAGTCCATTGATATTGTGTAGTCTCTCTGAACATAAACCACGAGAGAGATGGGTAAGGGCAAATAAATGGTAAAGTTGTAGTCCATTGATATTGTGTAGTCTCTCTGAACATAAACCACGAGAGAGATGGGTAAGGGCAAATAAATGGTAAAGTTGTAGTCCATTGATATTGTGTAGTCTCTCTGAACATAAACCACGAGAGAGATGGGTAAGGGCAAATAAATGGTAAAGTTGTAGTCCATTGATATTGTGTAGTCTCTCTATGAAATAAAATTTTAGACAATGCAAAACAATTTTACGTTAAAACTGTTTCAACCAGTTAGTGAAGATGACTTTAGAGTCTTACTGGAAGTTGATTTGAATTAAAATTAAGATAGAATGGTGAAGGGTTGGTATTTATTTTAAATTGTTTTTCTCAACGACAATGCAGTGACTAAAAAGTAAATGAAAGCTAGTCTGGTGATGAAACTTCTAGAAAACGACTTATACTGTGAATACTGTGAACTCTCAATTAACTATTGGGCTATACAAGGTAGTTGATTATTTTAATTCATTCATTTTTATGCATTGCACCTGGTCCATTTAATTTGACATTAATACTTAACAGTTTAGTTTGAGTTCAATAATCTACTTATCTATGTGATCATGGTTCAAACTAAGCGTCAAAATCCTGTTTAATATTAGCACTCAACTAAGAATGTAAACTGCTGACGAAAAGTTAACATAAAACCACCGTAATTTTTTGACTGCCTTGTAAATATTTAAGTGTAAAGGGAAAAACCTTGAACAAAGTTTAACGATGTGATCATAATTTGTGACGAGAGGTCTAAAGTAAGATCCTTTATGTTTAAAATCGCACAAGGGGACAAGGTTGTGTAAACAAATAAGACCTAAACTAAGTTTGAGTCAAAGAAAACAATATTGTTTTTGTGTCTATCTACGCCAGTGGCATTTTTTTAACGTTTTGATAGGGAACGGTCCAAACCCTGGTATTTAGTTACTATCTAAGGTCGACCTGTTCTTAGAAAGCATCATTAATTAATAGCCCAATGACAAATGGCAGCTAGGTCCAGCTTCGAACCTTCTCAAAATGTTGCGATTTTGATCAGGATCGATCTGGCGAACCTCGGATTACGAGGCGAGCACGATAACCACTACGCTACCCAGCCAGTTGATCTTGATGATTATTATAAAATATGATATAACATCTTAAATAGTTGAGCGTTGCAATGCATGCCAGTTTACCCTTTATTTAAAATACTCAAAGTATGTGATCCATAAAAACCATAAACTTGTCATGGATGTTTATTTTGGAGTCGAAATGAAATGTTCTGTCGATTGATACATTCCACTATAAATTTCGTTATTAAAAGTGAACACGATGCATTAACGACCAGTTTACGGCC
Organism: Allygus modestus; assembly: GCA_963675035.1. Classification (NCBI taxonomy): domain Eukaryota; kingdom Metazoa; phylum Arthropoda; class Insecta; order Hemiptera; family Cicadellidae; genus Allygus; species Allygus modestus. The sequence continues at coordinate 146,339,826 of OY776116.1, forward strand.
CTTGTGTACAACTTAATATGAGGGAATTTGTTAATCAATAACTAAATTTACCATTCAACGATTGTGCATATACATACGCTGCTAATTGAATTGATTGATTCCACTATTCCCCCCTCTCTCTCTCCCCTGTGGCTGCGCTACTGCTCTAGCTGCTGGAATACAATCAGCGGCCAGTGACGTATACAACGTGACTCTATAGCTCTAACCCTAACAGGCTGCTTTGCCTGATTAATCAAATCTGCTGGTGTCTGAGGCCACGAGTCCAAGTTGTCTCTCTTCGACTGTGAATGGTGTAAAGGCGATTCTCTAAATGAACATTTAACAACAGTACTATATCTAATTGTCTCTTTGACCTAGAATCTGGTTTCAATATCAGATTGTATCAGTCTTTGCTTATGTAATTAAGGTGAAGTTATCTACGTCTATAAATACGAAAAACCTGCTCATCCCCCAGGCCAAACCTCTACACCTACAACCACCAAATTTGGCTCGTATATTCTTTCATGACGTAGGTAACCACTAAGAAAGAATTTTCAGAAATTCCCAAAGGCCTCCACCCCCGGAGGGTTTAAGTTCCAATCTAGTGATATTCTTATGGAATTGAGACTTTGGTTTGAGCTGATGAAAATTCAAACAGGTGATTATGACTCGTAGTAGTTCCACTGGTTGACCACAGAATGCAGCACACACAACAGGTTTATTTCCGGATGAAACCGGATGATGGCAGCTAGTTAGCTATATGATAAAGTATAATTAGGAACAAGTGGCTTTAGATGAATTCATGAGGAAATTATTCCCGAAAAGGTAGCTAAACAAATCAAATTATCCTGTATACATGTATTTTAAAAATGTAAACGAGTGTCTGGGATGTTCGGTGGTCCTAACGTAACGTGCGTGTTACTAATGTTACTTAGTCAGTAACTATATGGAAGCCCATCACAGTAGGACGTGTGTTATGCATGTTCGGAGCGTCACAATCGCCCCCCGCATTGCCTCGGTCCCCCAGTGACGCGTTACAATGCCCCTTGCATTGACGGTCCCCCGGCGCCGCGCTCGGTGCAGCTGCTCATTTTTTATTTACGCTTTGCTTTTGTTGTTCCCTTACTGCCCGGTTTCCTTTATTTCATTTACAAAAGAAAGACGAGGTTTCATTAAAATTTCGAATCTATGTAAAATTTAATTTAGCATTATTTTTGTAAAGGGTAAAAAGTACGGAAATTACACTAGTAATTAAAGCAAATGGAAAAATAAAGTTCTGACTGACAGAATGCCTTAAAACTAAAACTACATCTAAAAGAGTACTGATTTAACAAATTTTAAATCTTTAATACTCTGATCACAGTAACCCATAGCATTATATACAACAAAATATAAAGAGCCATATTTTTTTGTTTCCGGTAATTTTAATGAAAAGTGAAAATAAGTGTTATTGAATTAATATTTTAAATAATTAGCCCATTACGGACAGGCCCTATATCTTTGAAATATATAAAAATACTCTGAACTTTGGTTACAAATTATCTTTTAAACTAAAAAATTAATATTTTGACTATTAAATAACGTTAAACTGTCAACGCTAAAGTTGAAGTGTCGTGGCCTTTCGTCAGCTGAAAAGTTTTAATGAGAGGAATCGAAGCGTGAAAATGAATCTGATGTTTGTGACGAGCCTTCAGTAATGGTAATGAAACAAACATACTTCTGTAATGTTATCTCAACAAATAATGTAATGATGTACTGTAGTACTGCCAATGCATGATTATACTGTATAAACGAAATAAGTAATCAGTATCAGAAAACTGACACATACTTCTGTAATGTTATCTCAACAAATAATGTAATGATGTACTGTAGTACTGCCAATGCATGATTATACTGTATAAACGAAATAAGTAATCAGTATCAGAAAACTGACACATACTTCTGTAATGTTATCTCAACAAATAATGTAATGATGTACTGTAGTACTGCCAATGCATGATTATACTGTATCAACGAAATAAGTAATCAGTATCAGAAAACTGACACATACTTTCCCATTTTTTAGTCGTATTTTAATAAGTCAACCCCTTTATACTAACTAAATATATAATATAAAGTGCAGTAACATAATAAAATCTTCTATTAAACTGGCTTTTTTTGGACATGTCTATTCAAATCATTTTGTAGGAGACATACAGAGTCCTTTGATACACACAGTGGTTTTAAAAGAGTGAGGTAGCAATAGATTTTGTACAACCGTTTTTGGACGATGTTAACTTAACCAACATTCAAAGATTTAATGAAATTCATCAGTAAATAAGAGATAAATGATTATTTATTTCAAGAAAATACATTGGACAACGTACTGCGTTTATCTCTAATTGATAGTTTTAATTTTCTCCGCAGCTATTAGCCTTAGAATAATAACTTGATTTACTGAATTATTTAGTTTTTAAGCTAGCTTTAAAATCAGTACATTTCATATAGAATTTATTTTGTTTGTAGTTAACAAAAGATTCTTGTTAACCACAGGGTCACAGGGATAGGAGTTTTAAGCTCTATCAAGTCTGACACAGAATTTACCCGTTATTTTGTTAGGGACATAGAGCAATATAAACCATACCATTTCAATCAAAATAGTTAAAGATCTTTTTCGAAAACTTGAATTTGACATGTTTTTTTAGCGGTTGTTGGGGGATAATTAGTATTAGCCCCCAGAATATATGAGTATATATAATCCCTATTATTAAAAAAATCCTAGAGATATAGTCTAAACTTGATCAAAATCGGACCAATGGTGTGCTCTCTAGGTTCTTAGACATCCATAGGTTATTGGTGTGGTCTCAAGGTCCATTGGATATACAGACAGACAAACAGACATTGCATCAAAAACCACCTTCCTAGATCCAGGAAGCAGCAAAACAAACATTTACACCATTATTTCAAACTCTAAACCTTTTACGAATACAATACTTTATCCAAATGCTAAGTGCAGAGGGAAAGAGTATAAAAAAAACAAAAATAATCTGAAACTTATAAGATAAAAGATGAAATTATTTTCAAAGATATTTCTTTACTTACAACATTGGTTTTGGGTCCTCGGGAAGTGGTTTCTGTCAAAACATCCGGCCTAACGATTAATTTCTCTCGCAAACTTCATTGGGCAGCTGCTTTGACTCGGGTTGGTTTGTTGGCACTTCACAACTTTATCAATAAGCATTTTCACCAAGGGATATTGATTGATATTGTTATATTAGCGACCAAATTTAGGTCAATGACTCTAGTCAGTTTAAAGCCGGTTTCTTATCTATGATTACCTGGGAATCAATTGTATAATGTTGGAATATGTTGGAAGAGTGAAGCTGCAACGTACGCAGTATTAAATATCCTGTAAAAACTGTTTTATAAAGCAAATGATCATTTTGGTTTACATCGATGGGTGTTGAGGGTACACGTTTAACCCTCCAAACTCCACTCCACTTCTATATCTGTTCCGTTGTAACTGTTATTCAATAATAATTTAATAAAATCTAAAAAGATGATTCCCGCAAGTTATGGAGTAGTTTGACTTGCAGAAACTGTTATTTTGTTTTTTTGTTGTATAGAAAATAACAGCTCAGGCTTAGCCCATCTGTTTTCTTCACCAGTGGTAGTGTATCCCCCTCATCCCTATCTTCTTTTCGCGCAGCTAAGGGAATACGAGTTGAAGGTTTCCCTTTTACTCCCTACATGTGCAAGTTTTTCCAAGCAATATACCATCAAGGTAATATCTATATTTATAAAAAATGATTTGGTTTGTTTGTTTGTATATATATTTGAAGTTTTTGCACTCGGACACCGTTGGACCGTTTGTCATGAAACTTGGTATATATGTAAAATTTCACCCAGAAGGTTTTTAAGCCGTCCATTTCGTCCTAACTCAATTGGGTTCCTCCCAAGAGGCCCAAAAGGGTTCCCATATAAACTTTATGGAAATACATTGTTGTTTACATAAAAGCTAATGACATGTTTACTTGACCAGGTGATCTTGGTGATACTGGTTTTAGTTGGTAATAGTCAAAGGCGTGGCAACGTCTAGTCGCTATATAAAGTAGTTATTTGTGTTAGTAATAATGTAACATTGGACATCGGGTGTATTGATCTGTTGTTTGGTTCGAGGATATGAATATTGTCAGTGCTACCACAACAGAAACAACAGTCACCACCAGCCAGCTGTTCGTGCTGTGTTGTTGCCAACTTAACTTTGATAAACATCCTTATTACAAATACAAATTGCTCAACTATCCTTATTCGAAAATATTCTTAGAAAATGACTCTGGATGAAAAATATAAATTAACATGTAGCATGAATCAAAAGAGAAATGTTTGTAATCAATTAAGAAAATTTAATATTATTGTTTTCACAAACTAAATTGCTTCAGCAAACAAACTTATAATTAAGTTGTAAAATTTGGTTATTTTGTAGTCTTAATTTATTTTCTTAACATTCATGAACTAAAATGATAGAGTAAGGATCAGATAAATAACAGTGTAAGTTCATATTTTTGATTTTTTTATAACAAAAACATTAAACTAAGTTCGAATTAACTAAGACAAGGAACTGTTAATAACTGAACTTCAATATTAAAAGGAAGGATGTGTCTGCTTGTCATAAACGATGTTCTGTTTCAACTCAAAAAAAACTCCTAAATTGGTTTATATGGTTGGGTTTTGGAAGTTTGGTCTAAAATTTGGCATATGCCACAAACCAAACTTCATTTTAAGGATCGTATATATATATATATATATATATATATATATATATATATATATATATATAGGTCAAATTGTGAACTACTCACGTTTTAAAAATCTCTTGAAGCTCTCCCCACCGGTCATCAAAGTTCCAGTGTCACTCTTATGAGCATTTACTTGTTTTTGATCAAATGATCTTTATTCGAAATAGTTCAGAATATATAACCAAAGAATCAAGCACACACAACTGATGAATTCCTCGGGTGGGAACTGTTTTATAATTTTGCTGAGCAAAGAAATCACCAACTCAATAAGAGGTCGATTATTTAAATAGAAATTATAAATTTAAAATTTAAATATGTAATTATATTTAGGAGTATTGAGGCGTATGTAGAAAATTCTCTAGTAGCTTAATCCTTATCACTGATTCGACTAACATTTTATATTGCAACAAAAAACACCAATACTTTTGTAGTTTTGATAACGTGCCCTTCACCTCGGTTACTTTTCTTGGGATTACTTGTGCAATAAAATATAGAGTCCCACATATATTATTATACATGAGAAACTTAAAAGTGGAACAATTACATGTGCTTACATTTTTGCTATTCAATTAAGATAAACAGATGTTAAAGCACATTTTCAATTAGTTTTAGCTAATCACTTAGCTTACCCAGCGCTGGACAATAGTATTTCTGTGCGGTGAAATCAGTCGGCAGTGTCATTTACGACGTGGTCCAATATAAACTTAAGAGGATTTATTTGATTAATCAATTCTCTGCCAGCCTATTTGCCTTAGTTGCTCTCTCGTTTGATGAAAATTGTTTGGATAATTCACGAAATTGGCAGTAAGAAAAGAGTAATTTGTAATAGGATTTCCATTTTAGAGACTAATATACAATGGATAGTGGTGATTGTGTTTGTGAATTAGATTAGGAGTTTTACCAAGTCAATGCATTAATTTATAGAATAGTAAATTACATAAGTAATTATATTTAACAGCTGTAAACTATTTCTAAAAACTTTATGTATTAAAATGTTTTGCGTATTAATTGAAACCGTCCTTAAATAATGTATTTTCATATTTTCATACACATATAATAATATAAGTTTCTTCAATTAAAAATAAATAGAAGGTATTATCTGATAGATATTAATTAACACTTTTGGTACCCAATTTATGACTTAACGCTGTTTTAGTCAAACGTTTAGTTCTGTTTAAGTTTTCAACAAAATACAAATTACAATTTACGGTAAATAACTATAAAAATTACGATTCAACATTCTTTTCGGTTACTTTTTGTCGGTATAAGTTGGTTGGTTACAATTTAGTATACCAAATATTAGATTCTATAAAAAATAAGAAAACTGGATAACGAAATATCATAAATAAAAACAATCAAATTCCAATTCTTTATGTGCAATATTTAAGCAAGTCGAAGTTAATCCCAAAGTAATTTATTTCACTTAACTGCTGCTAATGACTCCACGGGCCAGCTGGGAGGCTCTCTCTGACTGGTCACCATTTATCCTGACAAAAGTGAGTTTTTGTTAAGTATTTTCAGTATATTGCTGTAAGGCCGAGTACTGCCATTACATCAATATTATAAAAGTAATAGAAAATATTGGAGGATTCTTTTTAAGTGTGATCATCTGAACTATGTATCAAAATCAGGAAAACGGCATTGCAAAACCATTGTCGAAATAGAATTAGCAGCATCGTTATCTAAACTTAGCATATATACTATATAATTTGCATGTGGTATATGGCATACATGGCATATACTTTGTAAAAAACATTCATTGAAGTATTACCTCATACTGTAGTATTTACATAGATATCTATAAAGGGTGTTAAGGGTATACTCATTTTAACATATATGTTGCAGAAAGTTAGTTAATTGTTAAAACAATAGCTATGACAGTTACAACTTTGTACCGGACCTCCATAGTGAATTTTGTAATTCTTAGGGTAGTTAACAAAATCAAGTATGTAATTAGTATAGCATATTTAGCTTTGATATGACAGAATGTTTATTTTACAACAGAATTTTATTTTTATAAAATGATAATGTTATAGAAATATATGTGAAATAATTGTTCGAAAAACAAAAATAAAACTCGACTCTATAATCAATCATATTGTTAGGTTATTTATTGTTTCTTGATTAATTAAGTCAACCATGAAAAACGCTTCATTAATGGACCTTAAAAGTGGTAATGTTAATTAGGAAGTAGATTGTTAGTCGCAACCAGCGAGATAAAAACATCTTAGACGTTCACAGCAGTGTGCTCTGAGTTTCGCCACACCGATCCTGAGAAAATCAGACCATTCTGTAAACTGGCCCTAGCTGCAATTTGTCTTTGTGCTATGCATCAATGCTTCTTAACATTTGGTCGACCTCATATAGGATTTGAACCAGGGTTTGCACAGTTCGCTTGCAAAAGGTGAAACAATGCTGCTAGTGACTGACTATAATATACACACACAAAAACACATCAGTCATCGTCTTTGACATTGCATTTTGTACTAAATTATAAGTATTTAAAATATTGAGGAATTTAGAAAAACATCCTTAACGAAACACTACAGTTAGAAAACAATTAAATTAGTTTTTTTTCTTAATCACATTGTGATTCCAAGGGCTCTGATTTTTCAAACCAAAGAGATGAAGTCCACTCCTCTCGACAGCACAGTTTGCTATGGGGCGAGCGTTGTTTATGCCATTGATGGGGTCAAAGGCATCTCGTGGTTAATTAAAGAGGTAAACTTAACCGTGTTGTTTGAGTGCCAAACAGAAGCGGCCTCTGAACAACACGGCGACCACCAGCATCACCAGCTCTTCATCGGGGTGTTTACTGCTTGCGGTTGATATACGAAACCAAGCCTTTTGCATGTTTATTTACTTTTGTATTTACACATATATAATAAAAAAAACTCTGATCAATCTTCATTATGAAAGTAAGTTATGTTAAAAGCCTTCTATTCGAATATACGGATCTACTGAGCAGATGATTATGCTTGAAATGTATTTTTATTCAGTCGGGGCGTATAGTTACATACTCGCTTCGCTCGCTGGGGGCTCCGCCCCCAGACCCCTGTGGGGGGCTTCGCCCCCAGCTCGCTGTTTGGCCTCATGTTGAAGAGGTGTTGTTTCAAATGGCCCAGAACCCCTATAAGACTTATACTAAGAAAACAGACGAATCAGCAGATATTTAAGTATAAGACCATCTGTTTGGCTGCTAGAACTGTTTAAACAACCGTGTTTAAACATTCTGATTGTTTATAACCGTTATTATGAATTGTTTTGAGGTAGTTAAAACTAAACAAATAATGCTTGGGAATTTTCTGTAAGGTTAAAAGGTGCAAAGCACATGCATGCCAAATCTCACGTCTCTAGCTCAAGTATTATTGGTGTCACGTGTATATCCAATACTATAAATTGGGACAGAACCCCCAATACACCACTACTTATACCAAGAAAACGGTCATATCTAAAGATATTTAGATTTTTTCATTTTTCGACAGGTTTAATTAATAAAAACTGGTCATATTTCTGCTGCTATTTACTGAGTGTGATGTAGACATACTGCGTGCCCAATATTAGGCCTCCATCAATTATATTAACATGATAGGAAAAAAACTGCCACAAAATATAGAAAATATGCCTAAATTTGAGAAATCTAGCGCTACCTAAGGGTGAAGGAGACGAGATACGATAAAAAGTCATAGGACCAAATTTGTAGATCGTCTAAAATCCGTGTGTCGAGGTGGTCTCCGGTTCTCGATAGGACCAACCGTTCGGCCGCTACAGCCACAAAAAATACACTATTTTGGAGATGTTCAAAATTTCCTCCATTTTGAATTTTTTTGAGGAGGTTAAAATAAAAAATTATACCTTTTTGAAATTTTCCTGGGGGTTTCAAAGGACAAGCTACATGTAGGCCTAATTCCATGTTTCTAGCTTATCTAGAATTCCCTGAGTAAGTCGATAATGCAGTTTGTCATTTATGGAATAATTAGGATTTTTAATTTTTTTGGGATGTTTAATTATTAAAACATGTTAGTTTATCGAGTGTTTCGTGAAGAGTAATGTACCAACATATTGAGTGGCAAATTTCAAGCCTTTAAATACTAAATTAAAGTGATAGGAAATTAAAAACCATGAAAATAACCATCAAAATTGTTTAAATTTTGAAAAATCTAGCGCTACCTAAGGGTGAAGGAGACAAGATACGACAAAAAGTCATAGAACCAAAGTTGTAGATCGTCTAAAATCCGTGGCACGTGGTGGTCTCCGTTTCTCGATAGGACCAACCATTCGGCCGCTACAGCTCAAATAAAAAGTCACTATTTTAGACATGTTCAAAATTTCCTCCATGTTGAATTTTTTTGAGGAGGTTAAAATAAAAAATTGTAACTTTTTAGAATTTATCTGGGGGTTACAAGGTACAAGCTACATACATGCCAAATTTCAGGTTTCTATCTCGTCTAAAAGTGGTCTAGAATTCGTATACCTCAGTGAGTGAGTGAGTGAGTGAGTTACACATGCGGCTGTATATATTATAGATTTGCAAGGAGTATAATTCACATTCATCCTCGGGGCTCCGCCCCAAAGGTATTCTAAGCTTAAACTGACTCTTATGGAGGTAAAGCAATCAATTAAACTAGTGGCTTACAGAGGCTACAGCCCCTAATGTATGGTTTTTGTGTAAGTGGATAATCGCAGCTGATCATTAGTTCATTTTGCTTAATAAAAAAATGTAGTGATATTTCCATAAGAAGATCATCGGATCTTTGAAGTCCAGTGGGGCATAGCCCACGTAATTTTTGACGTTACTGATATTTTTCCCACCGTCCTTGGCCCTCAAGCTTTAAAATGAATCTTCATAACCTAACTTAACTTCTTCATAGCTCGAGATATTTCATGGGGCCGATTCGCTTACGGAATTAAATACATAGATTGTACTTTAAAAACTACATAAACATAACACAGAACAAAAGCAATGCACGAACAGCTGTTACAGACATTATGCAAAAAACATTAATGGAATAACATCTCACTATGAACCAAGGTTTATGCCGTGTTATTCATTCAGAAGAAAACGAAGTACATGCGCTCAAGAGTAGTAAGATTTATTCTTTTATTCAATGTTAGACAAAGAGTAAATAAAGTAAATAAAATCAAAATAACGTTTCCGTCGATAGTTATGGCTTTTTAACTTCTATTTGATAGTAATTAAAATAGCCAATTAAAAAAGTACATTATTTTTATTCTAAAGTATTATGACTTCCCATTAACTTTAAGGCTTTTGTGACCACTTAACCCTAACGGGAATGCAATCATTTGAAGCCTTGCAAAGAAAGAATACAACTTTATTCTAATTCTGAAAAATGTTCCCAACACTATTTTTAATAACATTACGCTTACACATCACAACCACAAACTGCAGTCTTCATGTCTGTGAATCAGGGAAACACGCGAGCTGCTGATGGTGAAGTGACCGCTTAGTTTCCTCCCCCATAGCTTGTGGTGGAGAATATTTGTGGTGTGTTATCTATTGAGGACAATCCGAGTGCAGGTCACGCATCTGCAGCTACAATGTATAAAGTAACTAGTTAGATTTATATTTCACAGGGGACATATGAGGGTGAACCGACCGTATACATTGCGATCTAACAATAAATTCCTTCATATAGTGGTTTGATACGATGGCGATATAAGCAATAAGAAGTTGAATAAATACGACATGAACAATCGAAAAGTTACAGAATATGTATTTCCTTATCTTTAGCTATGAGATGTAATCTTACGGGTATCTCCAATTTTATGATTTAAATATAAAATCAGTTTAACTCCACAGATCCGGGTGAAGTACACCAAGAACCAATCGGGTGCTAGAACGATACCGGAGGTCGTAACTTCCGCTCAGGGTGGAACGTAGACGTCTCTCTCCCGTACGACGATGAAATATTATTATATATATATATATTATTCAAAGGTGAATTTCCCAGAGAGTTGGTAGAGAGCATTCCCCACAATAAACCTTGGCAACGATTATGTGACCAGTGGTGTCGGGCCTGCTCTCGCTTACTGTCGGCCTGTCGGGGTTCGTCTTGCTGCGGGGGTCTAGGGTATCCTCGACACTCCAAAGGTGCTTCAAAGTTGAGAAAGTCACATTCCCAAACTTAGCGGAAGCGGACCCACCGAACCGCACCGATAATCCATCTATATTTCGTGCCTAACGCGATTTAGTCTCAATCATACAAATGCTCATAGTAGTAATATGTAAAACCATTGATACTGCAATGCAGTAAAGACCAACAACTTGTATTGTGCTCGTTCATGTACCTCACTTTGAAAACTAATCCGAAAACTCTTTTGTGTCGAAGAAAACATGAAAGAGTGCATTTGGCAATTCGGAGTGGAGAGACAGTTGAGGATGAATACTGAAAGGCAGGAGGTGTTTGGTATGCAGAACGCGGGACTATACAAGATGTACGGCAACTCAGCGGCGCTCGCCGGTCCGGTTGTGCTGAGCCCCTCCCCTCCCTCTCTCACTCTCACTACTCCCACTGCTCAACATTGTTCATACGTATCATCCCTGCTATCTTGTATCAACCCGCTTACAAATTATGTGCAGCCGTTATAGTAAATTTCGTAAAAATTCAAAGTGATGCGTCAGCACGCACAAGCCCTTATGGCTGGGCCTTATGTGGGACTAATTTCTGAAAGAAATGTTTAATTTGTGTGAAAAAATAGTTCTGTGTTTTTTTTTTAAATATAAAGTATATAATTAGTAAGTATTCATTTGCAAATATTGGAAATAAATAGATTTGATTTGAAGATTTGCAAAAAAATCACAATTAACTCAATAGTTAACAACTGATTTGCTATTTTTAGAGATATAAAAATAAGCGAAAAATAATAACATTTTCAGATTATAGTTGGTTTTAATTATGAAATCTCCAATTTTAAGTTATTATATTTAAATTTTACTTAAGTTGTGATAATTAACTTGGTGATTAAGCTTACGAAATAAGTTATTTAGCATTATTCGGTTATTTATAACATAACAATTTGTTTGGTAAAAGGTTTTAAATTTAAGATTTTACCGTTCATGCATTTTAAAATTATCAGACCACTTCAATTTTAGGTAAGTTAAATTCTGTATTTTGGACTTAACGAACACTATGCTCATAACAATTAATTTGTTATATTACAAATAACTAAATTAAACTGCAATGTAAACCATTAAAAGCCCCTTCCCTATTTGTAAGGAGCTCGTGAGAATTATGAAGCAATCTACTCTAAAGTAGGGGATTTCCACCCCTAACGGCGATATATTAAATAATTTAGGTTCCGCAATACCATAGTACGAGTCGTATATATGTCATTATTCTCCATTTTTTAGGTTTTCTGTATTTGAAACAGATTTATAAAACCAAAACTTCAACCATAGGGTGCATACATTTGAGTGTTAAAATGTTGATCTGTTTTTGGTCCTACTCTCGTATCTCCAATATTTTAAATTACAAACAAATTTGTTTTCATAATATTATTTTGTAAACACCGGGCACTGACACTTGAGTTAAAAATAATTTTTTGAAACATGTACTAAATATTTGGATATTTAAATATTTATAAACTGTTTTATAACGGTTTTTAAAAACATATGTAGACAAATTTAGTGCTTTTAAATTATTATGCTAGTCTTACTAGCATGAATAAATTAAAGTTCCACAGATTTAAAACAAATGAACGTGTATTAGTTATTTTAATGTTTTAATTGCAACCAATAAATTGACGATACCAAATACTTTACTGTAACTATCAGAAACAGATGTGAGTAAAGTCCAGTATGTCTTCGTTCCAGTGTAAATAACGTCGGTGGGAGCCTCTGTCGCGGTAGATAAAGACACACGGTCGCCATATTGGATTAGGTCGTCGACCGTTAACAAGATCAACGGTAAAGCCGCTTAGAATATAAATGCAACACATAACTAATACTAGCACTCCATCGATCTGTGGCTATCATTGTTATTGTATAAGTCTGAGAACGTAAACTTGGAATTGTATTCATTTGATTCCTCTCAGTGTTTTCCAGGGAGCAAACGGTTTACAAGATAAATAATTAGTTTTGTGTATATTTTTAGAGTTATGTGAGACAAAATTGTGAAAATGAGGTTTACACGAGTAGCCTACAATAAAGGGTGGGGAGATTTGTTTGAACATCAGCATCATCGAACTACCGCCCTCAACGTTAAGGAGTTCAAGCGTATAACCAAACCATCAACACATTAAGAATCTTACAAAATCCAGCTCCTATATTTCATGTTTATTGAAATAATTTGAGTTTGGAAAGAATAAGAAAATCTATTTATCCTTAAATATGTAAATAAAATACCCCCGTCGCAGTAAACCTGCGTACTCAGCGAATTTAAAATTCAAAATATATGTCTTAATACCACATAAAGCCACATACCAAGTTTTATCAATATACATTCATAAATAAATGATTTATGACATTTTTATTATTCTCTATAAGAGTAACATGGTGGCTGGGTATGCAGGGTTGCTGAAGCAAGGAACACCAAAATTGGGGTTTTATACAAATATCTATATAAATCAATAAGGTAAAGCCACATCCCAAATTTTATTAATTTATGTTCATAATTTAGGGAGATAACACGTTACTTTTTCTCCTTAAGAATGATATGGGAGCTGAGTACGTAGGTTTGCTGCTAGAGGAACTATCGGCCAAAAAATTTTTTTGAGTGCAAATATCAATAGACCACAACGATATGAACAATATACCACGTTTCCAGGATAATTTGATAAATAAGCGAGATATACAATGTTTCTTATTATCCATAAGAATAACATTGGACAACGTACTGTGTTTAGCACTTTCAATATCTCTGTAAAAATTCGACGTAGAGCAATGATCAAAACACCAAATTGTGCGTCTTTTTAAGCTGATTCCAGTGGAAAACTAAAATTTGACTTTTTCAAAACTTATATGTAAAAAACAAAAAAAAATTTTTGGGGTACAAAACCCCCCCAAAATACACCTTCGGATAAGTCGATCCGTCTGGTTTTCAAATTTAAAGTCATAAATGCTGCTTTACACGTTTATACCAAATTTCGTCAAAATCGGACTATTTTTACGAGAGTTATCGCACCACGGATCGCAGCAACGGATATATATACAGCTTCGAACGAATGATGTTTTTGGGGTCTGGGGACCTCAAAACGAAAATTATCATGGTCCCGGGCCAAGGTTTTACCATGCCGACTACGGTAACAGCCCTATAGGGGGAATTCGCTAAAAGAAGTGGGATTTTAAAGTGTATACTTAAATTTGCACTAACAGAATAAATCAAGTAATCAGATGACGATAAAATGATAAGTAATATTCGAAAAATAATACCTCAGTATAGGCGTGAAACAAAATTTGACTCCGATTCAAAACTGTCTCTCCAAATTCGTAGTTGCAACTTTACCTAGCTGTTTAGCTTATACACAATACATGATATTTAAAGGGAATTTATATTAGTTTCCTCACTTGTTTCAATCTGGAATTATATATAACTTTAAGTCCTAGTTAATCGGATTTTTAATAAACAATGGTATTTGAGAAAGTTATAATTCTTGTCATAGTGTAATCAATATACGTACATACGTGTACATACACGTTTTGGGAAAAATTATATGAAACCTGAACGTAGAGTATTACATTATTTCGTCCATAAAACAACACTTTATTATTTTATCGTTATTTTCTGGTATTTATTGTTCATAATACGATCGAGATTTATTCATGACATAGAGATGTACAATGCATACCCTTTATGGAGACAATTGTCATATTTCTCCCAGAACATTTGCTGGTATCAAATGCGACGTTCAAATGATGTATAGCCCAAATCTCACTCCAGATGGCTCAGCAGATCAAACAATACTTTAGGGCTTGTAGTATATTTGAGGAAAGAACTGGGTATTTTTCTCAACGTTACTAAAGTAAAAGAACGAAATAAATAGGATAATAAAAAAGTAAACTTGGACTAACTGATTACAACTGAAAAGGCAAGGATGTGGTAACAGCCCAAAATCTTATTACGATTGAAACAATCGAAAATGTTACTTAAAATTCAGTTATAATTGAAGCAATTTACAAAATACGTCTTTATTCTAATAATTCTTCTACGAACTGTAAAATTAATATCGGAAACAGATCTTAAGAAAAGAAATAGTGCAAAGTCATTAGCAGTTTCAATTATCTTGAAATCTTTAATTAAACTGGGTAATGCACCTGTAGAGAGGTGTACACCAGAGTTACTACTTCCTTTCTCTGAAGGCGTTTTATCAGATTAAACTGATAACATTTAATGAGATTCCCATGACCCACACATCTTTACGATAGGGTTTGGAATATTAATAGAAAACTAGTCACATTAAGCATGTATTTATGTATGGTTTTAAGAGTTCAAAAATGCTTTGTGAGTTTGGACTCTTAACCATATTTGTTTTATTAAAGTATTTCCATCCACGTTTCTTTGAATGTTTCAGTGAATTAATTGTTTTGGAATACTAACATGAGACATATTTAATTTAATTATTATTTAAAGAAATAATATATTCACTAGTATGAAAATCAGTTTAAATTTTATATCAGTTTTTGGAAAAATTTCTGATGGAGAAATATGTTATGGGGAAAAATTTACACCTTTAATTTCTATTTGAAAATTCGCACAATTAGAGGTTTCCAATCAAGATGTATAAAAGAAAGGTGTGTGCGTGATCAGCTGATGTGACGTAGATGGGCTCGCTCACTAGCGCAGCCAATGACATGGCTGCAAACCTTATTTAGTCTGCTGAAATGTCAGTTTTGTGTTCTATCTATCATATGATCCATATGTTTTAAAGACATGGTCTGTTTACTATTATTGCGAGCCCATCAACGTCACATCAGCTGATCATTCACACACCTCTCTTTTCTACATATTGGCTTCCAATAACGTGATAAAATAAAATTGGCTCAGTGGAACTCCAAGTTTAGCTATACGAAGGAACTGATCGTTAATACGCGTTTAGCCAGAAATGCCCATGTGTCTGTCTTTAGTGGCGTTTTGTAATCGTATATGCACGTGACCTGTTTATTAGTATTAAAGACGGCCTTATCGGGGTGAAAATGAATATTTTACGGGTTAAGTACTAATTACGGCCCGTAGGGGTTGAAACTCGGTTTAGTTCAATCTAGAAATAACAAGAATCGTTGACGGTTTGGGTGAGTATTTTGTATACAATAAATTTAAACCCATAACGCTTTTGCAAACATTCCAAAACAACGACCCGCTTTCACAATAGTTGGCAAGTCTGCGTATGACTTATCAAAATGAAGTGTCAAAACTTTAAAATCGGTTCAACAGAACTCTATAATTACTTGTACAAAATAGCTCTGCTTTCCCAGGTAGAAAAAAAGTGCATTTCCAACGAGTTTGGATCAGCTTTTGCATAAACAAAGACAGACCTATAAACTGCATTGAAATTAGTTTCAAACATTATTTATCTTCGATGTATACAAAATGTCATAAAATGGCCTTTCAAATGTAAAAAAAACAAAGGTAAATTTACAATGAAGTTAAATCGTTCGTAATAGAGTTGTGATTTTGTAAAACTATTACTTGTCCTAAACTACTCTTTAATTACAATTTCAGTGCAATTTTACAACTGCAAAGAGTATAAAAGCTGTAATATAAAAGTGAATTTGTACTTCAGGTGGTAGTTTTCATCTTGGAATTTGGAAAGTTTTAAGGTGATAACTGAAACGATGACACTAATTTTCACGTGAAAACATTCCACTTCCCGAGCAAACACAATTACGGAAAACAAAGCAACTCCCCACTTGAACTGCCTCAAGTGTAACCTTCTTGGTCTTATATTGCTCGTTTCGTTTAGCATTTACACACTTCTAACAGGACCTACAAGAAACGTCTGAATTGTCCTTTTAAAAGTAATGGAATCTTCAAAAAGTTTAACAGAAAGTACAGTAAATCATTATTGATTACGACGCAGGTTGTGTGTCGGAATATATTTCTCAGCCTAGGCCATGTTGAATAACTTAAGTAAATTACATTACTGCGTATTTCATTGCATATGTTACGTTGCATTATATACTAGTTATATTTCACATATAACCGTTCATTAACTAATCACAAACGAACATTTTCCAATGCTGGCCAGCTCTTCTGCGTCTTTTATAAATAGCTTACCAAGTTTTTCTTGGAACAGATATTTGTCACAGTTCAATTCGTAATTTAGAGACTACACGCCGCTATATATCAAATTTACCAACCATTTTACATGCCATATACATATTACTATGTACGTGAATGTTCTTTTCGTATTCCAAACGACTTTGCTGATGCTTTCGGTCAGCGACCAAACCCAATTTGGCGATGTATCTTTATCATCCAAGACTAAGTCCTTTTCAAAGACAGGCACCGTATATCACTCTTTACTGGACCAGTGACACGGTGCTTTCTATACTACTATTGATGACTTCCGGGGAAATATACTCGTATGTAGACATGTTCAGTTAGTATTTCACTTATTTAATAACTATTATTCAATTCCATTATTATAGAGTTATTATTTACACACTCTCCACTGTCACTGTTGACGGAATCCTTTACTACCGTTTCCTCTCCTCACAGACCTGTTCATCCAAACCTTAAGGTGACTTCCAAACCAAAAGCCACGGTATAAAGTACGGTGGCTTTTATGTAAATTCTTATAATATATACATATTTTGTAAAATGCCTACCCCAATTACTTTTTAACTTTTTTAATGTCTAAATGTTTATAATGTTATATAATTTGTTCTGCTGTAAATTGATAATTATAAAATTAAACTTAAAAAAGTTAATAAAAACAATTTAATACTCTTTGAATTTTGAATATCCGTAAAATAGAAATTTAATATATTACCAGAGGCATAACAGTGAAGATGAAGGGAGTGTTGTGGGACGGTGACACAGACATCTCGAGGAGGATATTGCCTCTTAAGCCGCCTCACCCAAGCCCTCTTAAGCAGTGGAAGTGAGTTTTTATCTGTAGCTTATTGCAGTTTAACTTGATGACAATATTGTTAAATATTTTAGCCAAATTTTAAGCAGCGAGTTTATTTCAACTTTTCCTATACTGTAAAAACTCGCCTTTTGAGTTTGAATACATTTTAATATATATGTAATATTTATTAATCGTACTGACGGATTGCGATTATTTAAGGTACAGTTCCTGCCTTCACCAGGCTACAACCTTTGTGTATGCTGCGATCCGTCGTTAACGTTTTAAATTATTTATAATCATAATCAGCTGATCCTGATCAAGTAAACATCAATCACTGTCCATAAGAACATTACAACTTTGAAGGCGTTTGGGGCTAAGCTCTAAAATTAGAATGAAAACCTTATAATTTTCCTACTTTAGGCCTTAGTAAACTGTGTTATGTATCTAAATTATATATTAGGAGAGATTTCTTCCATTGTTGGATGAATTTTTGGAGGCACTCACTTCATTTTTGTCCCTGGACTTGCCAATAGATAACATAGACACAAACTTGAAATATGAACAAAACGCAAACCCAACAACAACCACAGTTCCTGCTTCATTAGGATTATTGCAGCTATAATTCTACCTTAATGCGAGTCAAACGCCTAACCACGACCTGTGATCGTGTTCAGTTTGTTATTCATGTTTGTAGTTTTGCCCGTTTTATCAACTGCCACTTCCTGGAACAAAAGTGAGGCAATCGTTGTCTAAAACTACACCCAGCAATAGAATTACTGTACGCAATCAAATTCATTATTATTATTCATTTTCAATTTATCCAGCATTGGTGAGGTAGTGAGGGTTTTGGTTAAAGCCAAATGATGAAACCTAATTAATTCTTATTGTTGCTACAAAGTTAATAAACTAATTGTTTATAAAATTGAAGACCATTTCACAACTTTTAACCTTCTTCATTGTTATTGATTGCCCAGGACTTTTATGCTCTTTTAAAATGGCTCTAAAGCAACGTTTCATACAATTGAAGACCATTTCACAACTTTTAACCTTCTTCATTGTTATTTATTGCCCAGGACTTTTATGCTCTTTTAAAATGGCTCTAAAGCAACGTTTCATACAATTGAAGACCATTTCACAACTTTTAACCTTCTTCATTGTTATTGATTGCCCAGGACTTTTATGCTCTTTTAAAATGGCTCTAAAGCAACGTTTCATACAATTGAAGACCATTTGACAACTTTTAACCTTCTTCATTGTTATTGATTGCCCAGGACTTTTATGCTCTTTTAAAATGGCTCTAAAGCAACGTTTCATACAATTGAAGACCATTTCACAACTTTTAACCTTCTTCATTGTTATTGATTGCCCAGGACTTTTATGCTCTTTTAAAATGGCTCTAAAGCAACGTTTTATACAATTGAAGACCATTTCACAACTTTTAACCTTCTTCATTGTTATTGATTGCCCAGGACTTTTATGCTCTTTTAAAATGGCTCTAAAGTAACGTTTTATACAATTGAAGACCATTTCACAACTTTTAACCTTCTTCATTGTTATTGATTGCCCAGGACTTTTATGCTCTTTTAAAATGGCTCTAAAGCAACGTTTCATACAATTGAAGACCATTTCACAACTTTTAACCTTCTTCATTGTTATTGATTGCCCAGGACTTTTATGCTCTTTTAAAATGGCTCTAAAGCAACGTTTTATACAATTGAAGACCATTTCACAACTTTTAACCTTCTTCATTGTTATTGATTGCCCAGGACTTTTATGCTCTTTTAAAATGGCTCTAAAGCAACGTTTCATACAATTGAAGACCATTTGACAACTTTTAACCTTCTTCATTGCTATTGATTGCCCAGGACTTTTATGCTCTTTTAAAATGGCTCTAAAGCAACGTTTTATAAAACTAAATATTCAATACAAATAATATAAATTCATTTAAAACCTTACAAAAATAAATTAAATAACAAATATGGGTGAAATTGCTAATAATAAATTGTAAAGAAGTAAGTATGATAAATTTAAAAACAAATGTTAACAAAACAATCTACTTCAATCCACAAGTTTGAAAAAATTAGTGGAATCATAGTGATCAAAGTATTTATTAGTTTTTCAAAGGCAATAGAACAAATATTTTTGAGTCTCACATAAATCGATAATTTGAAATGGGATTATATTACAAGTTGATATTAAATAATTTTCTAAGTAGCATGGTACGTGTTGTTACAATTAAAGAGGATAAAATAAACTACGTCTCATAACACTGAAAAGCATATGTAAACTTGTACTTACATACAAGACTGTAAATATATATATAAAGGAATATATATATATATTTCTTTGTTTATTTACTGTATTGCATATAAGTAAAGTATAAGTCCAAATTTGTATTATTGTGGTACGCAATTTATTTTATCCTGTTTAATTAACAAAAACCACTCTCTTGGAGAACATTTCTGCACTGGAAAACACAAGGCTTTTCTTATGGAAATTTTCCTTTCCTCCAACGAATAAACAATTAAGAGAACACAGCGAGTTTCTTGAACGTGCTTTAAGTGAACGTGCTATTTGGGTCATTTAACACGTTGACAACATTATGGTTAGTTAGTTTCAACAATGGAAAAACCGGAACTTTATCCCTTGCTTATATGCTAATATGTTTCACCTATTAAACAACATTCTCAAAAGGGAATACACTAATATTGGTTGTATGTTAGATTCTGTTCCGGATCTCAAAGATTTTCGTTCATTGATACGTGAACTCCAGTTTAATTTACTATCAAACATTAATCCCAGAAGCTAAACAGCAGCCCGATCACCCTGGATGTTTTCCAACTCTGGCCTAGTCCACAATGAACAAGATGTTTGAGTTTTGTTTTCATTAAGTTGTAGGTTATTGAGAACCATTCCTTGGCTTCACTAACCCATTAACTTAGTAATTATATTGCATTCGCAATGGCCGATAAAAGGGTTTTGATTGGTGCTGCACTCTAGTAGCAAAATCCGTAAACTAATGGCTGCGGGCAACTGCAGTTCTCTCCGCTAGGGGTGCGGACTGACTATAAAAACCCAAATAACGCCACTAGGCCACTGGTCGTTGTAGCTGAGTTAGCCAAGTCATGGAAACACCTTGGCCAGGTGTTGACACGAACTTCGTGGGTTCGAATCCCGCACACGACCAAAACTGACCAGTCGTGCAGCTCTCAATGAGTTAACCGGTCTGTGGGTAGGGGTTTCCAACTTGTTACGTCAAACAATTATAGAGTTATTTACCTAAAGTGGGGCGATGGTAAGGAAGAAGAAGTACATGAGGAAGGTATTGAGGGAGATAGCCACTGGCTGTATGTTGTGGCCAGGAGGAGAGGGATGGTAGGCCGCATTGTTGCCCCTACCCCCTTTCCACCACCAACTCATAACGAACACTTCCCCTAACCCTGCACATGGTTAAATTACCTCTAGGGTTGTTATGTTAAACCGAGATTCACTCATTTGATTCCAATATCATAGCATAGGCATGATTCAAATATCGATCAGAAATCAAACTTAAAAATACATTAACACGAATGACATAAAACTATGAGATGGTGAATTTTAAATTTATCTAATTAAAAAAATAATATTTTTAAATAAAACCACGTTCACATGTGTTTTTATAAGTAAAAAATACAATTTTGAGGATATCCAATTTGTTCTGGACAGTGAAGGATAATTTGGATTTGAATTTAGTATTTCAAACGTTATTATAAAGTTTTAGTACAAAATACTGGTAAAATCTCGGAACCATGTCAAATGAAGCAAAACACTGTTTGAACTGAAATGAATGACCCGGCTATTAATATAGAGATATCGTTAAAACAGCAGCTGTCATGATAAGGACGAATGTGGTTGAATATCTCCGGCGTTGGGAGGGCGATGGTTAGTTGTTCGACCGGTGAAAGCATGAAGTCGTAAAAAAACTCTATATACAATCACAATTAGTTGAAAATATAATTTTTTCAACGGGTTTGGAAAATAAATACAATTTTATCACCTTGGCTAGTGCTCCCTTGAATGAAATCATCATAAATATTTCCATTTTAGTAATTACAAGTGGCTTGAAGGGACCATGGCCCCAAACCTTGCTCAATACCCTGCCTCGTCTAATTTATTTACTCTTCACATGCTGAGACAAATGAATCAATATAAGAATTGGGTTTATATGTATCATGTCAGTTCGTAAAAAAGCAGACGTTTTTGAATCCCAAGATTTTCTTAAAGGGAATGTGTTACGTTATTTGTCGTTTGTTGGTACCTTTCTAGAAATACTGTTATTTTTCCAGAGTCCCTGGGATCAAGAACTTAAATTTAAGCCATCTCCCATCATCCTGCAATTTGCCAAACTGCCACAATTTTGACTTAAAGGTTTCGCTTACAGAATTATATATAAAGACTATTGGCTTGAAGGGGTGATAGCCCCTAACCTTGCTCCAATACTCAACAGTGTAAGGAGGAACACATGTCAGTTCGTCAGGAACACTTGACACTTGATCACATGTTTTAATGTAAATAAAGCAGACGTTTTTAAATACCCATGCTTTTCTTATGGGGTATGTTTTACGTTATTCATATTTTTCTGGTAACGTTTTTGAAATTCTGCTATTTTTCCCGAGTCCCTGGGATCAAGACTATTAATTTTAGCCGTCTCTCATCATCCTGCGATTTTCTAAACTCCCACAATTTTGACTTAAAAATTTCGCTTACAGAATTATATATAAAGATTGTCATTGATAGTTATCAATCTCAATTATCATAGTTAACTGTCCGTTACGTTAACTGTAACGTTATCAATCCGATTAAATAATAGGGTATAAAACAACAATTTACACCCTACCACATTATTGTATTGTATTTGTATTATTGTTTTGTTATTATTGTTTGTATTGTATTATTGTTTATGCAAGCTGAGATCGTGCGAGGATTTATTTCTAATTTGAAATGAGAAATTTCCCCCTCAGGCGATAATCAGAGATGCGACACGGGCGCTCGCTGGAGAAGAATTAATTAATAACGAAAGTGAGAATATCCCCCCCACTACGAGATATTGACAGTTTACATGGCTGAATGGTTTTTAATAAAATCTTTCAACGTCGATGCAAAATAAGATTACGATTACAAAAATATTATTGCAATCACGAAAGCTAGTTTTGCGTTTTAGTTTAATTTTATAGTAGCTTTATTTAACAATAAAATAGTATAATTCATACTAATAAACTAAACTGTTTTATTAATTAAAACATTTCTTTTCTTGTGGGTAATTTTACGCAAATTCCAAAGATTAAAAAAATCTGCAATATCTACCTTGAACTCAGATCATCAAACGACTATAATATGACGAATGTTCAACTTATATTTAATGTATTCTGCCCGCGAATAGACTGCAAACCAGTCGGATAGGACCTTGACCCGCACTGCAGTGGTCCAGAGGGAGCGTCGAATGATTTGTGCTGTTGTTGTCGATACAAACAAAGCTGCGATGCATAAACAACAACCCCTGGAGGCGGCCATCGATCGACTGCGGCGGCGGCACAGTCCACGGCCGAGTCCCACACTCACAAGTTGGATTGAACTTTATGTAATTGAAATTATTTGATCTCATACTCTTGATTTATAAGCTGTTGGTATAGGAGACTATGGTAAGTTTATGCAAGTTTAAATCAATTTATAAATCGGTGTACGTATTCAAAACCTAGTATCCAACCAATCCTAACGGCGGTAACCATAGTTGAGGATTGGTTCCCAAACAAGAATGAAAGTTCACAATACTGGGAAAATTAAAGGACATACTTTATTTATACTCATATATATATATATATATATATATATATATATATATAATACAGTATAACCAACGTATACTGAAGAGCGTATTATCTGAATTGTTTTCAGGAGCGTTTTTACAAATATATTATCTGTGATTCTAGAGTTGTACAGTATATATATATACTGTACAATATATATCTAGAGTTGTACAGTATATATATATATATATATATATATATATACTGTACAACTCTAGAATCACAGATAATATATTTGTAAAAACGCTCCTGAAAACAATTCAGATAATACGCTCTTCAGTATACGTTGGTTATACTGTATTAAAATATATGGGAACTCGAAACAGGTCTTAAAAGTTATTCTAAACGCAATCGAGGGGCTGAATCGTTATCAAAAGTCAGTCCACACTTTTCCAGTAATGTAATGTTACTTAAGAGTTCTTAAAAAAGTTTCTAACATCGAACGACTTTCCTGTAGCGAAAATTACAATACAGGGTGCGGCAAAAGTCAGTTAACCACCACAGACTGGGTGAGTGACAATGTTGATCTTAACCGGTATGGTGCGCATTAATTAATTTTGGTCAGTCTACCACCGAAAATTGCGTAGTCAATTTTTATACGTGGGGACAATAGTATTCAAAGATAATGAGTTTTCTGTAAAACCTCGAAGTTTGGATCATTTCAGAGAGCTAATACCGAACTGTTCTAATACTTTATTTACACTACAGCTGAGTAAAAATATGATTAAATCCGTGAGTAAAGAGCACAATAAGTAGTATAAAAAGGTATGAACTGTAAACTATAAACTAAGGTAACTGTTGCTAAGGTGGCTATTTCTGTAATAGGTAAATTACAATTGCACTGTTATAATTTGGGAAAATACATGTTATATCGAAATAGCATTTTCGGTTAACTGACTTTTGCCGCACCTTGCATTACTCAATTCATTATACGTTTTGAGGATAATAAAGGATGTACTATTAAAAAAAGATATAACCCTAATTGTTAATGAAAATATATTAAAAACGATGGTATAACTCAAGTATAACTCAAGATAGTATAACTCAAGACATTTCCAAATCAGTGTCACTCTTGACAACTCTAGCTGCTTAGGTTGCCCTCTAAGGATTTAAATGTCAAAACAATCACTAACTTTAAAGCGCCAAGTAATAAAAGGCTGTCTCTTTAAGTGAAGACGTCATTTTATATTTTCCAGAAAGTTTATAGTTGTCCTTAATTAATTGTTAGCTATGAATTTTAAGTCACTCCTGATACATAGACATAAACAATATTTGCTCCAAACAAAGTTAATACAAATTTAAACATTTTATTTGTTTATACTCTATCCATTTCTAAAGCCAAATTATCTTTTTTACCACCAATTTCATCTAAATAGAATTGGTTAAAATAACTCCATTACAAAGCATATTCATGCTTTTAATTAGTGGCTTGTAGGGGATATATCTCCTAATATTTGGTGTTTGTGTATGTTGATATTCTATTTACAATCTAAGGAAAATAAATCAGTATGAAAGTTTGAACAAATGTTTACAAGAAGCAAAACAGAAGCTTAAAACACACCATAAATAATCACAGCTAATCATGATTTAATTTTAAATTTTGTTTAGAATTGTTGGTACTTTAAAAAAAGTTAAGGGCAACAAATCTGACTCCGTGGAGATTTTCCCCATCTAATTGTCCTTGAATGATCCAAGTTTCAGCCTTCTAGGTCAAACGATAGCTTCAGAAACCTACGAAAAGACTGAAATGCATCAATTCCCTAAGTCTTATTTTTCCCCCTTACATAGATGTGTATTAGGATTACACCACAATATTAAACTTATTCTTAATAACTTTATTTTAAATCAAAACTGTAGAACATATAATTAGTATTACTTCGGTGAAATTGATTTACCATAAACAATTTTTTTAGATTTTTAAATTTAATCTAATATTTCAGGGTTCGCAAGTTCAGACTCATATTTTAACGTATTTCTGTCTTGTGGAATAAGTATGTCACATAGAAACTAGAATACTTTATTAACAACACTGCAAGACCCACCCAAGTACAAAAAAATGCAGCAAACACTTCAAAACAATTAGAAATATTGAAATGAGATTTGTTGAGGTGTGAATCTCATTGACAGATATTACAGATTGCAGCCCGCATGTGTCGCATGTAGTTGATGTATGACGTAAGACAATCTGGCGGAGTCATTTATCATTGTCAACTTCGTCGTTAGTCAGGGCCTTTAATCTGTTATCTTTTTTATTCGACATCAGTAGAGTGGAAAGATTTTTCTCACGAATGAAAAGATTAAACCTTACCGGCTCCGGTCTATCCATGCCGCGATGCTAAATGCAAGGGGTGCGGGATTTCACTTTACAGTGCCTATCTAACCCTTCAATTTGAGTCATAGGCTAATATTTGAGATACATCTATTTATGCATTTTTTAATTTTTTAATTTTTTAATTTTCTAAACAAGTTGTATGTTGAAGTCTAAGAACGCAATACAACTGGTAAATGTCTACCTCACGACATTGTAGCTCTCTTTATAACTTTCTGTAAAAAGACCAGTAAATTTGTTACACAGACGAAGTTATATTTAAGACAAACGACCGGTTTGTCGTATAGGCCAGCTCAATCAGCTAGATTGCCCTTGGGTAATTCGGGGTATTGAATTAATTGCAATAAATAGTTTATGAAATAGTACGGAGGACCAGTCGAGATCCTAAATGCTCGTCTGTTAATGGGCAAAACAGTTCTGGTAATTGAAATATAACAATGTTCACTCGTAAATATAAATTAAAAATTAATTTTTTAACAGTACCTTGGACTTATTCACAGAGGGTAAAAATATACGTTACTTGTTTCCCTGTGCCGGTCGCCGGTGATGTGGGAAGTAGAGTGTCCCAGGTAGGCCTAGGTCTTGGCGACTGGTGATGTTCAGATGAGGAAACGGAATCGAAGGAAATGTCTACATCACTTTCTTCTTGCGTGACCGCAATACCAGTTGGAGGCGAATTCGCTATCTATCACTGCTTCCCGCGTACCGCGCACAAACAAAGTTCTGGAAGAGGAGCTGTAGCACTTGGACACTGACTCTGGGTTTGTGAATTGAAATGGTACTTATTATTTGCAATTAACACAATATATAAAACACGTATGTAAAACTGAGTTGAGAATGGGGCAAGAAATCGGCACACAGTACAGACTATGACCACGAGAAAAATTGGGAGCTTGACTATCGCGGGGTTGAGAAAACCTGCGTTTACGAACGCATGGTTTTTGAGAGAATCCATATTCAACCAATGGGCGATCTTAGAAAAGCGTCGCATGATGTTTTGAGGGATTAAGGGGAATATCGTACGACATTGTGCGACAAAGAGGAAATAACGCTCTATCTCCGTCTCTCTCTATACTTACAAAATGTTTTGAATTTCTTATAGCTAATGTTAATTTATTCAAACATACAAGATAAAAATTACAGTAAATGCTCCTAATTAGTTACATAAAATTAAATACTAAACAGTTATGCTTAAGGATGGATATTAGTAGGGGTAACTTCCCCCTCCCCTCCCCTCTTCCACTCCCCCCTTGGTTACTAGCTGGACATCAAGCCATCTCCGTACAGTAAATAAACAATCTTTATTTATAAAAAAGGATGTTGGTTTGTTTGTTTGTATACATATTTGAAGTTTATGGCCTCGGACACCATTGGACCGTTTGCCATGAAACTTGGTATATATATGTATGTAAAATTTCACGGAGAAGGTTTTTAAGCCATTCATTTCGTCCTAACTCAATTGGGTTCCTCCCAAGAGGCCCAAAAGGGTTCCCATATAAACCTTATAGAAAGATATTGTTGTTTACATAAAAGCTAATGACATATTTACTTGAATAGTTGATCTTGGTGATATTGGTTTTTATTGGTAATAGTCAAAGGCATGACAACGTCTGCCGGGGAACAGCAGTTGTATATAAAAAGTAGGATATTAATGTTATTTATCATTACCATTTAACATTATCTAAACTATATATCCAAGCGATACTTGTTGTGATACTAATGTGTTACACCTCAAATGACAAGCGTTCCCTAATTATGCATAAAGTTAAATCTCAACAGCTATGTATTTTAGAATGTATAGTTTTAAGCTTTTCCGCATCTACTGCTTTTATTAACTACACTAGAGTAAATGTGGCAAGCCTACTGGGTGTAAGCGTTTCATGTACTGGGTATATGAATACTGGTTTACTTCCAGGTCACGTGATTCTGTGAGAGAGCCACGTGACTACTGACAGAAGAAATCTCAGGTTGCATACACGACTAGCAGGATGAGGAAACAAGGAAATTAATTTACCTGCAAATCAATATTTTAATTAATTGTTGACAATTTTTGTCCAAAGAACAAAATTTAAAGTGAATTTTTTGGAACAGATTCGACAGGTAAGGTGTGCTTTTAATCTAATACAATTTTAGAGTGTAGAAAAAAATAACAGTTATAATGCTATTTATAATATTCATCCTTATCTAAATTATTAGACGATAGACCTGAATAAATTTTAAGATAAATTTCAAAGTATTAGTAAATTAAGTTAAAGCCAAACTAAAGATAAAATAAATTATTGTAAATCATAGAATAACACTGAAATGGTAGAAATCTATTAATTCTACACTTTTCAGTGCTATTAAAACAAAATGCTAAGGTGAGAATAGCTTTTTAATAATTTAATTTCACCTTTGAAAATAGAGACTAAAAATCCTCTTAAGGCTTATAATGTGGTCTAGGATAAATGTTTTATTACATGGTTACACCGTTAAGCGATTTGGAGAGCCGCACATTTCAGAATCGACAAAATGATCAAATAAACTTTGTTTTAAGAATATTCACAAATCTTTTTGTCTACGAGGGTTATGGGGTTGTGATTTGGTACAGATTTATTTCTTAAGATATGTCTTAGTACACTTAATAGATGGTATTTCAAGTTGATTAAAAAATAAAATACATTACTAGTAATGTGTGCTTTCTAAAAAATATTACAAATTATCCAAACAAACAATGTTAATAGTTTTTCTGTAATTTATGTTGTAGAAGATATTGTTAGTTTAACATTTTTATCCAAATGTACATTATTTACTTACTAGACAACCCGCACTGCTCTGCAGCATCAGTAATGTTGCACCTTAAGTTTATGTATAAAGGCTAATAAAGTTAAAATAATGCATGTTTTTAGGGAAAAATATAAAAAAACTACTTATGAGCCGTAATTATTTCAAAAGTTATATAAATATTTAGTCAAAAGATTACACAACCCTCAATTTGCTTAATTACTTCGCATGGAAAATCAGAACGTGTATTGTGTCGGCTTTTTTACTATTATTTTTAAATCAGACATGACAGATTTAGACGTAGTCATTTTTCGTAACCGATCAAATCATTGAGAAAAGAATTAAGTATTGTTTGAGACAATTGCTAGTAGTTTCAGACAGAAAGTTTAAGTTGTTTTAATATTTGTGACGTTGGCCTGGATTTCCTTTGGGAGTAAAGTTTATTATTTCAGTCAGTGCGAAAACTGTCAACTCAAATCAAATCAGTTTTTCTCAAAATAAAACGTTATGAAACTTGTTCAAAATGAATAATAACAACTGAATAATAGACCGCTTGGTCTTCATATATCTCTACTTAATTGAAGTCAATATAAACGTCTCTCTGGATATCCTTTTAGTTTCTTGACGTCTTGAGTTAAATTAATTGAAATATTGTAATTTTGATTTACTAGAGCCTGGCCACAATACATCTGTTACTCATACAATTTAAAAAAGGAATTATTAAAATCTTTTGCAAAACAAGTTGAACATGACATAAATACAAAAATGAAATATTTATGTATAAAGTCATTATTATAACAGTTTAAAACCCCCAAACAACGTAAAAAGTTACTATAAAACTTATTTATAAATTGTGTTATTTATTGTCCTATTATCAATATGGAAATCTCGCCGGCATATGCCAAATGTTTTGTAAATTGTACACTATACTCGGCTGAATAACCTTTACAAGACTAACTGATATGACTGTCGAAGTAATTTTGAGACCCATCAATCAATCATCATCATCAATCAATATAAACAAAATTTTAACAACTTAGGTATGAAACTAAATATTATTCTTAAATAAGGAAATACACTAAGTAAAAAATCTCTTGTAGTTTAATTATCAACAAAACGTCTTAAGATGAATAAATCTCTTACCTTGATAACTTTTACAAACTTCAACCAACCTGTAAAGTTTTCACTTTTACTAAGTGGCTAAGTTTCTCAATATTATTTTACCGCGGCACTTCTGGAACATTATTAGGTATCCCTGCCTAAAGTGTGTATAACTTGGCTCAGGAATATTCATCTTGAATATTACAACTGTTAATCACATTAATCATACAAACTGATAAGATATTATTCCGCCAGTTTAACTGTAGTATGTTTCTCATTCACCTTCATCTTTAAGTATATGCTTGGGGGGGGGGTAGGGGGGGGTAGTAGACGTAACGAAAACCACGATAAAGTTAATTCTGCCCCAAAATAGCAATTTTCAAATTAATCGAAGGTTAATCTTATTAAACTTCTTCTTTTATCTTCACATTATGAGTAAGTCAGATAGTGGCCGTAGTAGATATACACCTCTATCAGTAAAATGCCAAACCGTAAACGTTAATGATGTGTTTTTATGTGATGAACCATTTATTTACCATCACATGTCTCGAATTAACATTATTTGAAATAAAAAAGCTGATTTTTGAATGGTTTTTCGTAAAATAACTACAAATATTATATGAAAGTACCCTGTATAGGAGATTTGTAATGCATTGTAACGTTCCTCTCCCCAACGCCGGTACGTACACACACACGCCACATGCAAACACACGTGAGAACTTGGTGCTCGTTTATTCTGGGATTACAGTGCTGAAGGATTACACATTCTGCAGCAGAGGAAACATATTGTTTTGAGAGTGACAATGATATTTCATATGTTTTTGAAAACTGTTTATTTCATCTAGCCATTCTTTGTAAGTTGTTATATTAGTAACTATATAAATACAAACAATGTCAACTTGTAATGTTTATTGTTTTCGGTGTTAATTAAAACGTCAAATATTTATCACAACTGCAAGAATTTGTCTTGAAAAATAATTAATATTGTTTTAACGTATTTGAAAAACCTGTTGAAAGTAGGTTTGAGTTTAGATATTTTTTTAAGTTATAATATTATAATGATTTTCTGTCAATAGTTTAAAAATGCTAAGTCACTCAATAAACGATAAATCTGTTAAAATAAATAATTAAGCAATCGTTTTTCATCTGAAATATATGTATATAATTACTTGAAACTGACTGAAATTGTTCAGTTCAGATCATATTAATTTAGTTTCTTAGTTAACATAGTATTTATGTGTATGTTTTTTATATTTATAATATTATCTTAAGATTATCATAAGATAAAATTAATTACATAGAAAATCCTGTAAATTTTTGTAATCAAGTACGTTCTGATCTCTTTATAGTATTAAACATCCGTGAGAAGCAAAATATTTAATACTAGTAATACTCTAGTAATTTGATTGTTTTTTTTCTTAAAAAAGGACAAATTTAACTATTTCTAACAGAGTTTTATGCTTTTTTTGTGAACATTTATACGAAAATAATAACTAAGCTCATTAACAACTTTAGAGACAAATTGCTAAAGTTGTATAAAAATGACAAAATGCTAAAAATGTATACAGTTTAGTATACATTTTATCCTCATAACTGTAATGAAATATATGGAAACTGTTTATGCCTAATATTGTTGTTAGAAAACAATAAAGGAATGACAAGAGAATTATATGTTTGTGTCGAGCGACATATGTGACAGGGACAGATTACACATGGCACGTGTTTGCTGTGGTGTGTGGACATGAGGGACGGGAATGTTGTGTTAGGAATGAAATGTGATGTGAATCGCAGTAATACTATGAATGCACGCGGATGGCTTCTATGAGGTCGTCCAAGGCTTCTTAGGTTACTGCGAGATTGATTAATGAGATGACTTTGTTCCTTTGAATATAACTCTAAGTAATGAAAATTCGCCGACTTTACTTTTTGATCGAAACAATAAAGATATTGGTTAGAATAAAGTTGCATCTGTTTCCAAACGTTTAAATAATTTTAAATTACAGTACGTAATAATTAAAGTGGTCCAAACGTTAGGTACAAAAGCCAGCCAATTAAGAACAAAAATTAGAAAAATGATTCGATGTTATTATTTTTACGGAATAGACATTGGTATTGATATCACCAAGTTTACATCTAAACC
Source organism: Allygus modestus (assembly GCA_963675035.1). Classification (NCBI taxonomy): domain Eukaryota; kingdom Metazoa; phylum Arthropoda; class Insecta; order Hemiptera; family Cicadellidae; genus Allygus; species Allygus modestus. Next base: position 146,371,791 of record OY776116.1, read on the forward strand.
AAAGTGCCAAATGTATTACAAAATCACACAAAAAACGTTAGACAACTTTCAAAGAACGCAAACGTCTACTAGATTAAAATTTAATTTGTCAGTTTGCAATTACGAAAAAATATTTGTCTTCAACTATTCCATTTAGCTCTAAGCACGTGTACATATGAAACATTTGACCTTTTGTTGCGCTCTTTAATAAACTATATTACAATGAAATAGACAAAATGTATGTTAATAATTGTCAGTATAAGGTGTAATTAAAATGTTCTATAAACAAAATCGTCATAGTTAAACAGGGTATTAGCAACGATTAATTACACCAATAGTAGAGAACTTAAAAATAACAAAACTGTGAAGATAAAAAGATGAACATTGCCAAAATACCATCTTTGTTCTAACGCTTTGGCTTGCTGGATAATCTTATCACTTTACAGTCGATAGAACTCGTTTGTTCAGATTGAGACTATTTATTTATTTGATTTATTGTTCAAGGTAATATAGATACCTTTTTAAATACATAAATGATTATAAGTTAGAGATTTGTCACTTCCCAATCAGCTCCCATACTAGGTTGCTCGAGGACTTCTATCGCTTCAGAACATCCAATTTTGACGTATGGTTTTTTGGAATTGTTTTACAAAGCTGCAGGTCTTAAGTGATGCCCCAACGTCAGATATTACCCCCCCCCAACCCCAAGGCTCCGTCCCCTGGCAAGAATGAAATGAAATGATATTCTTTCTGATTGTATGCGTGATTTCAGCCAACAGCTGTTACCAGCTGATACCGTGTAAATGCGGCATTTTTAATATACACATTGATTTAATTCGAATATGACAACTCAATATGCAATATTCATTCCATTGTTTTGGTCACTGTTTCAAAAAATCACTTATATTTTGGATACTTTACTATGTGTTGGTGCTACTTTCACAGTTCACTGGTTATTTATTCACAGCTGTTATGATTCTATCGTTTTGATTTCAAACTCCATAAACTTTTAACTTTCAAGAGGGTTTTTTAAACAAAATATGAGTTTTCCTGGAGTTTAAGTTTTTACCAATCGATTTTTAGGTCCAAAAGCCCCTAATTGCAAAATTTAGGCAAAATAATTCCACTCAATTCCGAGGTAAACTTTGCAAACAAAAAAATCCAACATACTTACAAACAACAGACATTGCTCGTATTACAGTATAGAATTTACACAACAGATGTATCGTATTAATGTATTCATCCCGTGTGTAAGTGAAAAAAGACATATACATGTTGCTTTTACGTACTTCAGATTCTTTCATGTAGAGAGCTTATGTTAATGGCTCGTTATCAAGGTTAGGCATTTAGGTTGTGATGGGAAACTGCAACAACTGCACTTGCAAGAAATGAAGAGTTGGATTAAATGGATTTTGTTGAACTAATTCAAAGTAAAACTGACTTTTAGTTTAATTAAAAGTTATAACTTCAAAAAAGTAAACAACTACAGGGACAACTCTTGACTGTTTAAATTCACAGTAGTTAATTAAACCGTTTAGACTATTTACTATAAGTCAGATATGTTGTAAGTCGGGCTAAAATTTCAATTTTAGACAGTGTAAGTCGGATTAGAGATTAATCAGCTGCAGTTATTCTTCGTGGTAATACTTATGTGAAAGTTCATTACATGTAATAACTGTACACTTGTACATTTCGCTTGCACTTGGACTTTCTTTAGATAGAAAAATGTATCTGACTCGTGGTCCCGCGTACATGTACATAACCAGCTGTTCTACTTACACATTTTAAAAGTTGTTATTATAATATCTGACATTGTTGTTTGAACCTCAATTTACAATGAATACAAATTGTCAAGAACTAAATATGGGCGATTTTTAAGGGGATTTAATTTGAATACGATTGCAATATTGTTTTTCAGGACGGATCGAAAACTATATCTTTAGATAATGGTGGCTCGGAACATACATTAAGTTATACCTACCTAACTAAAATTAATAATAATGAGGTTTCAAAGAGGAAGGAAACTTTCTCTTGGCTGAGAACGATTTCCACAACAACAAAAAACACTCGAAATCGATTTAATTTTATTATTGTCATTAGGAATGATTGTAACAAAATATACAACGTTAGAAAGTTGACCTTAAAACCACAATCTCCTCTATTACAGATAAGCACGACAGTGACAAGTAACTCTATGGCACGATAACATGTAAATGCATTAGCTTTGGCATATATACGAACTTTTTCCCACACTCTCTTTTGTCATTTAATAGTGTTGCACTATTTTCCTAAAAATAGTTATTTGTGCAACTAGTGAGCAAAGTGAGCAATTGCCTCACTCAAGAGAAATCCTTACTCACGAGCCGTAGGCGAGTGAGGAATGGTTTCTCGAGTGAGGCGATTGCACTTTGCACTCGAGTTGCACATTATATTTTTCCTACAGTTAACATAAAACAAATAAATTGGTAAAGAAACGTAACATATTTTTACACAGAAGTGAACTTTTAATATGACATTTAATGTGAAAGTAACATTAATAAATCAGAAACAAAATTATAAAACAAAAAATAATCTCCTTAAAAATGAACACAAACACCCTAAAAGAATTGTTAACCAAAGAATTACTTATAGAAAGACAAATAACACAAGCAAACAGTTTAAAAAAAGTCACTTTTGGTTTGTAACATTTATGTTAAATGTACAGTTCTCACAATTACTTATCACAATCCCTGAAGAGGAAGATTTTTGGAACTTGTTGCTTGAATGAACAACTGATGCTGTCGCTTGTGTCGACGACTGGCCTAAAATCAACTGGCCAGTTGCTACTTTTCCGCTAATAGAATCGTCAATATATCCCTCCGCAACGGTTGAACTTTTCCAACCCCCATGCCGCTTCAATTGCAAAATGTCACCTCCAGCCTCAACTAAAAGTGTAGCTGAAGTACGTCGAAAGCAGTGGCCTGTGTACATTAGAGGATCAGGCAATTTCAAAAATGTAGCTATGTCTTTTGGTACCTTGGCAATGGTATTAAGACCAATGTTTTGTTTAATACAAACACCTTTGCAGTACCTTAAAAACAATCGACCAGTGGATAAGCCTGGAGGTCTTAATTTCATGTATTTTCTAATAATATCCAAATAATCTATGCCGTTTCCATCGTCATTAGTAACAATGAACGTGCGGCTTTTGTTAGTTTTTGTGTCTGGTATTTTAACAATCAACAGGCTGCCTTTGTCTTCTATGTTGTTTACTTGCAGTTTGGTCAACTCATCACATCTACAGGCACCAGCTATCCCAAATATTAAAACTACTTTCTTCATTAAATAAATGTCATCGGGAGCAGTCTTAAGAAATGTTTCAACCTCATCTTTAGACAAAATCTTTGATTTTTTAGGTTCATACCCTACGGGCGTTTTTTTCAAGAAAGCTATAAGTTTTTTGTAACTGCCAATGTTAATGTTATGTTTGATTTGAATTGTGGATTTAAGCATTGAATAAACGCCCCAAAGAGTAGAAGATTTCATAACTTTTGAATTTTCAGCAAAATATGCTAAAAGTACATTTTCCGTTGGGCTTTTTACATTCTTACTTTCACACCAGGAAGTAAACAATTCATACCTTTTTTCGTATTTATGTTTTGATTTCTCTGGAAGAAGATTTAGAGACACATTCCTCGCCACATTTTTTAATTCTTCTGGAGTACAAGATTCTTCTGGTGAACTATTATTACTAAAATCGTCATTAACGTCCATTTTGCGACAGCAAAACCACGTTCAATGTTTACAAATGGCAAATCAATGAAATGGTGGCTTCTGCCATGACCGGAAGTGTTGTGACAAATACAACAGTACAACAGCTGACCAGCTGATTTACAGCCAGTGCTGCCAACGTATTTCGCACGCATACGACCTTGTCTGCATGTTACGCGCTCACTATTTCGTGCCTTCACGTTGCAAATCTGGAGTGAGACAAAGTAATTAGAGTGAGACAATGTTAACATTGTCTCACCGATGAGCGAATTGGCCACTTTGCTTTCTCAAATCAGTGAGAGAACATGTACATTGTTAGGTAACTGTAGGAAAATGTCAATGTTTGTAAGTTTGAGTAAAATAAACTCACAAAAGTAATGTAAGTAATGTAAACTGATGCTTATAGAAAGTTATCAATGGGAGAACTCACACGTGAAGCACTTGAGCTGAGTTGTTTTCAGTTTCGCAACACGCGCGAAACACTGATGAAACCAATCGACATCTTCATGTAAAAATTGGAACTCGGTAACAAGCGAGCAAGAGAGATGAAGCGGGGTGAGAAGGTGGTATTGAACTTGCGACCTGTCCCTTGCATTGATGCAAACACAGTTTGGAAAGGTGAACGCTTTAATCATTTAGCTACTAAACATAGGCTGTGGAGCTCACAGTTCTACTAAATTGTTAAGGAAGTGGCCGAGCCTTTTATGTGAAAGTTAGTGGAAGCCTAAAACAATGTTAGTATTTAAAGAAAAATCCAAAGAAAACCCCTATTAGGGAGTTCAATTTAAATATAAGTTGAATGGTAGGGAAATTACTATGAAAAGATTAGTAAAACAAAACAAACTGACCATATTTAACAGTGCATAAGAAACTTCGTCCTCAAGCTTCTTTTTACTGACCTAATAAAAGGAAACAAAAAACACTTTTGGTAACGTGAGACTCTTTTCTTTTTTTCTGTGAACTTATTAATCTGAACATAACGTGACTGATTGTTTTGTTTTAGGAACAACCAACCCTGTGGGACATTAATATAACTTATACTGCACAGTGTCCTTCCAAGTTTTTCACGGACTTGAGACTTGCAGTCGGATCTTGTAAGCAACCCAGGTATTTATTCACTCGAGATAAAATAAATATTTTGCTTTTATACTGCTTATGTAACTACACATAGTTTGTGTTTGTTCATAATCTAAATGCATTTCAAAAATACGATATTTAATCAATTAAACTTGATTAAAATATTCAGAAAATACAAAACAGAAGTGACAACTTGTACAAAGTGCATATAATTGAAAGTAACTTAATAACTTGGTATATCCTTAGTAAAAAACTCATAACAATTATATAACGGGTTTATTACAAGGTTTTCTTTCAGTAATCGTTTGAACCTACTTCATATATTTTCATTCTTTATATGTATGACAAGTTGTTGAAAAATTTTAAACTATTTACTATTATTCGTTAAATGTAACAATATTTCCCGTATTTGATTAAACCTACATTTTTTTGTCACTCTTATTAGTTCAATCACCAGATTATCTAAGACTTGCACAGTATAATATTGATGAATTGTCACTTAAAAGACTCAATAATAAGTATGTTTCTCATAATTTTTTCTTCTGTTTAAGGAAACCCTTCTTTTATACTTCACGACTGTGAATGGTCTTCAAACCAACGGGAGATCTCGCTCCATAACGTGAGATTAACCGGATCGATCTTAAACAAAACTGAACTTTTTGGTTTAACACCACAATTCAGCTGTTATGATACTTTATAAAAACAGTTCGAAATTAGACAGTAAAAAGACCAGTTTAAACACAACAAAAGTATTAACGCATAAAGCGTGAGTATTCTGTTGGTAGATGAATTTGATTGTCAGTTCAGGAACGGAATATTTCCCGGAAGCTGAGACCCGACATTGGACGTGAGCGGATTACGGAGTTCACACTTGCACACAGTTGGGGGGGGCAGGGGAATGAATCATAATACATGTACGAGAGCGAGCGCAGTACTCGACTGGAAGGCCTGCTGAAACTGCCGCGCGTCAGAGCTGGGGAAAACGCCTTTTATTTTTCGGACCCCAAATATGCATTTCCCTACCTGAAGTTATAGTTATGTTAAGTTTTAAATAGTTTGCTATAGTACAAAAAAAAAATAGTATTTACTATTGTTTAGTAAAACAAAAGATTTTTGATTTTTTTGAAATTACTAAATACAGAGAGACACAGATGTATAAGACTGAATTAGAGAGATCATGTAAATGGATTGTAAGTATACGATTACGTAAAAACCTCATAATTTGAATTTTAAAAGCCATTACATGATTAAGGTCTTAAATTAATTATTTTTACGAAACAGTGAATGTTGTTCCCAGCACTATAATCAACACAGAACTAAAATCAATTTACTTATTCTACATGCCTTAGCGTCATTCATAAATGCAATTCAAAAATCTGATCCAATTGTAAAATTTTCATCCGATTTTAGAAAGAATCTGTAAATTTATGTAGTAAATAAATACGTGCGGTGTCGCGTATTCACACGGTGAATATACTATAAACAAATACAATTACTACAAAATAATCAAATATTTATCACAATACAATATATTGTAAATTTACCTGTGACATACTGGTTTACCTCCACTGAATAAACCAGTCGACACGATACGCAAGTTACATGGTACGCCAATGATATATGTTGAATGACACTGGAGAGATTGACGGGGGCAGAGTACTGTGACAAAACTAGGTTGTAACTTTGTTAGAAAGCTGAAATGATGGATGTATAGGAAACTGTGGGTTACCTCCAATGAATAAAAGATGCCACACGATACGCATGATACGCGTGATACATGTTGTGTGCCACTGGAGGGATTGACGGGGGCAGAGGACTGTGTCAGAACTGGGTTGTAACTGGGTTAGGAAGCTGAAATGCTGAATGTATAGGAAACTGTGGGTTACCTCCAATGAATAAAAGATGCCACACGATACGCATGTTACGCGGTGACCCAGTGATACATGTTGTGTGACACTGGAGTGATTGACGGGGACAGAGGACTGTGTCAGAACTGGGTTGTAACTGGGTTAGGAAGCTGAAATGCTGAATTTATAGGAAACTGTGGGTTACCTCCAATGAATAAAACATGCCACACGATACGCATGTTACGCGGTGACCCAGTGATACATGTTGTGTGACACTGGAGGGATTGACGGGGGCAGAGGACTGTGTCAGAACTGGGTTGTAACTGGGTTAGGAAGCTGAAATGCTGAATGTATATGAAACTGTGGGTTACCTCCAATGAATAAAACATGCCACACGATACGCATGTTACGCGGTGACCCAGTGATACATGTTGTGTGACACTGGAGTGATTGACGGGGGCAGAGGACTGTGTCAGAACTGGGTTGTAACTGGGTTAGGAAGCTGAAATGCTGAATGTATATGAAACTGTGGGTTACCTCCAATGAATAAAACATACATTTAAAGCGAACTTCTTTATCGACACATGTAAATGTACCTATCAAGTCTTAGAAATGTTTAAAACTAAACACCTTATTAATCTTATAGCTACACAAGGTGGTAATAAAGGAACCTTTTACTCATGCTAAAACTAATCAAATGGTTGCTATTAATGTATGGCATAAACACTTAATCATCAGGTTTAGTAATAATTAAAAACAAACGATATTTCTTAGCTAACAAATGCAGCGGAGGGGGGAGGGAGTGACTCACAAGCCATACGGTTGGCGTCTTGGACAACGGTTCAAGGGGTCACCGGTTCGATTCCCTGGATGTCCACTGCTTTATGGATTTGGACCACTTTTCCTAAAAGCGTCTAGTAAACCTATCTTAATAAAATGCCTTTGGTGTAGAAATAAAAAACTAAATAGAAAAAAGGCAACTCTTTAATAGACCTTATGGTTGAATCCTTATAGACTTAGGGGTTATACTAGATGGTAAATCTGTTAGTCTGCTAGTTTTGTAGAAGGTAATTATGAATACCATGCAAGGCTCTCTACGTAACCGTATCATAACTTTACGTCATCACCCACAAATAGTAATAATTTCCCTTAAACTCGATAAACTGCTGTGATCATTACGATTGAATTTTGTAAATGCTGGGGTCATTGAATTTTGTAAATGCTGAGGTCATTGAATTTTGTAAATGCTGAGGTCATTGAATTTTGTAAATGCTGAGGTCATTGAATTTTGTAAATGCTGAGGTCATTGAATTTTGTAAATGCTGAGGTCATTGAATTTTGTAAATGCTGGGGTCATTGAATTTTGTAAATGCTGGGGTCATTGAATTTTGTAAATGCTGAGGTCATTGAATTTTGTAAATGCTGAGGTCATTGAATTTTGTAAACATCTACTTGAGATTCAACCGACGATGCAGGCGAGAGACAAGCTATTACATTGATGAAGCACCCCCTTCCGCCCTCCTTTTTTAAACTGAGGATTTAAACTGAGCCCTCACATTAAAACGAATTGGTTCGTTGTTTTAGTTACAAGAAGCTCTGAGATGGTTGACGATTGGACACATTCTTTCTCTAACAACAGTATTCACATTAAGTATCATTTAAGCTGCTACTTAGCTGACAACTGGAAGCAACGACGCTGTATCTATACCTGTAAAGCCCTCACTCACTAACTGACTCACTCACTCATTACGAATTATCCTACTTCCTATTTAACTAGAGAGTTGAAATTTTGTACACTGATTATTTAGGCATAAAATAGGAGAACTAAATGGTTTTCATCCTGATCTGACCTTAGGGCTCTGCCAGAGACCCCGAGAAAGTTCCCATGTATTCCTTATAGACATTCATTTTTGTTTGAGTTGATGAAAATACGAACAGCTGATCTTTATTCGTAGTAGTTCCACGGGTTAACTACAAAATGCAGCACACACAGCTGTAATAGTTTTAGCGAATTTCCCCTATAGGGAAGAAGCTATTACCGTAGGTCTCATGGTAAGACTTAAGCCCGAGACCATGATAACTTTTCATTTTGAGGTCCCCAGATGCCAAAAACACCATTCGTTCAAATTTTTATATATGTATATATATATATATATATTTATATATATATATATATTTATATATATATATATATATATATATGTGTCCGTAAGCACGATAACTCTCGTAAAAAAGGTCTGATCTTAATGAAATTTGGTACAAATGTGTAAAGTACCATTTATTTGAACAAGTTCGAAAACCAGATGAATCGCACCATCCGAAGGGGGGTTTTGGGGGGGTTTTGTACCCCAAAAATGTGTTTTTTTGGGGTTTTCACATGTAATTTTAATTTAAATCAAATTTTAATTTACACCATTGAATTCAGCTTAAAAAAACAAACAATTTGGTATTTTCATCATTACTCTACGTCAATTGGTTACCGAGATATTGAAAGTGCTAAACACAGTACGTTGTCTAATGTTATTCTTATGGAGAAAAAGAAAAATTGTATATCTCGCTTATTTATGAACATAAACTGGCAAAATTTGGTATATGGCTTGATCTGGTTATGGTTTATTGTTGTTTGCACAAAAAAAACAATTTTTCACCTATGGTTCCTGTAGCAGCAAACCTAGGTACTTGGTCTCCATGTTATTCTTATGGAAAATACTTAAAATGTTATATATCGCTTATTTATGAATGTATATGGATGAAACTTGGTATGTGACTTCACTAAGATGAGTTCTATTGATATTTGCATAAAACCCATTATTTTTTGTGCCTTGTTGCAGCAAACCTGCGTACTCATCCCCAATGTTATTCTTATGGAGAATAATTAATATTTTAAATATCGCTTGTTTGTGAATACATTTCTTATGAATCCTGTTAAGTGTTATGTTATATATTCATTGGAAATTCGCTGAGTATGCAGGTTTGCTGCGACGGGTGTATTTATAAACCATTTGTGGGGCGAAGCCTGCGGGCAACAGCTAGTTATTAACAAAGTCTTATGTGTTTTATAAATACAAGTAATAAATCCGTCTTAAAACACTTAAAAATATGTATTAGCACTTATATTGTATCCACATGCACGACGGTAAATATGCTTGTAGGATGGTAGAATGAGATCGATTTCGATTGGTATAGTATATTTCGTCACAAGTCCGGAAAGTGGCGTTACCAGTGCACGATCGAGTGTCAAGTACGAGGCGAAGCCGAGTACTTGAATTCGATCAAGCACCGGTATAGCACTTTCGGACGAGTTATGAACAGTACTTTTCATCATACCACCTTTTATTTTCAAAATTGATTCAGGAATATTAATATTTGAATCACCCATTATTGAGTACATTTACACTTTTACAACTAACAACATCAGAGGTTTGTTACGGTTTCATTTGTTTATGTTGCTAGAAACAGTCAGCTGTTTAAAAATCATATAATGGAATACTGTAAGTAGAATAGCAGCGCTCGTGGTGAGATATTTTGGAACCTTCTTTCCCGGTCTAGGCCTTTTTGCAGTTTTATCCGGACTGTTTACCCGGCCTATCGGGAATCGATTGGTTTCAATCACAGCTGATAGTACTGGAAACAATAGTTTATTGCGTAGGTATAATGAAAAAAACATTATAATCATCAGGCCCCTTTTAACTGAGAGATACTGAATGCCAATCCCTTATTGGGCTTGATGATGAGTAAAATGTCTATCGAAATAGATTGCCTTATAACAGATTTTAGAGTCCTGTATATCTGTACAGATTAAAGTAATGTTAAGTAAATGTAATTATGCTGTTTTTTAAAGAATTTTTTAATACATGCTGTAAAACTAAATACCCCCGTCGCAGCAAACCTGCGTACTCAGCGAATTTCCAATGCATATATATGTATCTTAATACCACATTAAGCCATATACCAAGTTTCATCAATATACATTCATAAATAAACGATTTATGACATTTTAATTATTCTCCATAAGAATAACATGACAGCCGAGTATGCAGGTTTGCTGAAGCAAGGAAGACAAAAAATAGGGTTTAATACAAATATCAATATGACTCATGTAGGTAAAGCCACATACCAAATTTCATTAATTTATTTTCATAATGAATGCAGATAACACGTTACTTATTCTCCATAAGAATAACATGGGGCTGAGTACGCAGGTTTGCTGCTACGGGAGCTTTGGGTAAAAAATTGTTTTTTTGAGCAAATATCAATGGTCCACAACCAGATGAAGCCGTATACCAGGTTTCGTCAGTATACGTTCATAAATAAGCGAGATATAAAATTTTTATTTCCCTCCATAAGAATAACATTAAGACAACGTACTGTGTTTAGCACTTTCAATATCTCGGTAACCAATTGACGTAGAGAAATGATCAAAATACCAAATTGTGTGTTTTTTTAAGCTGAATCCAATGGGAAAAAATAAAATTTGACTATTTCCAAAATTATATGTAAACAATTCGAAAAACCCATTTTTGGGGTACAAAACCCCCCTAAATACCCCTTCGGATAGAGCGATCTGGCTGGTTTTCGAACTTAAAGTCATAAATGTTGCTTTACACGTTTATACCAAATTTCATCAAAATCGGATAATTTTTACGAGAGTTATCGTGCTCACGGACACACACACATATATATATATATATATATATATATATATATATATATATATATACAGTTTCGAACGAATGATGTTTTTGGGGTCTGGGGACCTCAAAACGAAAAGTTATCATGGTCCCGGGCCTAGGTCTTACCATGCCGACTACGGTAATATCTTCTTCCCTATAGGGGAAATTCGCTAAAAAAGTGGAAAAATATATTTAAAACAATAATTTTGGAATACATGTGATAAAATGGAAAATCCGTTGCGCATATTGAAGGTGTTATCAGGTAAAAACATGCATATCTAATTTTCGTTATTATTCCTACGCATGTGTCAAAATTCAGAACATTTCCAAAACTATTCCAGGGCTTCGCCCAGTTGGCTTTAAAATTCCAATATTTATCGTTGGCAGACCACGAGTTTATTTAGTCAGGTGATTATTTATATATTGCATACTAGTTGTAAAGGTTTATCAGTGGCTCCATAAGTGCAGCACAAACAGATTAGTTTTGCTCTACACTAAACTTTCCAGATAACCGGGATCTCTAGGTTGTATATTTAGATTGCCTTGGTTGCCATGTTGCTTTAGGTTGCCGTGTTGTATATTTAGAGATGTTTGTAGTGGCATTATTCTAATAGAAACTTGAAAAATTAAAAGGAATTAAGCCACTAGTAATGCTGTATAACAGTAAAGATAGTTCAGATTACAATTGTAAGTCCTATATTTGATAGCAGAGACCCAGGGTAAAATGAAATTTTAAATGAAACTAATAAATGGAAATGGGTGTTTTGTTATTTATATTATGATACTCAAAAACATTTTATTTGTTCAAAATACAATGTACATTTGAACAAATCATAATTTAGTTAACATATATAACATCGTATGTACTAAAACAGCAAAAGAATATATAAATTTGTATCCAAACAATATGGCTTTCAATAACAAACTCGAAGTGGAACATGTCGAAATTTAAACACAAACTGAAGGATCTAGAACAAAAAAAAAACAATACAAAACAAATGTTTGAATCCAACTAAGAATTTATTTAAACTACTTGTTTTCATATTCATTGTACAGGGTGATTACAAATGAAATAGACAACTTCAATAGCCTCTACAAAATTAAACTGGTGTATTTCAACATAGTAAGTGATATAGGTTTGTAGGGAATTTCTTAAAGTTTATGTTGGTTCAACTGTTGCTGGCTATTGTTGTTGGCTGCTTATAAATTACAGTTAGTACAAAGTTTAAATGACAATGATAAAGTTGTACGTACAAATTTTTGTCAGGAGATGCAACATTGTCTTTAAAATGACGACACATTGTTTAATAGCCTAATTTTCAGTGTTGCATGCACTTTTCACATTAGTGGAAAAGTTAATAGACATAATGTTCGAATATGGGGAACAGAAAACCCAAGAGAGACTGTACAGGATATACGCGATTCACCTAAAGTGATCGTGTTTTGCGCTTTATCTTGTGAAAAGGTTTACGGGCCGTTCTTCTTCCAAGAACCATCAGTAACCGGAATAATTTATCTGGACATGTTAACCGAATGGATAATGCCTCAACTCCATGAAGATAGTTGTAACTTCATTTTTGTACAAGATGGAGCTCCGCCTCACAGGCACTCAGACGTAGGAGGGTATCTGGATGAACATCTTCCTAGACGATGGATCGGCCGTGCAAGTGAGGAAAACGTTGTGTTTCAGCCGTGGCCACCTCGTAGTCCGGACCTATCGCCCTGCGACTATTTCTTGTGGGGCTATGTAAAAGACAGAGTTTTCGTACCACCGCTTCCTGTTGATATCGATGATCTTAAACAACGAATCACAAATGCTCTTGCTACAGTTGACCGTGGCTCTGCTTAGTCGTGTGTGGTCAGAATTCGACTACCGTGTTGATATCTGTTGTGATGCAAATGGTGCACACATTGAACATCTGTAAGTATTTTAAATAAAAACTTAAAGAATTCTTCTATATAATCATGTAAGTAATGATCTAAACTTTTAAATAATTAATTTTCTACAAGCTATCCAAACTGTCTATTTCATTTGTAATCACCCTGTACATTGTTATAGGCTTGATATTTAAATATAAACATTCTTATTTATTTGTGCTTGGTATTTAAACATTGCTCTGTTCAGTTATGAACAGTGACTAGTGAACTAAGACAGTTAATATGAGCAATGACATTTTCAGACTTACTGGATTTGTTGTGAGCCTTCAAGTGTCAAAACAATCACCAACTTTGAAACAACTTTTAGTACAAACTGGACACTGAAGTAAGCCTATGAAAGTCAGGGACAGAAGTGTCTCTTGGTAAGGTTTGGATAACTTAAATAATTTCTTGTTATATAACAACTGTCATTAAAGAGATTTATTTGGACAATATTTTATCTTTTAAATTTGTTAGGTTTATACTGAATGTGTTTAGTTTTGTTGAACGTAATAAAAAAATAATAGAGATTAAGTAACGTATCCACTTTACAGGTTTTATGTATCTATTATGTAATGTACAATGTTTAGCGTTGACTTTCTTTGAACAAAGAGATTTTTGTTTAATGTTGTTGTTGTGTTTGATATTATTATTACTTATTGTACAGTTTTAAGTTTATAATTATTACTAGTATTATGATTTGAAGATTTTCGTAAACACATTATGCAAAAAAAAATATAACTCCCACTAGAACATCCTGTCCATACAACAATATATTTTTGAGGTTAGAAATAAAGTTGATATATTAGTTATAGAAATATAATATATGCAGGAAATTTTCATCCCAACCTAAAAATTACTCATATTTAAATGAGTTTTCACTATGCACACATGATGAGGGTAAAGTGTTATTCATATCAGCGATCCATCAAATGTAGGATTAGAATCTCTTTGGTGATTTAATAGCAAAGCAGTAATTTACCCTAAAGTAATTTATTTAGTAAAGTCAATATTTTACCTCCGCACGGATCTTGGTAAAAGTTATAAAAGGAAGATAATGATTCCCTCATTAAGTGCTTTGGTGGGAAGTTAACTTAAAGTGGTTTTGAATTGGAATTTTAAAACGGAAAGGGATAGCTTACAAATCATTAATTGATGATTTACAACACAGTCCCACCCTTATGGTTTGTTGGTTGTTGTTTTGTATGGTTACAAAATATAAGAAAGCTGTTATAATACTGTAAATATACTTCGTGCTTCTAATTGACTATTACAGGCTTGGTATTGAACTACAAACAGCAAAAAAGCTGATGTTTTAATATTTTAAATACAACTGCAATTAAACTTGCCTCGTTGTACTTTTTCTTGTAATTTTCAAACTATTTGGCTGTTCACAACTACCTAATACAGAGGGTTTGTTTTACTTGAGGCAACCAATTTGCAGGCCATGAATCAGAAGGTTTTTGCACTTTTAAAATAATAAACTCGGATCCCTTAAGCGGTGCTTTAGACCAAAAAACTTTACTCCTGGTCATGTATGGGGAAATTTGAGTTCCAGGGAGAGGTAAGCCGTTCCTGCGACGTACCGTATACAGTTGAAGTCTAGACAGAAATCTGAGTCTTACTGTATGCACCCTTAGTCACTTAAGACTAGACATTTAAATCTCATAATTGAGATTTATATTTTAATAAGCTCATTTTCGAAACAAATAAAATGTTTTTTTAATTTGTGTTCCCATTGATCATCTTAGCTCGTTAACATTTTTCGAATATTTTAACTGCTAGTCACGCTTAGCAGTTTTCTTAGCTTAAAAATAAGACCTTATTAATACATAGAAACTTACTTTTCTTATAATAAAGCGAGCAAACTACTTATTTTGACTTTTTTCCTTAGTTAGATCCCTATATCAGCCTGTCACATGCAAACACCACTCTACTATCTGAAAGGCTAGAGTTTCTTGGACACTATCTCATTAGTGAATTTCCTATGGAAATTGAACTATTAGCATGACCCGCACGGTGAAACTTAAGCCCGGGACCACCATAGAAGTTCCTGACGTGACCCCCTGAACACGTTTTGGCGGTTCGTTCAAAATTGTATATATATATATATATATATATATATGTGTGTGTGTATGCACTCTAGCGGTTTTCATTTTTTGTCAGATTTACTTCAAATTTGGTAGGGACATTCCTTTTTGTAATCAGTTGGACAAGTTCGTTGGGCAAAACAATCGGAAAACTCTAACCCCCCTTTTTGGGGATTTTAAATTTAGAAATTTGAGTTTTTGGGCCCAAAAAGGGTCAGAAAAGCCCCGGATGTGAAATTAACGAATGAAAACCGGTGGGAATTAGTGTGGCGAAACTTTTAAGCCCTCTCACGTCAATATAGCATATATATGTACTGAGTTATTATAGAAAATGTGTATTGACCAAACACAGGGGTTTTACTTTAGAAAAGCCTGTTATTCATTTGTTGGTGTTCTTTTATCATCCCCAACAACCTCACGCCTCTTTAAAGCCTGACTGGACCTTCTCCTAAGCTTATAATGCGCACAATTGTATCCCAGCATTGCAGGTAAATAGAACCAGGAGCATCAAAACTGCCAAAAAATCAATATTTTCAGATTTGAATAAAAATTGGAATAATTGTATGTTTTTAACTGATTTTGAGTTTTATAGTTTTTTATGTGTAAATTCACTTCCCTCACGTCAGCGTGCTGCGTGCGAACTCGTTATAAATTTAAACTTAAAATTTGTTACATCTGCTATAAACTCATTAGAATTCAATATTCGTGAGTATATATTTAAACAATTACTGAAGTTGATACGATACAAGTAATAATGTCTAGCCAAAGTTAGTGATAACAGATCGGGTTGGTCTTTGAGGGGGAAATGCAATGAAGAAATCAACTTTGAACCTGATCTTAACTCTTGACATTTAACGCATTAACGTATAAATTATGTTTACTTTGTGAGACACATTGCAATTCTATGGCACATTGGGTGATCGTAGATATGTTCAGTCTAAATAGCTGTTAGGTGGGGGCAACCACGGTTTGTATTTGGATCCCAATCAAGATCCTCTTATATGGTGCCTGGGACGACTTATATTCCTTGCTTAGCTAAATTCCTAAATTAGCTTTTTTTGGGATATTTGTTTTAGGCGAGCTAAAATAAAAACCCATGAACTAAAAACTTACAGCATTGTTATTGTATTTTGTCATTTTAAGCCCAAAATTTGTATTACTGCTTAATTTGTATTTCTATGGGATTATGCGAATGTGTAAGACTGTTTTAAAACATTTTGATACTACAGGGTTTATGACATACTTAAAATTATAACAAGATTGATTTATAACATGACACATTTTGCAAATCAATTTTCTTTAGTTTCACAAAGTTACATAATCATGCTTTTTGAAAAATTGCACCTTTTCCTAAGATTTAAATCATTCTACCTCATCATACACTGCACTAGTGGTTTTCACCGTGTTGAATCGCCTAGTCACATTTCAACAGACACCAATTACACTAACTAAACACGTGTCAGGTTCAAAGTTAATCACAACTTGTGATGTTCATTGTAGCGATTTTCAAATGTAATCAACCAACAACATGCTACAAAGCTAATTAAACCGACGCTAAACGAAAAACAACTCGAGTTCTGACTGTGGGTTACAACGGGGACCACACAACAATGCCGTTGATGCAAAATGGGGAAAAATTAAAATGTCATAAATAGTTTACTTATGAATGTATATTGATGACACTTGGTATGTGGCTTTATGTATCATTAAGATACATATATCCACATTGGAAATTCGCTGGCTACGCAGGTATGCTGCTACGGGGGTATTTTATTTTACTTTTAGCGAATTTACCCTATAGGGAAGAAGCTATTACCGTAGGTGGCATGGTAAGACTTAAGCCCGAGATCATGATAACTTTTTGTTTTGAGGTTCCCAGATGCCAAAAACACTATTCGTTCAAATTTATATATATATAAATATATATATAAGTGTGTCCGTTACCGCGATAACTTTTGAAAGAAACGCCCGATTTTGATGAAATTTGGCGAAAATGTGGAGAGTAACATTTATGACTTTAAGTTTTAAAACCAGATCGATCGGTCTATGGAAAGGGGGTTTTATGGGGGTTTAACATTTTCCAAAAATCAGTTTTTTGAACTTTTTACCCTAAAATTTTAAAAAGACTAGATTTTGGTTATAGCCATTTTGTAGAGCTTAACAAAACAAACAATTTAGTATTTTGGATCATTAGGCCATGTTAAGTGGTTGTGGAGAAAAGTAAAAAAACGCGTTCATTAAATTTACCATGTTAATCTCTTATGGGAATACGGGTTTTAGATTTTCCTCAGATAATTTGACTTAAAAACTCCACATTTCTTTCTACCAATAAGTTTAGCTCTAAAAAAACAATCATTTTTGAGTTTTAATTCTTGTTTTACGTCCAATATTTGCAGTGATATTCGAAGTGCTAAACACATTAAGTTGTCCAAAGTTATCCTTATGGAGAATAATTACAATTTTATATCTAGGTTATTTATGTATGTATATTGATGAAACTTGGTATGTGGCTTCAGATAGTTTTGGTATATTGATATTTGCACAAAACAATGGTTTTTGTTGATTTACCGGTAGCAGCAAACCTGCATACTCGGCCCCATGTTATTCATATGGAGAATAAGTAAAGTTTTATATCTCCCTTAGTTATGAACCTAAATTAATAAAACTTGGTATATTCATCTTGATGAGTTATATTATAAAAACACATTTATTATCTTCCTCGTTGCAGCAAACCTGCGCACTCAATTATAATGTTATTCTTATGGAGAATAAATAAAATGCTATACAATATCACTTATTAATGAATGTATCTTTGTGAAACTTGGTAAGTGGCTCTAGGTAGTAGTGATACCCATATATATGCATTGGAAATTCGTTGAGTACGTGGGGTCGCTGCGACGGTGGTATTTAATACTAGCCTAGAAAAACATTTGAAATGAATAAGCCTGTTGCATTAAAAATATTTCTTATTCAAAACGCAGTGGCAACTGAGAAGCAGATATGAAATATTTTAAAAAGATACTGATTTTGGATTATCTAAACTATATTATCTAATGTTTCATATTTATTGCATTTTACAATTTCGTTTTTAATATTTTATAGAATAGACTACTTATATTCTTAATAATATTTATTTTATCTGTGTAAAAATATATGAGAACTCAACAGCATTATTTAACGTCTAATAGAAGTAAAGACTAAGAAGAGAGTATTCTAATTCGAATTAAAAACCTCTTTATTCAATAAGTACATGTACAATGAATGGTGTCAATAGCCTACCTAGCTTATAACTGTGCCTATCCTCCAATACATGTATATATATTTTACTGTAATTTGATCAAAAATACAACATAGTCTGCCTAAAACAGTTGACCTCAGTGTTAATATTACGTTAACATATCTTCAAAGGTTTAGCGGATGTTTTAAGTAATAATAACTTTTTTAAAGTATTTTATTCATTATAAAAATTCTATTTATTATTAAATTTCACGCCAAAAAGTTATATTTTAGTTAGTAATTCCATCATTTTATGCCTATCACGAAGTAAACATGACCACCATTTTAATTAATTAATTAATTTTTCATAAATGTTTTAAGAAGTAGTTTGACAACGCAAAACGGGTACGAATGTGTGTGTAAATTAGAGTAAAACATTACATTGGTTAAATTTAAAAAAATATCGTTCGCCAGCTTAATGTAACTACCCTTGTAACAACACCATGTAATGTGATATCTTCTTATCACTTCACAGACGATATCACACGTTGGATCAAATGAAGTGAAAATAAGTTAGAGGAGATGAGAATGAGGGCAAGAGAGAGACAGAAGATCTTGTGGATTGGGCCGAAAACTCTCAAATTTATTACAATTTATTTTGATTATAGTTGAAAAATACGAGTAAAAGGGGATAGCATGAGTAGATTTTTAAAATCTTATTTATAGTCAATATTAAGAGCCATGTTATTTCACTTTTAGGATTTTGACCTGGCAAACGTCGCGTCGTATAAATTAATGAGGTGTAAAAGTAAGAGACGCGAGGAACCAAGTTGAGAAAGTTTAAAGACGTCATCACCTAAGAGATAAAGTAGAGTACCAAACGTATCATCAACTTCAGCAAGAGTTCGTCCCGGTTTTATAACAAACATGTTGAAGGAGTTTTGCCGAAAAGAAGATTATTTTTACTTAAACAACTATACAGCTAGATTATATTACCAAAATCCTTTCCATATACAACTGAGAACGGTTATGGAATTTGTTAAATTGCTGCCACAAAACATCATGCTATTTGAAATATGTAAACACTATATTTTAGCGAATTTCCCCTATAGGGAAGAAGCTATTACCGTAGTCGGCATGGTAAGACCTAGGCCCGGGACCATGATAACTTTTCGTTTTGAGGTCCCCAGACCCCAAAAACACCATTCGTTCGAAACTGTATATATATATATATATATATATATCTATATATATATATATATATGTGTCCGTGAGCACGATAACTCTCGTAAAAATTATCCGATTTTGATGAAATTTGGTATAAACGTGTAAAGCAACATTTATGACTTTAAGTTCGAAAACCAGCCAGATCGCTCTATCCGAAAGGGTATTTTGGGGGGGTTTTGTACCCCAAAAATGGGTTTTTCGAATTTTTTACATATAATTTTGGAAATAGTCAAACTTTATTTTTTCCCATTGGATTCAGCTTCACAAAACACACAATTTGGTATTTTTATCATTTCTCTACGTCAATTAGTTACCGAGATATTAAAAGTGCTAAACACAGTACGTTGTCTAATGTTATTCTTATGGAGGAAAATAAAAATTTTATATCTCGCTTATTTATAAACGTATACTGACGAAACTTGGTATACGGCTTCATCTGGTTGTGGACCATTGATATTTGCTCAAAAAAACAATTTTTTACCCAAGGCTCTCGTAGCAGCAAACCTGCGTACTCAGCCCCATGTTATTCTTATGGAGAATAAGTAACGTGTTATCTGCCTTCATTATGAAAATAAATTAATGAAATTTGGTATGTGGCTTTACCTACATGAGTTATATTGATATTTGTATAAAACCCCATTTTTTGTGTTCCTTACTTCAGCAAACCTGCATACTCAGTTGCCATGTTATTCTTATGGAGAATAATTAAAATGTCATAAATCGTTTATTTATGAATGTATATTGATGAAACTTGGTATGTGGCTTTATTTGGTATTAAGATACATATATATGCATTGGAAATTCGCTGAGTACGCAGGTTTGCTGCTACGGGGGTATTTAAATTTTATGAACTTTGATCTAGGGAGAAATAATAAACTGATAAGTAAAGACTCCTTGTAAAGCCATTTGTATATGCGTCAAACATTAATGTAAATTATAAGTTAAATTTGGTAAAATGAGTCATCACAACTTATCACTTTAATTTTCTATAAAAGATCGTTAGAATACCCCCATCGCAGTAAACCTGCATACTCAGCGAATTTCCAATGAATATATAACATAACACATTAAAACACTTAACAAGATTCATAAGAAATGTACTCACAAACAAGCGATATTTAAAATATTAATTATTCTTCATAAGAATAACATTGGGGATGAGTACGCAGGTTTGCTGCAACAAGGCACACAAAATAATGGGTTTTTATCGAAATAACAATAGAACTCATCTTAGTGAAGTCACATACCAAGTTTCATCCATATACATTCATAAATAAGCGATATATAACATTATAAGTATTTTCCATAAGAATAACATGGGGACCAAGTACCTAGGTTTGCTGCTACAGGAACCATAGGCGAAAAAATTTTTTTGTGCAAACAACAATAAACCACAACCAGATCAATCCATATACCAAATTTCGCCAGTTTATGTTCATAAATAAGCGAGACATACAATTTTTCTTTTTTTCCATAAGAATAACATTAGACAACGTACTGTGTTTAGCACTTTCAATATCTCGGTAACCGATTGACGTAGAGCAATGATCAAAATACCAAATTGTTTGTTTTTTTAAGCTAAATTCAATGGTATGAATTAAAATTGGATTTAAATTAAAATTACATGTGAAATCCCCAAAAAACACATTTTTGGGGTACAAAACCCCCCAAAAACCCCGCTTCGGATGGTGCGATTCATCTGGTTTTCGAACTCGTTCAAATAAATGGTAATTTACACATTTGTACCAAATTTCATTAAGATCGGACCTTTTTTACGAGAGTTATCATGCTTACGAACACACACACATATATATATATATATAAATATATATATACATATATATATATACATATATATATATATATATATATATATATATATATATATATATATAAATCTCATACGGCATTTGGCTGCCTTTCATGGTGAAAACCGCATTTAACATGGCGGCCGGTGCACTTGGCTGCCGTATCCGGCCGCCAAATGCACATCACATGTTAAATCAACTGAGGAAGCCGGCAGGAAGAAATCCTGAAGATTTGAAGAGGCAGCCAAATAACGTATTTTTGATAGGTGTATGACAAAATGTAGTTCGCCATTCTACCACATGGAACGCTGCTGTTTTTAAAGGATACACCACGAGTATGTTCCTATAAATAATTGCCGTGGACTCGGCAGCCTAAAAGTGGCAACATTGTTAAGATGAATACGCATCCCGATTATAAATTTTTGCCGCGCAAGTGGCATCCAAAACACATCTGGCCTGACTCACTTGCAGGTGTTCAAAGATTGTTATCTTCCATCATAATTTTCTGTACTCACTCGAGGCCCGGGATATTTCCGAGCCTGCATACTTCCCGCCCGCTTGTCTGTGAATCGGTTAGACCACTCAACGCTTTTCAAATAAATCATACATTTGCATGTTCTTATTGCTCACACAGTGAGAGTCAACAAATTCGAGCAGTTTGATTATTTTCCTTGACTATGTTCTGTTGAAATCAATATAAGTTGAACGTATTTGCTCCAAATCGTTGGAGTTTCCGACTAAACCTGCTTCATTTGTATCGGTAATGTAGATTCACCAATCACATTTTTAGGTACAATACCGTTTACTTCAATTTGTAACAACTATATTACTATAAGCTATTTATACACGAACATTCTACAATAATATAACGATTTATGTTCTGTTGAAATTAATAATAACCTTGGAACAAATTAGATATACGAGGTGTAACTAAAATGTAGCACTGGCTATATGTTTTAGGATTCTATACCCAAATATAATAAATGTGGAGTATAATAAAATGTATTTGAAAATATTCTACATGATAATACAGAATCAAAAAAACTATCAAATAATTTATATGTTGAGGGCCAATCCTTTACTTTGATATGAGCAATGTCTGTCTGTCTGCAAAATTTATCTCGGAATCCAGCGGAACAATTTGTTCAAAATTTGGAATTAGATTCGTTTGGACCTAAAAGTACGATTGATAAAAACCTCAGCCCCATGGAAATTCATATTTGGTTAAAAATCTCATTTGAAAATGGAAAATTGTAATATTGGACTTATGGAGTTTCAAATAAAAAGAAAAGAATCATAACAGCTGGGAATAAATTAACCAGTAAACTGTCAAAGTAGCAGTTAAATAAGGTTATCAACACATGATTTCTTGAAAACAGTGACCAGACCCATTGAATTAAGATTGTTTATAGACATATGTTTCACCTACAAAACTAATCAAATATCAACGAGCATAGCTCGGTGTCCCCGGTCCTAAATTGTCTCTGTTTAGATGTATAATAAGCAGGCCTGTCCAATAGTTAGTGCGTAGAAATACTTACTTCGATATGGGATAACTGATTAAACAACCGTTTTGGTTGTAAAAATATAAAATTAAACCAAATTTTGAAATAACGGTAATAAAAACTTAATTGCCTAAGGGAAAACTAATTAGTTTAGTTATTACATTTACAGGACATCTTAACTATTCAGTATAGTTGTAATCTTGACTCTAAAATGTGTTTGAGTTTTTCTTATTTTCCCTATAGGGCTTACGAAGTTGTATAACTAATAGTAGAGACTGATATTTTCAACATTTTCTGCAACCGCTATTCATGTTATGCTTGAGCATCATGTACTGCTACTACGATGTATTATATTTTATTTCCTCTTAATTTTTGTTAACATTCCACTAACTAAACAATGATGATAATAGTTTTCATTATATAGTAATCAGCACGATTTGTATTTACATATCACGGCTGCAAATAGTAAGCAAGTGCAGTAAGAAAAGGCAAATTCCCGGACAAGGCAAATGGCCGAGATGCAGTCGCTATCACCACCACCATAAACTACCTTCGAGTATCAAAGATGAGAGAGAAGTATATGGCCTTAAAAGAAACCACTGAAGTGTCACAAACTCGGCCGACCGGACTCGGGTAGGTGCCCGTTTGTACAAGGAGGGGGCATGTGCCACTAAGACCTGGGACCTGACCGACGCGACGTCCTCGCCTACACTCTACCTTGTGCATACTGCATACTACACCTGCACAGGTGGATGGTGTCAATTTGAAGAGGGTCAATTTGAAGAGGGTCAATTTTTGCTCTTGAGGTGTAAATGGTTAGAACAACTTTTTCAATTGTTTAATAACTCTGATCATTACTTATTACGTGTTGTTATTACTAAGGGATGTGTGAGAAAATTGCTTACAAGAAATTCCATTACGGTAAATGTATATACGAGGTAATACGAGGCAATCAATCGACTTCAATAAAACATGAGAAAGTTATCAGGCGCATTTTAAAATCTTAAATAAAATGAGATTTTCACATTTGGCCTCTACAATAATTTAAGTTCCAAATAAACATACAGCGAAGAAGAAGCACAAAAAGACCTATACATTTATTTAGTTTTAAGACTTTTTTCATGAAATCCCGTCAATTTTAAAGTCCTAGTAATGATTTTTCTGTTTTAATGACAACCTTAGACCATATAGCCGCAGAGAAGTAACATATTACTTCTCTGTGGAATAGCAAATTTGTTAATAGCTACATTTAGGCTATTTTAAATCAATAACCTTATTTTTTTGTCTCTTGTAATTCGAATTTTGCCCCATTATTGTTCATAGTTACAATTTTAATCTTATAGGAAATATATAATGATACAATGATATAATGATATTAAATATAGTGTGTGATTACCATGGTAATGGTAAGTAAAATGTAAGTTGGTTTTATAACTACATTACAACCCCCTTCGGAGGACGGGATACCAGCTAGTAAATAATAGAAGAAGTAAATTACTATATTATAAGTGGCATAAAGGGCCATCGTAGGTCCCGGCCATGGCCCCAAACCTTGCTGTAATATTCTGCCTCGTCTGATTTGTTTATTTACTCTTTACATGCTAATGAAAGTAAAACAATATAAGTAGGAACACGTGTCAGTTCGTAAGTAACATAGACATTTAGGCGGACTTAGTAACATGTTATAATATAAATAAAGCAGACGTTTTTAAATCCCCATGCTTCTCTTATGGGGGATGGTTTACATGATTTCTCGTTTTCTAATAACTGTTTAGAAATGCTGCTATTTTTCCCGAGTCCCTGGGATCGAGATCTTTAATTTGAGCCATCTTCGATCACCCTGCAATTTGCAAAACTCCAACAATTTTGACCTACAAGTTTCGCTTACAGAATTACATATACAGATTACTTTTATCATACATCGTCGATAAGACTATTTAGTTTAGGCGCTACAAACCTTGCCAGATAATGTCTAATTTGAAAACTTTGAAGTCACTTGATTGCTCATCGGTTCAAGAGGAACAATCCCAAGTTTGGTTCACGATTTTTGGAAAAAAATCAAACTAGACCAATCAAATTTATATACCACTCCCTAAAAATACTAAGAAATAATTTACAACAACAGTTAAAATTATTTGTTTGATATTATTTGTGCTAGCGCAACCTACATTGGTAATATGATTATAGGTAATATGATAATTTATTTATTTTATGATTAGGATAAGGACTCCATTCACCTCTTAGCAAAAACAAAGAAGGTTTTAAAGTGTATTTCTTGCACTTTAAATGGTCTTCGTTCAAAGATCTAATCAAGGGGAAGTTGGATTTGCCCCCTTTGTATCTGGTTTTTGGTAAGGAGGCAAATCTGAGCAGTTTAAATAACAAAATCAATAAACTTTTAGCTGGCATTAGATTAAATAAACATAGAGAGGTCTAGTTTGCGGAGTTCATTTTCTTTCTTTCTCCTCTTTAATATGATATGCAACGTGTTAGGGGTTGGAATAACGCAACGTGTTATTTTTGCAATAACAGTTCATTATTGATGCACTCATATGACTTGGATAAATCACAGAACATAGCAGCTGCATTCCATTATCCTTCCAAGGCCGACAGGGTCCTATTTATAAAATCAGAAAGTTTTGTTTGTGTATTCTTGTTTTTTCTGAAACCAAATTGATTTTGACAGAAGAAAGAGCTTTTTCAAGATATTGACTTAGGCTATCATACATGGCTCTTTCAATGATTTTTGATATAAACAGGTCGATAGTTATTTAATTTGGAACCCTTTTTATAAATTGGAATAAATTTCCCAAATTTTAATTTTTCTGGGAAGACACCATTGCTAATGGAAAGGCTAGTAATGTTTCTCACAACAGGTGCCAAAAATAGAGCATTGTGTTTCAATATATCTACTGGAATTCCATCCCAGCCAACTGATGACTTGTTTTTTAGAACTTTTGTTATTTTATATACATAATTCTCAGAAATATTTTCAACTGTAAATTCAGGATTTAAAAAGTCAACTAAGAGGTATTAATTTTGACCATGAAAAGTAAACGGGATATATATTAGTACTCAATAGTTATATTTTATATAAAGTTAAAAAAGTTAGTTAGCTAATCTTTTACTTTGTGCTTTTTATTCTATTTTTATTCAACCATGTATTATTTTAGTTTTAAATATACTAAAAATCTGTTACAATGTCATAGTGTTTTTATTTTAAACTAATTCTAGTCTGGTTAATCGAAGGTGAAGTATAATTAATTGACTGTAAGCATGCTTAAAATTGTATCATAAACTTTAATGAATGTTCCATATGAGTTACACGAAAAATACATTAATGGTTTACGCCCTGTTTGATAGTGATTTTTTACAAATATTGTCTGTACAATGGAATTATTCCCACATAGACTATCCGTGTGCGTGTGGGAATTCACATAAGCCCTCTTACAATTAAAACTTAAAAACCTTAGTATATAATTCTGTAAGCGAAATTTTGAGGTCAAAATTGTCGGAGTTTGACAAATCGCAGGATGATGGGAGACGGCTCAAATTAAAGGTCTTGATCACGGGGACTCGGGAAAAATAACAGTATTTCTAAAACGTTACCAGCAAACGATAAAATACGTAAAATACCCCCCATGAGAAAAACATGCGGATTTCAAAACGTCTGCTTTGTTTACATTAATAAATGGTTGTCTTTGTTTACGAACTAACATGTGACCCTTCTTAATCCGCGTTTACACTATACAACTTTTTTTATAAACTTGTACAACCAATTATAGTAATCGATTTGAACATGTTTAAGAATGCAATGAAAAATATTAAACAAAGTTGTACAACAAGCGTGTTTTACAACCAAAAATCGTGTTTTACAACAGGTTGCAGATTTCCCGACCGGAGTTGGTAAAGATCAAAGGAAATTTGTGTTTTACAAACCTTATATATATGTTTTTGCACTCTAGTGGTCGCATTTTTTGTCCGATTTACTTCAAATTTGGTAGGGAAATTCCTTTCTATAATCCGTTGGACACGTTCGTTCGGCAAAACAATCGGAAAACTTTAACCCCCTTATTTAGGGATTAATCTTTCAAATGTTGTGTTTTTGGCCCAAAAAAGGTCAGTAAAGCCCCGGATTTAATATGTATACATTTAATAAGATGGATATTAGTGAGGCGAAATGTTTAAGCTATCATATCATTCTAGCACAAATATTTATCGAGTTATTAAATAAAATGTATATCGACTAAACACAGTACGATGTCTTATGGGGGTTTTACAGTAGAAAATCCTGTTATTCATTTGTTGGTGTATTTTAATCATCCACAGTCACCTCAAGCCTATTTTCAAGCCTGACTGAAACTCCTCCTAACCTTCTAATGAGCAAAATTGTATTCCTAGCATTGCAGGTAAATGGAACCAGGAGCATCAGAACATAAAAAACAATGTTTTCAGATTTTGATAAAATTTGGTAAAATCAATGCTTTTACACTGATTTTGATTGTTAAAAGTTTTTTATGTGGAAATTCACTTCCCTCACGTCAGCGTGCTGCGTGCGAGCTCGTTGTATTTTACAATGATTTTTCAAATTTTGTACCAAATAAAAGCGTCCTCACTCGTCGCTTGAAACAATCATGGCGACTTTAGTTTTTTGGGCGGGCTTGTGATTGAAACATGTTCGATAATTTGTTAGTGCATAAAATTAATGTTGTAAAAGTTTTATAAACACAAGTTCAAGTTTAATAAAACCAAATTTGTATTAAACATGTTTTACAAACAAAAGTTTATAAAACATGTTTTATAGTGTAAATGCGGCTTTATATTTTTTATTTTTCTCAGCATTTAAAGAGTAAAAAAATTAAATAAGGCATATATTGGGGGCAATGGCCCCTTCAAGCCACTAGTATGTTATAATTCAATGAAAACGAATAAGCTATACTTTGGAACGACAAAAGTATTAACAACATACTCTTTCGTAATTTGAACAACACAAATAAGGAAAGTATACATGATAAGCATTGAAAACAAGCAAACTACCGCAGGACAGTGTTTAATCTTATTAAAATAAACTAAGCCAACAAGTGTTTAGTAATTGCAATCAGTTTAGTAATTTATTTATAAGAAATTAAAAT
This sequence comes from Allygus modestus, assembly GCA_963675035.1. Lineage (NCBI taxonomy): Eukaryota > Metazoa > Arthropoda > Insecta > Hemiptera > Cicadellidae > Allygus > Allygus modestus. Next base: position 146,400,012 of record OY776116.1, read on the forward strand.
GGCGGGAATTATATCTTTGAAAATCTCGACAAGTTTTGACTTGAGATAATAATCACTATAGTCTATATCAGAACCACTTAATTCAACTACAATCTCTCTTAATCTTGTAGTGAATACTGACACTCATTGTCATTTCCAAGTTAATTTGTATGCAGATTAAATAAATCTACAGTCTCGGATGATAAAGGCCGTCCCAGCGAGCAAAGAATATAAATAGAGGGGCTACGTTTATCCAACAAGCATTATGGGCAGTGAAGCCAATTCCCTACCGCTCTTGCGGGCAAGTCCCGGGAACTGCTGCACACAGCTGCAGAAAACCAAATATATGATGATTAGACACACTTATAGTAGATAATATTTGTTAGTACTCCTCAATTTTGATAAGCTTAAAATTTTTAAATCTATTCTATTGTATTTTTAATAACTAATAATATTTGAAGAAATTATTAAATTAACTATTAAAACATGGAAAAGTGAGTAATAGAGGAATATTTGTATTGTTTGGTCAGGAAAGTTTTGTAAGCGACAAAGTTTGAGAGCTTGAGTTAAATCATCTATAATATTATAAAGAAGAGGTGGTTTCTGTCTGTCTGTCTATCTGTCTGTCTGATGTTCCGGGTGAACGCAAAAACTACTGAACCGACTGGGCTGAAACTTTACACATAGGTAGATCTTGAACCCATGCAACACATAGGCCTATTCACTTCCTTAAAATCCCCTCGGGCTACGCCCCGTGAACGTCCTAATTTCAATGTTTACATTTCAGAATAAAGTAAACATTCAGAAACTGTAATACGAACAGCTGTGGATACTTCCAGTTGACAGCTTAAAGAGCAGAAGCAAGAACAGCTGTTTCAAGCCAAACAAAATGCAAATTGCATTGACTAAAGAACGGGTAGAGAAAGTCCCTGTGCGAAGTACGGGTGAGTCAGCTAGCTATTAATTAATATTAATGAACAAATATCAATGTGGCTTCATCTGGTTGTGGTCTATTCTTTTTACACAAAAACAATTTTTACGATACTTCCTATACCCTCCCCCCCGATTTTATATTTTTCCCCCCTCCCGATTTTTATTTTTGCCCCACCCCCGATTTTATATTTTTATTTTATGTCCCCCCATTTTATATTGTTGCCCCTTCCCTCCGATTCTATATTTTTGCTCCCCCCCGATTTGAATTTTTGCCCCCCCTCTTCAATTTTTTATTTTTTGATTTCATGTCCCCCCATTTTATATTTTTACGCCCCTCCCCGATTTTATATTTTTTGCCCCCCCCCCGATTTTATATTTTTGCTCCCCCCGATTTTTATTTTGCCCCCCCCCACTTCGATTTTATATTTATATTTTATGTTCCCCCAGTTTATATTTTAGCCCCCCATTTTATATTTTGTTGTCCCCAAGATTTTATATTTTTGCTCTCCCCTCCATTTCATAATTTTGCCCGCCTGATTTTATATTTTTGCTCCCCCCTCGATTTTATTTTTGCCCTCCCCCCCGATTTTATATTTTTGCTCCCCCCATTTCTATTTTTGCCCCACCCCCATACTATGTTATCCCCCCTCCATTTTATATTTTTGCCCCCAAGATTTTATATTTTTGCTCTCCCCTCCATTTCATAATTTTGCCCGCCTGATTTTATATTTTTGCTCCCCCCTCGATTTTATTTTTGCCCTCCCCCCCGATTTTATATTTTTGCCTCCCCCCATTTTTATCTTTGCCCCTCATTTTACATTTTGCTCCCCCCTTCGATTTTATATCTTTAGTTTATGCCCCGCTCCATTTTTAAATTTGTCCACCCCCCTTTTTTATTTTTACTCTCCCCCCGGTTTTTATTTTTGCACCTCCCCCCCCCGATTTTATGTTTTGCGCCCCCCGCCGATTTTATATTTATGCCCTCTCCCCAATATTCTTTATTTTTGTTCGTACTTGAGTTATTTTATTTCTAAAAGCGAATCCAAAGATGGGTACCGATCTGAAGTCGCAAACCACACGCCGTTTACTACCCGACAGAGTTCCTCGACTTAGCAACAGGACCTGAACTATCTGCCAGTATATTTCGTTAACTCTAATTTGTACATTAAACGTGTACAATGTAATTTTAATATTGTAAAATAGTGTAGATTGTTATTTGCTTTAGTTAATCTACCATTTATATACAACCCGTACGAAGGACGGGTATACAGCTAGTAACATATATTTTTTCGACAAATTTACGATCAGTGGAAAAAATCAGTTTGAAGAGGTAGCATCAATTGTGTTGCGGCGACGCTCGAGCGTTGCCACTAAGAGCTGCCGCGTGTCGCCTCGGCCCGTGCTTCTCGACGTAAACACAACGCAACGTGCTCTCTCTGTCATTCATTAGTGTAAGAGGATGTTCAGGAGTGTTATATGAATGATTGACTTTGACATGATGTTTATTCTTTACGAATGGGTTTATTATCCCTATCGCTCTGGTCTGTAGGACAAGAAAATGTCTTAGGAAATACTGTTCATCCGAAAATTACATTAGTGTTAGAATTATCAAGCAACATAAGAGAATTGAATACTCGTACTTACTTGCTTAAATACTTGGGGTTTCCAACTGGTATTGGCAATATTTGGGCAGGCCATTGGTTAACGAGTTTTAAAATATGTTTCTTTAATAGTACAAGTCTTAATCGCCATAATTTTAATTTAAGGTTTATAATTAGATTAGACTGTAAGCGAATAGCATTAGATTATACAAGCTTGATCCGGACAGTCAACATTGTATTGTATGCAACTGTATGCTCAAGACGCGCGGGACTCAGATGACTCACCGCTCTCCCCTCCACTGATTGGGGCACACCACCGATATTCGCGTGGCTTCACCTGCCGCGCCCGCTGTCCTCTCTATTTCTATTCTGTGGCTCTGTGGGCCACAATATGTTCAATATGTTTAGGTTTGCATACGTTAAAGTTCTTATAACATTGCCCATGGTACCGGGCTCAGCCGCAATTAAATCAATTACATATAAAAGCCTGGACTTAATTACAGGCCCATAACTTTACAGGCCCAATCATAATTTCTATCATCACAAGCATTAAGGAGCGTTTGCTTTATTTAAATCGTTAAAAGATCATGAATTTGGTTGGTATCTAGAACGAAGTTTTGGGGAAGACACCGCTTTTTATCCACATAACAAACAGTCATGCTTGCCAACAAAAGTGGTTTCTATCATTCTCTGAGAAAGTGCTACGATTTAGAAGATTGCGAATTTTCCGCATTAAAAGCTGTTTTAATATTGCTAGGTCTGATATAATTTTTCCTGAATACAAAATGTACTTTTACCATAACGACATTAGCAAGTAACTTATGGATTTAGTCTTTTCTATCTATACTCCGGCATCTTTGACTTCCTTATTACATATTATGCAAACACTGTTCAAATCAGTCATTATTATTAGCTTTTGGTTATAAGGTGTGCCTAACTGTAAAGTTAACAGTTCAGATTAAAAAGTGTTTACCATTTTTAAAGGTTTCCTTCCATTTTATTTCCCTCGTTCAACAATCCATGAAATTAGCACAACTATCAGCATTTCACTGCACTTGGCACAACACAACCGAAATCCTGTACAAAAAATAAAACGTTATAACGAAACACAAAATGCCAACGAACCGCTCAATGCAATGGTTAACTGAACACTAAATTGACAAGACCCACTGTTAACGATGAATACAAACCTTATTAGATGATGTTATTAATGAACATAGGCAGTATTCAACAAGCAACGTAGGGAGGGCAGTAAACAAAAGTATAAATATGCAGTCCGACTCATGCTAACAGCCAGAAGCGCCTGAGTCACTACACAATACGCGGCGCAGCTAGGCCCGGCGTGGTGTCCGGTACGTTAATCGCTCTTTATGAATCCATCATGTTAACAAATATATTTACTAGGCCCATAATTTCAAAGCTAATTAAATTATTTATAGTTTTTGTGATAAAATTCAATCCCATGAAGCAAGGATAAAATTAGTTGAAGTTACCTTTTGTTTTTCGCAGTGGCAGTTGTTTTTATATATTTAAGAATTACGGTGAAATTAAGCTGTCTACATAAAAAGTGTATACAACTTATTTTTTTAGAATATTGTTAAGCGTACGTTAAAATGTTCATTTTTTCACATTTTTGGCGCGAGTATCGGCTATTTCGTAAATACAAATTTTACAAAAGAGGCTACTATTATTGTTTTATAACAAGAGTATAAAAATGTGAATACCTGGGCCAATCAGATCATAGATCAACGTAGGTTAAAAATTAGCATCAATCAAATTATTTCTGAACACTCTTCCCAACATTAAAAATATGCACGAACTAATTTGTACCATTCTCACTTGTCTCACTATTCTGTCTTGAGACTCTTGAGACGAGACCATATATATTACTTATCTGTTGAAAGTATACAGGATGTTGAAAAAAACATTCAGGACTTTGGGATATGATTTCTCATACAAAAATAAAGAAAAAAGTTCATATAAAGCTATGTCCTAAAACGTTTAGTTTTCCGTCTATCTTGCTGTTATGTGTTTTTCATTTAATACAGCATAACTTAGGAAAGTCTGATGATATCAAATCCAAACTTGGTACATATATTACATATAATACGACCCATTTTGGCATGAAATATTAAGATTCTACTTTGTACTATTTTAAAATGGCGGCTATTTTTGTTTTCAAAGCTAAATATCTTTAAAACTGTAATATTTAGGAAAAAATCTGTGAGAATAAAAAAGCTATGTCATAGTGTCCTCAACCAATGAAATGAAGATATTGGCTATAGGATTATAAATAACTGATGAATTGTGATTGTTATAAGTTAAAACATTTTTTGTAGTGAAGAAATGGCAAAAATGCATGTTTTAAATTATAAAAATCACGATATCTCAGTTATTTATTATCGTACACCTAATATCTTCCATTGTTTTTATGACAGAATGACCCAAGTTTTTTCCTAAATATTACCGTTTTTAAGATATTTAGCCTTGCAAAACAAAAATGGCCGCTATACGAGGTGGAGGGGATTACATTGCGTCAAAATTTAAAACCTACTTATAAACTATCAAAACGAACACAAGAATTTTATGGAATCCATGGAATTGCGATATTAATGCAGGTACAAAAATCTATTTGCCTAAAGGTTCATCACTGTTTGAGGAAAAAATATGTTATTCCGTTCCCCTGAAATAGAAATTATATATCAAATTGATTTCGTTTCAACCTTGGTTGGGATAAACAAGCAAAGCCTACCTACAACAAAATAGCACTGAAGGGCCTTATGTTTCCGTAATTATTAGGTTTATTATTTCCGGACATTCTTACCCCTTTATGTATTATTTATACCTAGATTAGTTTTATAAGTAGAGAATATAATTATATTAGAACTACACTAATCCGACTTTAGATGGTCCGACTCCTCGCTTACCGACCGTGCTGTTATCGGTGTTAGACGTAAACAGACCACGTAAAACAACCACTCACGCAACTAACTTTCTACTTATGATGTATATAATTTAAAATGTTGAACAAGTCAATATAAAATTAATAATAAAATGTTATATATTTTTATTTGACTTGAGATTGTTCATGATGCAATGAAATGTGTCAGTAACTAACTACTTCAATAACGAAAGACGTTTTTGTGCTGCCATTCCAGTGCTTTGGACAATGATAACAGTTAGGAGATTTAAGATACGAAATAATACATTAATACAAGTTAAAGCAGCGAGAGGAGAGCTAATTTTGTCCATTATGCTCGTAACGTTTCCATGAAGATCGTCAAGACGAATTGGCAACAGTGGTGGCAGCGAAATAACGCGAAATATTTATGAAGTATCATAGCTGGCAGTCATTTAACTGCTAGACATACATGGAGCGCCGAATCAAATGTAAACTTAGGGCAGTCAAATTACATGGGTTTTGATACACATAGTTACAATAAAAAAATTATGAAAATAAGTTAATAGTTATATTAATAACGTAATTTTGAGTAACAATACACGTTAAAACTTAAACATACTCTAACCTTTGAGGTGGCAGCTACTTAACCGAAATTCGTACGGCAGCTGAATAGATAGTGAGATTTATATATATATATATATATATATAACAATTTGAACGAATGGTGTTTTTGGCATCTGGGGACCTCAAAATGAAAAGTTATCATGGTCTCGGGCTTAAGTCTTACCATGAGACCTACGGTAATAGCTTCTTCCCTATAGGGGAAATTCGCTAAAAAAGACTATATTTTATAAAATCACTCACTAATTTGAGTGAAAATTTATTGGTTGGCTTCAATTTTCTCGTCATAGCTTGGAGAGTATTCGTGAAATAACTCTGAATAAACTTGGTTCCCATAGGAAATCCTCTCGAACAGGACAATAAAGAAACTTTCAATGTCGAACTTGTCAAACAGGCTCGTTTGTTCTTTGACCGCAGTAGACACATCTTATTGTGTACAGAACAGACATATTTCATGGATATATTTACAAAAAATGTAACGTGAAAGGGGATTAATCCCAGATTAGAACGAAAAGAAATTACAGTACAATATTTTGTGATTGTTAGAGATTTTAATAATTAGTAGAAAATGTTTATAATCACTACGAATTACAAAATAATGGATTCATTTTAGTGGTAGCTCAATTTGTAAGTTAACGGGGGTTTCCCGTAGCTTATAGATTCTAGATTATATAAGTTCATATTAAGTGCACGAAAACATTTAAATTTTAAATCAGCTGTGAACAAGAAAACCATGAATTAGGTATTTGGAACAATTTTATAAATTTGCATTTTTCAAGATTTAAGATTTTGTTATTGATGTTTTCATTTCTTCATCAACATATTTTAGTTTTGGTTTTCATTTTTTTTGAAACAACACTGTTCTTTCCATAAAACCTTCTATCCGTTGTTCACACTTGAACTATAGATTAAACAAAGAGATATCTTCTTGAACCTTCTTGCACTTTCTTAGTGTGCGTTTCAGTAATAGCGGAAAACATTTGAGAGTTTGCAAGATAAATAATGTAAATTTCGAAATGGTCATGATTACTATGATTACATGATTGCAATCGTTGAAAAATAAGTTAGGGAAAATGTGGTGTTTTGGGATGAAAAAGGTACAGTGTTCATCCCAGCCCTTTTGGGCTAAATCGAATCACTTAAATATTATCTTGGGCTTCACTACGCTCGTCATTGCAAACTACAGACATTTTTGTCAGTAAAAAAAAAAACAGAACTAGAGTTCATATTATTTAAATTTGTATTAAAAATAGGTCTACCAAAAAATGTCAACCTCCAGAATCTAAAAAGTGCATACACACACACACAATACCTGTATTTAAAAAAAACAATACCTCTTGCATTGCATGACATTGAAAATTACAAGTATAGGATCCAATTTTCACTCCATTACAATAAACACAGTAATCAGTTTTATATTTTTTTATATTGAGAAAAATGTTTAATCATATAAAAGAGGCATTATAAACACACAATATTGTAAGTAGTACCTAACTGATAATGATTTCGTTAATCCATTTATTTGTTTGTTCCCACAACAATGCCACAGCACAGCAATACCGAGCTCACGCACTCAGATCTTACCGTTACTTAGCTACGTGACTAGAAAAAAAACATACCGACTTTCACTAGAGAAGTTCTCCGCGATATACACTTTTGATTTTATTTCTACCCTTGTAGTCCTTTTCTGTTACCGTTTAAATGACATTTGAGGCGAAGTTTGGTTTGGTCGGGAATAATTCCACATGCTTATGACACGACTAAGGTGTTTGTGATTTTAATATGTTGAACTTCAGTGACAGGATAGTTGTTAACAATTAAAACTTTTGAATTGAGATAACTAATTTGACAATAATAACAATTACAACAATAAAAAATACATGTTAACGGTTGTGATAGAAACATGATAATAATTAAAACTTATATTTAAGGATTTGACTTTTAACAAAAAATAAAACAGGTTAGAAGGTTTATTGTCTCAATAAGGTCAATACAGTATTTGTTCCCTATATGGCTGTACACCCCCATGTTGAAAGAAAACTTTGGCTGAAATTGACATTTTCAAAATGTAATGTTCGTTTTCCGTCATTAATCATAAGCAAAGCAAATAAAACTAAAGACGTACATGATCTTTTAATAGAAGTTTTAATACTATATCATTTAGTAGGAGTATAAATAGTATAAATAAAATCAAATTTGATTTTCATATTTAACTTGTAACGTTTACCCTTACAGCCTAATTAAGCATCTATTGGCATACTTCAATAATCAAGTAGTGCAGAGAAAGTACATGTATTGTACTCTAAGATATAAGATAGAGTATATAAGATAGATTGTACTCTGCAGTGTTAAATACTTTAAATTCAAAGACTAAGAAAACGTTACAAAACATTACCCTACAAAAGTCGCCTCTGTCTCGGTAGAGGCGCATTCCTGGAGAGAATCAACGAGAACAACTTTTTTCGAGCAGCTGTACCAATGACTGCAGTACAGGAACGTACTAGCTTTCATATTGATTAGATGGCTGACTATAGGTAAATTTTAACAAACATTTTGTGTTTGCTAATCAAATTAGACAATTATGAGAAGGTGCGGACTTTTGCGTGGTGAAGCAAAAAGCCAACATGATTGTTAAAATACATATACATTCTGAAATGTCGGGTAACCCATATTTCAAGACAAAGAGTGAACTAACAATGAAAATACACTGTTAAAGATGGAAGAAAGGCAACCTGGAGTAAAAAATTTTGTTATAGGGCTTGGTGGAGTAAACAAGTATGACAGGCTTCAGATTTGACCTTTGAGAAGCACCCAAAATAGAATAAATATGTAAATCATTTTAACTCTTTTTCAAGTAGTACAGTTTGATTAGGCTGAATATAATGCAACAACGTTTTGTATTCTGCAACCATACGCCTTAACAGTATCAGGAGCAAAGCTAAAATCGTACTGCAGTGTAAGACCTCACGTTTTGATCTTGATCTCGCCCACTTACCGTGCTACGTGGCCGGAAAAGAAAAATCAATACAGCTGAAAGAATTGTATTTATTATTTTTTTAGACAAAATTTGGTTTGTCATTTCCGTGATTATTTCCAAAGTGCTAACACGGGCTCTATCAAGGCCGGGGCCTTGGCTCTATAGACCGTCTTTTCAAGATAAAATAAATGCTCTTCTTTTTGCCAGAATGGGTAAGTATGTTTCAACCCAAATAACACGTATACTAAACCTTAAATCACGTTAAACACATTTTTAGTTATAGTAAATGTGTAGTAATCACAGTAGTTGTTTTACAGCTCCCGGAATTACCATTCACCACTATTGTACAAATTGGAATTTATTATTAATTGTATTAAGTTACAACTGAGTTGGACTTTAACATATAAAACAGCTGCAATTTTAAGTCCACGCACGCATGAAATCTTTCCTTAGCTTCACAAATCGGCCAACACTTTGACGTGTTCTAACGAGCATCGCGTTTTAGCTCCTCGTCAATACGCTTGCGATATGGTTTTATTGTTTAGGTTATCAAGGCAGAAAATTCGTTTAAAAACAGACATACGAAAATAAAATTCACACTTTTGTGCTGTTACATTCAATTTAACTTTTAACTTTTAACTTTTTGAAAGGACAAGTTGTAACAGAATCACGGTGATAGAAGCAATCGGGAATTGATAATTTATAACTTTATTAGAGTTATAAAGTGGTGAAAGTAACTTTGAATATTTGAAAAGTTTCATCCTACTCGTTAGTAAAGCTGTGTCAGCAACTATTTCGGATGATAATTAAATCGGAATATAAAATAAAATTATTCGGGTATATAGAAAGAAAATTACACAAAAAGATAAACATTTATTTTTATTTGTAGAGAATGCTAACGCAAGAAATATAGGAAAACGACACATTTCGTTAAGAGTTTCGTAAACGTTCAGAGAATTTAAATAGAACTTGCCTATGTAGATAGGGATTTGAAATCCGACGCAGGGATCCTCGAAGTAAACCAGCAACACAATAAATAGGCATCTAAAGATTGTACCTTCCCTTTAAATACTACAATTCTCTGCATTAAAAAATACAATGATCGAGCTTGAACGTATTTATGAGAAATGTTTTTTAAGCGCATCCCAGTTATTATTTAGGAGAGGTTTAATATTTTCTCCTACCTTCTTTAAGTACTAACGTTATGCCTCCTAAGATTGACATTTTATTAACATACTTTACTTGTACAACATATTCAAACGAAGTTTGGTGTTAACACGACTATTTTTATGATTTTTTGTGAACCAAGCTTAAGTACTGCAGGTGAAAACAGTGGTAAAATATAGTTGCTGATTTGAGGTATAATTTGTAATCGGAGTTATACTACTCGCAATAAGCCTGACGCCTGTAGTCGAGACTCCACATTCTGATCCTGGTGCGGCACCAAACAGTATACTACTGAATGCACCTAATATCGGCACTATACAGTATTGTATACTATAGTATACTACTACTACACTGTCCCGCTGGATTGCCGGCCACTCATCAATAACACACGAGCTTACCACGTGGTCACACGAGATTGATGGATAGCATCGACATCTGACCCTGCACGCCCGACACATCTGCTTCACTTCACAAACTGTAAATTAGTTTTGTTTGTTTACCCACAAATATGATTATATTTTTGTAAGGACATATTTAAAACTACTTTGAACAATGTGCCCAAAAGATAAATCAGGCAAGGTTGGTTTTAAGTTTTAAACAATCTCTAATACTAGAATGTTAAAAACATCTGAGCTTTGATTTACGTTAAAAATCATCGTTTACATTCAAGTTATGATTAAATAGCCTAAGGTAGCTTGGACCTTTATCAGAGTTTGAGTTATTTTTCCAATACTTATGTTAGACCTACATGTTTCTTAAGTCAGTTACAACAAACTATTTGTTAAGGTTGACAAAATATATAAGGTACAAAACTTACAAAAATATCAACTGATCCTTTTTTCAACATATCAACATATCGAACTGAATGCTGATCCTTTTTTTAAACCCAATAAATGAGTTTTTAGAATAAAACACATGCATTGCATGCAGATTGTATTCTACTAGGAAAAGACCAAAAACTATGAGAATTTTCTATTTTTGTAGTAAGCTAAGTGGTTGTGTTATTATAGTAATTAAAAGCCTCATTCAATATACAATAAAAAACCTCCTGTTGACGTAAAAGATTACCTCAAATAACCTAGATAATCCTAAAATTCGATTTTTCCTGGGGATGGAACATGTCTAGAACTTTTTTTATCCCATAAATTAGTTTTTTACAATACAAGTAGTTGAAGGACACATTAGTATGTTTTTTAGAAAATCGTTGGAGCCATTTTTGAGATCAGAGTTGCAAACAATCAATCAAGCAAGCAAACAAAGCTTACTCATATTAGAGTGTAGGATAGGATTGAGTAAAAATAAGTCTGTATTTTTATTGATTGACTCTAACATATTCTTACTCGTAGGCATATAGTGTGTACGAGAAAGGGACAATGATTCTGGATTTTAGCATGATTGAAGTTCTGCATACAGACGGTCAGGGCTGGATTTAGGATCTGTAGGCCCTAGCCTACTCCCTAAATACGAGTGCGTGTCCTTACTGGCCAGGCCACCTTTCTTATTTTGTGTGTATATAGCCTATGCTTACATTAGGCTCTACATATGGTGTTGTGTAATTACTTAAAGTTCAAATTGCCAAAATCCGTATTGCTATCTTATCGTCGTTATATTATCAGATAATTTTTCACTATTGTCGTAAGCCGAGTTCCTTCGTCAGTCCAAAGATCATATTTTCTCCACGAATGTAACATGGCAAATCTTAAAGCCAGTGATGCGGAGCTCTAAGATCGGTGTTAAAAAATTAAAAAAAACCTTTTTTTATAATGTAAAATTGACTAAATTTACTAAAAATACGTAAATAATACATGGCTACTTTGTCGTTGGGGTGGAGGTCTATGGTTGAAGGGGGCAGCGTATCCAACATAGCAACATCTTTCAAGAGATTCGACTTTAACAAAACGAATCCAACTAATAATCATACGTTAAAATTAGACGACTGGAAGTAATAGAAAAGCTCTGAGGTAAAAACAAAGATTTATCCACGATTTTTTCTCTCCAATCACGTGATATATGGTTCTGAAGCAGTTATAAGGAGCTGCTTTCGAAATATTTGTATTTTTTTAGGACTCTAATAAAATTATACAACCTGAATTCTTGAAAAAATTCGGGTTCAGAAATCATAAGACTTAAGAGGTCCCAAAATTCAGTTTTTATCTTTCTTAGTACCATAAATTTTAAATAGTTTCAACAGTTTAAACTCATCACCATAAAAAAGCTCAAAAAGCTGAGAAAATTAGTACTCCAATCCACACATGGATAAATTAGTATTTTACAAGTGGCTTGAAGGGGCCATAGCTCCTAACCTTGCTCTAATACTCCGCATCATCTGATTTTTAAAATCTTTTCTACTGAGGAAAATAGACAAATGTAAGAAGGAACACATGTCAGTTCGTAAGCAAAGTAGTCATCACATGTTTTAATGTAAACAAAGCAGACATTTTTAAATCCCCATGCTTTTCTTATGCGAGATGTTTTACGTTATTTCTCGTTCGCTAGTACATTTTTAGAAATACTGCTATTTTCCTGAGTCCCTGGGATCAAGACCTTCAATTTCATCCGTCTCCCATCATCCTCCCATTTGCCAAACTCCCACAATTTTGACTTAAAGATTTCGCTTAAGGAATATATCTATCATACTAATATATACAAATGGGATGGCGTGTGTCTGTCTGTCTGTCTGATCTTTGTTTCTCAATCACTGAAAAGCTACTGAACCGATAGGCATAAAAATTTACAGGAATTTTCCTTTTACACCAAATAAACACATAGGCCTATTTTCATTTTGAAAAGTCCTCAGGGCTCTGCCCAACGGGACTTCCAAGTTCCCATGTTATTCTTTTGGACATTCATTTTTGTTTGAGCTGATGTTTGTTTGTGCTGTTCTTGATTCGTTGTAGTTCCACGGACTAACCACAGAATGTAACATGATTGGTTTTTCTACTCTAAATCTTTTCCCCGTTGCAAAGCACGGGATTACCAGCCAGTTTCGAGTAAGAACTAAAATCCTCTTCAGTTTACGTTATTTTACATTTTACAATCATGATAAACTAAGAGCACAGAGTAATTTACCTTCATCTCTACACCATAAAAAGCCAAAACATAATTACTTATAAGAAATTAGTATATTAATGTGCAAAAGTTCTTTTTATATCTCTACGGTGAAATGAGACGTTTCCAATACCAATCCTGTTCCAATCAAACGGTGAAAAAACCATCAATTTCCAGTACTTGTATCCACCACCATTGAAATAATTAAAAATTAGAATATTTAAAACTTTTTTATAAGTTGACAGATTATGAGTAATAGAGAAGTTCGAATGTATTAGTATGTAAAATACGTTGTATGAGAAATTTCCATGCCTATTGAAGGGGCACGATAATTTATTATAACTCTTATTTTCACAATATTTTCACCACATTTGTGAAAGTAGGCTATGTTGGCCACCTATGGAGAGGGGTTGGGGTTCTCCCCTTGAAAACGCAAAATATCCCCCTGACGATTAAATAGATTTGGATGCAGCTTTTTTAGAATAAAAGTGTTTCTATATTGAACAGTTGGTTTACATAATTTTTGCCCTTCATAAACCCTCTTTAGATGGGACAAAACAAGAAATAATGGTGCAAAGCTGTCCTTATAATCACGGGTTATGTTTTATTTTATATCAATCTAAATATAATTGAAAGCCTACTGATTACTGAGGAACTTTCTATGAAGAAGGCATTTGTAAGTTTTATAATACAGTTTTTTTAATTAACCTTGTATCTCCAGCTGTCCAGAGGTTGAGGAAACGCTCTCCTGAAGCCCTCGGCGCCGCTGTACGGGGTGCTGAGCCACGTCTGCTTGATGAGGTCGGAACCCTTCTCCGCTATCATGATGGTTGGGGCGTTAGTGTTGCCACGGGTAACCCTAGGCATCACAGAGGCGTCGATGACTCTCAGCCTGTCCACGCCCTGCACCCGGAGTTGGGGGTCGACCACGGCCTCTGGGTGTCCTAGGGGGCCCATGCGGCAGGTGCCCACTGGGTGATACGTGGTTCTTACCATGTGTCGCAAAAAACAATCCATGTACCGCTTGGAGTTGAACGGGTACCTGGTACAGCTTTCTATTTTAATCTGATATAGTTTTGCTCCAGCAGCCCTCAATGGTTGAGTTTGAGCAAAGTTCCTTAGCAAATTAAATGCCTTTGTTAAAATATCCACGTCCCTTGAATCTGAAAAGTAACCAGTGGTGATTTTTGGATGTTGCATTGGGTTTTTGCTTTTAAGCCGTATTCTTCCTCTACTGCTAGGATTTAAAAGCGCTGGATTAATGACTAAAATGAAAGAGTGGGAATTTATATCAAGAAACTGTTGTTTAATGTCGGCCCGATAACCATAAATGTCTAAAATATCCGATAAAGCAGATGAGTTTTTTGAGAAAGCTGTAAAGTATAATTGCATATTCGGATAATCTATACCGGATAATTCTGTGTCTACGAGAGCGTTAAATGTAGCTAATCCTAAGCTCGAGTATATGCTATTGTAATTGAAAAGGAACTTGAACATATTTTCAACTTCATTAGTCTCAGGTATGTAGTAGTCTAAGGCGATCATCAACCCGAAACCTACAGGATGGTCCTGAAGATTGTACCCGACGGGTAAATCAGCTGTTACTGTGATTCCTAACTCTCTTAAATGATTTTGTGGACCGATTCCTGATAATATTAATACTTGGGGACTATTTATTGAACCGGCAGATAATATTACTTCTTTTCTCGCTAAAACACGAATAGTTTTTCCTCTGCGGTCAATAAATTCCACCCCGTATGCCAGCTTATTAAAACCATCAATTAGAATTTTAGTGACCAATGAATATTTAGAAACCTTTATGTTAGTCCTGGAGGTTATCGGAGTTAAGAAAGCTTTGGCCGTGCTGCAACGTCTTCCGTCCTCAATAGTCGCCCGCTGCCTGCAGACTCCTGATTGGTGTTGCCCATTGGTATCCGGATTATATAAATACCCGAGTTCTGAGAAACCTTCAGCTAATAATGCAGTAAGAGGTTCAAGAAACTGAATGTTAGGATCTTCAACTTTTAAGGGACCACCTACACCGTGGTATTTAAGAAAACCCGGAGTAGATCTCACTTCGCATGATCGCTCATCTTCAGATTTCTTAAAATATGGAAGCACGTCTTGATAACTCCACCCGATATTTCCTTCTGATTCCCAAATGTCGTAATCTCTTGAATTTCCTCTGACGTAAAGCAATAAATTGTTTGAGCTGCTTCCACCGAGCATTTTCCCTCTAGGCCAGAAACACTGGCTACCCTCTAGTCCTAGGCAGGTAGGCTCATGAGGATCTGTATAATATTGCCAGTCCACCTTTGTCTTCCATAACATTGAACTAAAACTAGGTACTTCAGAGGTTTTAGGTGGGTCGCCCCCAGCTTCTAGTAAAAGTACTGTCCATCCGGCGATCTCCGTCAGTCTATTGGCCACCACGGAGCCTGCGGACCCTGCACCAACCACGATGAAGTCGAACTCTTCCCAGTCTCTAGGGCTGTAGTGTGGTGGGTAGTCGCAGGGGTTGGCCAGCTCGCAGTCAGCCTCAGCTAGTGATAAGAACACTTTCTCTATCAGCGAGGCCGCGGGGTCTGTGTAGTGGGCGGAACACGTGCCTTCCAGGAACAGCGGGTTGAACTTGCACAAGTCAGCTCTGAAAGATAACATGCGCTTGGCTATAATAGACTAGTAACACAAAAAAAGTAATTTCCTAAAACTATCATGGTTTCTACCCCAACTGACAATTCAAATTATGTTTATTATACTATATAAAACCTATAGAGTTTAAATTAGGTGAGAAAAAAGTAATAAAATATAATCAAACATAGTCCTATTCATAGACAAATAGTTAATTATATTCTCAATGTACACACAGGACTAATTCGGATCCAACACAGTTTGGGCCTCCATCCCACCACAGTTTAATGTTCCTGTGCTAACTAACCGTGTATTAATTGTACTGGTTGGCTACCCTGCTGGTTGTCATTTAATTTTGTTTATATTATCATATGTTTAAGATTGTCTTGTTTGTTTGAATAGTGAGTCTAATGTATTTAATAAAACTATACTTTACATTTCTTCATGTTACCCTTATTAAGGGTCATGAGGCCATGTTAGGCTACTTAAAATTTAAAATACAACTTAAACATGGCGCAGTCTTTTGCGTAGTTCGGGGTAAGTAAAACAACTTCAATGGTAGCTACCATTTTCAACTATCAAGCAACATGTCTCATACACAAATAAGAATGCCTGAACCTTTTTCCTTCCAGCCATCGGAATGGTCATCTTGGAAGAGATGTTTTGAGCGATATCGTACAATAAGTGATTTAGATGAAACTTCTGAAGAAAAGCAAGTCAGTAAGCTGATTTATGCAATGGGCTCAAAATCAGAAGAAATACTTTCGTCCTTCAATCTTACTGCTGAACAAACAAAATTCGATGTTGTTATGGCCAAATTTGATCGTCATTTTAATCCAAAGAAAAACATTATCTATGAAAGAGTCAAATTTCTACGTCGGAAACAAGGCACTTCAGAAACTGCAGAAGATTTTGTGACAGATTTATTCATTAGCTCGAACTTGCGAATGGGGGGCCCTTGAAGAACAAATGCTACTAATGGTTATTATTATTGGTATGCATGATCAAGATCTTAGTGACAAACTGCAACTAGAAAATAAATTGACTTTAGAAACTACTGTAGCATCTCTTTGTAAATCAGAGGAATTGAAACGTCAAAAAGAAGAACTAAACTTGACATCAATTGATGCTGTGAACAGAAATAAACAGAATTCGTGCAGTCTTCAAAACTCTCGGTTTGATTATCCAAGACGTTCATTTAAAAAAGAGACACACAATCAAAGGCCTTCAAAGTATTCAAGTTCGACAGTAAACAAATACTCAGAATCTTGTGTATGGTGTGGTTCAACGCCTTCTCATCGAAGAAGAATATGCCCTTCAAAAAAACAAAAAATGTTCTAAATGCAGCCGAACTGGACATTTTTAACACTGCTGTTTACAAAATAAAGTTCGTGAAATTGATTTGAATGATTCAGACGACTCTACTGATTGTGATATTGGACCTCGTCCATCAGATCACTTTGGTGGATGTGTAAAATCCAATGAAGTTAAGAAAGATCCATGGCTGATTGACGTGGGTATTAATGAAAACGACACAGTGAAGTTTAAAATTGACACGGGTGCTGATGTGACAGTTATACCGTCCAGTATAAAACTCAACAAGAAACTCGAAGTTCAGCCCACAAAAAGAATGTTAAGTGGGGCAGGGGGATCACCTCTTTCTGTACTTGGAACCGTCACTGCAATGCTGTCCTACAAAGGACAATCGTGTAAAGAGAAAATGTATGTGGCTGACAAGTGTACAATTCCATTGCTCGGCAGACCAGCCATAGAAAAACTTAACCTACAACCTGTTATTCGAGAAATATCTAAGACAACTGTACCTTCTAAAAACTGGTTTAAAGAGTTTCCTGACCTCTTCTGTGGACTCGGAAGAATGAAGGGAAGCTACAAAATTGAACTGAAAGAGGAGGCAAAACCTTATGCAAATACAGTACCACGTCGGATTCCCGTTTCACTTTGGGATAAAACTAAGAAGGAGATTGAAAAAATGGTGCAAATGGATGTCATAACTCCAGTTGATCATGCTACTTCATGGTGTGCCCCAATGGTCGTCGTGCCAAAAAAGTAAAGTACTAAAGTTAGAATATGTGTGGACCTCACTATGCTGAATAAAAATGTTTATCGGCAAACACGCCCAATTTGGGGAATCGATTATACAATGGCTCGAATAAAAAACGCAAAGGTGTTTTCCAAGCTGGACGCCAACCATGGGTTTTGGCAGATTGCTCTTGCTGAAGAGTCACAAGACCTTACTACGTTCTTAAGACCGTGGGGACGTTACATATTCAAAGTTCTTCCATTTGGAATCACTAGTGCTCCTGAGTATTTACAAAAACGAATCCAAGAAGCTCTAGGTTCTCAACAAAACTGTTTGGCCCATATAGATACATACTTATATGGGGCTCAAGTCAAGCGGAACATGACAAAATTGTACACGAATTTCTTCAGAAGCTTAGGAATGCTGGAATAACCTTAAATAAGGAGAAAACTGTTTTTTTGCAGCCCCAAGTACAATTTCTAGGGCATCACATTTCATCCCGAGGCGTTCAAATCAGCAACTTAAAGCCATTCTTCAGATGAAACCTCCAACCGTCAAGAAAGAAGTACGTTTTCTCGGTATGACAAATTTTTGCAGCAAATACATTCCGAACAGATCTGCAATTCTGAAGCCAAACCTCCTCAAAGAAAAAAACGAATGGTTTTGGGGAGAACAACTACAAAATGTCTTTAAATCTATGCAGAAACTCTTTACCACCACACCCTAACTCGCATTTTACGACTTTCGCTTGCCAACCCTCGTGTCAGCTGACGCTTCTTCATACGGGCTCGGCGGAGTACTCCTTCAGAAGCAAGATGATGGCAAATTCAGACCAGTTTCGTATATTTCGCGATCACTTACTGAAACTGAAAGGAACTGCTCAAATATAGAAAGAGAAGCTTTAGCTGTTACATGGGCATGCGACAAGCTGAGAGATTATATAATTGGTCGGGATATTGTCATCGAAACTGACCACAAACCTCTTGTGAAAATCGTTTCGTCAAAAAAATTGGATGAGATTACACCTCACTTACAGCGAATGAGACTTTGTATGATGGGCATTCTTACTCAATATCATATACTCCAGGAAAACATCTTGCTCCTGCAGATTGCCTTTCTAGATGTCCAATTCCTATTAAGGAAAAATATGATACGGAAGAAGAAATTGAAGCCTTTGTCAGTAATGTGGTTGAATCCATATCTACAACTGATCAAAACATAACCAAGTTATGGAAATCTCAGCAAGCAGATCCAATCTTCAAGATGATTGAAAAGTAACTGGATGGTCAGAAAAATCACAACTTCCAGTTCAACTAGTCCCTTACTTCTCAGTTAAAGACGAAATATCTTTGGCAGAAAACTTGCTGCTTCGCAATTCAAGGATAATTGTACCACCAAGTCGTCGTGAAGAAATGCTTCATAGAATTCATGTTGGCCATCTGGGGGCTACTAAATGTCGAAAAAGGCTAGATCCAGCTTATGGTGGCCAGGAATGGCATCATACATAAACCTCATGGTTGCATCATGCCCCATATGTATAAAGTATAGAGAAAATCGAAATGAGCCTCTCATTTGCTCTGAGTTTCCTTCTCGTCCATGGGAAAAAGAAGCAATGGATCTGTTCAAAGTCAATGGAAAGTGACAGATATTACGATAACAGATCAGTTTTCCAGGTACTTTGAAATTGCAACTCTACAGTCGCTCACTGCCTCTGAAGTTATTAAGAAATGCAAGTCAACATTCTCTCGTCATGGTATCCCTGAGGTGGTGTATTCTGACAGTGGAACCCAATTTGGAGTTACAAGTTCCGAATTTAAAAAAATCGCCCAGCAATACAACTTTGTATGTAAAACCAGCAGTCCTCAGTTTCACCAGAGCAATGGGTCGGCAGAAGCAGCTGTTAAAATTGCTAAAAGTATACTAAGGAAAAACAAAGTAGACCCCTATTTGGCACTACTTTCCTACAGGAACTCCCCCTTGCCAATGGATACAGTCCAGCACAGTTACTAATGGGACGTCGACTTCGTGATACTTTGCCTACCCTACCACGTCACCTTGAGCAAAAGCCAGACCTCACTCATCTCCGAGAAAAAGAGATTCGTTATAGAGAAAACTACAAACGGAATTATGATCAACGACATGGTACTCGCCCATTACCAATGTTAAATCTGGGTTTCAAAGTTTGGATTTCTGATCTTAAGCGAGAGGGTGAGGTAGTTGAAAAGCTGAACTATCCACGTTCTTGTAATGTGCTGACAGACAAAGGAACTACAGTCCGGAGGAACCGATTTCATTTATTCCCTATTCCAAGCCCTCAAAAAGAAAACATTCGAACCCCAACAATGTCATACACCAATGTTCTGTTACCAGTGAATCAGCCTAGTGACCATGAAACAACTAATCACGACCACACTTGCTTAGCAAAATCTCTATCGGTTTCACATGGCACATCTAGGGAAACCTCAACATGTGTTATGACAAGATCAGGGCGTTGTGTAAAACCTCCCAAGAGACTTAATCTTTGAAGGGGTAGATGTAATGGTTGGCTACCCTGCTGGTTGTCATTTAACTTTGTTTATATTATAATATGTTTGAGATTTCTTGTTGTTTGACTAGTGAGTCTAATGTATTTTAATAAAACTTTATATTTCTTCATGTTACCATTGACTATAAATACTGAAGGAGACATCCATCCATATGGCCCAGCTGCCCCACTTTTAGTGTATGCTAGAATATAAAATTGAAGTAGTTTGATTGGGTCACCGACAGATTGTGCTGCTGTCAACTTTTTATTTTAGTTATTTACGTTAACTTTTTAAATATCTCCACCCCAGAAAGCAAGTGATAATCAACTTATATTTGCTTCCTGACACACCAACTGTTGTATTATCCCCCCCTTGAGAGGATAATTAATAGTTGACAGCAGTACACTCTGTTGGTGATTGGTGTAAACTGCGACCTCTTTCAATCCTGGTACACACAAAACAAGGGACACATTTTACAATGGCAATGAGAAGTCTACTTCAGTATTTATAGTCAATGATATTACCTTTATTTAATTTAACACTTAAAATACAACTTAAACAGTAAAAATAAGTATTTAATGGAAGGGTGTGTAACAGGAGTCAATTAAACATAAACCTAAACCCTTTACTACATTGGCCTTTGAAATATACATGTTAAACGTATATTGAATATTTACTGAACCGAGTGAGCTAGATGTTTTGTAGGGAGATGGTAGTTTAGTAATACTCTACAAACCATTATACTTAGTTTTACTGTCTTTAAAAGGCCCTTAAAACTTTGCTTAACGGTTCATACGAATCCTGTTTTAACCGTCGTAAACCAACCGACCAGACAGATCCAGGTCTTTATTCTGGTCTTTATTCTGGTCTTTATTCTGGTCTTTATTCTGGTCTTTACCAGGTCTTTATTCTGGTCTTTATTCTGGTAGGGTCATAGAAAAGTTAAAATAAACAACACTCCCCCTTCCACTCGGTTTTAAATTCTAGAGCCATATAATAAAACCATTAACTACATTTAAGAACCTTTCACTACAAACATTAACTATATTCAAAGACTTCCCAAAATCCCTTTCATGGTTCACTCCACTGACCTTTATAGTTACCATGACCTTCCTAATAACTCTCAAAGTGCATATCCAATTTAATCTACTAATGTAAAAATATCATAAACGTACACACATTTTACTATAATTTTACAGTGAAAGCAAGTGAAACCGTGCTGAGAATCAGTTGGTGACGCAGCTAACCTGCGTACTCTCCAAACAGTGAATGTAATTTACTGTAATTTATAAAAGGATATATCTTCAAGTGAAATTTTTACTTTTTCCCTCTACAGCTCAATGTTGTTTACATTTCTTTTCAACATTTATCAGCCAAAGAACATGTTTATATAAAAAGTACAACACAAACATTGTCTTAGTACCTATAACTTGTTTGTTGAAAAAATGCATTTACTTATTGTTAGAGTTATCGTATTATTACCACTAAACTAGTGACCCAGATGGCGGCCGATTCTTACGACATTACTAACCCCTCAGCTAACCTTACTTTATCCTGTTCTAATCTTTGTTTGTCTTTAGTATAAACGTACCTGGGTCTTTTGAGATACCAGTAACATAGACTGTGTTTTAAGCGATGGGGATGTAATATTAATTGTCAGGTAGTGCCCTTGTTTTTCAAGTGCGCTTGTCCCTTCATTGCCTGCGATGTGGATCTCTCTATCTAACGTTTCATTTAATCTTTTTTTTCCAAAAGTAGGTCCATTTTTGACTTGTAGGGGCTACTTTTGATTTAATTTTATTATGATAATTGTATTTTCAGTTTTATGTATTACTTAATTAATTATAAAAACCTGTTACGGCGTGATAATAATAATGACCGTTTAGTGGTTTTGATAGCGACTCCTAAAAGGATAGAGGAAGCAATCGTTTTTATAGTCGACCATCATAAAAACTAGGGCAAATTTAACTCTCAGATCTTGATCTCAAACGAATGAGAGCATTTGAGGTGTAAGCAAGCGGTTTATTACCATATATGTATGCAACAATATTTCACACACAATCTATTAAGTGCGTCAATGATGGCAGATACTATTCATGAAAATAATTTAGTGGAACATTTAGTTTTATTAATATTGAAATGAAATAAATGTTATATAAACATATTATGTTATTATAAATTAATATTGTAATATGAAATTTGTGCACGAGCGATGATATAAATTTTTACACCTGATTTTCATAGATACTGCAACTGATTATTAAATAACCGAGGAGGAAAATGATCGAGGAAGATATATAGCTTCTATGGTAAATAAACGGTATTAAGAAACTGACACATACCTTCTCCCTTTTAGCCCAACTTAAATGAATAAATTACTTTTTATTTACTAAATATATAGAATACAAAGCACGGTCGAATGTACAGAAAATCTTGTAAACAAATTGTTTACAAAAAAACCCACCCAAATCCCTGTTTTGGAGGCACTTCAGAATCCATTGCTACACACGTGGTTCTAAGAGGGGAAATGCCCCCTATTCCCCCCAAGGGTTATTAAGGGGCAAAATATTTCGAATTTCCTATGTTGGTCAATGCTAACTTGATAAGTATATCAAGTTTGAACGAAATTGATCAGCAAATAAGAGAGAAATAGTAATTTTAGTATTCCCCATAAGAATAACATTGGACAACGTAATGTTTTTACCGCAAAATGAAAATTTAAATTTTCTCCGCAACCAGCAATCGCAGAATAGCAATTCAAAATACCAAATTATTTAGTTTTTGAGCTATTTTAATGGTGAATAGTAATATTTTTTATATTTATGGTTTTTTATGAAAAATAAAAAACTGAATTTTTATGTTTTAAGTCCCGTAATTTCTGAACTGGTATTTTTACAGAAATGCGGGTGGTGTCATTTTTTTGGAAAAATAAAGTTCTACAAACGAATAAAGTTTAATTAAATCGTTAGAGCCGTTTTCGAGAAATTTTGATCTTTCATGTTTTTTTGCGATTTTTGGGGGATAATTACCCTTAAAAATCAAAAATTCAAAAAATGAAAAAATACCTGGATATATCATGGATTAGTACCTACATGCCAAATTTCATAAATATCGGCCCATTGGTTAGGGCTCTAGTACTGTAAACATCCATACATACATACAGACAGACAGACAGGCAGACAGACAGACACACAAACATAACGTAAAAATAACTTTTTTGGGTTCAGGGAGCACCAAAACGAATATTTCCACTATCAAGTCAAATTCGAAAATTTTGACGAAAACAATACTTTATCCATATACTATGTATAAGGGGAGAAAGTAAAAACTAACATTTAACTCGGTTTTATTTTAGGTAAAATAAATTATATATCTTTTATTTATTAATATTGTACGATTTGACTGATGTGTGTACTAGCTTTTAACTTTTGTCATATGTTCCAAAAAAGTATTACTCAAAATTTAAATAACTGTTATTTTATCTGCTTAAAAACATAAATATTTCTGTAAGCATACTGACATAATATTTAATGTTTAATAATTCATATATGGACAATATACAACACAAATAATATAAATTATAAAAAAACTAAAACCTTTTTACTCAACACAATGTTTGCAAGTGATGGTAAAATGTTGATGCCGTTTTGATTATAGGTAGTCATTATAGACAATTGTTTACAGTTAAAATTAAAGTACTCACTGACATGCCATAACCGAAAGCAAAGCTAATATGGCGGAACCTATGGTGATGACAGGTCTAAAGCTGGAAGCCATGACTTCATTGCAGACTGCTCCTCCGTGTATGGAACGCGTTACAGCACACATTGCAAACTAAACTGATAAGAAGTAATAAAACTATAGGGAAAAAGTACCACATCTTTATCAAACGATATCGACGCCGGTTTTTGTTTTTACTATGTAGTACTGGGGGACCGAGCCATGCTCGGTGTTTAATCCCGCAGAAGAGGCATTGAATTTGTTTTATTTCAAATACTCGTTCATTTTCAATATGAGCTGGTTCGCTTCGCTCACTCGCCTATTGAAAAAAGATTTGAGTTGCCATTCAAGTATTTTTTTTTTTAATTTCCATTTTGAGAGTTGCTATTCAAGTAGGTTTTTATTTCCATAATGATAAACAGCTGTTTACAATATTTTAAGTTATAGATAAAATCAAACTGCTGATTTAATGGTTTCTTTTTGTTATTCATAGTAACCGGTGTTATGATTTTAAACTCCATAAGCCCAATGTTAAAATTTTCAATTTTCAATGAGGTGTTTAGAAAAATATGAGTTTTCCTGATGTAGTGGTTTTCACCAATCGATATTTTAGACCCAAGAGCTCCTAATCCCAAACTCATTTCAGCAAAATCATTCCACTGGATCTTGAGATAAATTTTGCAAACAAACAAACACACATAGCTCGTATTAGAGTATAGGATATACAATTTAAAGTACTTAAAATATCTGAGTGTTATAAAATGTTGTTTATGTAGAAAACTACTGCCCATATACAACTACACATATAAACTACACTATAAGTTTACAATATGAATTTTACATAATAAAGTGGGAGTAGGATACGCCCCACTATAGCAAGCCAGTCAGAAGCCAGCATTTTGTAGTGACGTCATTCCAAGATGGCGGCGCCCATGGCACTTTATTTCCCGCCAAATTTCCTAACCTCACTTTTTAAATTTTAACTCATTTTGCTCAGTTCTGGCAACCTATGCTCTATGATACATTATTTTACATATACACCATTATATATATATATATATTATATACTGTAAATTATATGTATTTAATATGTTCCATGGTTCGACTATTATATACTCTATGCGAATGATACTATAATATGGCAATGTATATACAATATTATACATATACTTTACAGCTACACCATTATATAAATATAATCTAGGATATATTAAAAAGTGACGTCACACGTCACTTGACCGCATGGGCTGAGTGAATATATACGTCATCTGAGGCTGAGCCAGTGACGTAGGCGGTTTCGTGACGTAATGAGGGAAAGTTTAAAGTTCAGGGTCACGGGGAGGTTATTTAAAAAAAAAAGTACTACCTCACACGCGTAAAATTCGATTGTGATTCGATAGGTTAATCGATATAAAAAATTTAATGAAAACAATCGAATGATACGAGTGCGAGGTAGTACTATTTCAAAAATTACTTTATTTTATTTACAATGTTTGTTCTTAATTACAATACGAATCTTCCGCCGTTGTTGGTTATAATCGAAGTTGATGATCCCGGAGAGTTGCGGTCATCGTGTTTTTTTCCTGTTGAAAGAAGGTAAATACTTTGATAGGTGTTTCCATTTCATTACCGTCAGGTAGAAATACTACCTGACGGTAATGAAGTAGAAACATCTATCAGATCTTGAGTGACATAATATTATTATTATTTTGTGAAGAGCGTCTCGGAGAGCTCGATGTTCACCGGTCGAGAGCCGGAGGTGAACTGACTATTCGCTAGCTAGCGTTTTGGTATCAAACAAAACGGTGGGGGTAAAAGTGAGGTGGGGCGGAGCAGATGGCGGACGGCAGATGGCAGGCGGCAGGTGGCAAGTGCGCGGCAGATGGAAGTCCCCCCACTACACCAGTCCCCCACTACACCAGTCTCCCCACCAAGTTTTACATCGCACAATAACTAGTTTACATGTGTTAGTTAGGGTTTAGCTCTTAGACTGTCAAGACCTTAGCTCCGTAACTGAAAACTTCAATAATGTTTGCTCAACGCTGTATAAGTATAACAGCTACTATGATCTAAACCGGTGCATGTATTCATATGGTGCTTTTTGCGTAGCAAACAACTGGCTAAAAGTGTTTCAACCTCGATTTTTCTTCGACGAAACCGCTCATTGTCCATTAAAAGCGTAGACCTTCTGTCTTCATTGTCAGGGAAGTAGAATGTAGTGTCAAGGGGACTACTGAAGGTCACCTTCCTCATGTTCCTGTAAAACTGCGACATTTTTCAGACCATCTAGGTAGATGTTCATCCGTTAAGAGCTGGAAGAATAATGATGTAGCGTTATTGTGTATGATAGCCACCTACCCCCCACCACAACGTTACCTTGTCCTTCAAACCATTGTTTTTACGCTACGGATGCTATACTTTTGGTTAGATTTAAATTTAGATTGCACCTTCTTGTTCATTTTGTCAAGCCGTGTAATTGAAGTACCCACATGTTATACTTTGAACCAAAAACAAAGAAAATATTTAGGTTTGTCCTTGAAAATAGTTGTTTTTTCGCTGTTGCTGCTATACCCTTGGTCGGCTCTGAATTCTGTTTGCACCAACTTGTTCCTCTGATCAATCTGCGTAATTTGAGTACCCACTTGGCATATGTTAAACTAGAAATAAAGAAATTATTTAGATTTGACCTTCAAAATAGTTATTTTTGGCTAATACTGCTATACCCTTGGTCGGATCTGAATTCTGTTTGCACCAACTTGTTCCTCTGATCAATCTGCGTAATTTGAGTACCCATATGGCATATGTTAAACTAGAAATAAAGAAATTATTTAGATTTGACCTTCAAAATAGTTATTTTTGGCTATTACTGCTATACCCTTGGTCGGATCTGAATTCTGTTTGCACCAACTTGTTCCTCTGATCAATCTGCGTAATTTGAGTACCCACATGGCATATGTTAAACTAGAAATAAAGAAATTATTTAGATTTGACCTTCAAAATAGTTATTTTTGGCTATTACTGCTATACCCTTGGTTGTATCTGAATTATGTTTGCACCAACTTGTTCCTCTGATCAATCTGCGTAATTTGAGTACCCACTTGGCATATGTTAAACTAGAAATAAAGAAATTATTTAGATTTGACCTTCAAAATAGTTATTTTTGGCTATTACTGCTATACCCTTGGTCGTATCTGAATTATGTTTGCACCAACTTGTTCCTCTGATCAATCTGCGTAATTTGAGTACCCAATTGGCATATGTTAAACTAGAAATAAAGAAATTATTTAGATTTGACCTTCAAAATAGTTGTTTTTAACTATTACTGCTATACCCTTGGTCGGATCTGAATTCTGTAATAACTAAACATTAATATCTCCCGAAAAATCAATACATATCTTCCATTATTTTAAGAAACGAGAATTTTCTGAATTTTCTAAGTCCCTAAGGTCATCTGAACATTTTGCCAAAGCGGGGAATAGAGCAGTAAGTGATTCTCACTTTGACCACAAACTGCTCTATTCCCCGCTCTGTATTAGGAGAAGAGGCCTAGTTTAATGCTCGCAATTATAGGCATAAACCTGATAACGGAACGCTATCCTCTCCCCCGAAAAGTTATCCCCTCCCCTCCCCCCAAAAAATAAATAAATAAATAAAAGCAAAATGGTCAGTTAACAACAGTCGCGCACTCTGAAACCGCAAGGACGTTCATCACTGTGTAGGTGTCAGAGTTTTACGAACCGAAGTACAATAATTACCTGACCAAGATCCCCTTAAATTTAACCAAAAATAAGCAAACTGATTGAATCTGTTTCTCGTGAGTAAGGGCTAAGATGGGCAATGTCAACCGGTTTGCGCGCCGTATTGACATAAGGTCGGTTTTCGCGCCATACCTTTTTTTTTGTAAGGGGCTAGGAAAAGGATGAGAAACATACTGATTAGTTAAAGTTAATTTTACAAAGACCAACCAAGGACGGTTTTGCAAAGGTCAGCAGTATCACTGAAACCCGGTGGGACGTAGACCCAAACACCCGGCGTCAGGCTGCTGCGAACCCAAGTTTTGACCCAAGGCCAGTTTTAAAGCGTGAAAGAAAAGTACATATTTAATTAGTCAATAAAACACTTCAAAGACCAACACCACAAATAATTACAAACAGCAACACTAACTACATCTTATAGCAGCAAACTACAAGCTATAATCTAACAAATAAACTAACATGCATAACAAACTAACATGCTAAAGTAGAATCTTCAGTATACAGGGGTACCACCTCTATACTAAAGATGCTATTACAGACAGCTAAGGCGAACAGCTAGCTAGGCTGCCAGCCTAAAACTGTGAGACTACTGCAGTCAGACCCTCGCTTTTATAGCCGACAGAGGAGCAGGTGCAAAGGCAGATGTCCGTGGGGCAAATGCACTCTACTACATTCGCCGCACCGCAAAAGTAATTTAATACGGTGTCGACGTAATACTCTTGTATTTTTATTTTGACGGTTCATTTGATATGTTTTACACTTAGATATGCAATAGCTGAAACACACGCACTTACGACAAGCTTTCTCGCCAACTCGATTTCCTGGTATTTTTATAATAACTAGAATGGGTTTCGTTAGGTGTCGCAAAAAAGATCTAGAATAAAGAAACACAATAACTTATACTTTATGTCTGGTATATATGTTACAATTGTTCATAAAAAATAAAAAAACTAAAACAAACTTTAAAATGTTTTGAATTTCGGCCAGGTAAATTAATAAATTAATGAAAAAGTACATCACAAATACTGCTGTATAAGTTTGTGTGTTCAAATTAAATGTACATGGCATAAAAAAATATAAAGTATAAATCTTGCGTTATTTTACAAAATCCTTGATCTTAATAAGTATTAACGGTTGGCACGTTAAATGACAGAAACACTATATATAAATTTTCCAACACCTTAACAATACTTTGATTTCAATATTTTCCTTACCCCACAGTAATTTCCCAAGTTATACCGAACTTATATAAACGCTTTTAATATAACTTTCTATCACCAATGAATATAAGCTTGAAAATGACGTCAAGAAGAGTCTTTAGGAGAGAATAGTGACAAATGATATATTAATATATTTCTGGTGTTAAATTTACATGAATAATTAAGTTTAAATATATAGTGGTTATTGTTCGGGTTTAAATACAAATTTTGTGACATATTTATTTGAACTACGTTTTATAACACTTTGCAATGCTCAAACAACCGTCCAAAACACGGTTATAACTTCATAAAAAAAAGCTCAATGTTAGTCTGATCTACCTCCGAGTCGGCGTATCGGATAGCTAATTTTGATTACAATATGAATATATAAAAACCTCACAACCCTCCGATACAATTTTTTAATCAGTGTACTGGGCTTCGGATAGCCAAAGGTGCTATGTCCCACGGCGCGCCGCGCCGCCGCGCCGGTGCCGCGCCTGGCATAGTTACTTTAAAAATATATTTCAAATAAAATAAAAAACTAGCCCGGAAGTATGCTTTTCTTCCCAGCCTCTGGAGTTAATTATTGACACAGTAGTAATATAGGGAAACTCTTTTCATGTCTATTTTTAACCATCCAATTTATTTGTTATTGAATTTATAGGTCGTTCAATAAAAGACTGTCACTTTAAAATCAATGTAAAGCGCATTTTTTTGAGTTCACTTTTTATTACCTATATTTAAATGCATAAGGAACAGTGAACTTAATTTTGAATAAAACTCCAGGATATACTAAATACCCCCCGTAGCAGCAAACCTGCATACTCAGAGAATTTCAAATGCATATTAATTTATCTTAATACCACATAAAGCCACATACCAAGTTTCATCAATATACATTCATAAATAAACGATTTATGACATTTTAATTATTCTCCATAAGAATAACATGGTGGCTGAGTATGCAGGTTTGCTGAAATAAGGAACACTAAAAATGGGCTTTTATACAAATATCATTATAACTCAACTAGGTAAAGCCACATACCAAGTTCTATTAATTTATGTTCATAATTAAAGGAGATAACACGTTAATTATTCTCCATAAGAATAACATGGGGCTGAGTATGCAGGTTTGCTGCTACGGGAACTATCGGGCAAAAAAATGGATTTTTGTGCAAATATCAATAGACCACAACCAAATAAAGCCATATACCAAATTTTGCCAGTTTACGTTCATAAATAAGCGAGATATACAATTTTTCTTTTTCTCCATAAGAATAACATTAGACAACGTACTGTGTTTAGCACTTTCAATATCTCGGTAATCAATTGACGTAGAGCAATGATCAAAATACCAAATTGTTTGTTTTTTTTTAAGCTGAATTAAATGGTGAAAATTAAAATTTGATTTAAATTATAATTACATGTGAAAACCCCAAAAAACACATTTTTTGGGGTACAAAACCCCCCAAAAACCCCCCTTCGGATGGTGCGATTCATCTGGTTTTCGAACTCGTTCAAATAAATGGTACTTTACACATTTGTACCAAATTTCATTAAGATCGGACCTTTTTTACGAGAGTTCTCGTGCTTACGGACACATATATATATATATAAATATATATATATATTTATATATATATATAAATATATATATATATTTATATATATATATATATACATATATAAAAATTTGAACGAATGGTGTTTTTGGCATCTGGGGACCTCAAAATGAAAAGTTATCATGGTCTCGGGCTTAAGTCTTACCATGAGACCTACGGTAATAGCTTCTTCCCTATAGGGGAAATTCGCTAAAATTAAAGATGAAATCACAAGATAAACGACATTCATTTTAAACACTTCTTTGTAAACTCAACAATTAACAAGCAGTTAAGATGTATAACAATTTCCAGCCGTCATTTTCCAAGATTGTTGACAAAATATTATCAATTGATCTATGGCAACGTCTGAATACTTTAACAGTTCAATCAACCTTACTTTTAAATTGACAGGCATATATGTGATATTGATATACAAATATCCAAAAGTAAAATCATTTGTAGCATTTTATATTTCGGGACACTTCTTCGTATAAACGGTCAATAAAGCGTAAGAACATAATCGGTCCCGGCATCGGACCCTAAGTTACTCCTACATTGTAGTCATGAACACAAAAAACACGTGGGCTAGGGGCTAGAGGTTACAGGCACTTTTTACGGCACTTGTCTTGTCGCGAAGAGCTAATTATCTTGTTCAACCGCCGGCGTCCTCCAGTTTCGATAAATAAGTCTCAATATCGCATCCGCTCTTGTTATGATGTAGTTTGCTTTATTAGCAGCTAAACTGCCCAATGGAACCAGTCCGGAGAATGCAAATTGCGCTGTCTGATTACTACTTAAGTGTAATTATGCGTCTAGGACCGCCCGAGGGTGTGGTCGCGTTTGCGCGTGTGAGAACACAGGCATGTGTGTGTGTGTGTGTGTGTGTGTGTGTGTGTGTGTGTGTGTGTGTGTGTGTGTTTTGACTTATCGCCCCGTCTGGCCTTGATACCAATATCATCTTAATTGTCGGATATTTTTTGTTGCAAGAGGGTTGACTAATAAATATAAATGCATTATATAGTTTTCCTGTAATTACGGTCAAACAAGTTACACCAAGACCCTAGCTGTTTAAGGCTTCGCTTAAAGTATTTTGATTACGGTTAATTATTGTCGATACAGTTTAGCGGTGCCCTCTTGCGTGTATTGGCTTGCAGTTACAACCTAGTTTTTATTATGAATTTTACTATTTTCTTTGTCGCGGAAATAACAAAATATGATTTGTCGCTTTGCAATTCATCTGAAAGGGTATCAATTTATAATAACTAATAATACGAGAATAATATGTGATTTTACTTGGTTTATATTGTGCGACCATTAAGAATCTATGATCGTCAAAATAGTTTTAATTACAAGTTATAATGAATCAACGAATTGATAAGTAATTAGATACAAATTTTATACCGATCTTATTAAAAAAATTGTTCTTCTACATCAATAACTTGAAATATGAAGGAAGAACGTTAGTTATCTCCGTAAAAAAGTCTGTAATTGATGTTTTCTCGAAGAAAGTTGCATGATCACCTTCGATCCTGATCAGCGCCGGAAGATGTATTTACGAATGACAGCCCCATCTAGCGGCGAGTGAGAAGCAGTACGAATCGCAACTGCTGAGTGGCATGCACCTGGCGGGGGACGGGGTAATTAAGTCGGACCGGAAGCGGAATACGTGAATGGTGGTAACGATCCTGCAAGTTTGGCAGGGCGAAAATGAAAACGGGGTCAACCCGCGAGCCCTTTCCCCTAAACGAAAGTTCGATCCTCGTTGTGTGTGTTTTGACAACATCGGGTTGACCAAACACTGTCATTACAGGGGACGCGCATTTTGAAAGTGCACTCTATCGGAAATGATTGTAATCACTGATCGATGGCTTTCCCCGCTGCTAACCTCAACCTTGGGAACCTCGCAGTCGCGGTGCAGCGGGGGTCAAGGTAACTTGGGAACCGACCTAACCCACTTCTGGGAAATGGGATTCCCCTTGTCTTCCTTACTGCAACGAGGTCTCGTTAGCTAAACGGTTAATTGCAAGGTCGCCGCTTAATTAACTGTTTTTAACCCCGTGTCGTTTAATTAGACTATACTAGTAGTTTTGGGATTAGCTACTAACAATGGAAGTACTAAATGTTGTCCTTAATATAATTAACTAATTGAAACTGTTTAGAATAAATGGGAAACGTAAGAAAATTATTAATTTTATTGGCTTTCCCCGAAATCATTGCTTTTTCAGGTGATTTTACATTAATAGTCAAATCAAATTACACATCTGATGAAATACCAACACAAGATTTGTTTAACTTGGCACTTTTATTATCTAATGTATGGCCTTAAGAGAGGTTGTATACAAAAACTAATATTTTTCTCCAATTTTCTCACCAATACCTTGGACTTAAGCAAAGAAAGCTATTAATTTATAGTTTATATTATATTTTTCAACAAAAGCATAATTACATTATAGACCAGTCGGTGTCTCTTTCTCCACACGGGGATTTTGCAGTTTTAATTTCTGACGTTATCACATATACAATACAAAAATTACGTTTACAATACATTACGTATATAATATTGAATACGTACAATATCGTGTGATATAGTGTGTAATAACTTGTTTTGTCTAAGACTGATCAGTAAAATAAACATATGAACGAATGCGTCTTAGTGTTCTTTTGGTTAAAATCGCAATCTTCCAATCAAATTTTAGCTCGATCGATCCAGTATGCATAATTTATTTGTAACATATATCTAATTGAGAATGGTCTATTCTCAGTGGTAACGTTTAACAAAAATACATACAGGTTTATTATATATGTAGTAAAAAGTATTGTAAGTTGAAGTTAAAGCAATTTAATAATAAAGAACAATTAGTACTTTCATTTATAACTGTGTGTAGGATTAGTAATTATATCGTATTAATTTAAGGA
Organism: Allygus modestus; assembly: GCA_963675035.1. NCBI lineage: Eukaryota > Metazoa > Arthropoda > Insecta > Hemiptera > Cicadellidae > Allygus > Allygus modestus. The sequence continues at coordinate 146,433,628 of OY776116.1, forward strand.
TTAGTAAATGAAAAATAATTTGGGTAATAACAAGTTTTATTCACTTATTTATAGGTTTGTAATATCCTCGAAGTTTCACTCGCTAATAGAGAAGACAAGCAAGGGTATTAAATAACTTAGTCCAAATAGTTTTAAGACATTAGTTAATGTTCATTTACCCAAAGAAATTACAGTATTATTCAGTTTTTGTCTCACCTTATATGTATGCAGACCTTCATTAATAATATTACTGTAATGCCTGTTTGAAATTTGATATAATTGTAAGGTAATGTCTGAAGTTCAGTTTACATTGGGTGTGATATACGATTTCAACAAACAAGGATTTTGCCCATATCAGAAGGATAATAATAAACAAAATATATATATATATATTTCGAACATATATTTAACATAAGAAACCACATTACAGTATAAAAAGGTCTAACACTAAAATAAAATAAGTCGAACCACATCACAGCCACAGTAAAATTGTCCCAAGACCTGAACGTAAAAAAAACACTTAAATCTAAATATAAATAATAATGGAGGACATAAAAAGGCCAAACGAACTATCAAAATACTCAACATTTTGAGTAGTACATAATATTAAAATTTCACATGTTATAGACACTGACATATTCAGCTAGTCCTGTTGCTAAAAGATGTGTTTGCATGTTCTCATTTTAATTTCAGAAAGTTTGCTATCATGTTATTTAAGATATACGGTATTTCGACAAAAACGGTTTACGTACATATTAGATAGTGATAATAATTAAATAATTATGATTTTTTGTACACAGATTAAAAATGAGAAACTTTTTATAACTTACCTTATGTTCTAAACGTGTAAAAACATATACAATTAAATTGAATAAATAATGTAAGGCATAAACCTGCCGAACGACCTATCAAAATACTCAGCGTTTTGAGTAGGATCAATATATTATAACAAAATTGCATCGTGTCTTGACACCAAATTGATTGCCAAAAAACGTCAAAGACCTAGCTGAAAAAATTATGTATGTTATTGTATACATTTAAGTACTATGCTTATCATATTAGGTGTGATATGCAATATTACGGTAAAACAGCATACGTACACATCAAAAGGTTAATAATAAATTTAATTAAATTTTGTTGCATGCAAAGATTTAACATTAGGTTAACAGGATTATTGGTGTAAGAGATAAAGTGGCCAATCTGACCCAATATTCAGTCACCACAACAGTAAAATTGTCGAAGTCCTGAACGTTACGAAATTTTTAAAATGCAATATGATTATACCAGAAGCCATAAGAAGGTCGTTCGACTTATCAAAATAGTCAGCGTTTTATACCAAGTTTTATTAATTTATCTGGAGTTTTATTAATTTATCCATATTAATTATATGGAGATAACGTTTTACTTATTCTGCATAAGAATAACATGGGACTGAGTACGCAAGTTTGCTGCTACAAAAACAATAAACCAATAAACTGTTTTTTTTTTGTGCAATAGACCACAACGATATGAAGTAATATACCGTACCAAGTTTTGTCAGGCTAAGTTAATAAATGAGCGTGTGTTAGTTTCTTATTAAACAGTTTAAAAAAAAACCTTAGATAAATTTAATTAAATCATATTAAAAAAGAGAGTACTTTATTTATTCAAACGTAAAACATGAATAAAACAATTTTTCTTGTATTTTCTTATAATTACAATATTGTAGGCTATTAGCGTTGACTATAGTCAATGCTATTAGTATCTCGTACTTTCGTATCTATTTCGTACGAATCTGTACGAGCAGGTGTGGGTACAGCTGTTCGACTGTCTGAATGTCTGTCTGTCCTTGATTTGTGGTCCACGTGTTGAATGAATCTAAGGTCGACACAACACTTTGTAGAAGTAAAAGTTGTTTTGATTAGTAGTAAAACACTTGTTAATTTAGCCTTAATATATTTTGTATGTAAATTTCTCATTTTATTCAGTCATTATAGAAATTAAACCAACCAATTGCGTTGTCACATCTGTTTCTTCTCAATATAAAAGAATCATTGCACAGTAACTGAGAAATCTGTAAAATTCCCGCAACACGACTCCAATCTATCTATCTCCAATCCATTTTAAGTAATCAACTATAACTGAATTGAATAAATCTGAATTGAAGGTTTTGGCTGAATTTTTTTTACTCGTAGTTCTTGAATACAGTTTGACTCTGCATGTATTGAATAGCACTAATCACTTTTGCAATTATGTTGTTGGTTCATATTAATACATTTCCAAAATGAAACAAAAAGGCAATCAAAAATCTCTAAAGATTCAACCGTTATTGCTCAAACCGCTTCATGAATTTATTTTTCTAGTAATCAAGACAAAAAAAAATGTTTTTTACGTGTATTTTTGGTGAAAAATTATTTTCAACTTTTTGCTTCACGAGTAAAATATAATCACTAACCAGATATGTTTATCAATGTAACAAATAAGTCTCTTATTATTTACTGCCTAATTTGCTTTACATATCAAATTATATGATTCCTCATAAGTCTAAATGAATAGAAATGCAACATAACAATTTATTTTATGAAAAATCAAATATGTGATACACTTTTTATGAAAGGATATAAGTGTATTATAGTGAATAACACATTTACAACGAATATATAATAGATTTAATTTATAATGGTCCATTTTAAAATTGTTATTGACATTTAAAAAACAAATCTATGACATGTTACACAATGTATAGTGAAGTTTTACCTTACAAATTCTGAAAAGAATAATAAACACCTTTTATATGCATATTTAAAACCGGATAGCTGTGATTTAAGAACCGGTTAAGACTCCGGAACCTGGATAAGTCCCCGCCAGAGGTGCTACGTTTCGACTTTATTGAAGACCGTTTTGAGCATAGTTGAATACACAGACGGGGCACCGCCGCGCCGGCATCTACCGTGACATCTGCCGTGACATCTGCTCTCCTCTGTCTGGCAGCGTCAACGCTGGCGGCTATAAAACCAAGGAGAGGCTCGCACAGGGCTCGCAGTCGCAGGTCGACAGCCTAGCTAGCTGTTTGCCTGCGCTGTCAGCAATAGTATCTCTAGTATAGAGTTGGTACCACTGTATATTAGAGATGCTACCTTAGCTTAAGGGGTGTATGTTTATTATTAAACATGTTAGAGTAACGCTTGTAGTTTTCTGCTAGTAAATGTAGTTAGTTTAACTGATTGTGGTGTTTGATGTTGGTTTTTTTGAAGTGTTTTATTTACTAATGAAATATGTACTTTTCTTTCACGCTTTAAAACTGACCTTGGTCAAAACTTGGGTTCGCAGTAGCCTGGCGCCGAGTGTTTGGATCTAAGTCCCACCGGGTTTCAGCGATACTGTTGACCTTTGTAAAACCGACCTTGGGTGTTCGTTGTAAATTTACTTAATCTTGGAATATAAACTCTCTTTGTAAACTACCTTGGTCAAAACTTGGGTTTGCAGTAGCCTGACGCCGGGTGTTTGGATCTAAGTCCCACATTGATTAACTTTAACTGATCAGTATGTTTCTTATCCTTTTCCTAACCCCTTACAAAAAGGTATGGCGCGAAAACCGACCTTAAGTCTTTACGGCACGAAAACCGGATGACTACCTATCTTAGCCCTCACTCACGAGAAACTTTTGGTGCAAACATAATTCAGATACGACCAAGGGTGTAGCAGTAATAGCCAAAAACAACGATTTTGTAGGTCAAATCTAAATAATTTCTTTATTTCTGGTTTACACTATGTTAAGTGGGTACTTAAATTACACGGATTGATTAGACGAACAAGTTGGTGCAAACAGAATTCAGATCTGACCAAGGGTATAGCAGTAATAGCCAAAAACAACTATTTTGAAGGTTAAATCTAAATAATTTATTTATTTCTGGTTTAACATATGTCAAGTGGGTACTCAAATTACGTGGATTGATCAGACGAACAAGATGGTACAAACAGAATTCAGATCCGACCAAGGGTATAGCAGTAATAGCCAAGAACAACGATTTTTGAAGGTCAAATCTAAATTATTTTTTTATTTCTGGTTTTCACTATGTTAAGTTTTTCTTTCACGCTTTAAAACTGACCTTGGTCAAAACTTGGGTTCGCAGTAGCCTGGCGCCGAGTGTTTGGATCTAAGTCCCACCGGGTTTCAGCGATACTGTTGACCTTTGTAAACCGACCTTGGGTGTTCGTTGTAAATTTACTTAATCTTGGAATATAAACTCTCTTTGTAAACTACCTTGGTCAAAACTTGGGTTTGCAGTAGCCTGACGCCGGGTGTTTGGATCTAAGTCCCACATTGATTAACTTTAACTGATCAGTATGTTTCTTATCCTTTTCCTAACCCCTTACAAAAAGGTATGGCGCGAAAACCGACCTTAAGTCTTTACGGAACGAAAACCGGATGACTACCTATCTTAGCCCTCACTCACGAGAAACTTTTGGTGCAAACATAATTCAGATACGACCAAGGGTGTAGCAGTAATAGCCAAAAACAACGATTTTGAAGGTCAAATCTAAATAATTTCTTTATTTCTGGTTTACACTATGTTAAGTGGGTACTTAAATTACACGGATTGATCAGACGAACAAGTTGGTGCAAACAGAATTCAGATCTGACCAAGGGTATAGCAGTAATAGCCAAAAACAACTATTTTGAAGGTTAAATCTAAATAATTTATTTATTTCTGGTTTAACATATGTCAAGTGGGTACTCAAATTACGTGGATTGATCAGACGAACAAGATGGTACAAACAGAATTCAGATCCGACCAAGGGTATAGCAGTAATAGCCAAGAACAACGATTTTTGAAGGTCAAATCTAAATTATTTTTTTATTTCTGGTTTTCACTATGTTAAGTGGGTACTTAAATTACGCGGATTAATCAGACGAACAAGTTGGTGCAAACAGAATTCAGATCTGACCAAGGGTATAGCAGTAATAGCCAAAAACAACTATTTTGAAGGTCAAATCTAAATGATTTCTTTATTTCTGGTTTAACATATGTCAGATGGGTACTCAAATTACGCGGATTGATGAGACGAACAAGTTGACGCAAACAGAATTCAGATTGACCAAGGGTATAGCAGTAATAGCCAAAAAAAAATTATTTTGAAGGTCAAATCTAAATAATTTCTTTATTTCTGGTTTAACATATGTCAAGTGGGTACTAAAATTACGCGGATTGATCAGACGAACAAGTCTGTGCAAACAGAATTCAGATCCGACCAAGGGTATAGCAGTAATAGCCAAAAACAACGATTTTTGAAGGTCAAATCTAAATAATTTCTTTATTTCTGGTTTAACATATGCCAAGTGGGTACTCAGAATACACTGGTTTAAATCATAGTAACTGTTATAATTATATAGCGTTGAGAAAACATTATTGAAGTTTTCAGTTACGGAGCTGAGGTCTTGACAGTCTAAGAGCTAAACCCTAACTAACACATGTAAACTAGTTATTGTGCGATGTAGAACTTGGTGGGGGGACTGGTATGGTGGGGCGGGGGGGACTGGTGTGGTGGGGGAAGAGCCGAGTACCTAACCTACACGCAGACGCTATATCACTATGCGCCCAGCTCTTGCGCGGTACACATGGATTCACAAATACAAGACAATAATGTTTCTTACACATCTTCATCTTTTAATATTTACCAAGCTGGCACTAATGAAACGACTGATCAAATACAAGTACAAGAAGTGTCTACCACAACATCCTCTGATGCAGAAGCAATTACGTTATCCTTGGTGGGTTTTAACTAACGGATATTTTATTCGAATTCCCCCGCACAAGCTGCCATCTGCCCCGCGCCATCTGCCCCGCGCCAGCTGCTTTGTAACCATCTGCCACGCTCCATCTGCCCCGCATCCTACACTTTTACCTTCACCATTGTATTTGATACCAGAACGCTAGCTATCGAATAGTCAGTACACCTCCGGATCTCGACCGGTGAACATCGAGCTCTCCGAGACGCTCTTCACAAAATAATAATATCATGTCACACGAGATCTGATAGATGTTTCCACTTCATTGCCTATCTGTAGTTGAGTGGTGTTTTGAGGTCTGCTGCTATCTTTAGCGATTAATAATAAATCTGTATGATTTCTGCGCTCATTTCGTAATATGCGTAAGTATACGCATTATATTGAATGTAATTATCAAATAAAACCTGTGAGAGTTTTTTAAAACATCCTCAGGATGACCCTGAACTTGGCCTATCTCACCGTTATATGGTCTACACTATTATATATGCTACAATAATAAGGGTTTTTCTCCAAACCCTCTTCTTCTTGCTCTATCGTAGCGTTTCTGAATTACTGTAAGTCACCTAAAAAATCCAGTTGTAACAGGTTAAAATACAGCTCTGTGATTGGTCGGAATAAGCTCGCTCCCCATTGGTCGTATTAGGCGTTCTGATCGCTGATTGGTTGTTGGTGCCTATATATACCGGTGCAGACAGCCTTCCACATTCATTCTGTTCCAGACTTTTGTGTTGGTCAGAGGTCCTTGCGCTGCTTCATTCTCTGCTATTGTGGTAAGTGAGTTGTGATAGTATTGTGCAATTATTACAGTAAGTGCTACTATAATTTGTCGTTAGTATTTAACGCGTATTATATTTGGTGTATCAGGTCTAAACTCAGTTTTATTGTATAACATAACCCTACTTTTATATCTTAACCTCACTTTTGAGAGTCAAACATATAGTTCTATTTCATAGTCTCACTCTTTTAGTCAGACATAACCTCACTTTAATATTTTTAATTATTATTTTACCAGGCCTATCGTCGTATTTACTCAAGTTTCTCTTTGGGTTCACATAACCTTACTTTTGCTTAACATAACCTCACTTTATTGTTTTAATTTATATTTAACTTTTAGTTTGATTCAACTAGTAAAATGGCTAAAGTTGTTCAACCCGTTGAAGTACTTAGTGACGAGCAGGTTTATGTTACAAAGTTTAGATTGTACGGAACGAAAACTATTTTCAAATTTTCTAACCCTCCTCCTGATACTAGTGAGATAGATTGGCTCAGACAAGGTTTTGCCAAGATTGTAAATGAGATGAAAGGACAAGCCCGCGAAAATGATCAGCTCGGGTTCACTTTGCAGAGTCTTAACCTAAAAAGTAGAGATCCGGGGTATGTCGCATTTCGACCCGCTGGTGAAATTGATGAAGACATCCTTTGGCAAATTTTTGGAGAGATCATACAGTCAAATTCTGAATCCGTCAAGTCCACTGACACTTTTAAAGTAGAATGTACTCGAGTTAATCTCCCTGTAGGTTCTGGGAGGGTACGACCTGGTATCTTTAACACGTTTGACGAGGAGTGCAAAGCAAGGAAGGGTATCGTAGTTATTAAAAATAAAGACAACTTGTGTCTCCCCAAGGCCTTGGTTGTAGGTATCGCTCATACAACAAAGGATCCTCAGTACAAGTCAATTAGGCAAGATGATAAAAAAAGGCAAACCGTGAGGGCTCAGGAACTTATTCGACGGGCTAGAGTAGAGATGCCCGAGGATGGTGCGGGAATCCCAGAACTTGAGAAGTTTCAAGACTTGTTGAAAGATTTCAAAATAACCGTGTTCAATTATGATAATAAAGGCCGGGACGTTTATTTCGAGGGCAGTGTTGAAAATGCTAAATTCAAGATCAACCTGTTGTTTTACAACGGGCACTATAACGTAATAACTAGTTTGACTGCTGCTTTCGTTTGTAAATATTTTTGTGAAGTTTGCCATGTTCCCTATGATCACAAAGGTGTGCACAGATGTTCAAACATCTGTTCTCAGTGTCAGACCATCTCGCCTCCCTGCAAAGAGGAGCATGGAGGAATAGTTTGTTCAAAATGTAATATGACTTTGAGAAATCAACAGTGTTTCACTGCTCACCAAGTCGATAAATGTAAAGTTGTCAAAAAGTGTCTTGATTGCGGTAAATTAGTTTGGATTAGAGACAGATCCACGCCCCACAAGTGTGGAGAAGTCTATTGTAAACCTTGCGGATCTTTCCAAGATCCAAATCACAAATGTTTCATACAGCGGAACGATGGTAAGCCTAAACCAAAGGACTACATTTTCATTTTCTTTGATCTGGAGACTCGCCAAGACGAGTCTCTCCCCTCTGATCCCGAACAAAAAGTACATAAAGTAAACTTGTGTGTTTCCCAGCAGTTTTGCTACCAGTGTATCGAAACAGAATTTTGCAGGGTTTGTAAAAACCGTACGAGAGTCTTCAACTCTGACCCTGTTAAAGATTTCATGGAATACGTCATGGAAGTCCGAAAAGGTTTTAAAGATGTCTGTGTAATTGCCCACAACGGTCAGGGCTTTGATTTCCAATTTTTGTTAAAGTATGTTCTTGAAAAAACTAAATTCACACCCGATCTGGTCATGAAGGGTTGCAAAATTATTCTCATGGAAATGGACAACGTTAGATTTGTGGACTCACTTAACTATTTCCCCATGGCCCTCGCTGCGCTCCCTAAGTCATTTGATCTGCCTCCGGAGAGAAAGAAGGGTTACTTTCCTCACTTGTTCAACACTCTGGCGAACCAAAATTATGTAGGCCCTATCCCCGATAAACAGTACTATTGCCCAGAGTCAATGTTTAAAAAGTCCAATAAGGCCTTTAAAATCTGGTACCATGAAAGAGTAGCGGAAAACTATGTATTTGATTTTCAAAAGGAAATGTTGGAGTATTGCATCTCTGATGTGGAGATCTTGGCCCAAGCTTGCCTTAAGTTCAGATCGATATTCCTCCAAGAGTGTAATGTTGATCCTTTCCTAGAGGCTGTAACGATCGCTAGTGCTTGCAACTTGGCCTTCCGCCGCAACTTTTTGAAACCAAACACGATCGGCCTCATCCCAAAGAACGGCTACCGTTTAGTGGATAACCAGTCAGCTATTGCCATTCAGTGGTTGAGCTGGGAAGAAGAGAAACGTGGAGTGAGGATCGAGCATGCGGGGCGGGGTAAAGAAGTAAAGATTAACAAACTGAAAGTAGATGGGTTTGACAGGGAAAACATCTACGAGTTTCATGGATGCTACTGGCATGGATGCCCCAAATGCTTCCCGTTCAATCGAGAGGCTCCTCTGAAGGAGGATCCCTCAGACTCACTTCACTTAAGATACGAGAGAACTAAGGCCAAAATCGCTAAGTTTAGTGACTACGAAGTAGTCGAGATGTGGGAGTGTGAGTTTAGGAAATTAAAAAAAGAAAAAAAACTCAAACACTTGGACTCTCTCCCCATATTGAACACACTCCCACTAGACCCAAGACAGGCTTTCTTTGGGGGCAGAACGGGTAACTCTAAGACTTACCATAAATGCGTCGAAGGAGAAACGATCCAATATGTGGACGTTTGCTCGCTCTACCCGTATGTGTGTAAGTACGGAAAGTATCCCCTAGGTCATCCCACCATTCATGTAGGAGACAGAGAGTGCAGACAGAAAGGTCTCCAAGTAGATGGTTTATTGAAATGCAAAGTCCTACCACCAAGGGATCTCTACCACCCAGTACTCCCAGCAAGGATGAATAATAAATTAATGTTTGCCCTCTGTAAAACATGTGGTGAAAACCAAAACCAAGAAGACTGTGAACACGAAAGCGAAGAAAGAGCCCTGGTAGGAACTTGGACAATGGATGAGGTGCGGAAAGCGGTAGAGAAAGGCTATGTCATCCTCGATATGTATGAATTATGGGAATATGAAATGGCCACATACGAGAAAAGGGGACTCTTTACAGATTTCATCAATAAATTCCTGAAAATGAAACAAGAAGCGTCCGGCTACCCAGAATGGTGTAAGACTCAGAATGATAAAGACCGGTACGTGCGGAACTACTTCACGCATGAAGGAATCAGGCTGGACCCCGCCAAGATTGCTGAAAATGAAGGTTTGAGATCAATGGCTAAACTCATGCTAAATTCATTTTGGGGTAAATTTGGACAGCGGGAGAACCAGACAAAGGCCACGATAGTCAGAGACCCCAAAACACTGTTCGGGATGATGACAAGACCCTATATAATAGTGAATAGAATACAGATAGTAAACGAAGAGGTAGTGGTAGTGAGCTGGGAGTACCTGGAGGAAGTCGGTGAGCCCTTAAGAAACGTGAATGTAGTCATAGCGGCCTATACTACTGCTCAAGCTAGGCTGAAACTGTATGAATATCTGGAGGCCCTGGGTTCACAAGTCTTGTACTACGATACAGACTCAATCCTCTATATTTATAAGGGAGGTTTGTACAGGGTTCCTACGGGGGATTACCTCGGGGAAATGACCGACGAGCTGGTTAAATACGGACCTGGATCTTTCATCGTTGAATTCGTTTCTGGGGGGCCTAAAACGTACGCATATCTTGTCTGGTCAACCAACAAACAAAAACTAAAATCTGTTTGCAAAATCAAGGGCCTCACCCTCAATTCTAAGACCTCCAAAACACTTAACTTTGAAAAACTAAAAGAAATGGTTCTTAGTGAGTCAGCTGAAAGCATAGAAATTAAGGAATCTAGAATCAGGAGGACGAAAGACCGCGATATTGTAACTGTGAATGAATCCAAACTTTTCAAAATTACTGGACCAAAAAGAAAGCTCGAGGGTGAGTACGACACACTACCCTATAAAATGGTTTGGTTATAAAATCCAAAAACTTGAGTAAACACTACTGGTAGTATTGGGAACGATTCGTCCCCTTTGTAAAAAAAAAACATGGTCACGTGGCCTGATTTCAGGTTTTAACTTGGATGATATAACCTCCAGCTCTGTCTCAGCCACTTTGGTCGCTGATCCTGCCCTAAATTGCTCTAATCTGTACTACTGCACAATACTTAAAATAAAATGGCTCACTTGACTTCATGAACAGTTCAATTGTAAATATAGTTGAGCATGTCTTGGACATTGTAAAAGTTCCCACTGTATGTATGTCTGTGTGGTTGTGTTTGTGTGTGTGTGTGTGAATGAAGGTCAATGGCGTGGGGGACGAAAAGCCCCGTAAACCTGAATGTAAATTGAAGGGTCTTGTACGTTGAGGCGTCTAGGTAAGTCCTTGGCTACTCCTTGGAAGGACCTAGAGTGAATGGTGTACTCAAGTTATTCCTTGAATCCATACGGTGGGACTTGTAAAAGTAAAAAATGAACGGAGGAGACAATTAGCTTGTTTTTTTTTGGAAGGTCTCCACGGGTCATGGCGGTGGAGGGGCTATGGCTTTTTTTTTTTCTAAAAATACTCTATCCTTTGTTTGCTAAAAAGGGAGAGGACATTAGTTCGTACTGGGCATCAACCAGGTAATCTGGATGGCCTACGTATGGAATAATGTTTAACCTGGGTGCATATGCACGGGATGGTCTCAAACCCCACCCAAGCAAACAGACACTTAGTATACGGGGTTAACGGCTATGAACACCGGGTTTCTAAGCGATAGCTATGATGGAATGGATGTCTGATAAGCTCTTTAGCGGACAAATTATTTTCTTTGCTATACTGGAACAGTGCGTTGTTCTTGTTTATTCCAACAATAATAGCTGTTAACTGATGTATTTTATTATGTGTTTGAACAATAAAGACTGCTAACAAATGGAACAAGGGGTTTCGCACACCCTGTATAACGAAAATCCTAGTCTGTAAAAGGGCGCTGTCCCACCTTGTTTGCTGAAGTTAGCCCTAGTTGGCCTCGCTGCAACATAGTAACTGTTATAATTATACAACGTTGAGCAAACATTATTGAAGTTTTCAGTTACGGAGCTAAGGTCTTGACAGTCTAAGAGCTAAACCCTAACTAACACATGTAAACTATTATTATTGTGCGATGTAAAACTTGGTGGGGGGACTGGTATGGTGGGGGACTGGTGTGGTGGGGGAAGAGCCGAGTACCTAACCTACGCGCAAACGCTACACCACTATATGTCCAGCTCTTGCGCGGTACACATGGATTCACAAATACAAGACAATAATGTTTCTTCCACATCTGTCTCTTATAATGTTGAACACAATGACACTGATCAAAAATATATCTGGTGAAATACAAGTACATGAAGTTTCTACAACAACACCATCTGATACAGAAGCAATGATGTTATCCTTGATGGACGTTTTATTAAACAATAATGGAATAAGGTGGTAAATGAATTCAAGAATTACCATCTGCCTCGCACCATCTGCCTCGCGCCATCTGCCCCGCACCACCTGCCCCGCGCCATCTGCCTCGTATCCTACACTTTTACCCCCACCATTTTATTTGATATCAGAACGCTAGCTAGCGAATAGTCAGTACACCTCCGGCTCTCGACCGGTGAACATCGAGCTCTCCGAAACGCTCTTCACAAAATAACAATGTCATTTCATTCAAGATCTGATAGATGTTTCCATTTCATTGCCATCAGGTATTATTTCTACATGACGGTAATGAAATGGAAACACCTATCAGAACAGATTGGTGTCGAAAAAACAACAACATCGATGACAACGAACAACGGGGAACTATTGTAAACATGAATTATTGTAAATAAAATAAAGTAATATTTGTAATAGTAATACCTCGCACTCGTATCATTCGATTGTTTCATTCGATTGTTTTCATTTGATATTTTATATCGATTATACTATCGAATCACAATTCGAATTTTACGAGTGCGACGTAGATTTTTTAAAAACACCCTCCCCGTGACTTTGACCTTTAAACTTTCCCTCATTACGTCACGAAACCGCCTACGTCACTGGCTCAGCCTCAGATGACGTATATATTCACTCAGCCCATGCGGTCAAGTGACGTGTGACGTCACTTTTTAATATATCCTAGATTATATTTATATAATGGTGTAGCTGTAAAGTATATGTATAATATTGTATATACATTGCCATATGATAGTATCAATCGCATAGAGTATATAATAGTCGAACCATGGAACATATATACATATAATTTACAGTATATAATATATATATATATATATATATATATATATATATAATGGTGTATATGTAAAATAATGTATCATAGAGCATAGGTTGCCAGAACTGAGCAAAATGAGTTAAAATTTTAAAAAGTGAGGTTAGGAAATTTGGCGGGAAATAAAGTGCCATGGGCGCCGCCATCTTGGAATGACGTCACTACAAAATGCTGGCTTCTGATTGGCTTGCTATAGTGGGGCGTATCCTACTAGTGGGATCTGAGAGAATATGTTATATTTCATTATGTCAAAGTCATGAAAAAAGTTTACTCTTTCTTATAAATTAGTTTTAAATCAAACACACTGCACATGCAGCTCTGATATCTGTCAACTCGGTTTAGACGTAATGTATTTTTGGTGAAAATGAAACTATTTTTTTATTATCTAATTTTATAATAACAGCTATTCAAAAACAAATAAATTAAAAAATAATTGTTTTGGATTAACATCTTTTAGGATAAATAACTGAAGAAATTTTCTTTATATATAATCCTGTAAGCGAAATCTTTAATTCAAAATTGTGGGAGTTTGGCAAATCGCAGGTTGGTGGAAGTCCTCCAATTAAAAGTCTCGATTCCAGTGACTCGGGAAAATAGCAATATTTCTAAAAATTACCAGCAAATGAGAAATCACGTGTACAAAATCCTCCATAAGAATGCTAAATTGGAGCAAGGTTAGGGGGTATCGCCCCTTTAAGCCACTAGTAAATACTATAATTCGCATTTGGCTGTGGCTCCGTGCGTCCGTCCGGCCGCGGCTGTTTCTCGAGCTGTGATGGCTCCCAAGCTACGAAAAGATTTTTTCTTGGGGTAATCGAGGCCGGGGAAGCTACACGTTTCGTTTGTTTTTCTTGAAAAGCAACCTTATTTGAGTTACGGTAGCTAAAAGATTTATGTTTTTAAGCCATTTTAGCATATATTAGCGGATCCGGGAGTATTCAGCTGTGATGGATTTCTATTGCTACAACCTTTGCTCCTGAAACAGCTGATTACTTCCTGCGGTCACGATAGCGGCCGCCAAATCACCAAAATCCTTCAGCTGTTGCTTTCAGATGTCAACGTGTTGCTAATATGGGAAACCGGTTTTGGGTTTTCATAACCGATCTTCAGTCTCACTTATCTTATATTAAAATGGTAGCCCACTTGAGCGGTTGTCGACATTTACAACGGACATAAAGTACATATCACAAACAAAACAATAACATGTAGTCTATTTTTAAAACTGTAACTCGCATACTGGCAGTCCTGTATTACCATCTTGTCCTGAGCGACCGGCGGCGCCTGCAGATCTAATAATCTCTACCCTCTTGCAGCGGTCATGTCAAGGTCACTCACCCTATCAGCTGATGCCCTAGATGTGTCATGTTTCTCTAAACTGTTTTACACCTTAAAAGTTAATTTTTCAGTCGTGTTTTCACCTTTCTTTTTAATATGCTATTTGTAAATTATAGGTGTCAATACTTCAGTAAAACAAAATAACTGTTAAGAATTTAATGTCAACTCGTTTATAGGAATCGGAAGTCTAATAAGCAAATATTGAGTTTTAAACCTAGAGCCAAATTTATGAATTAAGGGGGAATTGGTGTAGGAATTTCTAAAGTGGTTGAACTCATTTGATTTTCTCTTATTATATCTTCAATAGGAAGAAATAATATTAAAGAGTACAGAGTACGTTTGGATTAAGTTAAATGGGATTTTTCGAAATGAAATTAAATAAACAGCTGTTATAAGGATTATATCTAACTACACTTCACGCGGAATATCTTGAGCTGTGGCTTACTCAACTGCCGGAATGACTGAGATAACCAGCTGGGCTATGAACATGGAATACTGACGAACAGTTATTTTGTTTCCGTAACAACAATATTACGA